>CM067170.1:3406376-3518876 GCA_034093135.1 Erigeron breviscapus | reverse complement strand
GAAGAAGAAGAAGAAGAAGAAGAAGGAGAAGAAGAAAAAGAAGAAGAAGAAGAAAGAAGAAGAAGAAGAAGAAGAAGAAGAAGGAAGAAGAAGAATAGAATAAGAATAAGAATAAGAAGAAGAATAATAATAAGAATAAGAATAAGAATAAGAATAATAATAAAATAATAATAATAGATAATAATAATAAAATAAAATAATTAATAAATAATAATAATAATGAATAATAATAATAATAATAAGAATAATAATAATAATAATAATAATAATAATAAGAATAAGAATAAGAATAATAATAATATAATAATAATAATAAATAATAATATAATAATAAAAAAAATAATAATAATAATAATTAATAATAATAATAATAATAATAATAATAATAATAATAATAAAATAATAATAATAAGAAAATAATAATAATAATAATAATTAATAATTAATAATAATAATAATAATAATAATAATAATATAATAATAATAATAATAAAATAATAATAATAATAATAATAATAATAAATAATAATAATAATAATAATAATAATAATAATAATAATAATAATAATAATAATTGTTAAATTACCTGCTTGTTCTTGTGATGCTGCTAAAGACATTCAAAGTCACACTGATAAACTTGAAAGTCTCAAAGTTTGCAACGATTAAGTAATTAAACAACTAATGTAAATTACACTAAGAACATAAGACAAGAAAGTAAAGATGTTTAATCATAAGTAACATAGATTAAACAGTGAATACATGGTCGGTTTACAAAGAAATAAAAGAGAAAATATTGTTAAGTTTTTGACACACTAAAAACTTAACAATTATACAAAGAGAGAAAAACACACTAAGTGTAAATATGGCACAAACCAACACTCTTGCGGCTAGGTCAAGTGATGCCTTATATAGTGGAGAAAAGACATCACATGACAACCCAATAGATGTTGACACATGAAGGTTGTCAACTATCTATTGGTGGATAAATCAGATCTGCAGAGTTCTCTTTTCTTCATCTCGTTTCTTTCCCAAAACGGCATCAAAGAGAAATACCTTAGTACCAAAATAGTACACGGTCACATGGCTCCATCCTGATCTATCAACACGTGTCCTTGGGGACCAGTCTTCTTATCTTCATCTTCCCGCCCATATTTGACTTACAAAACATGGCGGTGAGTCATTGAACTTATCCTTTAACTCAAAGATACTAGATGGTCGCTGAAGACTCGCTGACGAAGTCACTCGCTGAGTCTCTCAGCGAATCCATGACTCAACAATCTCCCCCTATTCGCTGAGGAGACTTAGCTGAGTATAAGTCGCTTGAACTTACAAGAATAAGAAATAGAATGAGGGAATGTTGACATTGCATATATGACGAACAACTTTACAGTGAGTCAACATTACAAAAATTACAAGACTACTTAATCCCATTGAGATTCTTGCTTGGCCTCGATAAATGCTTTATCTTGTTGTCTTTCAGGCTTCAGCAGCTCTTGATCAATCAGCTTTATAAACGTGGGATCATTGGAAGTCTTAGCACAATACTTCCTTATTTTTAGAAGGAAGGCAGAGGGAGCAATTCCAATCTCATTGGTCCTGAAAAAGAGTTCATGACCATGGACATTGCATAAACAAAATCCTCCAAGCTTCTTATCATACATGCCTTCCATGAAAAGAGTTCTAGAAGGCATTCGGAGGTTTAGCAAGGGCTCCTCATCTATGTCAGACTTGGGAATGATTCTGAGCACAGTGGGGAGCTGAGAAGAGACTCGAGATCCAGAAGCTGATCTCTTCACACCACTTCTTGGTTGCTGAGGAGGAGGAGGAAATGGATGTATTGCAGAGCTGAGCAGAGAGTCTTTGACTTTATATTTCTGTTCCATTTTGCGAGTATGCTTTATCTGCTCACCTGCCATCTTGATCAACGGTTCATAACTCACAACTGTCTTGTCCTTGACCAGCTTGTAAATTTCGATTCATTGAGTTGGCCTAAGTGTATTTTTAGTAACATTTTTCAGAGTATACAACTTGGGCACTCCTTTTCTTTGTAGGATAAGATTCATCCCTGTGAGCCAACATCTTTACTTCATCGTCAACATCCTTTAATTCTTCACCAACAACCTGCTCACTTATAAATTTTTGAGAGAGCTCCTCTTCTCTCTTTTTCTTTTTAGCTCCTCCTGAAGCACAACTTCTTCAGGAGTAAGTTCAGCAGTTGCTTGTGGAGTTGATGTTGACTTGGGGAAAGCTCCAGACATCAGCTTTTCTTGTTGTTCTCTAGCTGAAGTGGGAACTTTGGGTGGCTTGCTTTGAGTAGCCACAGCTGCTTTACCCTTATCAGCATATTTCTTTTCAAGGGCAGCGTGGAACTCAGCGGTAGGCTTGAAGGTAGAGACATTGATTGGTCTCGCTGGAATACTCTCAGCAGCGACCACTTTCACAACACTCGCTGGCACATCCTCAGCGGTGTTTGATCTTTTCTCCTTTTCAATATCAGCTGCTGGTTCAATAACCTTCTCAGCTTGCTCCCCCTCAACACTTGCTGCCGGTTCAATAACCTTCTCAGCTTGCTCCCCCTCAACACTTGCTGCCGGTTCAACGACCCTATCAGCACTTTCAGTTTCAGCTTGGGGAGCATTTCCAGAGTTTACATTTTCAGTTGTTGAGGCTTCTTCAACAGTTTTCTCCCCCTTGGAAGCAGCTGAGGAACTAGCTACTTCCACTTTCTCTTTCTTGAGAAGTCCCAGCATTTTACCCATCATTTCCTTAAGATTCCCAACCTCTTCTTCAAGTTTGCGCTGCCTGCTGACAGATTCTTCAAGTAACTTCTTGTCAACAGCAACTTGGAAAGGCGTGTGAGAGAAGAGTTTATTTTTGAGAGAATTAATTTCTTGGGTGAGAGAAGTGTGAAAATCATCTTGATTTTTGGAAAAGAAGGAAACGGTATTATGAAGTTGGCGAAGGTGAGCAGTGAAAAGAATGTTGGATTGAGAGAGTTGTTGGAGAGAGGATAAAAGACCAGGCACTTCAGTGACATTCGCTGACTGAACTTCAGCTTTCAGTTTATCCAGCGATGCAGAGATTTGAGAGTTGTTGGAGAGAGGATAAAAGACCAGGCACTTCAGTGACATTCGCTGACTGAACTTCAGCTTTCAGTTTATCCAGCGATGCAGAGATTTGAGAGTTGGAGGTGCTGACTCTCTTCATGCTGTGGTGAAGCAGGTTTTGATTCCTCTTAAATAGATATGCATTGGACAGGGTGTCAGCATGTTGCTTTTTGGTGATGCCAAACACTCTGTCCTTCAGCTCAGCCAGCTCATCAAGCAATTCATTGTGTCCAGAAACCAATTCTTCAAACTTGGCCAATGCCCCAGAGTTCATTTCGGCCATTTTATCTACCAACCATGCATATAGATAACCATGCCTGTTTCCTTGACTTTGCACAACCTGCAGTCTTCTCAACATTTCTTGCAATTGATAAGTTTCAACATAGTCAAGACCAGGCACATTCACAGCAGTGAAAGCAGTGGTGGCTTCATCAGCAGAGGGAACCCTGAGATCCTTCAAAGAGATAGGATACTTAGAGCAAGGCACCTTGAAAAAGTCTGGATGGTGCAATGAAGGCACTTCCATGATGATTTCATCATCAACATCCTCTTCTTCATTAAAAACATCAGCCTTGTGGATGTGCTCTAGACAAATTTGCATCCTCCTGAGGAGTTCATTATCATCCAAGGCCGGCACATAATCTCCAAAGTACCCAATTTGTTCATGAGAGGCAGTGGGCCTTGGTGAGTAAGAAGGAGGTGGAGGCATATCCGATAGTGACACTGGACCATCTTCAAATTCAGTTGGTGGTGAGGAGATTAACAAATACCCATGGGCAGCTTCCAAGTACCCACTGATTATTTCTTCTTCGTTTTCTTCAGTGACAGCGAGTTTGATTTCAGCCTCATCATCTTGTTGGCTAAACTCACTGCCCAATTCCTCATCACTTACAACACTTTCTTGAAGAACATTTGTCTCGGTCCCTGCACAAACAGTTTCCGAGACATCTACAGAGATGGGGGTAGTGGAACCTGGTGCCTCAGTCTCAGTGTGTTGTTGCACCAAGACCTCATCGGCCGTAGAATTTGTTGTCTCTAGCATCACCTGTGATCTGGCTGCTGACAACGACTCAGAGGGTAATTGAGAAGAAGGGGAATTTATTGGGGGAGGAGTTGGACTAAGACCTCTAGTGGGTTGGGGTGACCCAATATCTTCACCAACCTCGCCTACAGAAGTTTGAGGTGGCTGCCTGCTGGTCCCATTTAACTCGTCAACAGCCTGTTGGGAGGCTGCTGATGGGGTGGCTTGGGTACTAATGTCCATGGGCGCTGTGGACTTCTTAACCTTGGGTTTGCCCTTTGATACACTCCGCTTACGTGTTGGGACGTCAGCGGAGGGTGAAGATTGTATATTTTGTGTTGAGGATGCTGCCTTAGATTTACTTTTGGTCTTTTTGGAGGTCGCTGGGGGGTTTTCCAGCGAGCCAGCCTCAGAAGGCATTTTAGCATCCACAGCGACCGTATCAGCCACTTCATCAGAAAGAAGTGCTGCCTCCCAGTCGCTGTCTTTAGGGTATAAAGAAGAGTTTAGAGAGAAGAGTACCTCTTTGATGTGAGAAGTGAGGCGAGCAACCAAGTGTTCAGCGGGTTGCTTGTAAATGTTGTTGCCTACCCTTGCAATTGGAATTGTGGAAGCATTAGGCAGCACATACTCATCTCCAAGCGCCTCTTTGAAGATGAGAGAGAAGATTCTGGTGAATGGCACCGTGTGCGACCTGTTGTTCATGCTGATCTTATTCTTCAAATCGTTGAAGATCAGCTGGGCGTAATCAACAAACCACCCTTCAGCAAGTGCATGGATCATAGGCATCGATGTCGCTGATGCTTGATTATATGACCCAGAATTCCCACCCATGCACTGAATTACATGGGTGAACAGAACTCTCCAGATCCCAGGAAGATTTTGTTTTAAGGGGTTGCTAGGGATCGCTGGAGGATTCTTTAAATTATAATTGTACCCAATGGAAGGTAGCCATGCCTTCCACACATCATCACTTGCTGCCTCCACAAACTTGTTTTCATCAGTCTCTTGGGGAAATCTTAGGGTTTGGCGAAGAGACGCCGGAGTAATAGTGATCGACTTCTCCCCCTGACGAACAGTACCAGTGATGGACTTGGATTCATCATCGTACTCACAAGTCCACCAAAATTCACGAAGAAGGTGAACAAATATTTTTTCTGGGTCTGCCATAATGCAATAATTGGCAGGAGAGGCATGAATAAAGTCCAACATGGGCTTGTATCCTTTTGTATCTTTTGGCAGTTCCGATGTGCCAATATGATTGTTAGATTTTACCACTATTTGAGAGGGAGAAAAGTTTACTTTTGAGGATTTTGTGACATTTACCGGAGTAAATACAGGAGAATTTAAGTAGGTGAAGGGGGTCTGTTCTTGAGTTTGTGGTTCAGGAACAGGAGGATTTTGATCAGCGGTGGTTGAAGAAGAAGGGATCTCAACATTTTCTGTTTGTTGAGGGATTTCAGATGAGGAAGCCATTTTAGATGAGAGTTTTGATCGGAGAGGATAAAGAGATATAAGAAGATGAACAGAAAGAGAGAGAGATTTGGAAAGTTATAAGTTGGAAAGAATGTGAAAAGATATGTGTGTGTAAACAGTTGTGAGAGAAGAAAGCGGAATTATATAGGGTATGGTGGTGGGCCACGACTTTACACACGAGAAGACAAAAGTTTTCTCTCTCTTCCTTTTTCAAAAATATCAACAGTTGTAATCAACAACTGTTTATATATATATATATATATATTATATATATATTAAAAGAGTTTGTGAGTAACGTTTAAATAAAAGGAAAAGAAAATTTTATCCCAAAATACTTGAGTATACGCCGCATTGGCAGAGGTCACTTGTCAATCAGATGCACAGTAACCGTCATGTGAAGACAAGTGATGTCATTAAAGAGAAAATCGAGGTGACATTTTAGTTTGAATTTTAAAAACATGTGGCTCAAGGTTTTGCCACGTCACCCACATAGTTACTTTGAAAACACTTAGTTTCGAAAATATCCTATGTTTTATTGAATAAGAAATTTAATGTTAAGAAAGATATTTAATTCAATTAAATGCCTTTTACTTCAGCACCCATTTGAGAAAAGAAATTTGGGCGCTGAAAACATTTAATTATTTTGAAAGACCACATGCTGGAAGATGTTCAGCATGTCTAATGTTTTGTCAGCGACTTCACAACTAACGTTGGTCGCTGACTACAGTTTTTGGCAAACTGTCAGCCATCAACGGATTTAAGAAGTCTTTACCATAGCCGTTTGCTAATGGACTAGATGAAGACTTTTAGCTCTCCATTGCTTTTATTTTGCTTTTTCCCAAAGCAACAGGGATCAACGGATTTAAGAAGTCTTTACCATAGCCGTTTGCTAATGGACTAGATGAAGACTTTTAGCTCTCCATTGCTTTTATTTTGCTTTTTCCCAAAGCAACAGGGATCAACGGATTTAAGAAGTCTTTACCATAGCCGTTTGCTAATGGACTAGATGAAGACTTTAAGCTCTTCATTGCTTTAGGTTCAGCGAGTAAGACAGACTTAAACTCGCTGAGTTAGCTACATGATAAGTCATGTTGCTGATTCCCCATTTAGCATTCCTAACTTTCTGACAAGCAATTTGAATCTAGTTTCATCCAATGGTTTAGTAAAGATGTCAGCGATTTGATCATCAGTTGGAATGAAATAGATTTCAACCCCCCCCCCCCCCCCCCCCCCCCCCCCCCCCCCCCCCCCCCCCCCCCCCCCCCCCCCCCCCCCCCCCCCCCCCCCCCCCCCCCCCCCCCCCCCCCCCCCCCCCCCCCCCCCCCCCCCCCCCCCCCCCCCCCCCCCCCCCCCCCCCCCCCCCCCCCCCCCCCCCCCCCCCCCCCCCCCCCCCCCCCCCCCCCCCCCCCCCCCCCCCCCCCCCCCCCCCCCCCCCCCCCCCCCCCCCCCCCCCCCCCCCCCCCCCCCCCCCCCCCCCCCCCCCCCCCCCCCCCCCCCCCCCCCCCCCCCCCCCCCCCCCCCCCCCCCCCCCCCCCCCCCCCCCCCCCCCCCCCCCCCCCCCCCCCCCCCCCCCCCCCCCCCCCCCCCCCCCCCCCCCCCCCCCCCCCCCCCCCCCCCCCCCCCCCCCCCCCCCCCCCCCCCCCCCCCCCCCCCCCCCCCCCCCCCCCCCCCCCCCCCCCCCCCCCCCCCCCCCCCCCCCCCCCCCCCCCCCCCCCCCCCCCCCCCCCCCCCCCCCCCCCCCCCCCCCCCCCCCCCCCCCCCCCCCCCCCCCCCCCCCCCCCCCCCCCCCCCCCCCCCCCCCCCCCCCCCCCCCCCCCCCCCCCCCCCCCCCCCCCCCCCCCCCCCCCCCCCCCCCCCCCCCCCCCCCCCCCCCCCCCCCCCCCCCCCCCCCCCCCCCCCCCCCCCCCCCCCCCCCCCCCCCCCCCCCCCCCCCCCCCCCCCCCCCCCCCCCCCCCCCCCCCCCCCCCCCCCCCCCCCCCCCCCCCCCCCCCCCCCCCCCCCCCCCCCCCCCCCCCCCCCCCCCCCCCCCCCCCCCCCCCCCCCCCCCCCCCCCCCCCCCCCCCCCCCCCCCCCCCCCCCCCCCCCCCCCCCCCCCCCCCCCCCCCCCCCCCCCCCCCCCCCCCCCCCCCCCCCCCCCCCCCCCCCCCCCCCCCCCCCCCCCCCCCCCCCCCCCCCCCCCCCCCCCCCCCCCCCCCCCCCCCCCCCCCCCCCCCCCCCCCCCCCCCCCCCCCCCCCCCCCCCCCCCCCCCCCCCCCCCCCCCCCCCCCCCCCCCCCCCCCCCCCCCCCCCCCCCCCCCCCCCCCCCCCCCCCCCCCCCCCCCCCCCCCCCCCCCCCCCCCCCCCCCCCCCCCCCCCCCCCCCCCCCCCCCCCCCCCCCCCCCCCCCCCCCCCCCCCCCCCCCCCCCCCCCCCCCCCCCCCCCCCCCCCCCCCCCCCCCCCCCCCCCCCCCCCCCCCCCCCCCCCCCCCCCCCCCCCCCCCCCCCCCCCCCCCCCCCCCCAACAGTTGACATCCTCCACTGGTGCTTTTGCGATCAAGCATGCACCCAGCATAGTCAGAGTCAGAATAACCAACTAACTCAAAGTTGGAATCTTTTGGGTACCATAGACCCAGCGTGGGTGTACCCTTAAGATATTTGAAGATGCGCTTGACAGCTAGAAGATGAGATTCTCTAGGAGAAGCTTGATAGCGAGCACAGAGGCATGTTGCAAACATGATGTCTGGTCGACTCGCTGTGAGATACATCAGCGAACCAATCATGCCTCTATAGTGAGTAGGATTCACATACTTACCATCTGGGTCAGCATGGAGGTTATTAGGAGGGGACATGGGAGTTCCTTTTGGAGTGACATGGGTGAAGTCAAATTTATGCAACATATCCCGAATATATTTTTCTTGATTGATAAATATTCCAGTGGGAAGCTGCTTAATTTGTAACCCCAAAAAGAAGGTTAATTCACCCATCATACTCATTTCAAAAGTGCTAGACATAAGAGCGCTAAACTTTTGACAGAGTTTTGTCGATAGGGAACCAAAGATGATGTCATCGACATAAATCTGAACATACAGAACATCAGCTTTCTTCTTATAGATGAAGAGAGTGCTGTCTATGGTTCCTCGACGAAAGCCATGGTCAAGAAGGAAGGTAGACAATGTGTCATACCAAGCTCTAGGAGCTTGTTTAAGACCATATAAAGCTTTATTTAGCTTGTAAACATAGTGAGGATGCTTTGGATCCTCAAAGCCGGGAGGCTGCTTAACATAGACTTTTTCATCAAGAGCACCATTTAGAAAGGCACTCTTGACGTCCATTTGATAGACAGTGAAGCCTTTGTAGGCCGCGTGAGCAAGAAAAAGACGAATAGCTTCAAGGCGAGCGACTGGAGCAAAGGTTTCATCATAATCAATGCCTTCAGCTTGAGTATAACCTTGAGCAACCAGTCTTGCCTTGTTTCGAATAACTACACCAGCTTCATCCATCTTATTCCTATAAACCCATCTAGTGCCAATGGGTTCCTTATAGGGAGGAGGAACAAGAAACCAAACGTGATTTCTTTCAAATTGTGTCAATTCTTCTTGCATGGCTTCCACCCAAGAAGGATCAGCCATGGCTTCGCCAATATTGGCAGGCACAATTTGAGATAAGAAATTGACATAGAGACAAGTATTACTTGTTGCTGAGCGAGTTTGGACACCATTGTGTGGATGACCAATCACATGGTCAAGAGGGTGATCAGCAGTCCATTTGAGTGCTGGTGTATGGATAGAAGAAGAGTGAGTGACAACGGATAAGGTGGAGGTAGGATCATTTGGTGTAAGAGAATAAGTGGAATGATCAATGGTTAGAGAAGGTGCAGAGTTAATGACAGGAGGGTCACTGAGAGCAGTGGGTACCTCTTGCTGAGAATTGTCATCCTCAGCGTCTCCTAAAACAGGATTCACTGAAGCATCGTGAAAGATGTCCTCAGCAGCACCGTCAGCAGCTTGAGGATTATCTAAAGGAGAGACATTAATGGAAGTGGCATTAACTGTCCTGAGGAGAGGCTCAACTGGATCAATAGAGTAAATGTGCGCTGCCACATACTCATCATTAGTTGAGAAACTTGAAGTATCAGCAATAGGTGAGTTAGCAACATCATGATGTGTCGCTGACTCTACTAAAGGATCAGCAAGATCGCTGAAGATACCTTTAGTAGATGTCTCACATGAGAGATCTCCTAGAGCTGAACAGCTTTCATCAAAAGTAACATGAATTGATTCATCTACTTTTTGAGTACGAGTATTGAAAACTCTGAAAGCTTTACTAATAGAAGAATATCCCAGAAAGTAGCCATCATCAGCTTTGGGATCAAACTTACCCAAATGATCCTTATCATTCAGGATGAACACTGGACATCCGAAAACATGGAAATATCCAATTTGGGGTTTCTTACCCTTAAGAATTTCATAGGCAGTCTTGTCATGTCGCTTGACAATAAGACACCTATTTTGAGTGTGGCAAGCAGTACTAACTGCTTCAGCCCAGAATTTACTAGGAAGGGAAGACTCACTGAGCATAGTTCGAGCAGCTTCAATGAGAGTTCTGTTTCTCCTTTCAGCTACTCCATTTTGTTCAGGAGTTCTAACAGAAGAGAAGTTTTGTCTAATCCCTTGATCAGCACAAAAGCTCTCACGAGTGTGGTTTCTGAACTCAGTACCATGATCGCTTCTGAGTTCTTTAACACGTATGCTGTTGAGGTTTTCCATCTTTTTAATGAAATTAATTATTTCCTCAGCAGCATCACTCTTAGAATGAAGAAATATTATCCAAGTATATCGTGAATATTCATCCACTATGACTAAGGTGTATTTGCTACCCCTTAGACTTTGGACATTCACTGGACCAAAAAGGTCCATGTGAAGTAGATGGAAGCAGCCATTGATAGAATTGGCTTGTTTAGTTTTGAAGGTGTCTCAGTGGCCTTTTCCCTTTTCACAGGCACCACAGAGCCTGTCCTTCTCATAAGTGAGAGGAGGAAGGCCTCGAACAAGATTTTTCTTGGCTAGAGAATTGATTGTTTTGAAGTTAACATGCGACATACGCTTGTGCCATAACCAATTTATTTGAGAGGCAGCTTTTGAAAAGAAGCAGGTCTCGTTGTCAGTCTTGATAGGAGTAAAATCTACCAAGTAAATATCCCTTTTTCTAGGAGAGACCAAAACTACCTCTTTATTGATGTTAATTACTGTGCCTTGATGCTTATCAAGAATGACCTTGTAATCAGCATCACACAGTTGACTAATGCTGATCAGATTGTGTTTTAGACCATTCACATAAGCAACTTTTGTGAATTTGATCAGCCCGTTAGAAAGAGACCCATATCCTTCAGTTTGGCCAGTAGAATTGTCACCAAACACCACTGTGGGACCATCGGTCTCCACAAAGTTATCCAGCAGATCCTTGGATCCAGTCATGTGTTTTGAACAACCACTGTCCAAATACCACACTTCTTTTCCTAGCGAGGTCTGCATAGATAACAATAGAAGGATTTAGGCAGAATCGAGATTTTCTCCACTGACAATATCATCAGTAGAGAGGGGAAGAGGAGCATTTGCGTCAGTGATCTCATCTCTTGGAATATACTCAACAAGTTGATGAGCAGGAAGCATATCACGAGTAACCTCATGTGTGAAGAATTGATCTTCAGAGGTATAAGTGACAGTGTTTCCAGTGTCAAGAACAAACATGTTGCTGACCTGATTATCATTCCCATATTCAACCAGAACTCTGTCGAAACCATTTGAAATGATCTCTTGAGAGTGGGGAATGGAAATTCGCTGAGAGGCAATGAACTCAGCAATGTTGTCCTGATTAAGAACAACTGCTTCACCCGAGCTGACATTGGACTCAGCTGGAGGAGTTTGCTCAGCGATTACAGAGGAGGAGGGAGCAGCAGAAGCTGAGGGTAGATTTGGCTGAATGACGACTTCAGGAGGATTCCTAGAGTCTTTGTCATTACAGTCAGCAGCAATGTGTCCTCTTTCCCCACAAAGATAACACTTTCTTGGTTTCTGACTTTGAATCAGAAACTCCTTGAGTTGTGAGGACAAGTCGTTTACACGTTTAGTCAACTCACATATCTCATGGTTGGAGGAAGAGGTTGAGGCTGCTGAAGAAGCCTTTTTCTTCCTAAATTGAGAAGGAAGAGACTTAGGAATTGGTCCAAGAATAGACTTGCCCTTTGATTGGGCATTAGAAGAGGAAGGACCGGAATGAGTCTGAACAACTCGCTGACCTCCTTGCTGAGGAGGTCTGACCTGCTGAACAGGTTTCTGAGCAACTCGCTGACCTCCTTGCTGAGGAGGTCTGACCTGCTGAACAGGTTTAGGTTGCTGAGGGATATGAGGGTGACTCTTCATTCAGTTCAGAATGGTAGTCATTTATGCCTTTAATGAAGTAATATTTCAGCATTTCCTCAGGAGATGCCACAACACTTGGAGGAGTCCTTTCTTCAGAAGCAGGACCGTCGCTGAACATATTAGTAATGACAGCGGCAGTTTCATAATCACCACCAATGATGGCTTTCATTTGAGCGGGCACCTGCTTACTGAAGATTTGGTCGTGAAGCCTGGAGGCTTTAGACCAAGAGGTGACAATCTTCTCAAGGTCAGCGACCTGATTTTTTAGCTTCTCATTGGATACTGAAATAGTTTGGTTAAGAAGCTTTTGAGACTCAAGCTCAACATGGACATTTTTTAGGTCCTTGAGCTTGTCAGCTTTATCACTCAACTCAGCACTAACTGAGTTAAGTTTAGACTGAAGGTCAGCACGAATTGACTCGACGTATTGAATGTCACAAGTAAGAGATTCAAGAATTTTAGGTTTGTCTTCTTCAGAGGCAGAGGAAAAAGAGCATACCTTCTTGATTGTGGCATTCACGCACTGACTGGAGCACACTTGATCCTTTGTCAGCGCCTGATCATCAGCGAGTGCCATGAAGCAGATGGCATCTACGAAGTCCTCGCTGTCAGATTCAGCCCAGTCGTGTTCTTCAGCAACAAGACCTTTGGCTGGAGCTTTGGCTTCTTCCACATCGGCCATCTTAGCACGAAGCTCATAGTACTTCTTTTTGTATTCATCAGCAGGCTTGACAGAAGAAGAAGGCCTCGCTGACAAAGAAGAGGGCTTCGCTACCTGCAAAGAGGGAATAGAAACTTTGCATTCCTTTTGATAATGGCCTTTACGACCACATCTCCAACATTCTGCCTGCGACTTGTCTACCACTGGCTTTCGTGAAACATTCGACCTACGACTGTTCCATTTTTTAGAATATCTTTTGCCAGCGATGAGAGCAAATTGCATGAAATCTGAGAACATCTCTTGTCTCTCCTCGAAATCGAGGTCATTGACAAGATCTTGGATATGAGATGGGGTAGAGTTGCTGTTGTCAACATGGATAGTGCTGACTTCAGCAGAGACCAGTGCAAGAGGGTCATGAGAATAAGAAGTGCTAGATAAAGAAGAAGAAGATGAAACAGATGAACCAGCATGCCTCTTAGACTCAGCCTCAGCTCTCAAGTTTTGAGCGAGGGCTCTCTCTTCAAATTGAAGAGTGTCATAGAGTGACTCTAAGTCATGCTGCTTCAGCTGCTTAGTAGTCCTAAGAATTTGCCTTAAGCCTTGCGATTTGATAGGCAAGACGTCAATGAACTTGTGGCATATTTCGAGCGTATCATGCTCTATGCCAGCATTTGTCATATCATTTAAAAGGCATTTAAAGCGATTATAAGTGCCATCCAGACTCTCATTAGGGAGAGAAAAGAATCCTTCATAGGCACGTTTTAAATCAATCTTTTTGGTAGCAAGAACATCTTCCGTACCATCAAATCTGGTACAAAGATTATCCCACACCTTTTTGGCAGAAGAAAGTTTGATGACAGATTTCATTATGTCATCAGGAAGGGTGTTGATAATAAGGTTTCTTAACCGAGCATCCAGATTGACAAGCCTACGCTCATCATCTGTCCATTGTACTTCCGGTTTAATAATTTCAGTGACAACTTCAGGAGCATCAGTAGTAGCTCCTGGTGTCCTGGAAACCAGAATCGGTACATATGGCCCTCTGGTCAGAATAGTCATTAAGTAAGGTTCAACTCCTACTATGTGCAGGAGCATCCTCTCTTTCCAAGATCCGAAATCATGAGTTTCGAATCTTGGTGGGATAGAGACATACCCAAAGTCTCTGGTATTAACCAGAGTAGGAACCGAAGCCATGTAAAGAATAAAGAAAAACAGAAGGTTTTAAAGAAAAGAAAAGATTTTTGATGCAGAAAATTAAAAGTAAAGGAAGAAAGATAATCTTGCAAACTCTTTTCAGATCAGTTTCAGTGTATCGAAACACTGCTCTGATACCAACTGAAAGTCCCAAGTTTGCAACGATTAAGTAATTAAACAACTAATGTAAATTACACTAAGAACATAAGACAAGAAAGTAAAGATGTTTAATCATAAGTAACATAGATTAAACAGTGAATACATGGTCGGTATACAAAGAAATAAAAGAGAAAATATTGTTAAGTTTTTGACACACAAAAACTTAACAATTATACAAAGAGAGAAAAACACACTAAGTGTAAATATGGCACAAACCAACACTCTTGCGGCTAGGTCAAGTGATGCCTTATATAGTGGAGAAAAGACATCACATGACAACCCAATAGATGTTGACACATGAAGGTTGTCAACTATCTATTGGTGGATAAATCAGATCTGCAGAGTTCTATTTTCTTCATCTTGTTTCTTTCCCAAAACGGCATCAAAGAGAAATACCTTAGTACCAAAATAGTACACGGTCACATGGCTCCATCCTGATCTATCAACACGTGTCCTTGGGGACCAGTCTTCTTATCTTCATCTTCCCGCCCATATTCTTCTTAAATTCTAAGATTAGGATTATTTTCAAGAATATGCCTAAAACTAGGATGAGTTACTTTTTATATTCTAAAACTAGGATTTTGGATTATTTTAATTCTAAAACTAGGATGAGTTACTTTTTATATTCTAAAACTAGGATTTTGGATTATTTTATATTCTAAAACTAGGATGAGTTACTTTTTATATTCTAAAACTAGGATTTTGGATTATTTTATATTCTAAAACTAGGATGAGTTACTTTTTATATTCTAAAACTAGGATTTTGGATTATTTTATATTCTAAAACTAGGATGAGTTACTTTTTATATTCTAAAACTAGGATTTTGGATTATTTTATATTCTAAAACTAGGATGAGTTACTTTTTATATTCTAAAACTAGGATTTTGGATTATTTTATATTCTAAAACTAGGATGAGTTACTTTTTATATTCTAAAACTAGGATTTTGGATTATTTTATATTCTAAAACTAGGATGATTATTTTATATTCTAAAACTAGGATGATTATTTTATATTCTAAAACTAGGATGATTATTTTATATTCTAAAACTAGGATGATTATTTTATATTCTAAAACTAGGATATTATTTTATATCTAAAACTAGGATGAGTTACTTTTTATATTCTAAAACTAGGATTTTGGATTATTTTATATTCTAAAACTAGGATGAGTTACTTTTTATATTCTAAAACTAGGATTTTGGATTATTTTATATTCTAAAACTAGGATGAGTTACTTTTTATATTCTAAAACTAGGATTTTGGATTATTTTATATTCTAAAACTAGGATGAGTTACTTTTTATATTCTAAAACTAGGATTTTGGATTATTTTATATTCTAAAACTAGGATGAGTTACTTTTTATATTCTAAAACTAGGATTTTGGATTATTTTATATTCTAAAACTAGGATGAGTTACTTTTTATATTCTAAAACTAGGATTTTGGATTATTTTATATTCTAAAACTAGGATGATTATTTTATATTCTAAAACTAGGATGATTATTTTATATTCTAAAACTAGGATGATTATTTTATATTCTAAAACTAGGATGATTATTTTATATTCTAAAACTAGGATGATTATTTTATATTCTAAAACTAGGATATTATTTTATATTCTAAAACTAGGATGATTATTTTATATTCTAAAACTAGGATTTTGGATTATTTTATATCTAAAACTAGGATGAGTTACTTCTTATATTCTAAAGGATTTTGGATTATTTAATTCCCTTTCCATACGTACCAAACTACCCATTTTTCCAGCCATTTTTTTTTTGTTTTATATTTTGCTATTTTACTTTACATCTTTCATTCCTTTTTTTTATATACTCTTATCTAATTGATAACATAAAATTACAATTACATTTTTCACATGATCATCAGAGGTCGAATACGCTTGAATGTAACTATATTTGATGAGCTCTTTGGATGATGAAACCACTTGACAAAAATGTTAGGATTTGAATTCTGTAAGTAGGCAACTCATCAAAATATTTATTCGAATCTCCATGGTTTTTTTCTTCTCGTTATCCCATACCGTGCCTTTTTGTAGGAAACATTCACATTAGGTGATCTTTTGTATCAACTTGAATGCTGCTCTTCGAATAGTAGGAAAAATCATTCTCAATTGAATGAAGAATTTGTGAAGCAATGATTGTAGAGGTCATATTTGTAGTGGAATTATTTGTATTACTTGATGAAATTATTTAATTTGTTCACTTTGGTTTTCCTGCATCTCATGTACGAGTATTTGAACTCAAAAATAAAAAACTTCCTAAAGAGAAGAAGTTTGAACAAGCATATTTAAAAGGAATTTTAGAAAGATCACTGTATAATAAGCTATCCTTTTAGTCAAATCAAAATACAAGATATATATCTGATAAAATAGAATTTTTAAATTTTAAAAATAGAAAAAAAGGTAACTAGAAACTCGGATGGGTGGGCGGTTGGTACGTATGGGAAGAGAATTTAATAATTCAAAATCCTAGTTTTAGAATATGAAAAGTAAGTCATCCTAGTTTTAGCCACATTTTTGAAAATAATCCTATTTTTAGAATTTTTTCACTACTGCGAGATTGTTTCCAGGTTTGTGGTGAATAGCTAGTCAGATTAAAAGATAAAAGATAGTCAACAAACTTCTCCATAAATTTTTTAAAAAAAACTGAAAACAAGAAAGAAAAATCAAGCAAGTTGAAGGTAAAGGTACTTAGCTATCTCCAATGGAGTTGCCTTTGGATGCCCTTAGGTGCCCTTGGATATCCTTTGCCGTTGAACTTGTCCAAAACTAAGGATTTTTTGAAGGATGCCCTTACCTAAGGGCATGCCCTTACTTGTCCTTACCTAATATATTTTTGTTTTTAGTTAGGTAAAAGGATATGTAAGGATGTTTGTATGGTTGGAGATAAAATTATAATATTTGAAGGATTTGTAAGGATTTGTTAGGATATGATGTGACAGCTCAAGGACGTCCTTAGCATTGGAGATAGCCTTACAATATACTGACGAGTGACACAACATCCGTTATTCCATCTTTTAAGTTTTGGAGAGAAGAAAAGCGACCCAGTTTTGTTACCACGGAACACCACATTCGAGCACTTTCTGTACAATTAAACAAAAACTCAATTAGATACACTGAAACAAGAATGTAGAGGCCACAATCCAACACATTATAAAGATGGGTTATCCAGGTTATATTATACGGTTATACGGGTAGAAAAACTTTTAAAAGGAATGAGGTCAAATTAAATGGGTATAATGTATCCACACACTAATTGGCTATATAATGCAAAAGAATTGGACAGATATTGTTTGGGGTCAACCCAACCTGAAGCATACATATATTACACTTGACCTGAACCTTGTTTTGAAGAGTTACCAAATCCCATCCGCCCCCTCCATATTGCCACCTATAACTGGAGGCATAAAACAAATGTTATTTTCAATTTGCAATTTGGCTAGTGCTACATGTATTCCATAAAAACTACACCATTTCCATATCTTAGAAGGTTGATTAAATTGACTTGGCTCTACAAGACTCATTTATGAACGGTGTACTTTAGACATTTAAAAATTAGCGATTTTCAAATGTTACCTTCAAGTTTAGCAGGGGCGAGTTCTCAAGTGCACTGACTGGCTGATCCAAAGCACCATAAGCTGCCTCGGAAATTGCACATGCAGCCAAGGAACCAACAGGGGCCCGCACCCTCCGCGTTATCCAAAAGAGACTTGGTATGTAAAGATTTCACAAAAGAGTAAAGAACAAGCATGCATACATACATACATACATATCAGCATTTTCTCGTAAATTTTTAAGTTAAAAGAGATTAATAAATTCGAACTTACTGGTATTTATGATAACCGCTTTAAATCTACTGTGGGGAGATGCATTGACTTTGCAATCAATAGAAAGGTGGAAAAAGTTAAGTTGTACTTAAGTTGGCAAAATGAGGGTACATGGCAATACCACTCGTAAGATTCGTGTGAGCACCAATAAAGCACCACATCTTTTATTAGGACAAACTATACTCCCGTCTTTAACTACCCATTTTAAATGTCTAAAGTACACCGTTCATAAATGAGTCTTGTAGAGCCAAGTCAATTTAATCAACCTTCTAAGATATGGAAATGGTGTAGTTTTTATGGAATACATGTAGCACTAGCCAAATTGCAAATTGAAAATAACATTTGATTTATGCCTCCAGTTATAGGTGGCAATATGGAGGGGGCGGATGGGATTTGGTAACTCTTCAAAACAAGGTTCAGGTCAATTGTAATATATGTATGCTTCAGGTTGGGTTGACCCAAACAATATCTGTCCAATCCTTTTGCATTATATAGCTAATTAGTGTGTGGATACATTATACCCATTTGACCTCATTCCTTTCAACAGTTTTTCTACCCGTATAGCCGTTAATATGTTAGAGGTATAATATAACCTGAATAACCTATCTTTATAATGTGTTGGATTGTGGCCTCTACATTCTTGTTTCAGTGCATCTAATTGAGTTTTTGTTTAATTGTACAGAAAGTGCTTGAATGTGGTGTTAGAAAACTCCGTGGTAACAAAACTGGGTCGCTTTTCTTGTCTCCAAAACTTAAAAGATGGAATAACGGATTCGAATATGGAGCAATAGATGTTAAGAATCATTTAGAGAAGTGATGCAGGCTCAAGTGTTGAAGAGAAGGCTATGATGTATTTAGAGGCCCAAGATAGAGGTTCTAAACTAAAATGGGAATATAACTTTTACTATAGGGCTCTGTTTTTGATGTGCGACAGTCAAAACGACCAGTGGAACGAGGAGCATGAAGGTGCAAACTGCTAGTTTAGGTCAGCCTTCGGGCCCAAAAACGCCATTTTTTATGAGTTATGGACCTTTTTTTATTTTTTCGGGTTTTTTCGGATTTTCTTTTTGTTATAACTTTCGGTCCACTTGTTAATTTAGGCCCGTCCGAATTTTGCTGCATTATTTATATTCATGTAAAGTGTAAACCTAGAACATAATCAATTTTATCATATTATGAAAATCACTTGTCTCTCTATCATTGTGTGTGATAATCTGAACTTACCCTAATTTTCGGTATTCTTTTGAATCAACGAATATTAGAAGAGTTGTTCTTAGTATTCCTTTGAATCAACAAGTTCGGTTATTGATATGCGTATTTTATACCCATTTCCCACTATGTATTTAGTTGCTTTCGTACGGTTTTGAGTCATTTTCGTATACATTTGGTACGTTTATGGCATTTGTTAGTGTTTCAGGTTATTAACAGGTACTTGTGCGTAATTCTGGAGGAAACGACATTTCCGAGGCAAAATAAGTGATTACGGAAGTTTTACGAGTGACAGGCTGCATTTGGAGCCCACGAAAGTCAAACTGACAAGAGACTCATTGCGCCGCAACTACTAGTTGCGCCGCAACAGAATTACACCGAGATAAGTTGTGCCGCAACGTTCCTAGTTGCGACACAACGCGTTCAGTTGTCAGCCAGCAATGAAGTCAATAAAAGTCAACGCAAGTCAAGGCTCATTGCGACGCAACGTGCTAGTTGCGGCGCAACTGGGGCCGATTCTGGAATACTTTTTAGGGGAACTATATAAGCTTGCAAAAACATTCCTTAACCCGACCTTTTACTCCCCAGCCGTTTTTAAGCATATTTTCAGAGGTTTTTCATCTAATTAACCATCTTTGAAGATCAAGAACGTGATTGGACGATTACCGTTATTCGTTTTCATTTATTTTGTATTCGGTAACGATGAACTCTATTATTTTGATTTGTTATTCTTATTTCAATATGAGTAGCTAATCACTTCATCATCCATCTTGATAAAGTGAGACATTATGTAAGGATTGCACTATTTTATTAATTCAAAGTTGATTTCAATTATCGTTGTGTCGTGATCTTGATGAGTTGATTCTTTAATAATTATTTTTATGACATTGGTAATATGTATGTTCTTCGTTAGTGGTACTAGTTGAACATATATGTGATTTCAATTAATTATCTTTAATAAATTGTCGCTAGTTCATGGTATGATAGCGAATGTCATTTCAATAAAAGGAGTCATTTTGTCAACGTGTTGAATAGCGGTTGGTGGTACCACGTTATCTTCACATAGATACAATTGTTAATTTAATAATCAAGCAAACTAGTTGGTTAGGGAAATTGTTTTAAGCATTGGTGGTACCGGCTTTTACAAAGGAACTGATTAATTAGGTGATTGAAATGATTTTACAAACGTTGGTGGTCCAGTTTGTGTCTTTGTTTTGTCACGATTATCTTTGTCAACTTAATTGAATTTGAACTTCATTTATGTGCAATCTGAACATGTTGTTGAGCGGATTCAAGATGGATGCCTTTTAAATTATTGTTTTAAACAAAAACTCTCTTTTCGATTAATCCTGAGGGATTACTAAAAAATTAACTAACTTTTGCAAAGTGACAATTCGGTCACAAAACCCCCTTTTACTTTGAACTACTTTGTTTTAACAATTGCTTTACTTAGTCCTTGTGATCGACCTCGGATTTACCAAGTTTACTATACTGCATGCGATCGGGTTCACTGCTTGCGAGTGTGTTGTAGTCAGTCTTTTGGTAGTTCGTGTTTATAAATTTTATTACTCGATTTCACACATCAGTTATCTATCTCAAAGTTCCGTCTACGTCAAGAAGCTATTCTTTAAAGATGTTGTGTCACTTGTCAGCATATTGTAAGTACCTTTACCTTCAACTTGCTTGATTTTTCTTTCTTTTTTTTCAAATATTTAAAAAAATTTTAGGAAAAGTTTGTTGACTATCTTTTATCTTTAATCTGACTAGCTATTCACCACAAACCGGCAAACAATCTCACAGTAGTCCTTGGATTTGCTACATTCGTATAAGCAAGGTAAGTTTAGAAATTTCACATTTTTATCCATCCATACGGACGGTAGTTGTAAGTGGAAGTTTATTGATCATGTTTCAAGGAGCATTCCTTTGAAGGAAATGTATCAGTATTGGGATGCGTGAATACCAGAGTTGGATCCAAAAAGCTTGAGTGATAACCTCGGCGGTTACCGGGGGATTGGCACCACCCCGGCCACCTCGGCCACCACGACCTCCTCGACCTCCACGGCCTCCTCTACCACCACGACCACCTCTACCACCACGACCACCTCCATTCTCCTCTTGTTCATCTTGATTTCGGGGGGGTCTCACAACTCTCCTTGGTCTAACCATTGTCCTGAGCACACGTGTTAGATTAACAAGTTAGTTCTCACGATTCACACCCGAGTTAACCAAAGTATATTATCACGAAACAAGCATTTCATATCTAGGGTTTTCCCTAGACCGTCTATCATGCATATCTCTACGGGGATTTTATCATGGCAATAATTCTAAGGCTTCATATAATCATACGATTTACAATCAACAATATAATCACGAATCATTCAACACGATATAAAAGGGGTCAAGTCTTAACAAGGCGGGTAAAGCATAGTCCAAATCTGAACTTCAGCATTCAACACATTAAAGGTGTATGTATACAGGGTGTACCAACGGCTAACCCTCCACACCGTTAATATATTGAATGGACGTCGGGATTCGGTTCCGTTATGCTCTCTAAGTATTGGTCGGGTATGTATACAGGGTGTACCAGCGGCTAACCCTCCACCTAACCAACACTCATCAAGCATACTGGGTTAACTACTATACTTTATCCACAATGCGCAATCCACGAGGCCATTAACTTTATATGACATAGGGTAACCATAAATTTGTTGATCAGGCGCCTCTAGGGTTACCGAGTGTCATACTCCATTAATGCCATCATTTCACTTTGCTAGGATTAACAATCCATAACGTGAGTATAAAGATACCCATAACGTGGATTCAACAATCCATAACGTGAGTATAAAGATACCCATAACGTGGATTCAACAATCCATAACGTGAGTATAAAGATACCCATAACGTGGATTCAACAATCCATAACGTGAGTATAAAGATACCCATAACGTGGATTCAACAATCCATAACGTGAGTATAAAGATACCCATAACGTGGATTCAACAATCCATAACGTGAGTATAAAGATACCCATAACGTGGATTCAACA
The DNA here is from genome assembly GCA_034093135.1 of Erigeron breviscapus. Lineage (NCBI taxonomy): Eukaryota > Viridiplantae > Streptophyta > Magnoliopsida > Asterales > Asteraceae > Erigeron > Erigeron breviscapus. The sequence continues at coordinate 3,496,756 of CM067170.1, read as the reverse complement.
ATCCATAACGTGAGTATAAAGATACCCATAACGTGGATTCAACAATCCATAACGTGAGTATAAAGATACCCATAACGTGGATTCAACAATCCATAACGTGAGTATAAAGATACCCATAACGTGGATTCAACAATCCATAACGTGAGTATAAAGATACCCATAACGTGGATTCAACAATCCATAACGTGAGTATAAAGATACCCATAACGTGGATTCAACAATCCATAACGTGAGTATAAAGATACCCATAACGTGGATTCAACAATCCATAACGTGAGTATAAAGATACCCATAACGTGGATTCAACAATCCATAACGTGAGTATAAAGATACCCATAACGTGGATTCAACAATCCATAACGTGAGTATAAAGATACCCATAACGTGGATTCAACAATCCATAACGTGAGTATAAAGATACCCATAACGTGGATTCAACAATCCATAACGTGAGTATAAAGATACCCATAACGTGGATTCAACAATCCATAACGTGAGTATAAAGATACCCATAACGTGGATTCAACAATCCATAACGTGAGTATAAAGATACCCATAACGTGGATTCAACAATCCATAACGTGAGTATAAAGATACCCATAACGTGGATTCAACAATCCATAACGTGAGTATAAAGATACCCATAACGTGGATTCAACAATCCATAACGTGAGTATAAAGATACCCATAACGTGGATTCAACAATCCATAACGTGAGTATAAAGATACCCATAACGTGGATTCAACAATCCATAACGTGAGTATAAAGATACCCATAACGTGGATTCAACAATCCATAACGTGAGTATAAAGATACCCATAACGTGGATTCAACAATCCATAACGTGAGTATAAAGATACCCATAACGTGGATTCAACAATCCATAACGTGAGTATAAAGATACCCATAACGTGGATTCAACAATCCATAACGTGAGTATAAAGATACCCATAACGTGGATTCAACAATCCATAACGTGAGTATAAAGATACCCATAACGTGGATTCAACAATCCATAACGTGAGTATAAAGATACCCATAACGTGGATTCAACAATCCATAACGTGAGTATAAAGATACCCATAACGTGGATTCAACAATCCATAACGTGAGTATAAAGATACCCATAACGTGGATTCAACAATCCATAACGTGAGTATAAAGATACCCATAACGTGGATTCAACAATCCATAACGTGAGTATAAAGATACCCATAACGTGGATTCAACAATCCATAACGTGAGTATAAAGATACCCATAACGTGGATTCAACAATCCATAACGTGAGTATAAAGATACCCATAACGTGGATTCAACAATCCATAACGTGAGTATAAAGATACCCATAACGTGGATTCAACAATCCATAACGTGAGTATAAAGATACCCATAACGTGGATTCAACAATCCATAACGTGAGTATAAAGATACCCATAACGTGGATTCAACAATCCATAACGTGAGTATAAAGATACCCATAACGTGGATTCAACAATCCATAACGTGAGTATAAAGATACCCATAACGTGGATTCGACAATCCATAACGTGAGTTTAACAACCCATAACGTGAGTATAAAGATACCCATAACGTGGATTCAACAATCCATAACGTGAGTTTAACAACCCATAACGAGAGCATATATACATAATAAACGTTTCAACACACTACCACATAACGTTATTCATCACATATAAACGTTCAATAACACGCATCACAAGCAAACAATTAGGTAACTAATATCTCGTTTCATATCATAATCAATCGTATCAACCAACAAGCGTTTAACAAACGAGTACACTTTCCACCCCAAATAAAGTAAGCGTAGGGGCTACGAAACTCATCTTTGCCTTGTGCCGTCAAGTTAAAATAAAATGTAAGTATTTGACGAATTACAATTGTCCCGAGTTCTTCAACGATCACGACCTATCAATATATATATAGGTACGACATGTGCATTAATATAAGTTCGAATTCTCGTTTCCAATTTTTATACGTACATGGCCATTTACTTATACATATAGATATATATACATAATAGGTTTGTTGTATATATATTTATATATATACTTATTTATATATTTATATATGTATGTGAGCATGTATTATACATACACATTAACACTGACTTATGGTTACCCACATTTCCCCCACTCATTCATTACTTCAACAAGACAAGGAGGGTCCCGCAATAGCTGGATCCACAGCAAGAAAATGAGGAAAGAAAGCAGGAAGAAATCTGGAAAATTAACAACCCACACCACCGTAAGGTACGGTGGTGCTGGGCGTAGGGTACGGTGGTTACAAAACTCCAGGCGTAAGCTACGGTGCAACGTAGCGTAGAGTACGGTAGGCAATAACCTGAAGGGCGTAAGGTACGTGGGGGTGAGCGTAGGTTACGGCTGCGTGGACAGGTTTGTTTTGGCGCCTGAAATTCGAGTTTGTGGCGTAAACAGAAGGTTTGGACCGTAAGGTCCATTTGAGACTTGCAGATCAGCGTAAGCTACGGCCCAAGGGGCGTACCATATGCCAAAGAAGAAGCAGGCAGCGTAGCATATGCCATCTTAGGCGTAAATTACGGCGGGCGGGAAAGAACCAGTTTCTGGGTAATTTCAAGTGAAGAAGGAGCAGTTGACTAGAAAGGTCAAAGTTTGACCACGAAGCAAACAACCCTAATTCGCGATGCCAGATCGATATGAGGCTAATCAAAACGTGTTTTGAGCAATTATAGTCAAGATGAACCTAAACAAACACAACCCAAATTCCAATTCGATCAAAATGATCAATTTTATAATTAAATTCGTTTTTGACTTTATTCATAATATAAAAACCCTAATTTCGACATTTAATGCAATTCAACTCAAATTTCGGTCAAGGGTCGATTTAGTTAGACTAGAAACATGTTTTTGAACATAACCCATACCAAGGATTTGACTCAATCCAACAAATAATGAAAAACCCAAATTTTGACCCATTTTTTCATAAGAAACCCTAATTTTGCCTAAAACGATTTTAATCCGAATTCTTGCTTAAAAATCGTTCATGTTAGACTTGTGGCATGTTTACAAACATATTTTACCACAAATATTGGACTCATAACATCCAATAACGAATAAATTCGATTTTTGACCCATTTATCCAATTTAAAACCCTAATTGACCCATAATCAATTTTTACTTGGAAAAATGACTCAATAATGGTTATATATAATTAAAACCTGATTATAAACATTAAATGATAGTGTTGAGATGAATTTGACTTACCAAAACTTCCACAAGAGCTCAAACCCGAATTTAAGCTATAACTCAAGATTTCTTGCACTTTGACTTTCCAAATTTTGATATGATGATTAGAGGATGATGATGATAATGATTCTAGTATAATTATTGTTAGAAACCACAATTAATGAGATGAGAATTTAGAGGGAGAGTGGATGCAAGAGTTGTTCTTGCATTCAATGTGAGAGAGAGAGAGTTGGATAAGGTGAGAAATGATTGGGTGAGGGGAAAGGAAGAGTGGGATTGGGTGGTGTGGGTAGGGTTGGGTCATGGGTGGTTCATGGGTCATGGGTCGACCCATGGATCACCCGAATACATTTCTAGTTAACTTATAAGTCGTATTACGTCTTAAACCGAATCAATACGTTCACGTGGCTTCGACTAGCATAACCACACGTTTCTAATTCATAAATAAATAAATGAATTACTTAAATAAATTTGAATAATAAATCATTTAGCACGTTCGAGTCAACGGGTCGAGAATCAATTAAGCCACAAAATCATGGACTTAAATCAAATTTAATCACGTTAATTACACATAAAAATCACGAATGTTACATCATTCCCCCGTTAAAGGAATTTCGTCCCGAAAGTTAATCTAACTAGACTCGTCAAATAAATGAGGATACTTGGCCTTCATAGAATCCTCACGTTCCCAAGTAAATTCGGGTCCACGTCTAGCTCGCCATCTCACTTTAACGAGTGTATACCGAGTGTTCTTAAGCTTCCTAGTTTCCCGGTCTAAGATTTCCACCGGTTCTTCCACGAACTTCAACGTTTTATCGACCCGGATTCTTCAAGAGGAACGTGAAGTGTTGGATCGGCCAAACACTTCCTAAGATTACAAATATGGAAAACATTATGAACTCCACTCAAGTTTTGAGGAAGTCCAATCGATAAGCCACCGGGCCAATTCGTTCAAGGATTTTAAATGGGCCTATGTATCTCGGGCCCAACTTGCCACGCTTCACAAACCGAACTACGCCCTTCCACGGGGACACTTTCAACAAAACATAATCACCGACTTCAAATTCAAGAGGTCGTCGCCTAACGTTTGCATACTTCATTTGTCTTTCACAGGCCACTCTCAATTTCTCTTTAATTTGCGAGATCACCTTGGTCGTCTCAATGACAATTTCGGGCCCAATGAGTCGGCTTTCACCAACTTCCGCCCAAGCTACCGGTGACCTACAATCTCTCCCATACAATGCTTTAAACGGAGCCATTTGTATACTAGCATGGAAGCTATTATTATAGGAGAATTCGACTAGCGGTAAATGTGCATCCCAATTGCCACCAAAATCGATGGCACATGCCCGTAACATGTCTTCAAGCGTTTGGATCGTTCTTTCACTTTAGCCATCGGTTTGAGGGTGGAACGCCGTACTCATGTTGAGTTGAGTACCCATTGCTTTCTGGAACGCCTTCCAAAATTTTGAAGTAAATCGGGCATCCCGATCGGTTAAGATGGAAATCGGCACTCCATGTTTGGATATCACCTCTTTGATGTACAAGCGTGCCATGGTGTCAAATTTATCATCTTCCCGGATGGCTAAGAAGTGAGCCGACTTAGTCAACCGGTCAACTATTACCCAAATGGTGTCCCGACCACGACTCGTTCTAGGTAACTTTGTGATGAAGTCCATAGCGATATCTTCCCATTTCCACTTCGGTGTCGCCGGTTGAACTAGCAAACCGGGCGGTTTCTTGTGGTCGGCTTTCACTTGTAAACAAGTGAGGCATTCACTAACGTATCTAGCAATGTCTTTCTTCATTTCCGGCCACCAATACAAGTCTCTCAAGCCAAAATACATCTTGTCGGAACCCGGGTGAACCGAGTAGGCCGACTTATGGGCTTCGTTCATCAATTTCAATCGCCACCCGCCAAGAACGGGAATCCACAATCGTTCAACAAAGTATAACCCGTCATCATCCTTTCTATCGAATTGTTCTTCCAAGCCGTGCAATGCTTCATTGATGAAGTTTTCCGGCCTAGTTGCCAACCTTTGTGCTTCAATGATGGAGTCACGAACACTCCTTAACACAACAAGGCTCATGGCTTTAATTCGTCTTGGATTTATACGCTCTTTTCGGCTCAAAGCATCGGCTACCACATTTGCCTTACTTTTTTTTTTTTTTTTTTTTTTTTTTTTTTTTTTTTTTTTTTTTTTTTTTTTTTTTTTTTTTTTTTTTTTTTTTTTTTTTTTTTTTTTTTTTTTTTTTTTTTTTTTTTTTTTTTTTTTTTTTTTTTTTTTTTTTTTTTTTTTTTTTTTTTTTTTTTTTTTTTTTTTTTTTTTTTTTTTTTTTTTTTTTTTTTTTTTTTTTTTTTTTTTTTTTTTTTTTTTTTTTTTTTTTTTTTTTTTTTTTTTTTTTTTTTTTTTTTTTTTTTTTTTTTTTTTTTTTTTTTTTTTTTTTTTTTTTTTTTTTTTTTTTTTTTTTTTTTTTTTTTTTTTTTTTTTTTTTTTTTTTTTTTTTTTTTTTTTTTTTTTTTTTTTTTTTTTTTTTTTTTTTTTTTTTTTTTTTTTTTTTTTTTTTTTTTTTTTTTTTTTTTTTTTTTTTTTTTTTTTTTTTTTTTTTTTTTTTTTTTTTTTTTTTTTTTTTTTTTTTTTTTTTTTTTTTTTTTTTTTTTTTTTTTTTTTTTTTTTTTTTTTTTTTTTTTTTTTTTTTTTTTTTTTTTTTTTTTTTTTTTTTTTTTTTTTTTTTTTTTTTTTTTTTTTTTTTTTTTTTTTTTTTTTTTTTTTTTTTTTTTTTTTTTTTTTTTTTTTTTTTTTTTTTTTTTTTTTTTTTTTTTTTTTTTTTTTTTTTTTTTTTTTTTTTTTTTTTTTTTTTTTTTTTTTTTTTTTTTTTTTTTTTTTTTTTTTTTTTTTTTTTTTTTTTTTTTTTTTTTTTTTTTTTTTTTTTTTTTTTTTTTTTTTTTTTTTTTTTTTTTTTTTTTTTTTTTTTTTTTTTTTTTTTTTTTTTTTTTTTTTTTTTTTTTTTTTTTTTTTTTTTTTTTTTTTTTTTTTTTTTTTTTTTTTTTTTTTTTTTTTTTTTTTTTTTTTTTTTTTTTTTTTTTTTTTTTTTTTTTTTTTTTTTTTTTTTTTTTTTTTTTTTTTTTTTTTTTTTTTTTTTTTTTTTTTTTTTTTTTTTTTTTTTTTTTTTTTTTTTTTTTTTTTTTTTTTTTTTTTTTTTTTTTTTTTTTTTTTTTTTTTTTTTTTTTTTTTTTTTTTTTTTTTTTTTTTTTTTTTTTTTTTTTTTTTTTTTTTTTTTTTTTTTTTTTTTTTTTTTTTTTTTTTTTTTTTTTTTTTTTTTTTTTTTTTTTTTTTTTTTTTTTTTTTTTTTTTTTTTTTTTTTTTTTTTTTTTTTTTTTTTTTTTTTTTTTTTTTTTTTTTTTTTTTTTTTTTTTTTTTTTTTTTTTTTTTTTTTTTTTTTTTTTTTTTTTTTTTTTTTTTTTTTTTTTTTTTTTTTTTTTTTTTTTTTTTTTTTTTTTTTTTTTTTTTTTTTTTTTTTTTTTTTTTTTTTTTTTTTTTTTTTTTTTTTTTTTTTTTTTTTTTTTTTTTTTTTTTTTTTTTTTTTTTTTTTTTTTTTTTTTTTTTTTTTTTTTTTTTTTTTTTTTTTTTTTTTTTTTTTTTTTTTTTTTTTTTTTTTTTTTATGGACCTTTTTTTTTTTTTTTTTTTTTCGGATTTTCTTTTTGTTATAACTTTCGGTCCACTTGTTAATTTAGGCCCGTCCGAATTTTGCTGCATTATTTATATTCATGTAAAGTGTAAACCTAGAACATAATCAATTTTATCATATTATGAAAATCACTTGTCTCTCTATCATTGTGTGTGATAATCTGAACTTACCCTAATTTTCGGTATTCTTTTGAATCAACGAATATTAGAAGAGTTGTTCTTAGTATTCCTTTGAATCAACAAGTTCGGTTATTGATATGTCGTATTTTATACCCATTTCCCACTATGTATTTAGTTGCTTTCGTACGGTTTTGGAGTCGTTTTCGTATACATTTGGTGTGTTTATAGTATTTGTTAGTGTTTCAGGTTATTAACAGGTACTTGAGCGTAATTCTGGAGGAAACGACATTTCTGAGGCAAAATAAGTGATTACGGAAGTTTTACGAGTCCCGAGGCTGCATTTGGAGCCTGGTCAACGAAAGTCAAACTGACAAGAGACTCATTGCGCCGCAACTACTAGTTGCGCCGCAACAGAATTACAGCGAGATAAGTTGTGCCGCAACGTTCCTAGTTGCGACGCAACGCGTTCAGTTGTCAGTCAGCAATGAAGTCAATAAAAGTCAAAGTCAACGCAAGTCAAGGCTCATTGCGACGCAACGTGCTAGTTGCGGCGCAACTGGGGCCGATTCTGGAATACTTTTTTAGGGGAACTATATAAGCTTGCAAAAACATTCCTTAACCCGACCTTTTACTCCCCAGCCGTTTTTAAGCATATTTTCAGAGGTTTTTCATCTAATTAACCATCTTTGAAGATCAAGAACGTGATTGGACGATTACCGTTATTCGTTTTCATTTATTTTGTATTCGGTAACGATGAACTTTATTATTTTGATTTGTTATTCTTATTTCAATATGAGTAGCTAGACATTATGTAAGGATTGCACTATTTTATTAATTCAAATTTGATTTCAATTATCGTTGTGTCGTGATCTTGATGAGTTGATTCTTTAATACTCCCTTCGTCCCATTAAAAGTGTCAAGTTTTGAATTTTCAAAGTCTTTTTCTTTGCAACTTTGACCAAAAATATTTTTGTTTGTATTACATAATACTTGATGAAAGTTATATGATTTGATCGAGGTTTAGATATGTTTTCATTGGGTATAACTTTCATCAAGTATTATATAATCTAATAAAAAATATTTACGGTCAAACTTACAAAATATAGACTTTGAAAATTAAAAACTAGACACTTTTAATGGGACGGAGGGAGTAATTATTTTTATGACATTGGTGATATGTATGTTCTTCGTTAGTGGTACTAGTTGAACATATATGTGATTTCAATTAATTATCTTTAATAAATTGTCGCTAGTTCATGGTATGATAGCGAATGTTATTTCAATAAAAGGAGTCATTTTGTCAACGTGTTGAATAGCGGTTGGTGGTACCACGTTGTCTTCACATAGATACAATTGTTAATTTAATAATCAAGCAAACTAGTTGGTTAGGGAAATTGTTTTAAGCATTGGTGGCCGGTACCGACTTTTACAAAAGAACTGATTAATTAGGTGACTGAAATGATTTTACAAACGTTGGTGGTCCAGTTTGTGTCTTTGTTTTGTCACGATTATCTTTGTCAACTTAATTGAATTTGAACTTCATTTATGTGCAATCTGAACATGTTGTTGAGCGGATTCAAGATGGATGCCTTTTAAATTATTGTTTTAAACAAAAACTCTTTTTTCGATTAATCATGAGGGATTACTAACAAATTAACTAACTTTTGCAAAGTGACAATTCGGTCACAAAACCCCCTTTTACTTTGAACTACTTTGTTTTAACAATTGATTTACTTAGTCCTTGTGATCGACCTCGGATTTACCAAGTTTACTATATACTGCATGCGATCGGGTTCACTGCCTGTGAGTGTGTTGTAGTCAGTCTTTTGGTAGTTCATGTTTATAAATTTTATTACTCGATTTTACACATCAGTTATCTATTTCAAAGTTCCGTCTACGTCAAGAAGCTATTCTTTAAAGATGTTGTATCACTTGTCAGCATATTGTAAGTACCTTTACCTTCAACTTGCTTGATTTTTCTTTCTTTTTTTTCAAATTTTTAAAATTTTTTTAGAAAAAGTTTGTTGACTATCTTTTATCTTTAATCTGACTAGCTATTCACCACAAACCGGCAAACAATCTCACAGTAGTCCTTGGATTTGTTACATTCGTATAAGCAAGGTAAGTTTAGAAATTTCACATTTTTATCCATCCATACGGACGGTAGTTGTAAGTGGAAGTTTATTGATCCTGTTTCAAGGAGCATTCCTTTGAAGGAAATGTATCAGTATTGGGATGCGTGAATACCAGAGTTGGATCCAAAAAGCTTTAACTTGTTAAAATTTCTGTTGTAAAAAAATGTGTTAAGCTCATTCTTATGTGCGTTATGTTCTTGTAATCGAGTTCATACCCTACGTAGGAGACCTGCATCGGCCAACATCATGTAGTTTGTTATCATTCCAAGTTTTCTTTATTTACATTTTTTTAACAGGAAGCTGCTAGTAGAATGCAACTAAAAGTGCAGTCGATTATCAATACTCTGAATCTCAAGTGTGATAAAAGAAAGTTAATACAATGAAGTAATGAAAGTTACATTCACATAATAAGAAAAATGTAAAAGTTACTTACTCCAGATACTAAACCCTATACAAAAAGTTATAGTCAAACGTTATATTGTACTCGTATTGGCTAAATACTTAAAGACTAGTATCATTCGATACCGACCTCTTACGTTCCAACATAGTAAGCATCCAAAAAAACATGACATGTAAGTATTATAAGATGCGTTTTGTTGTGGTATGGAAAAGATAAAGAAGTACGTGTACCAAAAAAAGGGTAAAAGATTGATTCCCACTTCATTCCATAAATAATGTAGTTTTTATTAGGTTTAATCTTCTTGTCCTTCATAATTATCACTCAAATCCGATTTGTTAAACCCCCTCAATGGCTATGCGCAGAATTCGCCATGCTGGTGACAGGCATATGTTATCGCCCTCTGGCGACGAGGGCACAATGAAGCGCATATTTGCCACTCATGCCCCCGACAAGGCCACAATGGAGCGCATACTTGCCACTCATGCCCCCGATGGAACGTATATCCATCTTATACCAATTATGCAAATCATAGCGAACATCATGCATCAGGCCAAGCCGGATGCCAGCCATCATGTATATTAATCGCGTTAGTACTTTATTTATTGTCTTATTGATGATTGGTTTGAATGTTGAAGTTTGATTTGTGATTTGTAGGGTAATCAAGCAGAATCAGATTTAGTAGCAGAGGGTGAGATTTATGAGGACGTAAATGAGATGCTTGAAGTTATTTCGTTCACAATCAATAAGGTTTCGCGCGAGGTAAAACTTTAGTTCGGGTCAATAACATATATTTTTGACATCAACCAGTATAATACTTGACATCTAAACTACGTACGTTGTAGATATCTTGGAAATGTATTGGAGGTGCAGACGCACATACAACCACCATGGGGATTCTCAACATACTTTCCAACTATGGATGGGATGCAAAAGCTGTAATTACTCTTGCAGCTTTTGCATTGAATTATGGTGAGTTCTGGTTGGTGGCACAACTTTACAATGTCAACCAACTCGCCAAATCAGTGGCCCGCCTCAAGCAGCTGCCTGATGTACTAGAGCGCGATGGTGTTCTCAAACCGCATTTTGATGCTGTCAATAATCTCATCAAGGTTATGCTTGACTTGATCCATTGCATACTTAGATTTCCAGAGCTACCAGAGGAGTACATCACCCCTAAAACTCCAGAACTAGTGGCAGCAGCCACTTATATTCCTGCTGCGGTTTATTGGATCATCCAAAGCATTGTCGGTTGTGTATCCATAGTGATTAGCTTCGATGGAAATGGAAATGAGTATGTTATCAAGTTGTCTTGTTTCTTTATATGTCATATTTCCCTCCAATAGTATAACCCGTCCATATAAGGTTCTTTTTGAATACGTACAGGCATATAACAACGACCACCAAAGCGTTGGTGCTATCAAATTTTGTCTATAGAATCAGTGATATTCATGAGCACCTCAGGCACCAGTTAGATCTCTGCTATAACCACATTGGTAAAATTAAGAATGTTAAACGTGATCAGTACTTACTAAAGGTAGGTAGATGCATATACAGTTTATCAATCTATGATTCACAATTTTTGAAACTGATGATCAGATGAGATGAAGAAGAATGAACCATATGCAAAGATTGTTCACGTCATGGAGAGTACACATATTGATAACATGAAGCCTCTTAAGCATTTGATTTGCTTGAAGGACGATCAGCTACCATTGTACGAGAGCTCTACAAAGAAACGGGTGGGTATTTAACTTCCATTATATCATCATATATTCTGACTAATAATAAACAACGATAAAACTGAACTTTCGCCAATGATTAGGTGAGCATTGACATACTAAGGAGGAAGATCGTGTTGCTACTCATCTCTGACCTGGACCCACCCTATATGGAACTTGCAGTTCTTTACCAGATGTACATAGAGGCGAGGCAAACAAGGCCCGAGAGCCAGTATGAGGTCTTGTGGCTCCCAGTGGTGCCCATTCATAGAACACCATGGACCAAGGAAAACGAACGAAAATTTGAGGAGTTAAGAAACAAGATGCCATGGCATTCGGTGTTTCATCCCTCCTTACTTGAATCAACAGTCATCAAGTACATCGAGGAGGTGTGGCACTTTAACCACAAACCACTGTTTGTGGTGATGGATCCTCAAGGGAGGATCATCAATACCAATGCACTACATATGATTATGATTTGGGGAAGCGTGGGTTCTCCTTTCTCTAGCGAGAGGGAAGAAGCCCTCTGGCAAGATGAATATTGGAGGATGGAGCTATTAGTCGATTCCATTGAGCCAATGATTTTCAATTGGGTGTGCCTTTGTTACTCAATTGCCTTAGTTTAGTTTTCCCTGTTTCTGGGTCTTATTTATATTGTTCTGCTCCAATGCAGATTGCAGATGGAAAATACATTTGTTTGTATGGAGGAGAGGACATTATTTGGATACGAAACTTCACCAAGATCGCAGAATCGGTTGCAGGTAAAGCTGGAGTCCGACTCGAGATGTTGTATGTTGGGAAAAGCAACCCAAGCGAGAAAGTGCAAATGAACAATGAAATAATTCAACGCGAGAACCTAGGTTACGTGCTACCAAACTTGACTCTTATGGAGTTCTTTTGGACTCGAATTGAGAGTATGTTGAGGTCAAAGTTACAACTTGGGAAGTCATTCCATGAAGACCCAATCTTAATAGAGATCAATGAAATGCTTACATATGACAACATTGATCAGGGCTGGGCAGTGATGTGCCATGGCTCAAATGACTGGATACGAAGGATGGATGGCAGAACTCTCTTAACGAGCTTGGCTGGAGAGGAGCTGGAACGGACAGTAGAGAGAGGTTTCTTGCCTGCTTCAAATGATAATCCTGATCCAAACAAACTACTGCACCACTGCAACAGGTTAATCTTGCCGGAAACCATCGGGAGTCAGCTGGGGATAGTGATTTGCTCTGATTGTGGGCGGTCAATGGAAACGTTTCACATGTTTCAATGCTGCCAGCCAGAGGTTGAGTGACACATAGCCAAGATGTAAGCTGAATCCACTGAGAACTTCACGTTTTCTATAACTATATAACCAAATTTCAATCAACTTGGCTGTGAACCCGGCTGCTTGGAAGATTTCCCGGCTCCACCCCGAATGCATGCTGCATGGCTGCATCCACCAACTAATTACGCTTATATATGTGTGTGTATATATATATATATCTGTTCTGCATATTAAAATACAGATATTTTATAGATTGTATTTCATGACGCAAATCTGATATGTTTCAGTCATATGCGGTGGACATACACATAGTTTTCATTTTGCCATGTAACTTTTATAGTAAAATAAATAAATAATTTTACAACTTTTAGCTTTTAGCTAAACATGGATCTTTGAAAGTAACTTATTACAGTATATGAGATATACATGCATGTATGATCCATCAAGTTTCGAAATTACACTGTAATATTTTAAGCGATACTTTGTTGAAATCATGGTCTTTTAATTTAACATTCTCATAGTGCCTTGTAAGGCAATTGTAAATCTTAACATGATGACTTGTGTTGTTGACTGCAAGTCTCCACCCAGTATATAAGCAATTAGAGCAGCAACTAAAATCAAGATCTCCTTTTAATAGTGTCATACAATCTAAATCTAACCTTAGCATGAACTCTATTCTTTAAACAGATCTTCTGTTTTCTGTGGGCTTTCCTGCCCGGATAGTTTGGGTATCTAATTCAACGAATTGAATGCTTTAGTCACATGCACTAAAAAATCTCTAGATATATTTTTGTTTACTATTTTAAAAAGTCCTGTATACCAATTAATTCTGATATATAGATAGCTCATTAATCATTTTAGCCCTTACAACTATGAAAAGAAAGAAATAGCATGAACCAACCTTCTTTTTTTCATTACTGAAACGGTCAATTAACTAAAAAACTATATATTATGACTACAACATGGTTTGAACCACCAACCTCGAACTGATATTGCGATGCATTAAAACATACTAAAAGGTTTAAAATATTCACCTCAGTCATTTCGACGTCGTACCACTCCTTCAAATCATCGAGGACATCATGAATAGGGCCAATCCCGATGCCAGACATCAAGTAAGTTAATTGCCTCAGTATTAATAGTTTATTGATTCGGTTTTGTTACCTAGTGCTAAATCGTGAATAGAGTTTGTGTGTGTGAGAGAGAGAGTTAGAGAGAGAAAGGGAGAAAGGGAATTGTATATCAAAAGGTTAATTTAAATGAGGGTCTTTGGAGAATTTGGGAGTGGTATGAGCTGGTTTGAAAGATGGTTATGGGTGTTTATTGTTTTGGTGAGATGGTTTGGTGTTGTGAGGATTTGTTTTGGTTTTAAATTAACATGATGACTTGTGTTGTTGACTGCAAGTCTCCACCCAGTATATAAGCAATTAGAGCAGCAACTAAAATCAAGATCTCCTTTTAATAGTGTCATACAATCTAAATCTAACCTTAGCATGAACTCTATTCTTTAAACAGATCTTCTGTTTTCTGTGGGCTTTCCTGCCCGGATAGTTTGGGTATCTAATTCAACGAATTGAATGCTTTAGTCACATGCACTAAAAAATCTTTAGATATATTTTTGTTTACTATTTTAAAAAGTCCTGTATACCAATTAATTCTGATATATAGATAGCTCATTAATCATTTTAGCCCTTACAACTATGAAAAGAAAGAAATAGCATGAACCAACCTTCTTTTTTTCATTACTGAAACGGTCAATTAACTAAAAAACTATATATTATGACTACAACATGGTTTGAACCACCAACCTCGAACTGATATCGCGGTGCATTAAAACATACTAAAAGATCCAAGACTAATTTTCCTTTTAGCTCCCCCTCAACCCGGGCATAATTTTTGGAGCAAAGAATTAGACAAGGAAATGTGCTCCCCGTCAAAAGGATAATCAATCTCTGACGCTTTTCTCCCCCTCATGATGAACACATGTAACGTGTTCATCATGCACAATGATTGATGACAATAACGGTAAATGAAAGGTATAACTATGAAGTAACGTCTCAATTACATATGTTTTGAACGGGTTGTACACTGATATGTGTACAAGCCAAATCACAACCACCTACTTGGATCCAGACGTTGGAACCCATGTAAGGGTGGGTCCAACTGGATATTTGAAGAGAGAAGTAGAAGGTTGTGCATAGTAAAACACTTTTTGCACACGAGAGTGAATGACTCGTGGTGCCAACTTAAACAACTCAGAGAGAGAGTATTTAATGGGAGTGCTTTTAGGTTTTGGTTTGGATTTAGTATGAGAGAACCAGCCATATTGATCTCTATAACGAATGATTCCAGTGGTGGAATCCTTGAATATCTGGCAATGGCTGTTTATAGGCTTGAAGGGAGACCCGGTCTTGCGAGGTGTGTAATATGGGTTCATTTGTTTGAGGGTTTGATGAGGTTTAGGTAGAAGGATTTTAGTTTTGGTGGAATGAGGGTCTTTGGAGAATTTGGGAGTGGTATGAGCTGGTTTGAAAGATGGTTATGGGTGTTTATTGTTTTGGTGAGATGGTTTAGTGTTGTGAGGATTTGTTTTGGTTTTAAAGGAAGGGTGTTGCTTGGTATTGGTTGATAATGTTGGGTGATTGTGGTTTGGTTGGGCATTTGAAGGAATGGTTTTTGTTTTAGTTGGAGATGGAGTGGTTTGGTTGAGAAGAGGTGATTTTGGAGCACGAGTTGAAGGAGGATTCACTTGATTTGATTTGGTTGCAAGTTGAGTCTCCAATGACAAGAAATGAGCTTGAAGTTGTTGGATTAACTTCAAACATGTTTGCTCATTATTCTTCGAAGAAGTGGACTTGTTTTGCAAATCACGATTGAGCTTAGAAAGTTGTGTTTGCAAAACAAGTTCTTTAACTTGGGTTTCGAGGATGGTTTCAATGAGCTCTTTGTAAAAAATATCCAACTCATTGGTTAAATTGATAATCTTTGACTGCAAATGATCATTGTCTTTTTGAAGACTTTCCATGTTTGGCAAATTGAGATCATTAGCAGATTTGAGCTCTTTGTTCTCAGATTTGATTCGATCAACTTCAGATTGAAGACTTTCCATGGCGGACAAACTAAAATTATTAGCAGATTTGAGCTCTTTGTTCTCAGATTTGAGTTGCTTAATTTCAAGTTGAAAACTGTTGTGTTGTGTCATGATTGTCTTAAATATTTCCACATTGACTTGTTTTTCCTCAAAAATAACCACTCCACATGGAAACGAACTGGTACAACACATACAAATGTGATTATCATGACGACGTATTTCTTCCCAACTTGGCTGTTCACCCATTAAAAAATCTAACACCGTCTCAACAAACTCATTCGGTATAATAGTTGACATTTTTATTTTTTTTATTTTATTATTATTATTTTTTAAATACTAATACAGGGTTTCGGAATTGTAGTACTAATACAGGGTTTCAGAAATTTAGTACTAAAACAGGGTTTCAGAAATTTAGTACTAAAACAGGTTTTGGTAAATTTAGTACTAAAACCGGTTTTCAGAAATTGTGTACTAAATCAGGGTTTTAAAAATTTAGTACTAAAACAGGTTTTGGTAAATTTAGTACTAAAACCGGTTTTCAGAAATTGTGTACTAAATCAGGGTTTCAGAAATTTAGTACTAAAACAGGTTTTGGAAATTAGTACTAAAACAGGGTTTCAGAAATTTAGTACTAAAACAGGGTTTCAAAAATTTAGTACTAAAACAGGTTTTGGTAAATTTAGTACTAAAACCGGTTTTCAGAAATTGTGTACTAAATCAGGTTTCAGAAATTTAGTACTAAAACAGGGTTTCAGAAATTTAGTACTAAAACAGGTTTTGGTAAATTAGTACTAAAACAGGGTTTTAGAAATTTAGTACTAAAACAGGTTTTGGTAAATTTAGTACTAAAACAGGTTTTGGTAAATTTAGTACTAAAACAGGTTTTCAGAAATTTAGTACTAAAACAGGGTTTCAGAAATTTAGTACTAAAACAGGGTTTCAGAAATTTAGTACTAAAACAGGTTTTGGTAAATTTAGTACTAAAACCGGTTTTCAGAAATTGTGTACTAAATCAGGGTTTCAGAAATTTAGTACTAAAACAGGTTTTCAGAAATTTAGTACTAAAACAGGGTTTCAGAAATTTAATACTAAAACAGGGTTTCAGAAATTTAGTACTAAAACAGGTTTTGGTAAATTTAGTACTAAAACAGGTTTCAGAAATTTAGTACTAAAACAGGTTTTCAGAAATTTAGTACTAAAACAGGTTTTGGTAAATTTAGTACTAAAACCGGTTTTCAGAAATTTTGTACTAAAACCGGTTTTCGGCTCGAAATTTGGGCAGAGTCCCTTTTCCTAAAATGAAGAATTAAAGAACTAATACCGGTTTTGGATTAAACCAGGTATTATAATATGCAAATGAACTCAACCACACAAATTCTCAACTAAAATCGGTTTTCAAGAAATTCTTCACTAAATCAGGTTTTCAAAAAATTATTACTAAAACAGGTTTTGGTAAATTTAGTACTAAAACCGGTTTTCAGAAATTGTGTACTAAATCAGCGTTTCAGAAATTTAGTACTAAAACAGGGTTTCAGAAATTTAGTACTAAAACAGGTTTTAAATTTAGTACTAAAACAGGGTTTCAGAAATTTAGTACTAAAACAGGTTTTTAAATTTTATTACTAAAACAGGGTTTCAGAAATTTAGTACTAAAACAGGTTTTGGAAATTTAGTACGAAAACCGGTTTTACAACAGAAATTAGAAAAAAAATGAAAACCGGAAGGAAAGCTGGTAGGAAAACCGGAAGGAAAGCTGGTAGGAAAACCGGAAGGAAAGCTGGTAGGAAAACCGGTTTTACAACAGAAATTAGAAGAAAAATGAAAACCGGAAGGAAAGCTGGTAGGAAAACCGGAAGGAAACTGGTAGGAAAACCGGTTTTACAACAGAAATTAGAAGAAAAATGAAAACCGGATTTCAGAACAGAAAGTTAAAATTTCAATTTCAGGCCATTTGGTTTTGAATTGGGATTTGAAACTTCTTGAGGATGATTATGGGAAGGTAATGAGTGAAATGAAACTAGAAAGGAAGGAACTTTAACATGTTTAGAAGGTAAAGATTGGATCTTTCGGTAAAGTGGGAAAAACACAATTTAGCACAAATTTGAACAAAATCAAGCCATGGATCTAACACAAGTTGTGATTTTGCTCTGATACCAAATGTAAACAATGCTAAATCGTGATATAAGGTTATAAAGCTTAAGTGTGTGTGAGAGAAAGTAGAGAGAATATTGGAATGTAAGGAAATATGATTAAAGGTGTTACCTTACAAATGGAAAATGGAGGAGTTTATATAGGGCCAACATTTGCTCTAAACCCTCTCCTTAATTACAACTAAGTCCTTATCTAATTACAAGTAAAACCTTCCATACTTCCCTAACATAATTAAAGGACAAATCTATTACAAGTGTACAAAACATGCACTAACAAATAATTAAAGCTAACAGGTTTGAATACTGAACTTTTATTTGTGGTTTGCAGGGCCAAGCGGAATTGGATGAGAGTGTAATTTATAATGAAGTCAATGCGATGCTTGAATTTACGGCACTCACAATCAACAAGGTTTCTTGTGAGGTAAATTGCTCAGATCAAGTGTGTATATATATGTATGATATATAGTTCGATTGTTGTAACATCTAAGATCTAAAATTCATTCAGATTTCTTGCAAAAGTATTGGAGGTGCAGATGCACATGCAACCACCACAGGGATTTTCAACATCCTTTCCAACTATAGTTGGGATGCAAAAGCTGTAATCACTCTAGCAGCTTTTGCAGTGAACTATGGCGAGTTTTGGTTGGTGGCTCAGCTTTACACTGCAAACCCACTCGCCAAATCACTGGCCCACCTCAAGCAACTTCCTGATGTGCTAGAGCGCGCTGAAGCTCTCAAACCACGTTTTGAGGCCGTCTCCAACCTCATCAAGGCCATGCTTGACCTGACTCACTGCATTGTAAGATATAAAGAGCTCCCGGAGCAGTATATTAGCCCCGATAGTCCTGAACTAGTTACAGCCACCGCTTATATTCCCATTGCAGTTTATTGGATTATCCGAAGCATTGTGGCATGTGCATCCATACTCATTAACCTTATTAGAATGGGACATGAGTATGTAACTAATTCATCTTATTTCTTTATGCATTCCCATATATAGGATATCTTCCCATTAGTACCACACATGCATATAATGGGCTATTTTTTAACCCAGGCATATCACGACGACCACCGAAGCCTGGGAGTTATCAAGTTTGGCTCATAAGATTAGCAATATCCAGGATCACCTCAGGCATCAGTTGGATCTTTGCATTCACCACATTAGTAAGATCAAGAATGTTAAACATGCATCACTTGGTGTAGATTTATGAATTGATTAATTATTAACTCACTTTTGAATCTGATAAACCAGATGACAAAAAGCATATTGAAGCATACCTAACTATACTTCGTGTCATGGATACTCCACATCTTGATAACATGAGGCCTTTCAAGCATTTGATCTACTTGAAGGATGATCAGCTACCATTGTACGAAAGTTCTACAAAGAATCGAGTAGGCGTTCATATGCATCATCTCATCAAAGCGTTTTAGATATCATGCTTATTGACTAACATTCAAATTGAATATTTGTGGATAACTAGGTTAGTATAGATATACTGAAGAAGAAGATTGTGTTGCTACTCATTTCCGACCTTGACCTTCCCCCAGAAGAGCTATCAGTTCTGGACCAGATGTACAGGGAGGCAAAGCAAGACCCGACAAGGTCTGAGAGCCAGTACGAGGTTGTGTGGCTCCCTGTGGTGCCCAATCATAGGACAGCACCATGGACCGAGGAAAACCAAATCCAATTTGAGGCGTTAAGAAACATGATGCCATGGTATTCAATGTTTCACCCCTCGTTACTTGAACCTGCAGTGATCAAGTACATCAAGGAGGTGTGGCACTTCAACCAAAAACTGTTGCTTGTTGTGATGGATCCTCAAGGAATGATCGTCAACACCAACGCGCTACACATGATGTGGATTTGGGGGAGCCTGGATTTCCCATTTACTAGCCTGAGGGAAGAATCCCTATGGAAGGAAGAAACTTGGAGGATCGAATTGCTTGCAGATTCAATCGAGCCAATGATTTTCAATTGGGTATACTACGTGTTTGTGTATAGCTTAAATCCACTTCCTACTTATATTTATTGCGTAAATCTTTATTCACTTTTTGGCTCTTGCAGATTGCTGAAGGAAGGTATATTTGTTTGTATGGAGGGGAGGACATTGAATGGATACGGAAATTCACGAACACTGCACGAGCGGTTGCACGTACAGCTGGGATCCCACTCGAGATGTTGTATGTTGGGAAAAGCAACCCAAGGGAAAAAGTGCGAAAAAACAAGGATACAATCCGAGCCGAGAACCTAAGTTACGTGTTAGACCTGACCCTCATATGGTTTTTCTGGGTGCGCCTTGAAAGCATGTTGCACTCAAAGTTGCAACATGGGAAGTCATTCGATGAAGACCCGATCTTAAGAGAGATCAATGTGATGCTCACATATGACGGTAATGATCAGGGCTGGGCCGTGATATGTCGGGGCTCGAACGACTGGATGCGAAGGGCTAATGGTGACACGGTTTTAACAAGTTTGACTAATTACAAAGAGTGGGAGGATGAGGCAAAAGAGAGAGGTTTTCTGCCTGCTCTAAATGAAGATCTTGAGGCAAACCGGCCACCACATCATTGCAACCGTTTAATATTACCAGGAACCACTGGGAGTGTGCCTGAAAGAGTGGTTTGCGCTGAATGTGGCCGGTCTATGGAGAAATTTTTCTTGTACCGATGCTGCACTGATTAACTCAACTTGTATAAGCTGTATCTTAAAATCTTCAAATACAGATAAGTTATATAGATTGTGAATTCGTGAGTACAGTCAACATATTAATTGTAATTTAGTCATCTGCTGCTTAATTATATTTGTGATTAACTTGCATTGTAACACCTTATACTTGAATAAATGATTGTTGTGATTTGAATTTTAGGCATTGTCATCAATTTTAGAACATGTAAATCCAAACATATCAAATATTCATATCCTTCACTTAAGATCTAATTCGAGTCAGGACCGTCAATCAGGTCGACACGAGTCGGGTTGGAGATCTGATCCTAACCTGACTCACTAAAGTTTCAGGTTAGAAATACACACTCGACTAAAGCTGATTAATACATGGGTTAGCGGATTGGCGAGTTGGCTGGTTAAATGGACTTGTTTTGGTTCAAGTGCGTTTGATGTTTATGCTTTCAATTGGGTTGATTTTGGGTCAAGTGGGTTAGCTGGTTGGCAGGTCAAAATGAGTTGGTTCTGGGTCAACTGGGTCAATGGGTCGGTATTAGTTATAATTAAACTAATTCAAAAAGATTACTCAGGTTGATGAGTCGACTTGACAACCCAAGAAGCCAGCCCGGACCCGACCTGAAAAAATGAGGTTGGTGGGTCAAGTGGGTTAGCTGGTTGGCAGGTCAAAATGAGTTGGTTCTGGGTCAACTGGGTCAATGGGTCGGTATTAGTTATAATTAAACTAATTCAAAAAGATTACTCAGGTTGATGAGTCGACTTGACTGAAGGATTTCGGTTCTATCTAGCGCAACGGAAGCATGCAATCAATAAACAATGGCATATTAAAATTTTCTATCAACCGAAATCTATCCCATATATGGATCATCTCGTCAAACTAAAGATCAAGAGAATGAATATTGGAAAACATACCCTTGAAGATTTCCTTAACGATGTAAATGAAAAAGATTCAAGCTAGAATCTCTCTATTCGGGGAGACACCCAAAGTTCCGATCTCGAATAATATACTTTCTTTAGGCAGATACTTGGCAGCTTTCTAGAACCCAATAACAACCAAAATCTAGTCTCTTTTCTTCACCAAATCACAACACCACAAAGCCTTGTTTGTTGTGTATCAATAACCTTTAATCTGCCAAATAATAGCTAGATGTGAAGGAATATAAAACCCCAAAAGGGGCTGTATTTCGGTACGCCTATTATAGGCCAGGAAAGTGAAGATATATATCTGCCAAAAATCTCCTTATTTTCCTTTTTGAGAAAACGTGAGGGAGAGAGAGAGAAGAGAGATGTTGAGTGTGTCTCAATATCAAGTTTCACATGTCATAGCTTTTATTGGGAAGGACAACCATGATGCCCATTCTTTTCTTTTCATTACCGAGAAAAACACAGCCCAAAACATAGCTATATTTTTATACAATGTCTAGTTAATTTTATATGTAAATAAATGTATATGTTTATATACACAACGTACATATAAATCAACACATTTATCTACTCACACATAAATAATAGACATTATTATGTTTAATCAATTACTAGTTAAACATTTAACTAACCAATTAAACAAACACACTCATAATTAACTATCTAGACCATTTAACAAAAATGTCTAATTAGTTAATCTCTCTACGAAAGTATATTAGTTGATTATCGATCGGCCTTTGCGTGTGACCGAATAGGATAATGGACTTTATATATTATTCATGTCATGGGCATATCCTCGAATCATAATGCACCACGGTCAAACCTATAGCCAACCCGTGTGCATATATCCAACAGACTCCCACTTGCACAGACATGATAATATCGGTGTGTCTTGAAGACATACCTAGTATAACCAATATATCATTATTGTTATACTCCTATTAGTTTTCTTTCAACATTTATCCTTTTGTTCTAGATATCCAATTGAACTTGTGACATGGTAAATGTCAATCACAACCGTTCAGATTATGTTTCTCGATATAGATTTGTAGTGATCAAAATAGACTGCAATCATCACGATTCAGTACTAGCACGGCCATGCATTTATTATCAGCACAAATCAACGAGGGGCCCAGAGATATCGCTTCAACCTGCTTAAGGAAGAAGGAACAAATTGCTTCGACTATGTAGACATCTACCACACTTCATGTCATACCCAATCCACACCCTTATGACTGGCATTTACGCACAGCGTTAGATGTAGGTCAAAGCATGACACTAGATGTGTCAAGATTCTCACATATCTCCACTCTAGGATAAAAGTGTTGCCATCTTAGAATTACTTTGTGACATAAACCATGAAGTAATTCCTAAATGTGGTCACTCCAGAACCTTGAATCCATTATCAAGTTCCTCATGAATGTAGTGTCATATAAATCTATATACTACACTTCATAGCAGCCTTAATTCATTTCTCCCTCCATTGGAGAATAACCGACTGTGGAATTTATGAATTAATATTCAGTGGAGTTTAAAACATGCAAAATAGAACATAGTAATATGCAATGAATTGATCGCATCACGCGTATTATATAATCTCCATATATAAGTCACCAAATCAATTGCAATGGACTATTACATAATGTTCCAAGTGTCAAATTTAACATAGTTAATACAATCAAATTAAATCGTCAACAATACGAATTCCAATAGATCTACTATGAGCCTCATGTTTGGCTTGAGGTAGAGCTTTGGTAAATGGATCGGCCAAGTTTTCACTTGTGTCGACCCTATAAATGACTCTGTTGTCGAATCCGCAATGGTGCTTTACTTGGAGCTTCTCCAAGTAACTGCGCCCCATTCAGAGTGAACACAAACCCAGATTGTGAATAGCAATCATTTCTATCCGACTGTAAGCTAGCGTCTGAGTATCCTTTGATTCTCAGCACGTCCTCCCCTCCATAGACCAATAACATCTTTTTAGTACTCTTAAGATACTTAAGAATGTTCTTGACTGCTATACAATGTGCCTCGCCAGGATTGGCTTGATAACGACTAGTCATGCTCTAAGCATACGACACGTCAGGCCTAGTACATATCATGGCATACATGATCGATCCTATAGCCGAAGCATATTGGATACGACTCATCTTGTCCACTTCTCCATCAGAAGTTGGACATTGAGACTTGCTCAATGGTATGCGAGGGTTCATAGGAACACACCCTTTCTTAGAGTCTTGCATACTAAATTTCTTTAGTATCTTGTCTATGTATGTACTTTGGCTTAGTCCAATTAGTTTCCTAGATCTATCACGGTAGATATTTATTCCCAAAATATATGTTGCATCTCCCATGTCTTTCATGGCAAAACATTTCCCTAGCCAAGCTTTGACATCTTTCAATGTCGGGATATCGTTTCCCATGAGCAATATGTCATCAATATACAACACTAGGAAGACTACAACGCTCCCACTCGATCTAACATAGACACATGGTTCATTTTCGCTTTTGATAAAACCAAATTCTTTGATTTTCTCATCAAAACAAAGATTCCAACTACGAGAAGCTTGCTTAAGCCCATAAATGGACTTATGAAGCTTGCACACACTATTAGGATACTTAGGATGTACAAAACCCTCAGGTTGTGTCATAAACACATCCTTAGTTAGCTTGCCATTCAGGAAAGCAGTTTTAACATCCATTTTCCATATCTCATAGTCATAAAATGCAGCTATGGCAATTAGTATTCTAATGGATTTCAACATGGCCACTGGTGAAAAAGTTTCATCGTAGTCTACACCATATCGTTGCGTGTAACCCTTAGCCACCAGTCTAGCTTTGAATGTGTGTACATTCCCATCCATGTCAGTCTTCTTCTTGAAGACCCACTTACACCCAACGGTTTTAATCCCCGGTGTATGATCAACCAAGCTCCAGACTTGGTTATCGTGGATGGATTGAATCTCGCTGTCCATAGCCTCCTGCCATTTAGCAGACTCAGGGTCTGCCATGGCTTCCTGATAAGAGATAGGTTCGTCAGAATCTATATGCGCTTCATCACCCATCGATATGTTTAAATCAAGTCTTTCGAGTGCACGTCGCTCTCTATCAGACCTACGTACAGGTGGTGGCTGTATGTCAGTTTCCTCTTCAACAACAGGTTCGTCGACCTCTGGAAGAGAATTAGGGACAATATCGGTTTCCATGTCAATTGGTTCTTGAATTTCTTCAAGATCAATAGGGCTCCCACTGACTTCTTTGGACATGATGTTCCTTTCAAGGAACACTCCTCTTCGAGACACAAAGACTCTGTTCTCTGAAGGGTTGTAAAACAAATATCCAAACGAATCAGGTGGGTAACCAACAAAAAACACCTTTTGTGATCTAGGTTTGAGCTTATCTTGAGTCTCACGACGAACATAAGCTTCGCAACCCCAGACCCTTAAACATGACAATGAAGCAGGCTTGCCATGCCATATTTCATTTGGTCTCTTGGAAATCTTCTTGGTTAGGAGGAGGTTAAGGATCCTTGCGGCAGTTTCTAAAGCATAACCCCAGAAACTGATTGGAAGCGTTGCGCGACTCATCATGATTCAAACCATATCAAGTAATGTTCGATTCCTCCTTTCAGACACACCATTAAGTTGAGGTGTCCTTGGAGGAGCTAGTTGTGAGATAATCCCACAACCCCTTAGATGATCGAGAAACTCTTGATTAAGATACTCACCGCCTCTATCAGATCGGAGAATCTTAATCTTCTTGCCCAATTGGTTCTCTACTTCGTTTTGGTACGTCTTGAACAATCCAAAAGTTTCAGACTTATGTTTAATTAAATAAACATAACCATATCGACTACAGTAAAGGTAACGAAGTATCGTTCACCGTGTCTAGTAGCCGATCTAAACGGAACACACACATCAGTGTGTACCAAGTCCAATAGATCTTTGCCCCTTTCGTAGGTTCCTTTGAAAGGTGCTTTTATCATTTTTCCAACAAAACAAGATTTGCAATCATCATGAATGCAACATCAAATGATTCCAAACTTCCGTCCGATTGGAGTTTGGCGATTCGTTTCTTGTTTATATGACCTAAACGACAATGCCATAAATACGACTTATTCAAACCATCTTTGGATGAACCAATATTATTGATTGAACTATAATTTAGTTTAATGGTGGTTTCTAATATCCCTCTACAAGGACTAGCTTTAAAATAAAACGTATTATCCTTGTAAACGAGAATTGATCCATTATCAAACTTAAAGTCAAAACCATCATTAAACAAAGCATCAAAAGAGATAATGTTTCTTGCCATATCGGCACTGTAGCAAACATTTCTTAAAACAATACATAAACCGGAATCAAAAGAAATCTCATAATCTCCAATCATTTCAACCCAAGACACATTCTTGTTGCCCATGATTAGATCAAGCTCACCAGTCCTTAGCTTTCTACTTCTTGTGAGTCCTTGCACATTTGTACAAATGTGAGTACCATGTCCAATACCCAGGAATCAGAAGTAGATGTATTGTTAAGTTCAATCATGAACATACCCGATGATTCGGCGACACCTTTGGTCCGAAGCTCTTTTAGGTCTTTCAAATACACCGGACAAGTACGCCTCCAATGTCCTGTTTCTCCACAATGGAAACATTCGGCCTCCTTAGGATCTTTGGCTTGTGGGATCTTACGAGAAGAAGTAGAGGCTATGCCCTTAGGTTTAGGTTTGGCGTTGGGAGTTCCAACCTTTGCCTTACCCTTACCATTTGGTCCATTCTTCTTCTTCTTGCGTATCCCTCCTTCCTTGATGGTCAAGACGGAAGTGGCAGCAGGTTTGGTTTTGGCCATGCCAGACTCGGTGGTATTCAACATGCCATGAAACTCCGTTATGGTTTTCTCTATGTTATTCATGTTGTAGTTCAATACAAATGAATCAAACGCACTAGTCAACGAGTAAAGGATAACATCCGCAACAAGCTCTTGACTAATGGGAAAACCAAGGCGCTCCAATTGGTCTATGTACCCTTTCATCTTAAGTACATGGACACTCACGCTACTGCCCGGTGGCATCTTGCAACAAACGAGAGCTTTGACAGTGTCAAATCGTTCTTGCTTTGCTTGCACTTGGAACATGTCCTTCAATCGTGTAAACATGTCGTACGCCCCAAGATTCTCCAAGCCCTTTTGGAGCTCGGGAGTCATGGTCGCCAACATCAAGCAAAAAAAAAAAAAAAAAAAAAAAAAAAAAAAAAAAAAAAAAAAAAAAAAAAAAAAAAAAAAAAAAAAAAAAAAAAAAAAAAAAAAAAAAAAAAAAAAAAAAAAAAAAAAAAAAAAAAAAAAAAAAAAAAAA
The DNA here is from genome assembly GCA_034093135.1 of Erigeron breviscapus. NCBI lineage: Eukaryota > Viridiplantae > Streptophyta > Magnoliopsida > Asterales > Asteraceae > Erigeron > Erigeron breviscapus. The sequence continues at coordinate 3,469,979 of CM067170.1, read as the reverse complement.
AAAAAAAAAAAAAAAAAAAAAAAAAAAAAAAAAAAAAAAAAAAAAAAAAAAAAAAAAAAAAAAAAAAAAAAAAAAAAAAAAAAAAAAAAAAAAAAAAAAAAAAAAAAAAAAAAAAAAAAAAAAAAAAAAAAAAAAAAAAAAAAAAAAAAAAAAAAAAAAAAAAAAAAAAAAAAAAAAAAAAAAAAAAAAAAAAAAAAAAAAAAAAAAAAAAAAAAAAAAAAAAAAAAAAAAAAAAAAAAAAAAAAAAAAAAAAAAAAAAAAAAAAAAAAAAAAAAAAAAAAAAAAAAAAAAAAAAAAAAAAAAAAAAAAAAAAAAAAAAAAAAAAAAAAAAAAAAAAAAAAAAAAAAAAAAAAAAAAAAAAAAAAAAAAAAAAAAAAAAAAAAAAAAAAAAAAAAAAAAAAAAAAAAAAAAAAAAAAAAAAAAAAAAAAAAAAAAAAAAAAAAAAAAAAAAAAAAAAAAAAAAAAAAAAAAAAAAAAAAAAAAAAAAAAAAAAAAAAAAAAAAAAAAAAAAAAAAAAAAAAAAAAAAAAAAAAAAAAAAAAAAAAAAAAAAAAAAAAAAAAAAAAAAAAAAAAAAAAAAAAAAAAAAAAAAAAAAAAAAAAAAAAAAAAAAAAAAAAAAAAAAAAAAAAAAAAAAAAAAAAAAAAAAAAAAAAAAAAAAAAAAAAAAAAAAAAAAAAAAAAAAAAAAAAAAAAAAAAAAAAAAAAAAAAAAAAAAAAAAAAAAAAAAAAAAAAAAAAAAAAAAAAAAAAAAAAAAAAAAAAAAAAAAAAAAAAAAAAAAAAAAAAAAAAAAAAAAAAAAAAAAAAAAAAAAAAAAAAAAAAAAAAAAAAAAAAAAAAAAAAAAAAAAAAAAAAAAAAAAAAAAAAAAAAAAAAAAAAAAAAAAAAAAAAAAAAAAAAAAAAAAAAAAAAAAAAAAAAAAAAAAAAAAAAAAAAAAAAAAAAAAAAAAAAAAAAAAAAAAAAAAAAAAAAAAAAAAAAAAAAAAAAAAAAAAAAAAAAAAAAAAAAAAAAAAAAAAAAAAAAAAAAAAAAAAAAAAAAAAAAAAAAAAAAAAAAAAAAAAAAAAAAAAAAAAAAAAAAAAAAAAAAAAAAAAAAAAAAAAAAAAAAAAAAAAAAAAAAAAAAAAAAAAAAAAAAAAAAAAAAAAAAAAAAAAAAAAAAAAAAAAAAAAAAAAAAAAAAAAAAAAAAAAAAAAAAAAAAAAAAAAAAAAAAAAAAAAAAAAAAAAAAAAAAAAAAAAAAAAAAAAAAAAAAAAAAAAAAAAAAAAAAAAAAAAAAAAAAAAAAAAAAAAAAAAAAAAAAAAAAAAAAAAAAAAAAAAAAAAAAAAAAAAAAAAAAAAAAAAAAAAAAAAAAAAAAAAAAAAAAAAAAAAAAAAAAAAAAAAAAAAAAAAAAAAAAAAAAAAAAAAAAAAAAAAAAAAAAAAAAAAAAAAAAAAAAAAAAAAAAAAAAAAAAAAAAAAAAAAAAAAAAAAAAAAAAAAAAAAAAAAAAAAAAAAAAAAAAAAAAAAAAAAAAAAAAAAAAAAAAAAAAAAAAAAAAAAAAAAAAAAAAAAAAAAAAAAAAAAAAAAAAAAAAAAAAAAAAAAAAAAAAAAAAAAAAAAAAAAAAAAAAAAAAAAAAAAAAAAAAAAAAAAAATACTTAAAACTTTTGCCAATATCTCATTGCGTTTGTTAATCCATTATAACCAAACCAATTTGATATTAAAAAAAAACATTGCGTTTGTTAATTCATTATAACAAACCAATAGATGATTATTTTTATATGTTTTAAAACAATTTTCTTGTAAGCATAGCCAAGACAAATATATAAAACAAAATAATCATCACACACATACATATCGGTAGTATGCCATAAATCCTATGTGTTTTCCCGGTGAGCCACCACACGGAAAAACAAGGTCAAACTAAGGACATGGTAAGTAGGAGCAATGACTCCCACTAAAATCATCATCCTTCTTTGACTCCCTTGTTGCTTGCACCTTCTTGACGATTCCATCTTCATGATGCTAATCTCCATGTCTCTTTACATTTTACAAGATATAAAAAATCTACACTAATTTCTATACTATTACAAATACATAGAAAGAGAACGACACAAGTTGTCGTTAATAAATACATTGGTAAAATGAAAAGACGACATGCAAGCCGTTTGATTAATTATTATTACATTCATCCCGAATAAATAATACACAATCAAACATCACATCACACAAGGGTCATTGGCATACTACTACCGATATCACAATAACAACATAACATCAAATGAGTGCCTACAATTTCATGTATCCAAAATCATATATGGGCTAAAAGATTAAAAGAAATATGTCATACCCAGGAAAAATATAGAAAGGATGCAGCGCTGCTGCTTTTGTATTGCACCAAAATAAAAAAACGGCAGTAGCATGATATGAAACCAAGTAACCATAAATGTCATTTGTCACATTAATTACTTGCTCTTCCCAAACGAGCAGCAAGCAAAAAAACTTTCAAATTTCAAAGGGTTTGTGACCTTAAAATTTTCAGCCGTATTTCTCTCATTTTTTCAGCCCAAAAAATGAATACATGCAAATCTAGGCAACCCATAAAAGGAAAAACTAGAGTTTAAACGAGGTGGCTCTGATACCACTGAAGGATTTCGGTTCTATCTAGCGCAACGGAAGCATGCAATCAATAAACAATGGCATATTAAAATTTTCTATCAACCGAAATCTATCCCATGGATCATCTCGTCAAACTAAAGATCAAGAGAATGAATATTAGAAAACATACCCTTGAAGATTTCCTTAACGATGTAGATGAAAAAGATTCAAGCTAGAATCTCTCTATTCGGGGAGATACCCAAAGTTCCGATCTCGAATAATATACTTTCTTTAGGCAGATACTTGGCATCTTTCTAGAACCCAATAACAACCAAAATCTAGTCTCTTTTCTTCACCAAATCACAACACCACAAAGCCTTGTTTGTTGTGTATCAATAACCTTTAATCTGCCAAATAATAGCTAGATGTGAAGGAATATAAAACCCCAAAAGGGGCTGTATTTCGGTACGCCTATTATAGGCCAGGAAAGTGAAGATATATATCTGCCAAAAATCTCCTTATTTTCCTTTTTGAGAAAACGTGAGGGAGAGAGAGAGAAGAGAGATGTTGAGTGTGTCTCAATATCAAGTTTTACATGTCATAGCTTTTATTGGGAAGGACAACCATGATGCCCATTCTTTTCTTTTCATTACCGAGAAAAACACAGCCCAAAACATAGCTATATTTTTATACAATGTCTAGTTAATTTTATATGTAAATCAAATGTATATGTTTATATACACAACGTACATATAAATCAACACATTTATCTACTCACACATAAATAATAGACATTATTATGTTTAATCAATTACTAGTTAAACATTTAACTAACCAATTAAACAAACACACTCATAATTAACTATTTAGACCATTTAACAAAAATGTCTAATTAGTTAATCTCTCTACGAAAGTATATTAGTTGATTATCGATCGGCCTTTGCGTGTGACCGAATAGGATAATGGACTTTATATATTATTCATGTCATGGGCATATCCTCGAATCATAATGCACCACGGTCAAACCTATAGCCAACCCGTGTGCATATATCCAACATTGACAACCCAAGAAGCCAGCCCGGACCCGACTTGAAAAAATGAGGTTGGTGGGTCGGTTGATTGGCATGTTGGGGCGGGTCTAGAATACCAAACTGGAACCTGATTTTTCAGGTTAGGATTCGGGTTTGGTCCCTAAATTTGACACACTGAATATAAGAGATGAAAAAAGTTATTTTCGATCGGTGAAAACGATACTTGACCCTATATCAACTATGTCATTTGCTCACGCTTCTTTTTTCCGCTTAGAACATGCAAAAACTCCAAGATTACATATTCATATCGTTGTTTAAATATGAGATTTACATCGGAAACGGACCTGATTCTATTGAGTTGAATGGATGAAAGCGTATTGTGGAATGGAACACCTAGACTTATCAACCACCAACCAATATTTTGAGAATTATTCAAACAAATTTAGTCACATTTGACAAATTAAAATACACAAATCATTGACATATCAACAGATTATACTTACCTTGTCGGTCGATGCGTGTTGATAGGAATTGAAGTATTTATTCAATTTGCCTTTCCGATCGATGGCTGCCGGAGGTAAATGCAATGGCTACAGGGAACGGCGTAACAAGTAACAAATACATACACATACAAAAATGGTGTTCATATCTATGATTAGCAGTTTGTTTTAATAAATTTGGGACCCATAATTTTCAAGAGCGTGGAGCCCCTATAGCTCAGTGGTAAAGCGTCAGTCTTGTAAACTGGAGGTCTGTACTTCGATCCTGCATGGGGGCAATTGCATGCTTGGTTTTTGCCCATTTGTGTTGATTGGTTCGGTCTACTGTATTTGGTTCATGTTTTTCAGTATTTTTGTTTTTATTTTCTCAAACCAAAACCTAATTTTAAAAAAAAAGAAAAACAAATCATAAACCAAATTAGAATTCAGTTCAGTTTCGGTTTCGGTTTAGAACCGAAAAAACTAAATATGGAAAATACAAATTCACCATATTTGTCTTAATTGTATTCAATCAAAATTGGTTCATAATTCCAATTATTTATCAAAAAGTAGTAAATTTCGACTCCAGTTATTTATCAAATTATTAAATTTCGACTTCAAGTACAAAATGAATAAATAAGTAACATAATCATTATAAAAGAAACTAGTCTTAGAAAGTACTGAAATAAATAAATTTTCTTGTCATCAATTCTTATTATTAAAAAAATTTCAATCTTCAATCTTTCAAGTTTTCATTGTATGTCCATCATTTTAATCTCTGCTAAAAATGAATATAATAAATAAATAGATATCAAATATAAGAAGTTATTAATAAGAATCCATATTAAAAAGGTAAGTATTAAATAATTATAAAAATACATAATAATGATATAAGTTATTCTTTTTTTTCGGGTTAACCAAATTCACTATTATATACTCATAGGCAAACCAAAAACAAAATATATAATTCGTTTCGATTAGAAACCAAACCAAAAACCAAATTTATAGACAGTTTGTTTTTTTTACGGTTATTTAAATGGTTTGGTTTACGGTTTAACCAGATAAAAACCAAACCGCAGACACCCCTACTTATATGTATATAAGTTTTAGTTTATATGGTTTTTGGAAATGTATATCTATGAATCGTGGAAGTTTTGGGAGTAGGGTATCAGTGGGTATATAGGTTTAGGATGTATTTTGGTAAGAATTTAAAAAAAAAAGGATTTATTTGAATAATATTTTAATTTTTGGAATCGAATTCTATAATAGATGATCTTAGTTGCTTTAAACCTCTCATTTATTACTACAGTACTAGCACGTTACCCGCGCAATGCGGCGGTGGTTATGGCGGCGACGGTGTGGTGGTGGAGGCGACTGTTGGTGGTAGAGGCGACGTCGAGTGGTGTAGATAATTGATGATGTAAAGGGTTATTGGAGATATTTTAAAAGATAAAGGACTCATAGTGTAATTTAACTATTAAAGGCATTTTAGGCAATTCCCCCCATGTAACTTTCAACAAGGGGGTTATTTTCTTTATAATATCTATAATATATAATATAACTAAAAGAGGAGGTTGGGGGTACACTTGGCACCCCTAACCCCCTCCTTGACCTAAAACTCCCTCCTCATTAATCTCTATTTTTTAAATATTTTTTTAATTATTAAATCTATAGGCCGACCTTATTATTAATAAAAAAATCTTTTTATTCTTAAAAGTCTTTCAAAAATTATATTATATATATATATATATAATAAAAAATAATATATATATACAACCTAGGAAAAAAAACCCACATATCCTCAACCAAAAACAAAAACCTACGACCAAAACAAAAAAATAGTCGCCTACCAAGAAGTCGACTACCAAGAGGGTTTTTTTTTAATATACTTTGTTCATATTTAATCATTATTATTATTATGGGAAAAATTCATAAAAAAGTAACCTATTTACCCAAAATTCATAATAAGGGGAAGCTATTTAGTTTTCGCTTATTAAAAGGATCATATTTCTAAAAATTTCGCAATAAAGGGAAAGTTGTTAGTTTTTAACGCCAACACTCCGTTAAATGTCACGTCACCACTACCACATCGTTAAATTTTGCTTATCTAAACTTTGACTTTGACTGCAAAATAAAATCTACAGATCTTTTCGAAATATTTACATACAAAATAAATCTAAGAAGAAGAAAAAGTCTAGGAAGAATTTATAAATTTCTTAGAGTAGTCACAATGGGTTCGTCCTTGCTCGTTCTCCTCTTCGTCCTAGCTTGGAGGACGAGTGCACACCACTAGGTGTGCCTTGTCCTTGGTTCGTTTTCGAGTCACTTGTTCCCACAGAGACGAGATAATTGTGGCCTTTTTTTTTATTATTAATGAAGTAAATTTGAATATAATGCCGTTGCCAAGCTCAAACGGTCATATTGACCACTTAATTTCATGCATGCAAACAAAACGGTCATATGACCATCTTCTCCAACAAAACTATATATATACATACACTGCATATATCTATATCTGTACGCATATATATCTATATCTATAACTAAATTTCTCCAAAACAACACCCATATTCACCATACAAAAGGTCTAGGAACTTTAGCAATCAAGTTGGTTTATTAGTTGGTTTAATATGTTGTTTTAATTATTATTATGTACCGGACTTTATAATATGTGTTGTTTTTAAATTTTCTAGTTTAATGTGTGTTGTAATTTTTTTTCTAAGTTTTTTTATATTTTTTATTAATTAAGTATGTTTTTTTTAATTAATTGAATGGTTTTTAAGTTTTTTTATATATATATATATATATTGTATTTTTAGTTGTTTAAAAATAAATAAATGGTGGGTCCTAGACTAGTCCTGACATTGTGAGTGTTTTGGGGGATTAGTCCTTGGGCTGATGTGGAGCTGATGTGGTGCTGACAGGGACTAGTCCTTGGAAAATGAGTGTCTGGCACTGTGAGTGCTCTTATACCAACAATCCTTTCAAACTAAATTTGTTGGGGTCGACGCAAATTTCAAAATGAGTGTAACCTTCAAATTGTTGATTACAATTTTCTTATACCATCGTATCATATACTCCATCCGTCCCACTAGAAGTGTCATGTTTTTAATTTTCAAAGTCTAACATTTGTAACTTTGACCTTAAATAATTTTATTTGTGTTAGATAATATTTGATGAAAGTTATATGAATTAATTGTGTTTTAGACGTGTTTTTTAATGGTATAACTTGTATCAAGTTTTATATAACACAAAAAAAAATATTTAAGGTCAAAGTTTAAAAATAAAGACTTTGAATATTCAAAGTAGGACATTTCTAGTGGGACGGAGGGGGTACTTACTAAATTTTATGCCAAAAATATAATTTATATATTATACTAGCTAATCAACCCTGGTTCAACCCGGGCCTTTTAAGAAAAACTTTGGTGATATACTCCCTCCGTCCCATTAAAAGTGTCCAGTTTTTAATTTTCAAAGTCTATATTTTGTAACTTTGACCGTAAATATTTTTTATTAGATTATATAATACTTGATGAAAGTTATACCCAATGAAAACATATCTAAACCTCGATCAATTCATATAACTTTCATCAAGTATTATGTAATACAAACAAAAATATCTTTGGTCAAAGTTGCAAAAGAAAGACTTTGAAAATTCAAAACTGGACACTTTTAATGGGACGGAGGGAGTACAATTTTAGTTGTAACTTAAAATCGTTAGGATAAAAAAAAATCGCAATTCTTATTATTAACTCCATCGCAACCCTAATTAGTACTTACATTGCTATTATGGAACAAGACATAATAAGCAAACCATGAGGAGATAAGTTACAAAAACGGAAGTTTACGAAAAACAATAACAGATATTCCGGCTAAATTTACAACTTACTGCAATAATATTAGACAAATATCAGCCTACTGGCATGTAATACTTGTCATGTATACAAAGTAAAAAGCAAATATCATAAACTTGTCATGTATACATATATATATATATTATTTTCTGATAACTATATTAATTTCACTCTCAAATATTTCACTTTTAACAATCAGGGTAAATATAGTCAATTATAGCACGCAGAGGATTCTCGCCAACTTCGATAAGAAGATCATCAGCAATGACAATATTAGCCTCCCCATCATTGGGACCAAAACATGTATGCCATCACACATTCTGCTTGAGTTATTCAACTTGTATATATTCATCACACAACAGAAAAATGATCATGTCCAAGGTCCAATACCTTTGCAGCCTAAACATAAAACCTGGGCCAAAATTATATCAAAGCTCAACGAACATATTATTGTGACTAACATTGTAACGACCATCAAACATGGCCCAAAATGCATCCAAGGAAGCGCGCAGACAAATGTTGTATCCATAAAATCGTTGGCCTGATGGAAAAACATACATAACGTGAAGGACATCTTTCATTAAATAACTAAATGTTGTATCAGGGTAAATATTGCAATTTTCACAATAAGAAAATTACCTAATAATAACTGCAAGATTCATTTTGTTTAATTATATATACCGATGAGCCAATATATAACCTACTTTAATTCACGTAATATATAAATGGTGCACCATGATATTGACTATGAGAGCAAACATTAGCATTTATCTGATATATCTTGACGTTAAAAACACTGTTAATGATAAGTAAATTAGTAGTCAAAACTGTATACTTATACGGTAGCACATCTTGAAGCAACAACAACACGATACATAACGAATATGGAGCTATAAGATATAGATTACAAAGAGGGCTAAGCAATACTTGTACTTGTCGACACCTTTCAAAAAAATAAAAAGGCAAATGAATTGCAGACTACGAATCAGGGCCGGCCCTTTGGTGGCTCAGATGGTGCTAGGAAGCCAGGCCCACCTTTTTTGGGGGCCCACAATTTTTTATACAGTTTGTTTATATATATATATTCTTTACAGCGTTAGTACAAAATCTGAAAAATTGGTCTCTACAAAGAGACGTGGGCTATTATAGACCATAGAAAGAAAAAAAAGCCCATGGACTTTTAAGTCATAACCTGACATCCAAGTCATAACCTGACATCCTCTCTGTTTCCAAAAAGCACCTATTGACAATTCATTCATTCATTGTTATATATAAACTATTAAATACAATTAAAAACCCATTTGTTGTCAAAGTTGCAGCCGTACGTCCTTAGCAGCCTACTAGCCTAGTTCGACTCTTTTTTTTAAGCAGCCTAGCAGGTACTATTATTCAAACCTAAATAGCTATAATTTATTATTTAATTGTTTATTAATTTAAAAGAATATATAGCTTAGTTAGATTTTACTAACTAATATTGTAGAGCTTAATATTATTGTCATATACTTTATCTATATTTTAATAAATATGATGAATGTTAATTTTTATTTTTTTAGGTATGCCTAAAAATTATTTATCTGGTAGTCAAAAACGGAAAAAGAGAAAAATTGAAGAGTTTATCAAGTCTCAAGCAGGGGCTTTAAATAAGTTTATCCAAATACATCCTCATCCTCATCATTCTAATGTTGATGAACAAGATAATGTAGATGCTAATGTTGAAGATGTTAATGTTAATAATGGTGATGCAAATGTCGAAGATGCTTTACAAAAGCTAAAGGAGGTTAGTTTTTTTCCTATTAATTTGTTTTGGATCACTATTAACTATTCCAATAATGGTTTATTTCTTGATACAGGTTGGCTCATTTCCTAATGCAACAATTGCATACAGAGTTTTGTTGACTATTCCGGTGACTGTAGCATCAGCAGAAAGAAGCTTTTCAAAGTTGAAGTTGTTGAAATCATATTTAAGATCTACAATGTCACAAGAAAGACTGAATGGATTAGCAATGATCTCTATCGAGAGCGATATACTAGATGGCATGGATTATAAAGTGTTGATCGACAACTTTGCTTCAAAAAATGCAAGGAGAGCTGCACGATTTATTTAATAATATAAACTAGGTTATTTTTTCATCATACTTTGATTTTATTGTCGAAAATGTTTATCATCATAATACTATGCTATTATATTTATTATGACTTGCTATATTAGAGGCCCACTTTTTATTTTCGAGCCAGACCCCGAAATTTTTTTACATTCTTGAAGACGACACTGCTACGAATGAAGGATAAGGCTTTTATTTTCAGTATTTTGCATTTGCATAATAACTTAAATACCGGGGCTAAATGGATCTATCGCATTAGTTCTTTCTTATTTCCTTTTACTTTACTTCTTGTAGATGGCCCCATAAATGATTATACTGCCTACACTCAGGTAATTAACATATCATGTATTATCTCCCTGAAAGTGCAAGTTATCCGCATTGCATATATAATTTTGAAAGGATATGAGTACTGTCAATGGATGTAAGTGTTTCAAAATGATATATTAGAAGAATGCGAATAAAAAGTTCACAAAATAAGATTTTCTTTGTTCACCAAAAGAAATCAAAGTTAACCTTTCTAATGTATAAGAAAAGTAACCAAATTTTGAGCAAACAAATTTTCTAACTTTAAGAACGGATACTGCTCCTATAAAGGTTTCTATTGAAGAAAATGCAAGGGTGTATCTACATGAAGAACATAGTGGTTGTATCTGAACTGCTAATTAAAAACTACATCAAGTGTAGCATGCAATTAGCAACACACATAGACACAATAACCAAAAAGGCTACTCGGCCGCTAAAACAAAAACGTTTACCCATTTGCGATTTATTTTTATTCTTTTAATCTTTGGCAAGAAACCTAATATTGTATTTTAATCTAATTTCAAGTAATTTGAAATTACTAACTACAATCGACCAAAAGCGGGAAATATCGGATAATAAGTTGGAACCCTAAATAAAGACTGATCGTACCTTTTATTGAATTTAAGATGTTCCGGTCGGCGAAGGAATGTAATATACCATAGATGTTGTTAGAATTATAAATTATGTTGTTGAATTGTAATTATCTAAGTGTGGAAGGGGTATTTCCACCTCATTTGTAAGTAAATGCTTTACATATAACAAAATCTGTTCCTATATAAATACATGGTTTCTCTCAAAACACACACAAACAAACACTACATCTAGATCCAACATATATTAACAATTAAGCTTAAATCTATTGTTTAGATTTGGTATCAGAGCAAAATCGGTTAACCCAAACGATCCATAATCATATTAACAAACTGATTTTGTGATTAATCCAGAAATTTGAGCCTAATTTGAAGAAATTTGATCCGATTGTGATTTTCAAAGTTACTGTTATAGGTTTTCGGTCCAATCCGTTGTTATTCATCAATTTGTGTGGTGGAATTTGATTATAATCAGTGTCTACCATTTTCTTCTTTACAGAGCTAGTCACGTGATTCCTTTATTGTTCAATTTACTGTTCATTTTATTAATAAAAAAAAACGGAAGAAAAATATCAAAAACTTTTGCCAAACTTCTCTCTTCGATTTCTACTTCGTTTTGCATCAAATCGTTCTGAAACTTATCAGGTTTTGATCGCGGTCGTATACTTTTAATTTTCTGATCGGTCAAGTTTTGGTGATAGTTAATTTTCCGGTGGACGGTTGAGTTTTCCGGCGAGTTGGTGAGTTTTCCGGCGAACTTAGATCGAACTAGTTTTTAGTTAGGGTTTGTGCAGATTGAGAATCTGAGCATTTTGGCGTTGGTTTTGAGTCTTAACTCGAAGAATCCGTGAAGAGATCTAGAATTTAAGATTTCCGGCAAGATTTCCGACCGCCGTTTTCTTCATCCATCCTGCTCCACTGCTGCTCGAAAACCGGCTTTCCTTTATTAAAAAAACAAACAAATAAAAAAATAATAAAAAATAATATATATATATTTACCGGTATTTGAACTTAAATATTTTTCTTTTGTTTTGCCGGGTTTCAAAACCGATATTCAATACCCCAATTTTGACTTTTCTCTGTATGGTTGTGGTTATGTGAAAACTATGCCTGGTTTACACCAAAACCGGTATTAGTACTGTTTTCTTTGATTTCACAAAAAGAAACTCTGCCCAAATTTTTTCTCCAAAACCGGTATTTGTTCATATTTGTTGAAAACCGATATTAGTGCGTGAAAGTTGAAAACCGGCATTTGTTCTTCATTTTTTGAAAACCGATATTTGTTCTCCAATTTTGAAAAACCGATAATTGTTCTTATTTTTCCCAAAACCGATATTAGTTCATCAAAACTCAAAACTTTCCAAACCCCCATTTACCGAAGTTTTACTTCTGCAAATCACTTACCTTCTTCGAAAACTTGAGTCTTGAATCTTGGTTGTTCGTTTGTAGTGTCTGCTTAACTCGTTGATCATTTTGATCTTTCATCTTTCTGTTAATTGCAACTTGTATTACATGTGGGAAGCCGAAAGAAAATTGTTTTCCAGTTTGTGAGAGTGATCGTGTGTGGTGTTTAGGAAAAGATAAGTGTTTACAAAAATTTTTTTTTGTGTGAGAGACAACCAAATCAGGGAGAATAAAAGAAAGAGTGATATATATTTTTGTGTCTCTGGTTATGTGTTTCATTTAAGAGGTATCGTGTTTAATCAAATTGATTCTCTTTGAGAAAAGTGTGTCACAGCTGTCTTGGTCTGAATTTTTCTCTTATTTTAAGAGAGCGTTGTCACTTTAGAAAATGTGTGGCAGTGGTTTACATATAGCGCGTGGCAAGATATAACGTGTCTTTACATTCAAAAGTTCACGCGTGTTTAAGTTTTTGAGTGGTCAACAGCTGTCTTTGTAGTCGAGGGTCTTCGCAAGTTTTTTTTCCCGAACATTCAGTCGGTATGCGACATCAGGGAAACCTCAACGTATAATGGTGAAGCCTCGCACGTACCCTAGACAACGAGATGTTGATCATGGGCCGTTACAAGTATTCGGAGGAAAAAACCACAAGACTTGTCATCCCTAAGGATCGAAAACATGAACACTCTTGACTTTCAAGAAATGTGAGTCTTTTAACTCGTAAATTGATGTGATATTTCAAGAAATGTAATTGGCTTTATTGTTGCATCAATCACGTGGTGGTGTGGTTTGTTTTTGAAAAACAATCAAATTTTTTTATTTTTTTTTAAAACTCGTCTATTAGTTTTATATTTTTTGTGTCATATATTTGGTAGTCCAACTTTTCATTGCTCATGTTGACCGAAAAAAAGTGTTGGACTAATAACTAGAGTGTTCATTTTGTTGGGCTTACATTTAATATTTGGGTTGAATTTCTAAGTTCTTTACTTGGGTTGCTCTTTTGTTAGATTGTCATTAAGTATTTAGTCAAAATGTCAATCGAAGAGTTCGAGTTTAAACCAAGCATGGAGTCATATCATCTTCATAAAAGTCAAGAGTGTTCATGTTTTCAAGCAAACAGTTATACTTGTCATGTTGTAGATTTTCAAAGGATAGAACAACTCGAAGAGATGAACAAGAAAATGAAAAACCTTCTTTACAAACATGACAAAAGTCGTAAATCTACACGTGACCAACTCAAATATGAAAATAAAGAGCTCAAATCTGTTAATAATCTCCGTTTGTCCGCCATGGAAAGTCTTCAATCTGAACTTGACCGGGTCAAATCTGAGAACAAAGAGCTCAATTCTGCAAATGATCTCATTTTGTCAAACATGGAAAGTCTTCAATCTGAACTTGACCGAGTCAAATCTGAGAACAAAGAGCTCAATTCTGCAAATGATCTCATTTTGTCAAACATGGAAAGTCTTCAATCTGAACTTGACCGAGTCAAATCTGAGAACAAAGAGCTCAATTCTGCAAATGATCTCATTTTGTCAAACATGGAAAGTCTTCAATCTGAACTTGACCGGGTCAAATCTGAGAACAAAGAGCTCAATTCTGCAAATGATCTCATTTTGTCAAACATGGAAAGTCTTCAATCTGAACTTGACCGAGTCAAATCTGAGAACAAAGAGCTCAATTCTGCAAATGATCTCATTTTGTCAAACATGGAAAGTCTTCAATCTGAACTTGACCGAGTCAAATCTGAGAACAAAGAGCTCAATTCTGCAAATGATCTCATTTTGTCAAACATGGAAAGTCTTCAATCTGAACTTGACCGAGTCAAATCTGAGAACAAAGAGCTCAATTCTGCAAATGATCTCATTTTGTCAAACATGGAAAGTCTTCAATCTGAACTTGACCGAGTCAAATCTGAGAACAAAGAGCTCAATTCTGCAAATGATCTCATTTTGTCAAACATGGAAAGTCTTCAATCTGAACTTGACCGGGTCAAATCTGAGAACAAAGAGCTCAATTCTGCAAATGATCTCATTTTGTCAAACATGGAAAGTCTTCAAAAAGAAAATGATCATTTGCAATCAAAGATTTCCGAATTAACAAATGAGTTGAACAATTCTTCCAAAAAGCTCAATAAAATTGTTTTGGACAGTCAGTCAAAAGAACTTGTTTTGCAACAAACAATTTCACAACTTAACCATGAGTTGCAAAATAAGTCCACCATTTTTGTGAGCAAAGAACAAAGTTTTTCGAAAATAATCAAAGAGCAACAAGATTACATTTCATCTTTGGAATCCAAACTTTTTGAGAAAGATACTCTTGTTTCGAAATTAAAATTTGATGTGTCAACAATTTCTTTTTCTGATTTAAATGCTTCGGTTACAAAACAACTTGAAAAGATTGTGAACCGAATTGCATCTATTAAATCAAAATCGTTTGACATTAAGCTTGAAAAACCAATGAAACAATCGAGTAATTATACAATTCGAAAGACTGAGGTGTCCAAATGTTTTCCAAAATCTGATTCATCCAAACCAAAAGTTGATGTTCCAAAGAGGGTTTACACGGGTAAATCTTCAAAACCTTTTGACAGAAAGGTCTCTCAGTTTACTAATTACTCCTTACAAAAGGGTAAGAAGTACTCTAAGAAACCTATTTTTGATGGAACAACTACATTAGTGTCTTTTCTATCATTCGAGGATAATTCATCACATCTTTCTCAAGCAAAATCTCAGTTGACAAAATCAGTGGAAACCGATTTTAAAAGCTAAGTCAACTGAGTCAAAATCATTCAAATATTCATTTTCGAAACTTTTTGATCTTGCACCAAAACCTGTGAAAGCAGTTGTGCAAAAAGTGAATGATTTTGGTTCGAAAAATCATTTTTCAAATCAATCTCCCAAGATTGTAAGTTTTTCAAAGAAATCAAATGATTTTTCACCATTGCTTCAACGAAAACTCTTTTCAACTAAAACACCGGGTTTTAGTTCTCCGTGGAATGCAACGTCGATTCATCAAATCGATGAGACTTATATTTGGTCTTTAAACAAATCAGAAACCATTAGGCCTATTCTCAAATGGGTCCCAAAAGTAATTTCCAAATGATTTGATGAAAAGTGGCTTATGCACACATCAGTGTATAACCCGTTCTAAAACCGTTTTTATAATTTCATCATTTTCGAAAACTCCAAAAAGATTTTTATTTTCCTATTTTTGAAAAAAATCCAAAAAGATTTTCTCTTTTCATCATTTGTTTTATATATCTTGTCTTTTAGTTTCTCACAAAGTATTAGGATGAGATGCAAGGTATCGAACGCCTTTGTGTACTGCCTTTGTAGTCTCATTTTTAATATTTGTGCGAAACTTCCAAACCTTTTACTCACCCTTTATATGCAAAAACTTTGTTCAAATCATGCATATATTTAGGGGGAGTTTGTTTATTAAACCAAAACTTCCAAGTGTTCAAACTCATTTGTCTTTTTCAAAAACTTTGGAAGATTTTCAACCATTTTCGATCATGTCAATTCAAAGAAGTTCGGTGGTAGATTTACACACAAGAGTTTAGGCCACTCATAAATACTCCATGATCTTGTCATCGCCGATGAGATCTACCCCGGAGTTAAATTCTCAATTTTAGATTGTGAGGGTATATGAGTGTGATGATGTTTGTGCAAATAGGACATGAGGGAGTAGTCAAAAAGTGAGAGGTTAAGCTGAAAAAGATGATGTGCGAAAGGGCTAAAAGAAATGAAAGCCCTCCCCAAAATTCTCAAAAATCCGGGTCAACACGTTCCTATCGGATTTCATTTGTTGATTTCTCGATATTGAAGAAGACTTCATGGACCCAGTGAAGCAATACACATCTTTTCCTAACCACTCAAGTATTTCTTAACAAATACATGTTTTATTATCACGGAGATTTTCACATTTCTATCAACTCTTCATTTGGAAGACGTTGATATTGAAAAAGGCAGACACTCTGCTCCAGTCCCCGACTTCATTTGATCACTTATTGAGTCTAGAGCTTATTGATATATCATTATATGATTCAATCTTTTCTTATGACACATCGAGTAATTATATGTCTCTGTGACATTGCATATCTTTGTGATATTGCCGGAACATTCGTAGTGATATCATATTTTTGATATTCCACGATGATCGAATGGAAATCCTACCAATGCTAACATCTTTTCCAACGTTGAACGTAGGTCTCACATTCTCATTTAATGAATTTGTTGAGTTAACGAGAAGTCTATGTGACCTCGGATTTATTTTCCCAAAAGTCTTTGAGGAAAGTTAAACATGGTTATCGATACGCCTTTGTGACACTGACCATGTTCTACATTCTTTAAAGCAATCTATTGGTTGTAAAGCCATAGACCTAACCATTTAGTGATAAGCTTTGTGCATTTCTCGATGATAATGGGAAGTCCTAAAAACTTGTAATCGTATTTTTAGGCCACACCATTAATCCTTTCGATTTTTGGTTGTGTTTACGGATCATTTTTATCCGGATTTCATTTCTCTTCACACAAACACAAAGAACACCAACACCATTTTAAAATCTTTTTCCAACAACGCAACTTGTAATTCTAGTTCACCAATAGGTTCATTGGGAATTGGGAATTGGGTTGGGTTGATTTGCTTCCATGTTGTTTGTTTTCATCTACCGTTTATGCTATCAACCATTATTGTATGATGAACACGTTTCACATCTTCATCATAAGGGGGAGAAATGAGTAAATGATTGATAGATGGAATTAAAGGTTATAGGTAGAATTTGATTGGTAGATATTGATTGATGATAATCGTTTTGTTTGGTTGTTCGAAGGATCATTAGTTTAGGTGAAGGGAGTGAATAATTATCTTGATAAGTTGATAGCTTGTGTCGAGATCGATAATATTTAATATGTTTTTATACATGGTCGATAATAGAAAGATTTGTTTAAAAAATGACCATTGTTTGATGATAAGAATAGTTTGAGATTGAATGGAGATTGTCTTTTTGTTGATACTTGGATAGTTAAGTTCATTCATAGTTTGAAGAGATTGTTAATTTGAGGGGGAGCAAGAGTGAACTCATTAATTGATTAATTGTTAAAGATGATCTGAATTGATTGTTTGTTTGAGGGGGAGCAAGAAATTGAAGATCAATCATTTATTTGATAAAGTTGCTCCGAGATAGTTGTTTATTTGAGGGGGAGCAAGAATTAATTGATCAAAGGATCAAATGCTCCAAGATTATTGTTGATTCAAAGACAAGTTAGATCAAGAAATGAAGTTTCATAGTCAAACCAAATTTCCATATTCCAAAACCAAGCTTCCGCAATGCCAAAAGAATTCAAAGTCAAAACCAAGCTTCCGCACGTTATTCAAAGATTTCAAAGATGCACCCCTAGTATTCAAAGTTGCAAGAGAAGATCAAGATTTAGAAAGTCATCGTCAACTATATATGATTGTTGAGAAGATTCAAAGTCAAAACCAAGCTTCCGCACGTTATTCAAAGATTCAAATTACTTCTCCAAGCAACATCAAGTTGAAATCAACATTCAAAAGTTCAAGTTGTCAAAGCTAACAAGTTACAAAGATTTCAAAGATGCACCCCTAGTATTCAAAGTTGCAAGAGAAGATCAAGATTTAGAAAGTCATCGTCAACTATATATGATTGTTGAGAAGATTCAAAGTCAAGGTTGATACAAGACGTTGAAGACAATGAGAAAGCTTCAAAGTCCACTCAACATTGAAGATTTTCAACAAATGGGCTCATCATGTTTATTTAAAGATTTAAGACGATGCATCGTTTACAATTCAACACCAAGGGGGAGATTGTTAGAATTATAAATTATGTTGTTGAATTGTAATTATCTAAGTGTGGAAGGGGTATTAGTGAAAATAGGATAAATGTATATAAACCCCATTCCACCCCATTTGTAAGTAAATGCTTACATATAACAAAATCTTTTCCTATACAAATACATGGTTTCTCTCAAAACACATACAAACACACACTAGATCTAGATCCATCATATATTAACAATTAAGCTTAAATCTATTGTTTATAGATGTAAAACTATTTGAAACTCTCGTTGTATGGAACGTTCCCATATATGGTGTTCCATATTGTATGCAAGCCGCGTTCAAGCAATTTTGAATAGCACTAAACCTAAAAATCTGAACATAAATCCTAAAAAATAGAAAATCAATCAGGTATAATGAAAGATCAAAACTGATTGTACCTTTTATTTGTAACCCAAAAAAACTTTTGGGGATTAACTATTTTGTTACGAGAGATTGATGGATCTGTAACACCCCAACTAAGGCGGAACAATGAGATGTACAGAAAGTCGAGTATCACAACAAAGGATAATAGATAAACATTCACCATAGCTTTATTTGATAAAAATAATTTTACAATTTACAAGCATGTGAACCAATTCCCAAGTACAATGCGTCCACCGTACTTGGATATTAAGTCCACGAAACAAATAACAAATACATAAAATGATATACTACAATGATCAAGGCGGATTCCATTGCCCGTCACAAGGTTTGATCTTTGACTCCAAAGTGCAATGCAAACAATCATGATGCATACAAATCCTCAAGGCTTATGCTAAATCCTGAAAAGCATGAAGAAAAAGTGTCAACTACGAAAATGTAATTGGTGAGAGCATAGGTTTTTAAATAAATCTCATTCCATATCCATTTCAAAGTGTAGAAAACACATTATTACATATCAATAAACCCAAACCATGATGTGACCAATTTATACCCATCGCCCACATCGTTATTGGCCTCTTTATTATATGTTTTTAGTCGATTTTGTTGGCATTTGGTGCGTTTATGGGTTTTGTTAGTGGTTTCAGGTTCTAAACAGGTAACGTTTCCATTTGGTGCAAATTCGAGTAATTTTGAGGCAATAAAGTTGATTGGAGAGTTCGATACGTGAAAAGAGTTAGAGATTATGCATGTCTTCATGAGTTGATGTGTGGCCATTTGAGACCAGTATAGTTACACTGCGACGCAGTGGGCATGTTTGCCTTCACTGCGCCGCAGTCATCTTTATGGGAATTGGCATCGAGTCCAGTGTGATTGCACTGCGACGCAGTGGGATGTGCATGTGCCCACTGCGCCGCAGTCGGCTGTGACAAAAGAGCAAATGTGGCAGTGTATATGCACTGCGACGCAGTGGGGGCATTACGCACCCACTGCGCCGCAGTCGGCTGTGACAAAAGAGCAAATGTGGCAGTGTATATGCACTGCGACGCAGTGGGGGCATTACACACCCACTGCGCCACAGTCGGCTGTGACAAAAGAGCAAATGTGGCAGGATATGCACTGCGACGCAGTGGGATGTGCATGTGCCCACTGCGCCGCAGTCGGCTGTGACAAAAGAGCAAATGTGGCAGTGTATATGCACTGCGACGCAGTGGGGGCATTACGCACCCACTGCGCCGCAGTCGGCTGTGACAAAAGAGCAAATGTGGCAGGATATGCACTGCGACGCAGTGGGATGTGCATGTGCCCACTGCGCCGCAGTCGGCTGTGACAAAAGAGCAAATGTGGCAGTGTATATGCACTGCGACGCAGTGGGGGCATTACTCGCCCACTGCGCCGCAGTCGGCTGTGACAAAAGAGCAAATGTGGCAGTGTATATGCACTGCGACGCAGTGGGGGCATTACTCGCCCACTGCGCCGCAGTCGGCTGTGACAAAAGAGCAAATGTGGAAGATATGCACTGCGACGCAGTGGGATGTGCATGTGCCCACTGCGCCGCAGTCGGCTGTGACAAAAGAGCAAATGTGGCAGTGTATATGCACTGCGACGCAGTGGGATGTGCATGTGCCCACTGCGCCGCAGTCGGCTGTGACAAAAGAGCAAATGTGGCAGTGTATATGCACTGCGACGCAGTGGGGGCATTACTCGCCCACTGCGCCGCAGTGAAGGGACGGATCTGAAGGGTTTTTGGCCAGTTTCTGCACCAAAATGAGAGGGGATATAAATAGAAAAAATAACCTAGTTCCCAAATCTATCAAATATTCTTTCTAGGAGCTGCACTAAGAGGAAATACTTCAAAGGATCAATTCAAGATTTCATCTTCTCCCGATTCATTGAAGATTCACGTGCACCCATCTAGATCGTATCTACCTTATTGTCTTGCAATTTCTTTTCCTCAAACAATTGGTAAATCATGTTCTTCTTTGATTTTGATTGTAATTTCATTTTAATCATGAGTGGCTAATCTTTCAATTGTCCACCTTGATGAAACTAGATGAATGATGTGATTGCTATATATTTTAATTCAAAGAGATGATTTCAATTATCGTTGTGTCGTGATCTTGATGATTTAATTCCTTTATTTGTATTAATTTGATATTGGTGGCATGTGTGTTCTTCGTTAGTGGTACTAGTCGAATGCATATGTGATTTTCAACGGTTGCTTGTCTATGAGCAATTATCACTAGTTCATGGTATGATAGTGAATGTCAATTTAATAAAAGGAATAATTTTGTCAATGTGTTTTGTAACGGTTGGTGGTACCACGTTATTTTCACATAGGCGCAATTGGTAATTTGATAGTCAAGCAAACTGATTGTTGGTAAGATTGTCTAGGCATTGGTGGTACCGGCTTGGGTAATTAAACTAGCAACTTAGGTGTTTGGGTGATTTGTGAGCGGTTGGTGGTACCGGCTTGGGTAATTAAACTAGCAACTTAGGTGTTTGGGTGATTTGTGAGCGGTTGGTGGTACCACGCGAGCATTTTATCCTTTCACGATTATCTTGTCAACTCTTAATGAATTTGGTCTTAATTGAAAGCAATCATGTTTGAAGTCTAGTGAAGTCAAGGTGGATGATCTTTACCATTATTGTTTGAGTTTACCTTTACTTTATCCGTTTTGTCTTTAAAAGTTCTTGTCGAAGAGAGAATCAAAGCAACACCCTTTTTCCTAACCATTTTACTAAACAATTGATTCAAACCAATCCCCGTGAACGAACCTGGACTTACTTTTTAACTATATTGCATACGATCGGGTCCACTGCCCGATAGTGTGTAGTAGTGAGTTTTTAGGTATTTCTAGTTTATAATTTTTAAACTCGATTTAGCACATCAAGTTTTTGGCGCCGCTGCCGGGGATTGTGCGCTGTTTTAGTTGTTAATTTAGTGGTTTGATCCTTCCTCATGCGTGAGGAAGTTACTTGCTTTAATAGTTTAGTTTTTCTTTTCTTATCTTATCACAGGTGCAGTTGACGTGTTTGGTTAGTTGTGTTTTGCAGGTTTACTTCTAGTTGATGAACTTGCGGTCTTCAGGTTTACCTCTTAATAGTCCTTTGAGAACACCAACAAGACGTAGGTTTAACTACACAACACCAACACCATTCTCACCTATTGCTAGACCCACTCCTGATTCAGACGAGGAGGGATTCTATTTGGAAGAATTTTTCAATCTTGAAGTTAAGTTAGAGGAGACAATGGGAGACGAAGAAAGGGACCCGAATGATATACGGTATGGCGAAAGGGTTCGTACTATACCTACCAACCGTGGTAGCCCTATAAGACCTCCAGCCATTGGTCATGATTTCAATCTTAAGGGTAATCATCTTAAAAGCATTGAGGAGCAACAATTCGACGGTAAAAGGAAATGGGATCCATATCAACATTTGGAAAGGTTTGAGAAGTTGGCACGGTTATACCAATATGGGAACAACCAAATGAATGCCGTTAAACTTGAGACATTTCCAATGTCCATTACCGGTGATGCTCTTGATTGGTTTAATGATCTCCCGGAAAATTCCATAGCAACTTGGGACCAACTCAAGCAAGCTTTCATTGGTGAGTTCTACTCACTTAGAACTCAAAGGAAGTTGGAGAATTTGATTAGGTCTTTTGCCCAAGATGAAGATGAAGATGTGGTGGATGCATGGATCCGATTCAAGGAGATGTTGAGGAATTGCCCGGGCCATAACATGATTAAGGAGCAATATGTTGAGCTCTTCTTCGATGGCCTCGATAAGAAGTCCAAGCGGGAGTTAGGATATGCTTTTGGGGGTGGTTTCAACAAGATCACACCAAATGAAGGTTTTGAAATTTTGGAGTCCATGGCAAAGGACAATGCGAATATGGATGATGATAGATTTTTGAAGAATGAGAGAAGGTTAAAGAAAGGCACTAGCCAAGGTAGAGTTGCAAAGGTTGAGGCTAGTCATGATTCGGGGATGATAGGAGAGATTAGAGCGCTATCGGAGCGCATGGAAAAGGGATTTGCTATGCAAGAGAGTCGGTTTGGGGCCATTGAACGGGATGTAAAGGTAGTAGCGGATGGATGTGACCATTGTGGTAACATGCATTATTCTGATGAGTGTCCCAATCGGGGGCCCGAAGATGTGAGTTACATCCAGAATCAACAACAAGGGAGCTACCCGCGCAATACCGGTTTCCAGAACCGTTCTTCAGGTAATCCTCCTTATAACTCTTCTTTTCCTACTAACAACTCTCGTTTTTCAGGAAATAGATGGCAAAGGGATAACTTTCAAAATCAGCCACAACATCAAACTCAACAAGGACAAGGATCTGGATCTTCTTCTTCTAATGCCGATCCAAATGCCGAGTTGAGGGAGATGATGAAACAATTGGTTAGTAATCAGGCTGAAACTAAAGGAACAATATAACAAGTTTGTTCAAATGATTTCTAATGTTCATATTAATGTTCCTTTAGTTGATTTGATACAGGGTATGCCTCACTATGCCAAGTTCATCAAGGAACTTGTGACGGATAAAGCCAAGATGGAGGAGGCAAAAGCTACTTTTCTAAATGCCGAGTGTTCTGCTATCTTGCAGAACCGCATACCGCCTAAGCTTGAAGACCCAGGGAGTTTTCTGATTACTTGCTCTATTAGAACCATTATTTGTAAGGCTTTAGCCGATTTAGGTGCTAGTATCAATTTGATGCCTTACTCGGTTTGGAGTAAGTTGGCCTTAGGAATCCTTCGCCCGACTCGCATGAGTATTAGGCTTGCCGACCACTCATTTCAGTATCCCATGGGGATTGCTGAAAATATTAGAGTCAAAGTGGGTCATATTGTTTTCCTAGTTGACTTTGTTATTCTAGAGATGGAGGAGAATCCGACCGTGAAGACTCCGGTCACTCCACCAGAACCGGTTGTGGAACCCGAGGTTAAAGCTTACAAACCAAAAGTTCCATTTCCACAACGGTTCAGGAAGGCTAAACTAAAGGAACAATATAACAAGTTTGTTCAAATGATTTCTAATGTTCATATTAATGTTCCTTTAGTTGATTTGATACAGGGTATGCCTCACTATGCCAAGTTCATCAAGGAACTTGTGACGGATAAAGGAAAGATGGAGGAGGCAAAAGCTACTTTTCTAAATGCCGAGTGTTCTGCTATCTTGCAGAACCGCATACCGCCTAAGCTTGAAGACCCAGGGAGTTTTCTGATTACTTGCTCTATTAGAACCATTATTTGTAAGGCTTTAGCCGATTTAGGTGCTAGTATCAATTTGATGCCTTACTCGGTTTGGAGTAAGTTGGCCTTAGGAATCCTTCGCCCGACTCGCATGAGTATTAGGCTTGCCGACCACTCATTTCAGTATCCCATGGGGATTGCTGAAAATATTAGAGTCAAAGTGGGTCATATTGTTTTCCTAGTTGACTTTGTTATTCTAGAGATGGAGGAGGATGCTCAAGTACCCCTTATTCTTGGACGACCTTTCCTAAATACCGCGGATGCTATCATCCGTGTGAAGGATAAGGAGATTTCTTTGGGAGTGGGTACTGATAGGATTGTTTTTAATGTTGATAGGTCTATCAAGCATTCTTATTCTAATGATGAGTCATGTTTCAGGATTGATGTGACTGATGATGCTTTGGACCAAGAATTTCAGGAGTTGATGGAGACCGATATGGGAGATGAGGAGATCGCTTATCTAGGAGCTGGAGAAATTTCGGATGATGCTTTGTTTGCTGAGGTTATGGCACTTAGCTTGGAGGAGACACCTCCAGTGGATGAGAGCTTTGAGAGAGTTGTCGCTGATGGAAGCTCATTGGTACCTAATTCTGTTGATGTACCACCTACAGATTTGGAGCTTAAGCCATTGCCTGCCCATTTGGAATATGCTTACTTGGCAGGTGAATCTTCTCTACCAGTGGTTATCTCGTCCTCCTTATCGAGTGACGAGAAAGGACTTCTTTTGACCGTGCTTCGAGCCCATAAGCGGGCTTTTGCTTGGAAGACTACCGACATTCCAGGTATTAGTCCTAACTTTTGTCAGCACAAGATTGATTTTATCGATGATGTTAAGCCCGTTGTCCAGCGACAAAGGAGGCTAAATCCTAATATGAAAGAAGTGGTCAAGAAAGAAGTTATTAAGTTGTTAGATGCAGGGATTATTTTCCCTATTGCTGATAGTCCTTGGGTTAGCCCTGTTCATTGTGTGCCCAAAAAGGGGGGTATGACGGTTATAGAGAATGAGAATAGGGAACTTTTGGCTACTAGGACTATAACGGGTTGGCGGGTGTGTATTGACTACCGTAAGCTAAATGATGCCACCCGAAAGGATCACTTTCCATTGCCTTTCATTGATCAGATGTTGGAGAGATTAGCAGGTAATGAGTACTTCTGTTTTCTTGATGGGTTTTCCGGGTACTTTCAAATACCCATTGATCCAAAGGATCAAGAAAAGACCACTTTTACGTGCCCCTTTGGCACTTTTGCTTATCGGCGAATGCCGTTTGGTCTATGTAATGCCCCGGGCACCTTTCAAAGGTGCATGATTGCTATATTCCAGGACATGCTTGAAACCTCCATGGAGGTCTTCATGGATGATTTCTCGGTTTTTGGGGACTCATTTCGTACTTGCTTGCATAACTTAGATAAGATGTTGGATAGGTGTGAAAGGGCACAACTTGTTTTAAATTGGGAGAAATGTCACTTCATGGTGACCGAAGGTATTGTTCTAGGTCACAAAGTGTCTAAGGCCGGGATAGAGGTTGATAGGGCTAAGATTGATGTCATAGCCAAATTACCCCCGCCTTCCAATGTGAAAGGGGTAAGGAGTTTTCTTGGACATGCCGGTTTTTACCGCCGTTTCATTAAAGACTTTTCTAAGATTACTCGTCCGATGACCCACTTGTTGGAGAAGGACGTCCCTTTTGTATTTGATGATGCGTGTTTAAGTGCTTTTCAGGTGCTAAAGGAAAAGTTGACCAATTCACCTATCATGGTCGGGCCGGATTGGGAATTGCCCTTTGAATTGATGTGTGATGCTAGTGATTTTGCTGTGGGAGCCGTGCTTGGGCAAAGGGTCGATAAGCATTTCAAGCCCATATACTTTGCTAGCAAAACATTGAACCCCGCCCAGCAAAATTACACCACAACTGAGAAAGAGCTGCTTGCCGTGGTTTTTGCTTTTGATAAATTTAGATCATATCTTGTTTTAAGTAAGACCATAGTTTTTACGGACCATTCAGCCCTCAAGTACTTGTTCTCGAAACAATATGCTAAACCCAGGCTTATCCGTTGGATCTTGTTGTTACAAGAATTTGATATTGAGATCAAGGATAAGAAAGGGGCTGAAAATTTGGCTGCCGACCACTTGAGTCGCTTGGAAGATCCTCACCGGGAGGAACTTCGTGATGGGGAGATCAATGATCACTTCCCTGATGAATGTTTAATGTTTATATCTAATTCTGATAATGCTCCTTGGTTTGCAGACATTGCTAATTATTTGGTTGCAGGTGAGATACCAAATGACTTTACGCATCAACAGAAGAAGAAGCTCATCTCCGATGCCAAATACTATTTTTGGGATAGCCCATACTTATTTCGTGTTTGTGCAGATGGGATGGTGAGAAGATGTATAGCTGGAGCTGAAACTAGAGAGATTTTGGATGCTTGCCACTATGGGCCAACTGGAGGTCACTACAGTCCTTCAGTTACAGGTAAAAAGGTGTTTGATGCAGGTTTCTATTGGCCCACCATTTTCAAGGAGGCTCAAACCTTGGTGGAAACTTGTGACATCTGTCAGAGGCAAGGAAACATCACTAAGCGGGATGAGATGCCCCAACAGAGCATTCAGGTATGTGAGGTTTTCGATATTTGGGGTATAGACTTCATGGGACCATTCCCACCGTCTAACAAGTTCCTTTACATTCTTGTTGCCGTTGACTACGTGTCCAAGTGGGCCGAAGCCAAGGCTTTGCCCACGAATGATGCTAGGGTAGTGATTGATTTCCTTAAACAACTGTTTTGCCGATTTGGTTGCCCTAGAGCCTTAATTAGTGACCGAGGAACCCACTTTGCAAATAATCAATTAGCTAAGGTCATGAAAAGATATGGTGTTGTGCATTATTTCTCTACTTCCTATCATCCACAAACTAGTGGACAAGTAGAAAACACCAATAGGGCGTTGAAAAGAATTTTGGAGAAAACGGTGGGAGACAACCCTAAGGTATGGTCAAAGAAGTTGGATGACGCCTTGTGGGCATTTAGGACGGCTTACAAGACACCGATTGGCACCACGCCATACCGGTTGCTCTATGGTAAGACTTGTCATCTTCCCATTGAGATTGAGCATAAGGCATATTGGGCTTTGAGAAATTTAAACTTGGATATGATGGAAGCCGGTGACCTTAGGATGTTGCAACTTCATGAGCTCGATGAGCTTAGGTTAGGTGCATATGAAAATTCAAGGCTTTACAAGGAGAAGACTAAAGTTTACCATGACAAAAGGATCCGTAGAAAGGAATTTAAGGTAGGAGCTAAGGTTTTGTTGTTTCTGTCTAAGTTTAAGATCAAGCAACCTAAGCTTACCTCTAGGTGGATAGGACCTTTTGTAATCAAGCATGTTTATCCGTCCGGTTATGTTGAACTGTTCAAGAGAGATGGTGAAGGTTCTTTCATTGTAAATGGTCATAGATTGAAGTTATACTTGGAAGAAGAACAAGTGGATGGGATAATCGAGGAGATCCCCATTTTTGAATACGAGCCTTGAAAGGTAAGTCGAGTCTAGCTAACGACTCGTAAATAAATTGAGCGCTTATCGGGAGGCAACCCGTGTTATTTTTGTTGCATTTTATTTTCATTTTATTAGTAGTTTGATTTTGTTTTGTCAAGAAATGTGCAGGTGTGATTTTGAGGATTTATTTAGTTAGATTTGATTTTTGATTTTTGATTTTTGATTTTTGATTTTTGATTTTTGATTTTTGATTTTTGATTTTTGATTTTTGATTTTTGATTTTTGATTTTTGATTTTTGATTTTTGATTTTTGATTTTTGATTTTTGATTTTTGATTTTTGATTTTCCATCTCATTTTCTTTTTGGTAATTTTTGATTTTTGATTTTTGATTTTTGTTTTTGATTTTTGATTTTTGATTTTTTTTTTGATTTTTGATTTTTGATTTTTGTTTTTTTTTTGATTTTTGATTTTTGATTTTTGTTTTTGATTTTTGATTTTTGATTTTTGATTTTTGTTTTTGATTTTTGATTTTTGATTTTTGATTTTTGTTTTTGATTTTTGATTTTTGATTTTTGATTTTTGTTTTTGATTTTTGATTTTTGATTTTTGATTTTTGTTTTTGATTTTTGATTTTTGATTTTTGATTTTTGTTTTTGATTTTTGATTTTTGATTTTTGATTTTTGTTTTTGATTTTTGATTTTTGATTTTTGATTTTTGTTTTTGATTTTTATTTTTGATTTTTGATTTTTGATTTTTGATTTTTGATTTTTGATTTTTGATTTTTGTTTTTGATTTTTGATTTTTGATTTTTGATTTTTGATTTTTGATTTTTGATTTTTGATTTTTGATTTTTGATTTTTGATTTTTGATTTTTGATTTTTGATTTTTGTTTTTGATTTTTGATTTTTGTTTTTGTTTTTTTTTTTTTTTGTTTTTGATTTTTGATTTTTGATTTTTGATTTTTGATTTTTGATTTTTGTTTTTGATTTTTGATTTTTGATTTTTGATTTTTGTTTTTGATTTTTGATTTTTGATTTTTGATTTTTGTTTTTGATTTTTGATTTTTGATTTTTTTTTTGTTTTTGATTTTTGATTTTTGTTTTTTTTTTATTTTTGATTTTTGATTTTTGTTTTTGATTTTTGATTTTTGATTTTTGATTTTTGTTTTTGATTTTTGATTTTTGATTTTTGATTTTTTTTTTGATTTTTGATTTTTGATTTTTGTTTTTTTTTTGATTTTTGATTTTTGATTTTTGTTTTTGATTTTTGATTTTTGATTTTTGATTTTTGTTTTTGATTTTTGATTTTTGATTTTTGATTTTTGTTTTTGATTTTTGATTTTTGATTTTTGATTTTTGTTTTTGATTTTTGATTTTTGATTTTTGATTTTTGTTTTTGATTTTTGATTTTTGATTTTTGATTTTTGTTTTTGATTTTTGATTTTTGATTTTTGATTTTTGTTTTTGATTTTTGATTTTTGATTTTTGATTTTTGTTTTTGATTTTTGATTTTTGATTTTTGATTTTTGTTTTTGATTTTTGATTTTTGATTTTTGATTTTTGTTTTTGATTTTTGATTTTTGATTTTTGATTTTTGTTTTTGATTTTTAGGTTTTTCTGTTTTTTTTTTTTTTTGATTTTTGATTTTTGATTTTTGATTTTCCATCTCATTTTCTTTTTGGTAATTTTTGATTTTTGATTTTTGATTTTTGTTTTTGATTTTTGATTTTTGATTTTTGTTTTTGATTTTTAGGTTTTTCTGTTTTTTTTTTCATTTTTGATTTTTGATTTCATTTTTCTTTTTTTAAAGATAAGATTTCTTGATTTTCTTTTAATTTTTATTTTTGATTTTTGATTTTTAGGTTTTAATTTTCAAATTAATTAGTGGGTTGTGTTAGATATGGGCTATTGATAACAATGTGGTGTTTAATTTTTCAATTTAATCACTTGTTCATCCGAATTTGAGATAGCTTAAACTAGGTTTTTGAAAATTTTTGGGGTTTTTGATGGACAAGTGTGGGGGAGGTTAATGCTCGCTTAGTTGTTGTTACATTGTTAAAATTTAGTAGTTTGTTGGTTTGATTGTACCCCTGTTGCTGAAGGTTATTATGAACACCAAGTACTTGCCCAGCAAACCCTAGCCACTGCGACGCAGTGGTGGTGTATGTGTGCCACTGCGCCGCAGTGGAAACCTTCTGGACTAAACTTGTATTTTGCCTCACTGCGACGCAGTGAGGACCACCCAGGCCCACTGCGCCGCAGTGGCAAGTTTCTGTCCAAAAAGTTGTTTTGAAGATTTGTGTCATGTCAGTTTTGCATTCCGTTTGTCTAATGTTTGTTTGTTTATTTTATTGGGTGTGTTTACAGTCCGCATCTCAGAGAAGGCAGATGGAGGTTGGTCGGGGGGGGGGGGGGGGGGGGGGGGGGGGGGGGGGGGGGGGGGGGGGGGGGGGGGGGGGGGGGGGGGGGGGGGGGGGGGGGGGGGGGGGGGGGGGGGGGGGGGGGGGGGGGGGGGGGGGGGGGGGGGGGGGGGGGGGGGGGGGGGGGGGGGGGGGGGGGGGGGGGGGGGGGGGGGGGGGGGGGGGGGGGGGGGGGGGGGGGGGGGGGGGGGGGGGGGGGGGGGGGGGGGGGGGGGGGGGGGGGGGGGGGGGGGGGGGGGGGGGGGGGGGGGGGGGGGGGGGGGGGGGGGGGGGGGGGGGGGGGGGGGGGGGGGGGGGGGGGGGGGGGGGGGGGGGGGGGGGGGGGGGGGGGGGGGGGGGGGGGGGGGGGGGGGGGGGGGGGGGGGGGGGGGGGGGGGGGGGGGGGGGGGGGGGGGGGGGGGGGGGGGGGGGGGGGGGGGGGGGGGGGGGGGGGGGGGGGGGGGGGGGGGGGGGGGGGGGGGGGGGGGGGGGGGGGGGGGGGGGGGGGGGGGGGGGGGGGGGGGGGGGGGGGGGGGGGGGGGGGGGGGGGGGGGGGGGGGGGGGGGGGGGGGGGGGGGGGGGGGGGGGGGGGGGGGGGGGGGGGGGGGGGGGGGGGGGGGGGGGGGGGGGGGGGGGGGGGGGGGGGGGGGGGGGGGGGGGGGGGGGGGGGGGGGGGGGGGGGGGGGGGGGGGGGGGGGGGGGGGGGGGGGGGGGGGGGGGGGGGGGGGGGGGGGGGGGGGGGGGGGGGGGGGGGGGGGGGGGGGGGGGGGGGGGGGGGGGGGGGGGGGGGGGGGGGGGGGGGGGGGGGGGGGGGGGGGGGGGGGGGGGGGGGGGGGGGGGGGGGGGGGGGGGGGGGGGGGGGGGGGGGGGGGGGGGGGGGGGGGGGGGGGGGGGGGGGGGGGGGGGGGGGGGGGGGGGGGGGGGGGGGGGGGGGGGGGGGGGGGGGGGGGGGGGGGGGGGGGGGGGGGGGGGGGGGGGGGGGGGGGGGGGGGGGGGGGGGGGGGGGGGGGGGGGGGGGGGGGGGGGGGGGGGGGGGGGGGGGGGGGGGGGGGGGGGGGGGGGGGGGGGGGGGGGGGGGGGGGGGGGGGGGGGGGGGGGGGGGGGGGGGGGGGGGGGGGGGGGGGGGGGGGGGGGGGGGGGGGGGGGGGGGGGGGGGGGGGGGGGGGGGGGGGGGGGGGGGGGGGGGGGGGGGGGGGGGGGGGGGGGGGGGGGGGGGGGGGGGGGGGGGGGGGGGGGGGGGGGGGGGGGGGGGGGGGGGGGGGGGGGGGGGGGGGGGGGGGGGGGGGGGGGGGGGGGGGGGGGGGGGGGGGGGGGGGGGGGGGGGGGGGGGGGGGGGGGGGGGGGGGGGGGGGGGGGGGGGGGGGGGGGGGGGGGGGGGGGGGGGGGGGGGGGGGGGGGGGGGGGGGGGGGGGGGGGGGGGGGGGGGGGGGGGGGGGGGGGGGGGGGGGGGGGGGGGGGGGGGGGGGGGGGGGGGGGGGGGGGGGGGGGGGGGGGGGGGGGGGGGGGGGGGGGGGGGGGGGGGGGGGGGGGGGGGGGGGGGGGGGGGGGGGGGGGGGGGGGGGGGGGGGGGGGGGGGGGGGGGGGGGGGGGGGGGGGGGGGGGGGGGGGGGGGGGGGGGGGGGGGGGGGGGGGGGGGGGGGGGGGGGGGGGGGGGGGGGGGGGGGGGGGGGGGGGGGGGGGGGGGGGGGGGGGGGGGGGGGGGGGGGGGGGGGGGGGGGGGGGGGGGGGGGGGGGGGGGGGGGGGGGGGGGGGGGGGGGGGGGGGGGGGGGGGGGGGGGGGGGGGGGGGGGGGGGGGGGGGGGGGGGGGGGGGGGGGGGGGGGGGGGGGGGGGGGGGGGGGGGGGGGGGGGGGGGGGGGGGGGGGGGGGGGGGGGGGGGGGGGGGGGGGGGGGGGGGGGGGGGGGGGGGGGGGGGGGGGGGGGGGGGGGGGGGGGGGGGGGGGGGGGGGGGGGGGGGGGGGGGGGGGGGGGGGGGGGGGGGGGGGGATAGCTTAAACTAGGTTTTTGAAAATTTTTGGGGTTTTTGATGGACAAGTGTGGGGGAGGTTAATGCTCGCTTAGTTGTTGTTACATTGTTAAAATTTAGTAGTTTGTTGGTTTGATTGTACCCCTGTTGCTGAAGGTTATTATGAACACCAAGTACTTGCCCAGCAAACCCTAGCCACTGCGACGCAGTGGTGGTGTATGTGTGCCACTGCGCCGCAGTGGAAACCTTCTGGACTAAACTTGTATTTTGCCTCACTGCGACGCAGTGAGGACCACCCAGGCCCACTGCGCCGCAGTGGCAAGTTTCTGTCCAAAAAGTTGTTTTGAAGATTTGTGTCATGTCAGTTTTGCATTCCGTTTGTCTAATGTTTGTTTGTTTATTTTATTGGGTGTGTTTACAGTCCGCATCTCAGAGAAGGCAGATGGAGGTTGGTCAGGGAAGCGGTACTGGATCCAAGAGGGCTAGGCAAGAGCCAGAAGTACCTGATTTGAAGTTTGGAGAGAACCAAATGGATGAAGCACACGCATGGTTAGAGTTCAATGGGGCTAGGCAACCCCATAAGAACAACTACTTGAACAATCTCTTTGATCTTCATCGTAGGGTAGTTTGCCCTCCAAAATATCTTGACCCAATTTTTGCTAGAAATTATGGGTTACAGGAGGACATCCGTCGTTGGTTTCGTATTGAGGTTCCAATCGGTGAACGGGTGGTTAGTTGTGATATGTGGCATAACATTTTCCATAATCGGGAACCATGTTTTCGTGAACTCTGTCTTGAGTTTTATTCTACTTTGAAGTTGACCAAGGACCTTAATAAGGTCAACGATATTTTTGAAGAGAGGGTAGTAACTTTTTTCTGCGGGGGACAGCTTCGGAAGTTATCTATTCCGGAATTTGGTTTTTATTGTGGAATGTATACGAGGAACCAGTTAGATAGTCAGGAATTTAGGGCATTGTTGAGAAAGGGGTTGTATGTGAAGCAGGATTTGGGGGATGGTGAGTCAATAACTCAGTATTGGACTCGTATTTCGGGACACGATTGGCCCTCTAGTGGCTCTGGTAGTGTGTCTAAGATTAGAAGTGTCAAGCTGCGAATGTTGCATAGGATGATTGTAACGTTTCTGGTACAGAGGTCCACCCATTGGGACAAGGCGTACCAGCTAGACTTATGGCTGATTAAGTTGTTTACTGAGGGGGCACCGAGGAGGTTTGCTTTGGCCCCGATGGTTGTTCTGGACAGGATGGTGAATCACTCGGATTCAAGGTTGGTGCTTGGGCATTTTATCACCCGTATTTACAAGAGGATGGGGGTGTTTGATACTGATGTATGCCATGAGGGATTGTCTTTGCCGGTTAGTCAGGAGCATCTAACTGAGAAGGAGTTGATCATCGCCAAGATAGTGAAGAAGCCGAAGAAGAATGAGCAGGCTAGGTTGTTGGACGATACTGGTGTTATCGCTGCACCGCCTCCTGAGGTGGAGGATTCTGATGATGATGAGATGGAGGACGCCCCTCAGGAGCCTCAGAGGAGGCGGGGACGTCCAAGTATTGATTTGACTGATTTAGGGTCCCAGCTGCAGCAGATTATGGATGGGCAGCAGGCTAGCCGCCAGGCTTTTGATGATTATCAGCGGCGCATGGACCAGGATATGACTTGGATAGGATCACAGCAGACCCGCACCAACTATACCCTTGATTACTATCAGCCCATGTGGGACGCTCAGTACCATGGACAGCCGTTCGTTCCTGATACTCCTATCCCCGAATTTTCACCACCACCTATTCATGTTCCGACTTATCGTCAGGGGGGCAGTTCTTTCTTCCCACATGATCTTGGTGGATCTCCTCGTGGTCCTGTGCAGTTTGGGTCTTTTGGAGGCAGGTCTTCTGTTGATGCAGGTACTAGCGCAGATTGGAGACCATGGACTAGTGGACCGTCTGGTGGAGATGCTGGTGGTTCTGGGGGATTCGTTGGTGGATCATCTTCTTTTCAACCTGGTTTTGTTGCAGGATCTGGATCGGGCTTTGGTGGTGGACCTTCTGGAGGGGATGTTGGCGCCTCTAGTTCTGGTCAGGAGGGGGAGCGAACTTGGGTCACCGACCTTTTTGATACATCCGGACTTCCCTATGGCTATCATGGCCAGTTTCAGTGACGATGATCATGTGGCGTAATGAGGCTCCTATGTGCTTGGTTATGATTTGGATGTTATTTATTTATGTTTGTTTGGTATCCACCCTACGGGTGATGAAACATTTGTACTCTTTTCTTTTGTTTCGTTTCTTTAATTTTCTGCATGAGACTGTAGATTAGTTTAATTTTTGTATGGATATTTGGTTGAGCTTGCTATTTGAGGTTGGACAGGTTTATCCGTTTGATGGCAATACCTAGTGGAACCCAAGTGTGGGGGGAGGACCAGTTGGAGTTGTTTGATTGTGTGATCGTGTTAGTAGCTCACTTTGATGTCATGTGCATATGCTGGCAGTAAGTTCAGCGCTATATTTTTGATTGGCATCTTTATTGACATTGTTCACACACAGTTCTTTTATCCGGTATGTGTTCTCATTCTTTCTGTCTATTGTGCTTACCCCTATTTACCTTTGTTTGACCGAATATGGACATTGAGGGCATTGTCCATCTTAAGTGTGGGGGGGTGGCAAATAGGTTTAAGCTACCGGGTGCATCACTTTTGTTGTTTTGCCATTGAGATTTCTACCGGTTTTGTTGATGTGTCCCTCTCATGGGCCTTCGGATTTTATCCAAGGGTAGGAGTTTCTATTTTGAGCTCTTCACTGTGATGTGCATGTTTGGAATCGGTGTTGTCAATTTGGTGGGATAATAGAGGTTGATGTGGTTTTTGAAACTTGTGATTGAGCTTGTCCTTGTGGTAAATTGCTTTTGTCACTTAATTCATAATCATTTAATGAGCAATTTTACTACAAATTCTTTTCCTTGGCAAAAGTTTAATTGGCGAAATGTGTTCTGAACGGTTATTGGGCTTATCCTTGTGGTTTGATAACATTACTTGCATACTCAAAATTTCCCAAACACCTAAAGTTGTGAGATTCATTGTTCATATTTAGATGTGCTAGGTGTTTACGGTTTTGGTTTGATTGCCTTGTAATTTGTCCCTCTCTTAGGCTCTTGGATTTATTCGGGAGTAAGGGTTCCATTTAGAACTCTGCACTAAGATGTGCGAATTTGAGGTTAATTTATTCCATTTCCGGGTTCTTTTTGTTGATTTGAGTGTGCCGGTGATGTGTTGAGCTAGAACTTGGCCTTGTGATCGTGACGAGACCGCAGTGAGATCACTTTTGTGATAAAAGTACATAGGTTTGACCCATTCTTTTCTTTCTTTCTTTATTTTCACTTTTCCTTCTGTATATTCATACCCTTACTATACTTATACTCACTTACATATACATCCTTTTAACTTAGCCTTTTCCATTGTATATATACACTCATTTATGTAAACTTTACCTTATCATACCTTACTATACCGATAGTCTAATCTGGGGGGCCATTGATTGTCATTGGTTTGTTGGACGGTTTGTGAGAGTTTTGGTGGTTGATTGATTGGATTATGCTTTGAATTGGGGAAGACGTAGATTAGTTTACGTATTCGGGAATGTGTTGGATTGTTCAAAAGAACGTAAATGTGTTAGACATGGTTCATCATTGTAAGAGGGTGCCTGCTAGTAGAGTTGAAAAAAAAAAAAACAAAAAAAAAAAAAAAAAAAACAAAAAAAACAAAACTTGGGCTACTAGTGGGTACTTCTCATTTTTATATGTCTAGAGTTGTGATGTATCGTTAAGATTGGAGGGTTTGGTTGTTTTTAAGTTGTTTGAAGTTGATACACCACAATGGTGTCGAGTTTGCTTGGTATTTTTTTGAGGTGTCTTGGCGGATGAGCAATTTATGGGTTCATGGTGTGGTGGCAATCAATGGTACGGGTTTTGATTAGACTATTTTGTACATATTTCATACATACCCTATACTTTTAATTGTTTCCTTTCATTTCTAACCTACACTCCCTTTCTCATTGTAAATTTCCATTACATATACCTTAGCCCAACTATACAACCAACCTATGTGCCATATTTTGATGATGTACTTGGTGCTTACGCCATGTCGGTGGAGCTATGATCCTTGTTCAAGCCTATGGTAAGATATGCATCACGACTGCGCTATGAGTGATTCTTGATTTATTCAACCCCAAAAGTAAGTTCGTTGGAGTTCAATGATATTGATTGGTTCATTTGTTTCACTTGTGCATAGTCGTGTTATTGAGGCTTGTGAATTGTTCAGATATTGTCAAACATTTCGGGTTTTCATTTAAGATTAAAACTGCTTCACCCAACTTCTTTGTCATTGACATACGTGGTGTTGCTTCTTTTTGATACTCGTGATTGTTATTTAGCTTCTTTGCCAAAGATCACTGTTTCTTTAAATGTTGGATTTGCTTGAGGACAAGCAATGCTCAAGTGTGGGGGGATTTGATGTGACCAATTTATACCCATCGCCCACATCGTTATTGGCCTCTTTATTATATGTTTTTAGTCGATTTTGTTGGCATTTGGTGCGTTTATGGGTTTTGTTAGTGGTTTCAGGTTCTAAACAGGTGACGTTTCCATTTGGTGCAAATTCGAGTAATTTTGAGGCAATAAAGTTGATTGGAGAGTTCGATACGTGAAAAGAGTTAGAGATTATGCATGTCTTCATGAGTTGATGTGTGGCCATTCGAGACCAGTATAGTTACACTGCGACGCAGTGGGCATGTTTTCCTTCACTGCGCCGCAGTCATCTTTATGGGAATTGGCATCGAGTCCAGTGTGATTGCACTGCGACGCAGTGGGATGTGCATGTGCCCACTGCGCCGCAGTCGGCTGTGACAAAAGAGCAAATGTGGCAGTGTATATGCACTGCGACGCAGTGGGGGCATTACTCGCCCACTGCGCCGCAGTGAAGGGACGGATCTGAAGGGTTTTTGGCCAGTTTCTGCACCAAAATGAGAGGGGATATAAATAGAAAAAATAACCTAGTTCCCAAATCTATCAAATATTCTTTCTAGGAGCTGCACTAAGAGGAAATACTTCAAAGGATCAATTCAAGATTTCATCTTCTCCCGATTCATTGAAGATTCACGTGCACCCATCTAGATCGTATCTACCTTATTGTCTTGCAATTTCTTTTCCTCAAACAATTGGTAAATCATGTTCTTCTTTGATTTTGATTGTAATTTCATTTTAATCATGAGTGGCTAATCTTTCAATTGTCCACCTTGATGAAACTAGACGAATGATGTGATTGCTATATATTTTAATTCAAAGAGATGATTTCAATTATCGTTGTGTCGTGATCTTGATGATTTAATTCCTTTATTTGTATTAATTTGATATTGGTGGCATGTGTGTTCTTCGTTAGTGGTACTAGTCGAATGCATATGTGATTTTCAACGGTTGCTTGTCTATGAGCAATTATCACTAGTTCATGGTATGATAGTGAATGTCAATTTAATAAAAGGAATAATTTTGTCAACGTGTTTTGTAACGGTTGGTGGTACCACGTTATTTTCACATAGGCGCAATTGGTAATTTGATAGTCAAGCAAACTAATTGTTGGTAAGGTTGTCTAGGCATTGGTGGTACCGGCTTGGGGTAATTAAACTAGCAACTTAGGTGTTTGGGTGATTTGTGAGCGGTTGGTGGTACCACGCGAGCATTTTATCCTTTCACGATTATCTTGTCAACTCTTAATGAATTTGGTCTTAATTGAAAGCAATCATGTTTGAAGTCTAGTGAAGTCAAGGTGGATGATCTTTACCATTATTGTTTGAGTTTACCTTTACTTTATCCGTTTTGTCTTTAAAAGTTCTTGTCGAAGAGAGAATCAAAGCAACACCCTTTTTCCTAACCATTTTACTAAACAATTGATTCAAACCAATCCCCGTGAACGAACCTGGACTTACCTTTTAGCTATATTGCATACGATCGGGTCCACTGCCCGATAGTGTGTAGTAGTGAGTTTTTAGGTATTTCTAGTTTATAATTTTTAAACTCGATTTAGCACATCAAACCACATGACCAGCAAAATTCCCATCTCAAACTATCAAGTTTTCCAAATACCATAATGTCATTTCAAGATGTTGAAAATCCATGGTAAATTATAAAGATCTCATTTGTCAAAATCATCATGAGAGAAAAATATATCAATCGATTAATCATATATCACACCCAAACCATGCGGTCACCAATAATATCAATAACACTTGGTAAAAAGTATAATTTGATGAGTTTGTTCTTGAGCCACTACTAAGACCAATCTACCGTCCGATAATAATAATCAAAGTGTGTCCAATAATAATAATGCTAGGCACATGCTGTCAATCACGTGCAATAATAATGGATGGGTCGTGCCATGGAGACGACCACATGATATAAAGTAGATTAGAGCACCCCTAGGCCGGCCGGCGATGAAGGCGGCCACGTAGGCATGCCAATCATCCCGCCGCCATCTTAGTCAGTGAGGGGGACATAAATCCTAGTTGCGCAACCCTCTAACTACAGGCCTCCCCTTTCGGAGTTAATAGTAGTGTGACCGGGGACCAAGGTTTGACAGAACTCAAGCTCATCATATTTCATATAACTCATTGAACATACAATTACATTCCCATATCATAATCATTCTTTCAAAGTATCATTTCATATAAAGAAAGCAATTTTAATTATTCATGCTTTTCACCCCGTAAGTAAAACATATAAAGAGTTTGAAAGGGGGCTATGACTCACCTTGATATGCCAAGCATTACATCTACTTATCCAAAATGGGTACTTCCCATCTATAGTTTCCTTGATCATATATTCCTTACGCTCCTCATTCGCATTTCCAAAGCCAAGACCATTCCTACGCGAAACTAAGGCGAATAAGGTCCTATTTTAGGTTATCATATAGAAATGCCACCTTCGTTTATACATTTGATTCTTGGTTTACATTTGAGTCGCAACGTTTTAATCTATCGTTGGTTCCTTTAATCTTTGATCACTCGTTCATCATCGAATTTTAACTATAGTGTTCATCTAGGAAGATGAACATGACTTACGAGTTGAATACTAAGGTGATATGGTCTCGACGTATTAATCTCGTTAACGTTTGGACGACTTATGGTTCTTAAATATTTTCGGGCCTAATGGGACATTGGGCTACTGATATTTGGTCCACAATTTGGGTTTATTATTTGGGCCGGATTAGCCCATTATGATCTTATTGAATTCTTTAGCCCATTTGCACACTTTATTAGTTTTCTTCTAAACTTTCTGTTTTGAACTTCATTTTACCGAAATGTGGCCTAAGTGTTCGTGGTTAAATTGATTTATTTGGACCTTGGTGATTTTTCTACAGTGATATCTATGTGTCTAGTATTTTTGTAAATTTTTGGTGAATATTTATATAATGTTTAGTATTCATAAAAATTCATGAAACTAAACTGGTCAAACATGTTTCTGTTCAGCGACCCATAATGTTTTATAAAAGTTTTCTATGATGGATCTTTCAAAAAAATCCCCCAATTTTATTTTAAGTTAAGGAAACTTTTATCTCACTTTTCACCAAGTTTTAGCTACCGAAGCTTAGTAGTTTTAAAATTAAAAATCGCCAAAATTTACTGACCTTTAAACTAAAAATCCAGTTTTGAGCACTTAACTTCAAAAATACATTTGGTCGACTTTTCTTTGGAACCAAGACCTGAGACCAGTGCCATTTGAAAATAGACTCTTTGAACTTGATTTTAGACTCAAAAATCGTTTAAAAACTCCTTTTTATGACCTAGATATTACCTCCCCAAGTTAACACATATTTCTTGTTTAGCTTTTCTTGAAAACACCAAAGCATGCCTTTACTTTATTACTTCACCCAACACCTATTTGACATCCCCAATGCATTAAACTTATTTTGTATCATCACCTATTATGTTTCAATGTTTCTATTGATTTCATAGTTGGTATTATGTACAAAGTTGTTGGATTCAAGGGTTGATTCTTAGTTTGTGAAATTTAGCTTTTCGGTGAAAACCCAGCTCGACCACAGTGTACTTAAAAATTCATATCTTGAGTTATATTTGGTCTTTTTGACTGATTCCAGGTTGGTGGTGAAACTAGACTCATATATCTACAACTTTTATTTTGGACACTTTCCCTGAATCGGTCCCCAAATGCCCGGTTTACCTGTCCCAAGTTCTGTTACAGATTCTGTGACTTTATTTTTGATCCAAACAACCAACCAATGGCCTTTCTTGCTTAATTAACACCTTAATTTATCACTTACAAGATTAACACTCATTTTGTATCACTTTAACATCAATATTCACTGATTTCAAACATATTCA
Source organism: Erigeron breviscapus (assembly GCA_034093135.1). Lineage (NCBI taxonomy): Eukaryota > Viridiplantae > Streptophyta > Magnoliopsida > Asterales > Asteraceae > Erigeron > Erigeron breviscapus. Next base: position 3,429,906 of record CM067170.1, on the reverse strand, counting down.
AGATTATTCATCATCATTTTAAACTGAATTTATACAAAACATAATTGATTAACTTGATTCTTGCAAAAACATCTCTTGATCATCCTAAAAACAACACGCATGTAAAGATCTTGTATTTTCTCAACATGCAATGAATTATTTACTTACAAAACACATATTTACTGATAATCAACTCAAAAACATTAATGGATCATTGAAAAATTTATAGATAAAGATGTATTGAAATTGGTTTTGAGAGAACAACCTTAGATGGATCGAATATGGTGGTGATGGGGCTGATTTGTGAGACTTGTGACCACCAAATCGGCTTCATGCATGACTCTAAATGATAAATCAACAAGAAGGGTTATTATTACAATAGTTTAGATTAAATTTGAGTTCCATTTTGGCTTGCATGTGGCTCGAAATCAAGAAGGAAGAGGGCTGTTCGGACAGCCTCCTGGTCGCGAGTTTTGAGGTTGTTTGGGGCTGATTTCGCATCATCATCCATGCTCCAAACCTTCATGGCTTTGCTCCTCACATTATAGAGATGATTAATTGTTTATTTGAGGATTGAAAGTGATGTTTGGGGGTGTTTTTGGCCTGGAAGTTCTGCCAAGAAAAAGAAAAAGAAGAGAGAGATGGGAGAGTTTTGAGAGCACACTTGGTGTGTGTGAGATAAATCAGAAAATGAGAGAGGGAGGGGGCATACCCACGTGAAGTAGGAGGAGGAAAGGAGTTGGGGGAGTGCTCATTGGTCTAGTTGAGTGGTGGCTTGAAGCCCATTGGCTAGGCAAAGTGTGTGTTGTGTATATTTGAATTTTAAGGGTGTATATGGTTGTATTTTGGTCTAGATTCATGCATGAATATTTGTGTATGTATGAATATATATATGTGTAGTGTAATTATTTAAATTAGTTAGTTGTTTAAAGTGTGTAAGTATTATTTAGTAGTTAGTGTTAAAGGGTTTTATAAAAGATGCAATAGGGACATGTATATGTGTATATGTAGCCGTTGAGAAAAGATAAAATGAGTCCAGCTTATTTTGAGTCCATTGATTTTCTTCCATGTCCTCAAATTCCAACCACCTCCTACCACCACCACCATCATCTCCGACCACCACCATGATTTTCCGGCGACGGCGACCATCTCCGACGAGATTTACACATGTGTAAGTTTTACAACCTACACATGTGTAAGTTATATGGACCCTTTTTGGACTCAAAATAAGATGGACTCAATTTATCATGCCCCTGTAGCCGTTTATATATATATGTTTAGATATGTAATTGACTTGTAAATTTTTATTGATGCACATTGTTATCATTTAGTTGTTGAGTTAATTGGATTCTTAAATTCTTAATTGTTGAAATTTATTCTTATAAGGTTATTATTGTTTGTTCCCTTGAGATTTTATTGTGTTTGGCATTTCTAAGATAACTAGCTATCATTGGGCATTCCATCGAACTAGAGGGCAAATATCACTATGCCTTAATGTCTATAAGGAAAATTCTCTTAATAAACCTCTAGGGATAGATGCCTATATAACCAAAGCAAAGTGTCCTAGTCGGAAATTAAGGGTTGTTACATCATTACCCCCTTAACAGGAACTTCGTCCTCGAAGTTGATCATTCACTCGGTAGTAAAAAAATGAATAGGGTAAAAACAAGAGTGTCTACACGGAGACATATAATGTGTGAAAGTCCAACAAGATATCATCATGATTCTTGGTTTCTTGCGAGCTTTTAACCTCCGTAGTTGGGGGCATCCATTCCTCGGTGCCCTAAAATTCCCCGTTATTAGAAACTTGAAAAACGTTACGAATGTTGCTCACTTCTTGAGACGACTTGAGATTGATCATATGTAATCTCACATAGAAATAGTAATAAATGCGATGATGGCAACAATAATAATACGGAGGGGTAGAATGAGCAAACGGTTCGTAAGGTGAGTTACAATAAAATTATAGGAAACGTATGAATATCTGTTAGGACCAGTTCACCTGGTAAACTGGCCAGTCTCCAGTTGCATCTGGAGACCCAGTGAAACTGTCCAGTGAAACTGGAGACCTAGATGATTTGTCGAGAAATATATTGAAGTCCAGTTGCACCGTACAGTCAACGCAACTGAAGACTTCCTCCAGTTGAGAACTGACCAAGTTGAAGAATCATTCCAGTTGAAGTCGAAGACAACAAATGGAAGATAGAGAATGGCAATGGCAGCGAAGCCCAGTTGACATTCTAGTCAGTTACAAACTGGAGACCATCAGTGGAAAGCTCTTACAAAGCATTACACTGATTACGAGGAATTGATTTTATGCTTTATGTACCTTTACCCGGATAATAAGCCTTATCTTATTATTTAAGTAATAAAAGGTACATAAAGGTGGTTGAGTAAAGTTGCTTTAACATGCGACTTTACACTGCCTTTTAAGGAATTAAATGCTATTCCTTAAATGATCTCAACCACATTTGTACGGCCAAAGTTAACATCCCAATGTTAACTTTGCCTATAAATACAAGTCATTGCACAAACAAGAATATTACTTCTATCGAACAAGTTCTCTCGAACTACTTCTTCGAATACACTTCGATAGAATTCACACTTTGCAAACCTGCAATATTCTTGGTGAACTTGTGCAATATTCTCTCAATCGCTAAAAGGAACATTTCACAACTTTAAGTGTTTCGATTGTCTTGAGAAATTCCGAGTGTAGATCAATTGTATTTCATAGGTTGTTAGGATATTTACATTCTTGTATTATCTTGGTTCCGCAACAACCTTGTAATTTATTTAACATCAATAAATAAATTACACATTGAAAATTACATATTGTCTCATCAAGTTATCTTACAAGTTATTTGTATTATTGCATTGTTCTTTACTTATTGTCATTTAAATAAGTAATCTATCTAGAACTCGGTATATACACACTGCAATTGGTCGTCTCCAGTTCAGTGCATATATTGCAAAGTAACTCCACCATCGACATAGAGGTGTCTTCAGTAGTACCATCTATCAAGTTGGGACTTACAAGTGGTATCAGAGCAGAAGGCTAATAAACTTGCCTAGATCTGCTAAGATGAACACTACTGAAGGTGGAGATGGTTCTGGTTCAGGTGAAACCCCCTTGAATAATAATGCACAACCTTTTCAAAATGTTAATACAAACCCTCCTCCTCCTACTGCCCCAAATCACGTCCATGTACATTATTCTAACACTCTTGTTCCCAAATTCGATGGAAACAGTGAGACTTTTGGTACATGGAAGGCTAGAATGCTTTTGCATTTTGGTGGGATTGAAAGGTATATGTTGAAAATCCTTAAGGATGGACCATATATACCCATGTCTCTTGGAGTCAGTCCTCTTCTTGATCCAACTGGAAGAAGAGGTTCAAGAGAAAAGCTCGAAGACCATTGGTCTGATGAGGATCGTAGACTTGTTGATCTGGACACCAGACTCAAGAACATGATCATTGGAGCTGTCCCTGAAGATCTAATTCCAACACTTGTGTTGTTCCCAGTGCAAAGTCAATGTGGGATGAATTAGTTATTCAGTTTGAAGGAGGTGATGACACTATTGTCACCAGGAAAGTTGCCTTGAACAAGAAGTATGAATCCTTCTTTGCCTTACCCAATGAAAGTCTAACTGGCACATACACCAGATTTTCTAGCCTCATTAATCAGCTGAGAGGCTTGGGTGTAGAGAAGGATAAGGATATTCTTCTTGAGAAGTTTTGTGATATTCTTCCTTCCAAATGGGAAAACATGGTTCTTGTCTTGAGACAAGGTAAAACCTTGCACAGCCATACTCTTGCATCGTTCTATGGAGCCTTCAGATTCACTGAAGATAATAATGCTGCAAGACTGGTGGCTGAGCAAGATGCCATGAACCATGCCCAGAGTTCCAAGGTTGCTAGTGTACCTGAGCGACCTTGTGCTGCCTTAATGTCTGCAGAGAGTGTCCATGCACACTCAATAAAGGAGATGTTAAACAGTTTCTTGAACTCTGGCCTGACCACTGAAAATAGTGATGGTTGTAATGAAACTGACGATGATGATCTGGTAGCCATGATTGCTAAAACCTTTAACAGGTTTAAGCATAAATCTAAAAGATTTAATGGCCCCAACAATGCTTCCAGCTCCAGCTCTCTGGATAAAACCAATCTTACCTGCTATAAGTGTGTTAAGAAAGGTCACTTTATGAAGGAATGCAGATCTAGTCAGTTGAACAACCAAACTGGCCCCCCTGTCCCTAATTTCAATCGGCCTGATGATAGCTACAAAGCTAAATACAAGAAGCTTAAGGCCCAGATTGCCCTCCTGTCCATGAAAAAGGAAAAGGATCAGTGCTTAATGGCATAAACTGAGGGAAAATGGGAGTACTCTGATGACTCATCAGTTGATGAAGAAGAGGAAAGGGACATGTGTTTCATGGCCTTGGAAGATAAACAGCAGCAGCATGTGGCAAAAGAAGATGTCATCACTGGAAGATGGGTGGACATCATCTTGAAAAAGGTATGTGACTATGATAACCAGGTTGACCCTGAACTTAAACTGGACCTGGCTGAATCATTAAGTGGTGATTTAGCTTATGTGGAAACTGTAAGAGCTGATAGTGAAAGATATCTTGACACTATCTTAATTGAAGTGAACAACGTTAAGCCACAACTTAATGATTTACAAAGTGTCCAGTTGTCTCTCAAGGAGTCAGTTTTAAAGATTGAGGCTTTAGAACTTGATAATCAAAAATTATTTTCTGATCTTGAAAAAGAACAAAAGATTATCAAGTCATGGGTAAAAGCATCTGGTAAAACTATGATGCATTTTCAAGAACTATCGATGCCCAGAAGAATGCATGGAAATCTGGAGATCTGGAGATGGCAACTCTCATACCAGATCTTCATGCATTGCCTCCAGCTCTCAAGGTTGAAACACCTTATGATCAACCTGAAGCTGTTGAAACTGAGCCCATTGAGACCATCCCCTTTGAGGTTAAAACTGGAGACAAACAGGCTAAAGCTCCAGTCAAAAAGGCCACTGGTAACAAGCCTTTACCTCAAAAGTCTAAGGAGCCCAAGACCCGACAGACTAAAACTCCAGCTGAACCAAGGTCCAAGGTTCAGTTGTCTGATGAAAATAATATTTTGATTAATCTGGAAAGTCAACTCCAACTTTTGTCTCGATAGGTTCAGAGTTGTACTGCCCGGATTAAAATTCTGGAAGGAGGTTCATTACCTCCAGTTTTCAAACAAAATATTAAACCACTCCCTTCAAAACCTAATCAAAAGAATGTTCCATCTGGAACAAAATCTGGTAAAAATAAGGGGAGTGAGTATCAAGTACCAATCGTTTTTACTCCTGCACCTGGAGCTGGTGAAAAAGCTCCAGATGCAGCCTCCGGTTCAACACCACAACAATCTACTGTGACTTCTGTAGAGAAGTCCAGTGAACCCATCAAGAAAAGATGGGTTCACAAAAATAACTGATGATTTTTGTGGTTGTGCAGGGCGATCGAAAGAAGAATATCTGGTATCTGGACAGCGCTGCTGGCCGGACTATAACCGGATGTAAGCCCCTGCTTGAAGAGTTCACTGTCCAAGATGGACCGACAGTGACGTTTGGTAATGATTAATCTGGAAAGACTAAAGGATATGGTGTGCTCAATAATGGACAAGTCGAATTCAAAAGAGTTGCATTTGTGAATGGTTTGAAATACAACCTGAGCAGTGTCAGCCAACTTTGTGATGATGGCTTCAGAGTTTTGTTCGATATTGCACAAGGCACCATATTTAACAAGGATTGGAAACTGGTGATGGTTGCACCAAGAAAAGGGAATGTGTACATCACTGATAGAAGCGGCCAGAAGTATGCTATCTGAATCTGGTCTTCCCACCAGTTTTTGGGCTGAAGCAGTTGCAACTGCTTGTCACACCCAAAACCGGTCAGTCTACATCAAGAGACATAAGAAGACTGCCTATGAAGTACTCAGGAATCGTAAACCAAATATTGGATACTTTCATGTATTTGGTTGTCCAGTTTATATCTTAAACGATTCCAGTCAGCTTGGAAAGTTTGATGCAAAAGCTGATGAAGGGGTATTTTTAGGTTATTCAGATATTCGAAAGGCCTTTAGAGTTTATAATTATAGACTCCAAAAGGTTCATGAGACAATTCATGTCACATTCGATGAATCAACTGAAGCAATCAACAAGAGACCAAGCCTTGATATTTCTCCAGTCGTTCCAATCAATTTTGGTGAAACTGACCAAGTTCATCAGTCAGTTGTTTCACCAAAAGATGCTTCCAGTTATACTCAACTGGAACCAGTTAAGAAGAAGAAAAGCACCAGTGACACATCATTTTATCCCTCCATCAATTTCAACTTACCACAAGAATTGGTGATTGGATCTGATGTACGTGTCACTCCAATATCAGCACCAGTTCAAACTCCAACTTCTCCAGTTCTTCAAGAAATGCCTTTGAATGAAGAATTTCATGATGCAAATCGTGACCTCATTGACTCTGATGAGGATGTAGAAGTAGTTTGGACTGATCCTCCCCCAGATGCTACTGCAACTGAAGAAGATCGCCAGGTGACTTGCACTGATATTGTTGTGCACCAGCCTAGTCAATACACTAGATGGACTCGAGCCCATCCAATTGAACAAATTGTGGGTGATCCAAATAGTGGGGTTCAGACTAGAAGAGCCACCAGTGAGCAATGCTTAAACGTCACCTTCTTATCTTTAATTGAACCAAAGAAGATTGACGAGGATATGGCAGACCCAAGCTGGGTGGAAGCTATGCAAAGAAGAGCTCGTCCAGTTTGAAAGGAACAATGTTTGGGAGCTTGTTCCTTGTCCACCAGGGTTAAAGAAAGAACCTATTGGTACCAGATGGGTCTACCGAAACAAGATGGATGAAGATGGCCATGTTGTAAGAAACAAGGCCAGATTAGTTGCCCAGGGTTATTGTCAAGCAGAAGGTGTTGACTTTGATGAAACTTTTGCTCCAGTTGCAAGACTTGAAGCCATCAGAATATTTCTGGCTTATGCAGCCCATCTGCAGTTCAAAGTCTTCCAGATGGATGTCAAAAGTGCGTTACTTAATGGAACATTGGAAGAAGAAGTTTATGTTAAGCAGACTCCAGGTTTCATCGATGAGAAGCATCCTCATTGGGTTTATAGACTGAACAAAGCTTTGTATGGTCTAAGACAAGCCCCAAGAGCCTGGTGTGATACTCTAACTAAACATCTTCTTAAAAATGGCTTTCAAAGAGGTGCAATAGATAATACCTTGTTTATCTTGAAAGAAAGAGGTAATATTTTATTGGTACAAATTTATGTTGATGACATTATTTTTGGTTCAACTGATGATGCAATGTGTAAAAAGTTTTCTAAAATCATGTCATCTGAGTATGAGATGAGTTTAATGGGTGAATTAACATTTTTCTTAGGTCTTCAGATTAAGCAAACTGAAAATGGAATTTTCATAAACCAAGGAAAATATGTCAGAGATTTGTTAAGAAAATACAAATATGATTCAATCCCATCGAAAAACACACCTATTGCAGCACCATTAAATTTGGACTCTGACCCAACTGGAAAACCAGTTAACATAACTGACTATAGAGGTATGGTTGGTTCACTGATGTACTTAACTGCCAGTCGACCAGATATAATGTTTGCAACATGTTTATGTGCCAGGTTTCAGGCTAACCCTAAAGAATCACATTTGCACGCTGTAAAGCGTATCTTTAGATACCTGAAAGGGTGTCCTAATCTTGGTCTTTGGTACCCCAAAGGCTCAGGATTAGATCTAATGGGTTATTCAGATTCAGATCATGCAGGTTGTAAGATAGATAGAAAATCAACAACTGGTGGTTATCATTTCCTTGGAGGAAAACTGGTAAGTTGGACCAGCAAGAAGCAGACTTCAGTCTCTATGTCCACTGCCGAGGCAGAGTACATTTCTGCGGCCAGTTGCTGTGCCCAGATTCTCTGGATCAAGAACCAGTTACTAGATTATGGTCAAAAGTATACAAGGACTCCAATCTTTTGTGACAACACCAGTGCAATTGCTATATCTCACAACCCAGTGATGCACTCCAAGACAAAGCATATTGACATCAGGTATCATTTCATTCGTGATCATGTTATGAAATGAGACATTGAAATTCATTTCATCCCCACTGACAAACAGTTAGCTGATGTTTTTACAAAACCTCTCGATGAGAAAACATTAAACATCTCATCAGCGAACTGGGAATGTTGAATCCTTAAAACTGGAGCTTTCTTTGTTATTGAATGCGTCAGTGACACTGATGAAGTTCTCCAGTTGAGGAGGTCCAGATAATCTTTGCTCGCCAGGCTATCGAACGCCTTTGTGATACTATCTTGGCACTAATCGATTTCTGGATCATCATTTTAGGGGGAAAGACTCAAAATAATTTTCTGACTAAAATTCGTTTTTGTTTGAAAATGGCAACTGGAGAACTCTTCAGTTGGAAACTGGCACTGGACTGATCCTCCAGTGACCAGATTCAGTCTTGTCTTATTTTTATAACGTTAAGAAATACTTGGTCAATTTTTGTGACACGTGATGGTACTCGAGTGTTTTAAACCACTTGATATCGTGATCTAATGTGTTTAAAGCTATTTTAGTACTTGACAATTGTTTGTATTGGGAAAATAAAAAGTGAGTGGGCGCGTGGGTAAGATAAGCCGTCGTAGCATTTAATGCTGTCATGGTAGCATTTAATGTTGACATGGCAAATTATTATTTTATTTCAAAATTCAAACTCAATTTGTGAAAATATCTACAAAAAGGATTTTGTTTAATAAAATATTGTTTTGGGTATTTCATTGGGATCTTGAATCCATTATAAATACCCTTATTTACTCCGAACTCATTTACTTCTCTTCTACATTCTTTCATTTACTTCCAATCATCAAAATTGCTTCATTTCTCTCTCTGCTTCACAAATCAAGAACCCTAATTCCCAAATTTCAATTTCATTTTCAAATGGCTCCTAGATCATCCCGTTCAAGAGATGTAAATCTCTTGACTGTTCCATATGCTCCCTCACCAGATGTCAAACCGGCACCTGGTGCTCATAGTAATGCTTCTGTCATCAAACTAAATCAAAATAATCCGATGGCAAGCTTACAAGGATCTCAAGGGTCCAATACCCTTATTGGTAGAATCCAAAAGTTTTGAAGGATTCTCCAATAGGACCCTCATTCTCTCTAAACCCACGCAAGTTATTTCACAACTACTTGTGTGAGTTTTGGTACACTGCCGTTCTTTCTTCCGATTGTTCCTCCATCAGTTTCACATTAAAGGATGGAACAATCCAGTGTACCTTGTCCGCCGACGTATTGAGGGATGCCTTACACCTCAATTACCGGAGAGAGGGTGAATCTCCAGTCGTCTTGCCCCCAAATATTAATTTTCGCCAAGTCCTTCTTGAAATGGGACACAAGGAGTGTTTGGAGAATGGGGTGTTGAAGACTAAAGGTGCGATGACCATGAAGGGTCTTACACCTTCATGGAGGTATTTTTTCATCCACCTGGTGGAGAGTATGGGTGGGAGTTCTGGTGGACTTGACCAGATCAACTCCTCACAAGCAGAAATGGCTTACTGCTTGTGGAATGGATTGAGAGTGGACTTTGCAGATATTCTGTTTAGAAGCCTAGTTCAAAAGTTGAAGGGCACCAGGGGTGTGTGTATCCCCTTTTCAAGGTTCCTCTCTCTCTGTTTTAAACATATTCTGGGCAGAGAAGCATATTTAAGTACAGATTCACCGTACACTGCTCCAGATATGTTAAGGAATTTAGACTCTCTGGTATCTGAAGCTGGAGAGGTCGAGATTCCAGAACGAATGCAACTGGCATTCGCTTCAACTGATGCACCTATTGAAGGTGACTCAGAAAGGCAACTGGGCGGGCCTCAAAATAATGAGGGACCCTCTAGTTCGTCTAATGTTGTGGTTGAGGATAGAGCAACCATAACTGAAGCAACTCCAATTACATCTATCCCTGGTGCTTCGGTATCTGATCCACCAACAGATGCACCCTTCCAGGAAACTGGGGAAGGTCATCTGGAGACTGACCCTTCTGGTCGGCCCTCAGTTACATTCATGGATCTGGACATGAATGTTAATGACGAGGAAATCCTGATAGGGTCTTCGGATTCTGAAGGAACTGAAACAGACTTGGAGATTTTTGAGGCTTCTGTACAAGCTCAAAACCCTTCATCTCCAGTCTCCCTTCCAGACGCATCAATTTCACTTTCACCCTCCCAAGAAAATGTGCCTACTAATATATCTTTCCAAACTTATACCGCTCCTTCACCAACTGGGCAATTCTCATTTGCTCAAGAAATGCCACCCCCACCGACGCCGTTGTTCACACCTGAGCATTCTCAGCATGAACAACACATTGATTTTCCAGTCCTTTCTTCATCCACCACTCCTATTATATCTTCAACTGCTGGCATGACAACTGGGGAGACTTCCTTAAGTTTGCCTCCTCCAGTTGCTCCAGTAGTAACTGTTGCTGGTCCAGTGACACCTTCTCCTTCGTCACTGGACAGTCAAGTTGTCTCAATTCAAGCCGATCTCCAAAACCTTCTAACCAGGGTGGAGGAGATTCAGAAGACACTTGACAAAAATACCAAGTCCTTCTCCAGATACCACAAAGATCACTTGACAAATATTAAGGTGGTTGATCTGGGGATTAATAAGTTTTCATCAAATGAAGACTTGGTGTTCAACAAGTTAAATGAGTTGGTCACTGGCTGCAACAATCTGGCTGGTACTTTGAAGGAAGCCTTTGACCTTACTCAGTCCAAGGTTACAACCTCAATCTCCAATCTGCTTGGCAACACTGTTGTTGATGCATGTTGATGTGACAACAGCAACTTGGATTTGATTAGTCTTTTAGATTAAGACATTATGTTATTTTATGTCTGATTCTTATATGTGTAATTGATAGATTATGGACTTCGTGTTTTGGTAATGATCGATTACATGTTTTGGTGTTATATATATGTTTATATATGATGTTTGTTATGTATGTTATACAAGTACAAACATAATATATGTTAGGTTTCTTGTACATGAAGTACTTTGAAAATAACTAGGCATAGATGTTGATGGTAATTAGTACTAACGAAGATGATCTTCGTTAGGAACAAACGAAGATAATCTTTGTTATATGGGCTGGACTGCTAAGTTCGTAAGAACAAAGCCCAGCAGGCCCAATATCGATCAGAAACATATATAAATGAATGGAAACCCTAAATTGAAGGATTCGGTTCAACACTCACACACCTAAGGCGACTAAGTTCGTTTCTAGCATATAGAAAACGAAGATAGACCACATACGGCTGATTATATACATATAATTAGCAATATATTCGATAACTAATCAAACTAGTTATCTCGTGAGGATTTCGCACTCACGACATAACAATAGACGATCTCGAGAGCGATCTGTAGCTATCGAGGGACTCACAAGTGGTATCAGAGCCTTGGAGGATGATTTTTCCTCAAACGAGATCTGGTAATTAGGTTTTATTGATGAAAATTCGAACAGAAGGCTAAGTTCGTTTTCCTTTAGCAAAACGAAGATAGAAAACGAATTTATCTAATTTTCGTTTTGAATCTTCATCAAACGAATATAGCTTATGAACTTAAGCTATCTTCGTTCAGAACCTCACCTTACGAAGATAGAAAACGAAGATAGCCTTTTTCGTTTTCAGATTTCAACTAACGAATTTAGCTTACGAACTTAGCTATCTTCGTTGTGAACTTTCACCTTACGAATTTAATAGCCTTACGAAGTTAGTAGCTTTGCTGATATAATGGTCTTACGAACTTGCTAAGTTCGTAAGAAGATTATTCACCTTCTGAAGATTAAGTTCGTAATAACAAGCCTTTTGTCTTACGAACTTAGTGATCAACCTTTACGAAGATATTGTTGTTACGAACTTAACTAGTTCGTAATAAGAATAAGTTCGTAAGAAGAAGATCAAGTTCGTAGGTATAGTTCTTTAACTGTGCCGATGCTATACGAAGATGATCATAGAAGATAGAGTTCAAGAAAGAGGTTCATATATGTTTCAGTCTGCAGAGAACGATTCCACATCTGATCAGAAGAAACACAGGGTGTCTTTCTCCAACCAGAAGATTCTTTATAAAAAAAAAAAAAGAGGGGGGGGGGGGGGGGGGGGGGGGGGGGGGGGGGGGGGGGGGGGGGGGGGGGGGGGGGGGGGGGGGGGGGGGGGGGGGGGGGGGGGGGGGGGGGGGGGGGGGGGGGGGGGGGGGGGGGGGGGGGGGGGGGGGGGGGGGGGGGGGGGGGGGGGGGGGGGGGGGGGGGGGGGGGGGGGGGGGGGGGGGGGGGGGGGGGGGGGGGGGGGGGGGGGGGGGGGGGGGGGGGGGGGGGGGGGGGGGGGGGGGGGGGGGGGGGGGGGGGGGGGGGGGGGGGGGGGGGGGGGGGGGGGGGGGGGGGGGGGGGGGGGGGGGGGGGGGGGGGGGGGGGGGGGGGGGGGGGGGGGGGGGGGGGGGGGGGGGGGGGGGGGGGGGGGAGGGGGATAAAAATTTCTGATTTTTGAGCAAAACTTTTCTACATACTCGAGTTACATAACGATCAAAGGTTATTCTGTTGGTGATTATTGTATTCTAATGCTCGAGGTATTGAAGATTATCGAACTATATGTTCAAATTGATTTATGTCAACGGATGATTTTCATATATAGCGGTCGTGGAAACTTTGTTGAAGTATTGGATCATTGAAGCTGGTTATTTGTTGTTCAGTATTTGAAGATCGAATCTTATCCATATTCCAAGATGTAGAGATGAATTATCAGGTGATTCTTGCGGAGGAGTTGCATAGATAAAGATCTTTATATTATGGCGGCGTATACAACTGAAGAGGAGATCTGATAAGAACGATTTTGAGTGATTGGTGGATTTGTGAAGATACAAGACAGAGTCAGACACTGCTAGTTGAGACAGGATTTATGCGACTACATTTGTGATTCAGTTTGCAGAGTTTCTTATTTTTATGGGAGCTGATTGATTTGATGCTGATTATTGGAAATTCTACTTCTCTATTATATGCCGGTTAAGCACGACATGCAAATAGATCCGAGTGGATGATTGCTTATGTTTAATTCGGAGGTGGTTACTGTTGAGGGGGAGAACTACAATGAGAGGTGTTGGGTTAGTTGGTTGTCATGAAGATACAGAGAGTTTACAGGTTAAAGATCAGAGTGCAGTTTCAGAAGATCGAGTTTCAACATAAGAAGACCCGATATCTTTAGTTACGGGGGAGGCTATTTGTTTAGACTTTCTATAACTAATATCGGATTTTGAAGAATTGATTGCACCGGCCAAGGGGGAGTTTGTTGGTGCACATAAAGTGCACAAATTGTTGTCCGATGCAATAATTCTAAAAGGCTGAGAAATTCGTACATATATGCCTTACGAACTTTAAGTTCGTGAGAACTGTACATATATGCCTTACGAACTTTAAGTTCGTAAGAACTAATAAGTTCGTACATATATGCCTTACGAACTTTAAGTTCGTAAGAACTAATAAGTTCGTACAGCCCAGCCCATTTTGTACGAATTTGACAGCCCAGCCCATTTTGTACCTATAAATATAGGACTTAGGTTTCAGATTTGAAAGAGATTTTAGTTGCAACAGAGGTCGTCCATAGGGATCGGGGTAGAGATCTATGCCCCGCCATTCCGCCACCATGTAATTCATTATCAAGAGTCGCCTCGATTGATTGTAATCCGGAATCATTGAGATGTATTTTAAACGGATTTATTCTTGTAATCATTCGACTATTGATAAATGAATTCTTTGTTTTTATCTCCTATTCATCAGTAAATTCGTAGCTATTTTGTTGTTGTTATCTTCGTGTTTATCATATAAACCCTAACGACGATTATAGACGGATTCCGCCTGTCTATGATCGTAGATCTCATGTTAAACGATCTGGGAACACGTCATTCACGTGTTTCTACATGGTATCAGAGCCATGTAGAAACATGTGAATGACGTGTTCCCAGAAACAAGTGGTATCAGAGCCATTCGATATCTTATCGAAGGGTTCGAGATCGTTTGTTTGGTTGTTATTCTCCCAAAAACCTCCCAAAACCCATTATGTCGTTAAGTTCGTTTGCCTTACGAACTTAGCAAAACGAACTTAACTTAAATTCGTTCTAAAGTTCATCAAACGAAGATAGAAAACGAATTTATCTTCATTTTCGTTTAGAATCTTCATCAAACGAATTTAGCCTACGAACTTAAGTTATCTTCGTTCAGACCTTGTTCTTACGAATTTAACCTATTTTCGTTTCAACTCTTATCTTCGTTTGAACAATATTTTTTTTCACTTATGGCTTCCTCATCTTCAACTAACAATGCTGTTGCCCAATACCTCAATTCTCTGGTGTATCATGATCATCTTGTAGGACGTACTAATTCTCCACCAAAGTTAGTTTCATTAGCTGACTTCTGGGCGTGGAGAGGTCGATTTGAAGATTTTATTCAACGAGAAGACTTAAACATGTGGCTCATGATCACTGAAGGTTATGAGTGGCCCACTCTTACTGTGAATGGAGTTACTACTACATACAAGGTGGGAGAATTAACAGGTGAAGAAAAGGCTAACTATGCCATTGAAGTAAAGACTCTTTCCACTCTTCGTATGTGCATTCCTCAAGAGTTGGTGCACCTGTTTCCTAAACAGGAATACAAGACTTCAAAGCAACTGTTCGATGCTATTGAAGCTCATTGTGAAGGTGATCCACTATTGAAGCAAAATAGAATTAAAATGCTCAAAAAACAATTTGACTGCTTCAATGCTACAAAGAATGAACAAGTTGAGGATCTTATACTGAGATATCAACATCTTCTTGCTGAATTAGCTTACTTTGATCTTAAATACACTCCTACTGAGATAGTGGATAAATTTCTAGATGGTTTGCCGAAAGCCTACAAAGAGTTTCGTCATGGATTGCAAGAAAGAGCTGATTATGCATCTCTTCGAATAGATGGAGTTATATCCACTCTAAGAAACAGAGAAATGAAGGATAAGGCAAAGGATCTTCAAGAAAACTTCACACAAGATCCATCTCTCTACAATGCCACTATGAAAAATCCAACAGCTGATGTTAATGCCTTCTTTTCTGGAGTTGGTAATATTGGTGAGATAGACAATAGTGGTCCACTGATGGATGGAGATGATACTTCCGGATTCATGGCTACTGATGCTGGTAACAAGGGTAAAAAGGCTAATGAAGGTGCAAAGACTGGAAATATGAAGTTTGGTAACATTGCATCTTCTTCTGCTGGTTACAAGTCCATGCCTATGAATATGAAATCAGCTGAGGGTAGGATGAATGTATTTGCTGCAATGTGTGCTGCACATGAAGCTTTTGTTGCGGGAAGAATCACAGATCCAGCACTTATTGAAGAAGATTACGACCAGATAGATCCAGATGATGTTGAAGAAATGGATCTGAAGTGGCAATTGGCCATGATCACCAGGAGAGTGCAAAAATTTATGCAAAGAACAGGCAGACAGCTTACTGGTGGTACTCAGGGCTTTGACAAGTCAAAGGTGAACTGCTATAACTACGAAGGTTTTGGACATTTTGCCAGAGAGTGTCAACGGCCTAAGAGAGAGGCCAATGTTACTCCTACACGTCAAGATAGAGGTGGTAATCGTCCGTTCAATCAAAATTCAACTAGAGCTCTTTTGTTGACTGATGATCCTACTGCAAGTGTCAACGGCAATGACAAGGCAATTGTAGCTGTTCAACCAGATGGTTCTTATGTTTGGAATCTTCCACATGATGAGACCAACAACGCTTATTTGGCTGAAATCCTTGATGATATGGCTCAAATAGTTGATTCTCCTGATGACTTCTTGGACACCACAGTTTATCACAGTGAAGAGCAATTGTATGAGAATACTAAAAGTTCGAAATTGGAATTTGTTGCTGCTGGTGTATATGATACTGATTCCGAATCTGACAATGAGTTAGAAGATGTCAAGAACTGTGATGAAGTGAAAGCTACTGAAGAGGTGAAAGCTGCTGAGGTTAAAGATGATTCTGCTACAGAAAAGGGTAAAAAGGCTAATGAAGGTGCAAAGACTGGAAATATGAAGTTTGGTAACATTGCATCTTCTTCTGCTGGTTACAAGTCCATGCCTATGAATATGAAATCAGCTGAGGGTAGGATGAATGTATTTGCTGCAATGTGTGCTGCACATGAAGCTTTTGTTGCGGGAAGAATCACAGATCCAGCACTTATTGAAGAAGATTACGACCAGATAGATCCAGATGATGTTGAAGAAATGGATCTGAAGTGGCAATTGGCCATGATCACCAGGAGAGTGCAAAAATTTATGCAAAGAACAGGCAGACAGCTTACTGGTGGTACTCAGGGCTTTGACAAGTCAAAGGTGAACTGCTATAACTACGAAGGTTTTGGACATTTTGCCAGAGAGTGTCAACGGCCTAAGAGAGAGGCCAATGTTACTCCTACACGTCAAGATAGAGGTGGTAATCGTCCGTTCAATCAAAATTCAACTAGAGCTCTTTTGTTGACTGATGATCCTACTGCAAGTGTCAACGGCAATGACAAGGCAATTGTAGCTGTTCAACCAGATGGTTCTTATGTTTGGAATCTTCCACATGATGAGACCAACAACGCTTATTTGGCTGAAATCCTTGATGATATGGCTCAAATAGTTGATTCTCCTGATGACTTCTTGGACACCACAGTTTATCACAGTGAAGAGCAATTGTATGAGAATACTAAAAGTTCGAAATTGGAATTTGTTGCTGCTGGTGTATATGATACTGATTCCGAATCTGACAATGAGTTAGAAGATGTCAAGAACTGTGATGAAGTGAAAGCTACTGAAGAGGTGAAAGCTGCTGAGGTTAAAGATGATTCTGCTACAGAAAAGGGTAAAAAGACAATTGAAGAGCAGATGCAAGAGTTTGAGATTCCAGCTGGCATGACTGTGGATGACTTTGTTGCTTACATGGCAGATTGCAAAGAGGCAGACCAACAAGTATCTTATTCTCTACATACTATTGTTCATGTTTGCAAAATTGTTAATCGAATGTTTGATGAAATTGAACAAAAGAATGAACAAATTAAGAAATTAGAATCTGCTGTCAATGCTGCTCATGATGAAAGAGATAAGTTAATTAAAAAGGGTCTAACTATAAATGATAAAGAAAAATTCTTCAAGGAAAAGATTAGATCTTTAGAGTCTGACATTAGAGCTATGAAAGATAAAGTTAATCAGTCTGTGGCCATAGAAAGAGTAGGTAGTGAAGCTTACTCCTTGTTAGCTAGAAAGTGTGCTACCATTGAAAAGGAACTTGCTGATGCTAGGATAGAAATCTTGGAATTAAATGCTAAATCTGATTCTGCTAGACATGCTGAGCTTTTAATGCATATGACAAAGTTTGAGAATTCTTCCTCTAAGAGTCTTGACACTGCTAAGATCTCTTATAAAGATGTGCCTCCTCCTTTCAATAATAACTATACTTCTGTTGAACCTAATATTCCTGAAATCCTACTTCAACCTAGTGTTGTAGATGGTAAACCAAAAGACTCAATTCCTGAGGCAAAGATGCCTGAGGGAACAAAAGAGGTTCATCAGAAAATGTTCATGGGAATTCAATCTTCTCCAAAACTGTTAACTATACCTCAACGACGTGAATCTCCACTGAAAGGTTCATCAGAAAATGTTCATGGGAATTCAAATCGTTTTCAAACACCTCCACGACCTGCTCATTCTGCTCCTAGATATCATAGTTGTAATTCATATTATGACCAAATTCATTCAAGTGTTCGACCTTCATATGGCCCTCATTCTCCCAAATCTTCTCCAACGAGAGGTCAGAAGTCTCCTCCAGTAAGAAGACGTGACGAGAATCATGTTCTACCCACGGTTTCGAGCAATGGATATTGGACTGAACTGATTTCTCAGGGATGAGAAGGGTCGACCCAAACCTAAGAAGGTTTGGGTCCCCAATGAAAACTAATTTTTCTCATTTTATGTGCAGGGAGTTCCTAGGAAACCAATTCATTTATGGTACCTTGACAGTGGATGCTCCAGGCACATGACAGGGGACAGGAAACTCTTGTCCAATTATACTGGTATAAATGGGTCGTATGTTAGTTTTGCTGGATCCAAGGGCGGCAACATCACCGGTCAAGGAGATGTCGTCAATGGACAACTTACTCTAGAAAGAGTAAATTATGTGGAACAACTTACTCATAATCTAATGAGTGTCTCACAGATCTGTGACAAGGGCAACAATGTTCATTTCACAGAAAAGGAGGCATTCATCTTGAAGCCGGGTTTCGTTATTCCAGAAGAAAGGATTATGCTCAGAGCTCCTAGGAAGAGAGACATCTATGGCTTAGTTTTAGGTGTTGATAATCCAACGGAGCCCCTCTGTTTGTTGAGCAAAGCAAATGAGTCTGAATCTCTCCTCTGGCATCGTAGAATGGGACATATCAACTTTCAGAAGATGAATGAACTTGTTAGTCTTGGATTAATTGAAGGTGTTCCAGTTAAGAAGTTTGGGATGGAAGATAAATGTGTACCGTGTTTGAAAGGAAAGCAACATAAGAATCCTCACAAACCAAAGGTGCACAACACTATATCCAAACCATTCGAATTACTTCATATGGATCTCTTTGGTCCTGTGAACGTAAGAAGCATTGGGGGGATGTCCTACTGTTTGGTGATCACTGATGATTACTCAAGGTACTCATGGGTATTTTTCTTGAAGACAAAGGACGAGACCGCAAACCGGTTTATGGATTTTGTTAGACAAGTTGAGAATGTCCATGAAGTTAAAGTTAAGAGAATCAGGAGTGACAATGGCACTGAGTTCAAGAATAATACTATTACTGTTTTCTGCTTGACCAAGGGTATTCAACATCAATTCAGTGCACCGCATGAGCCACAGCAGAATGGAGTAGCTGAAAGGAAAAATAAGACATTGATAGAAACAGCTAGGACGATGCTTGCTGATTCAGGCTTCCTGTTACTTTCTGGGGGGAGGCAGTGAATACAGCTTGTCACATTTTAAATCGGGTTTTAACAGTTAAACGGTTTAACAAAACTTGTTATGAACTTTTGCACAACACAAAGCCCAATTTGCAAAATGTTGAGCCATTTGGTGTTCCTTGTACTTTTCTTAAAGTTCTTCCTCAGGGAAAATTTGATCCTAAATCTGAGGAGGGTTTCTTTTTAGGTTATATACCTAGTACACCAATTCGGCGTGTGTACAATCAGAAAACTGGCAAAGTTAATTTTGGTACAAATGTGGTTATTGTCAGTCATAAACCTGCTGTACACATTGGTCCTGCTAATGACTTCGATTATGATGGTGTTTTCACCTCTTTTTGTGGTCCTGTTTCTTTTACAGGTGTTCCGATTGTGGAGGATGTAGTTACTCTTCATGATCCACTTGAAGGTGGGACGGTTCCTGTTTCTCCTCCTGTTTTCTCACCATTCGTTAAGCCTGCTTCTAAATCTGGAAAATCAAGTGGGACCAAAGAAGCAGATTCTACCTTGGAGACTGCTCCTAAAGATCCTACTGATCCTTTACATATACCTCTACCTGATACTCCCTTCTATCATACTGACGACATGGAAGGTGAAAATCAGGAGGAGCCTAAAACTCCAGAGCAACATGTGCAGACTAACTTGGGAAATGATCTTACAGTAGACACGGTTCCTCAAACAAGAGTCAATAAGGATCATCCAGTAGAGCAAATCATTGGTGATGCTTCTGCCTCTGTTCGCACGAGAAATCAGAATAGGAAAAATTTGTCAAGTATGTTTGCTGAAATTAAGGATACTGGGGCAATTACTTGGTACTTGTACTTTTGCTTCATCTCTCAGGTTGAGCCTAAAAATGTTGGAATGGCTCTTAAAGATCCGTCATGGGTTGAGGCGATGCAAGAAGAATTGGCTCAGTTTAGGAAGCTTGATGTATGGAAGTTAGTTGACTTACCTCAGGGTGAATCTCCTTTATCAACGCGATGGGTTTTTTGTTGTAAAAAGGATGACAAAGGTGTAGTCACTCGCAATAAGGCTCGGTTGGTGGTTAGAGGATTTTGAGCAACAAGAAGGCTTCGATTACGATGAGACATTTGCACCAGTAGCTAGACTTGAAGCTATTCGATTATTTCTGGCATATGCTAGTTATAAAGGTATAAAGGTGTATCAACTTGACGTAAAGAGTGCCTTTTTGTATGGGGAAATAAGAGAAAGAGTGTATGTAGATCAACCTCCCGGGTTTGAGGATCCAGACTTCCCTAATAGAGTATATCGTCTTGATAAGGCTCTATATGGTTACATCAGGCTCCTCGATCATGGTATGAAAAACTGTCTACTCATCTGCATGAAAATGGTTTTACTAGAGGTTCTATTGATAGCACGTTGTTTATCAAATGGAAAGGGAAGGACTACTTGCTTGTACAGGTTTACGTCGATGATATTATTTTTGGTTCATCTGATAAGAATATGTGCAAGGATTTTGAGCAGAGCATGAAGGCTAAGTTCGAAATGAGTGCTATGGGGGAATTAACTTTCTTCCTTGGACTACAGGTGGATCAACTGAAGGATGGGTTCTTTATTCATCAGACCAAGTATGTTCAAGATCTTCTTCCTAGGTTTCGAATGACCGATGCTAAAGACGCAATTACTCCCATTCAAACTAATCATGGGCTGTGTCCTGATAAGATTAATGATCCAGACGTCGATGCAACTCAATATCGGGCTATCGTTGGTTCCTTGATGTATCTGACGGCTTCACGTCCAGACATTACCTTTGCTGTTTGTATGTGTGCTAGATATCAGGCTAATCCAAAAGAGTCACATTTGAAAGCTACGAAAAGGATTCTTTGTTATGTGAAGGCCAAGCCTCGTCTAGGGCTTTGGTATCCCATGCATGGTTCCTTTGAATTCAAAGCTTATACTGATTCGGATTATGGTGGCTGCAGTTCGGATAGGAAATCAACGTCAGGTGGATGTCAGCTTTTAGGGGGGAGAATTATATCGTGGCAATGCAAAAAGCAGACATCTGTTGCACAGTCTACCTGTGAAGCAGAGTATATAGCTGCTGGTCAATGCTGTTCTCAGGTACTTTGGATACAGCAACAATTGCGCGACTATGGTATGGATATCTCAAATTCTCCTATTTGTATCGATAATAAGTCTGCCATAGATATTACTAAGAATCCGAAAAACTTTAAAGTCACCAAGCACATAGATATAAAGCATCACTTTTTACGTGACTGTTTTGAGAAAAAGCTTATTCATTTAGAAAAGGTTATTACTGATGATAACCTTGCTGATCTATATACTAAAGCTTTTGATAGACCTCGTCATGAGTTGTTATATCAACTCAATGGTATGAAGAATGCCGAGTAGTTTCTCTCAAAGAACTTAAATTTTCTTTTCGAGTCTTAGTAGCTTAAGTCGTATATAAATAGTGTCAAAAAAATAAATAAATAAATATAAAAAAAGGTTACTGCACTACATGATTAGACGTGACGATACTTTAGCTTTTAAGCCTACCAACTTGTACTTTAAAAACTGATCAGTTCAGTGATTCCATTATATGATGTATCGATAGGCACAAAGTACCAAAGTTTCCTTTTAATCTGAACTTAAAAGTATACAATGTTCTTATGGGAAACGTATTCAGATATATGGCTGAGAATGCTTGTTCTTAAAATAGACAAGTCCTTTAAATCTTATGAAAGATCTTGCATTATAATTATGTATATTTGGTCTTTATAAAGAAGGTCTCGGTACATATATGTGTATGTATTGCTTTTTTGGATGTATATTTGTGACAAGATATACAAATATCAAATAAATCTGTTGAAAATATGAAACTAATGTGGCCTTTGAGATTCGAACAAGTAAGTCCTTGGGGTGTCTTTGTATACCTAGCCTACCTAAAGTTTCCAACTTGGGATAGGTTGTCAGAAAGTTCGCTACACGGGTCTCATCGAAAGTCACGGGTTTTCATAAGTGCTTTAAAAAATAATGTCACAAATATGCAAGTACTTGGCATTATGTAATGTTGAGTATATTTCCGCACGTGAGTCAAGTTAAGTCGCTTTGCGTGTGAGGAATCACCGACCTGTCACCGCTGACTTGATTCTTAAAGACCTTCTCACTTTACTCACCAAATGTCTTAATCTTAGTGCTTGTTTCGATTGTGAGAGTGTATCTGAATATGGGGCACATAAGTTCGCAACTAAAATTGTGGCATGAGTAACTTACTAGGTTACATGGTGACTGTCCTTGGCTCAAGTAATACGAAAGTGCCACAAATCAAAAAGGAGACTGGAAGTACCGAGTGTTTAAGAGGATAAACATATTGGTAATCGTTTTTGGATCACTGTTCATAACTAATAATAAGAGAATTATTTCTCGCTAGTAGGCTTATGTAAATGCTAATCTGATCTGATCAGTAGTAACCAAGTTATATGTGAATAATGAATAAATTAAGTTAACTAGTGTTTAGATTAGTTTATTGTTCTGTAATTTTTATTCTAATTTATTTTTCATTTTATTGAGTCAAAATAGTATTTTCATAAGTTCTTATCGCACGAGAGATCCTACTTAAATTCTGTTGAGTATATGTTTTGCTGAATTCATTCATTTGAATTCTTGATGAGGTTATGTGATTTGTACAAAAGAAGATTTTCTGATATGGACATTAATTTGTTTAAGTTTAGAAAATGATCTTTTAAGTATTATGTGAAAAGTCAAAGTTATTTGAAATCTCACAAGTTTAAGTTGTTACAAGTTACGAATTTAATTAATAACTTGGTGACCTTTTAGGGTTTGACAATGGAATGACCTTCTTTGATCTTTTGTTAGAATCTTTGTTATTTCGTATTTGTTAAACCTAATTTTGTGTGTTTTAGCTTGAATTTTCTGCATTATTATGCCTTTGTTCCTAATGCATTAATGAGTTTTTGGTAAGTGTGCAGTGTTCAGGTTAAGAAGATAAAGTTGGAGTGCTGATCTTTGTTGCAATACATGTTGTTATTCATACTGATGATATCATGGAGACAAGATTTTTGGTGTGAAGTGACAATATTGTGATGCAGAAATGAGCACGTGAAGGAAGAATACATGAACTTGCCTTTGGAGTATTTATTTATTTTACATTTCATGTATTTAGTGAAAATAATTAGTGTTGATACTTGTTTATTTTAATGTTCGTACCTTGACTTTTGACATGATTTCGGAAACTTTACTAAGTTCTTCATTGAATTTTTGGACTATTCATTGGTTGCTTGTTTTGTAGACGGCATCTAATATGGGACTTAAGTGTTTCAAGATGGTTTGCCGTCAAGCATCTCAATGATTAGATAAATACTCTCCGTATCATGGTCATGGTTGGTAACGTTGTTAATATGTCAATTGATTATTTT
Organism: Erigeron breviscapus; assembly: GCA_034093135.1. Taxonomy (NCBI): domain Eukaryota; kingdom Viridiplantae; phylum Streptophyta; class Magnoliopsida; order Asterales; family Asteraceae; genus Erigeron; species Erigeron breviscapus. The sequence continues at coordinate 3,406,392 of CM067170.1, read as the reverse complement.
CAGGTTTGTGATGGTT
>CM067170.1:3377146-3405376 GCA_034093135.1 Erigeron breviscapus | reverse complement strand
CTTATTATTTAAGTAATAAAAGGTACATAAAGGTGGTTGAGTAAAGTTGCTTTAACATGCGACTTTACACTGCCTTTTAAGGAATTAAATGTTATTCCTTAAATGATCTCAACCACATTTGTACGGCCAAAGTTAACATCCCAATGTTAACTTTGCCTATAAATACAAGTCATTGCACAAACAAGAATATTACTTCTATCGAACAAGTTCTCTCGAACTACTTCTTCGAATACACTTCGATAGAATTCACACTTTGCAAACCTGCAATATTCTTGGTGAACTTGTGCAATATTCTCTCAATCGCTAAAAGGAACATTTCACAACTTTAAGTGTTTCGATTGTCTTGAGAAATTCCGAGTGTAGATCAATTGTATTTCATAGGTTGTTAGGATATTTACATTCTTGTATTATCTTGGTTCCGCAACAACCTTGTAATTTATTTAACATCAATAAATAAATTACACATTGAAAATTACATATTGTCTCATCAAGTTATCTTACAAGTTATTTGTATTATTGCATTGTTCTTTACTTATTGTCATTTAAATAAGTAATCTATCTAGAACTTGGTATATACACACTGCAACTGGTCGTCTCCAGTTCAGTGCATATATTGCAAAGTAACTCCACCATCGACATAGAGGTGTCTTCAGTAGTACCATGTATCAAGTTGGGACTTACAATATCGCTCAATAAGGTTGTGTCGCGGCTATCCATCTCCTCGGTTAGTTTATGCACGTTACTTCATCGTTCTCTTTCACAATTAAGGGATCATTCCAATGGCTTCTCACTTACTTCCATTTCATCTAGTTTCACGTTCGACACGCTTCTCACTACTTGAAAATATTGACTTCGTTTGTGACCAAGCACTTGTTAAGGGATTACCCCCTTAACAAGGGTGATGCTAACCCGAGATGCCTAGTTGTATTAAAATTGCGAGGGTGCATATCCGTAGTACTTCATTTTAGGGTTTTCTAATGTCGTCTTTGTTGTTTTATGGCGTGCAAGGGAATCGTGAATTTGTTGACGATAGTTCCATCTTACTCCTCATACTCACCTTTGTCTTTCAACTTCGTCCTTATTTTCCCAAAGTCGCCTTTTTCGTTATTCTCTAAGTCACATCGTTACTAATTTCTCTTGCCCTTGCCGATATTGGCTTTCAAATCGTTTTATGGCACCTTTAATTCTTCCTTTTTAATGTAGAAGTACTACTATCTATGACATATTGCCGACTAAACTCCTTTTTGACATTGCACATGTAACCTCTTCCATTTCTCTTCTCTTCATACGCATTCCTCGCGATGGGATTTACCCAATCCTTATGCTCACAAATAATCATATCACCACCATCTTGGCAACACAAACGCTTTAAATCCTCATTGGTATGAACTCCTTCTTAAGAGAAATCCTTCTTAGGTCCTTCTGTCCTAGATCTACAAAACTTCCAATTACCTTGCTCTCCAAGGCCTCATGTCCATTCTCAGCTTTCTAAGCTAAGCTTCTTTTCAAATACACTAGCATAATGTTATTAGGAATTGTGATGTATCATAATTTAGGTGAAACATCGGTTACTTCGTCTCAACCATTTGATTCCCTCCGTTTCCTTTCGTTTTCTTATGGGTCACCTTACTCCTTACCGTTTCGCCACTCGGATCCATCTCTTTCTTGAGTAATCATCATCTTCAATGACACACAAGCAGTCGCTAGTCCTTGCAGTTATCTCAGGGGTACTTGTCAGATCATGGTGATACGGATCCTTTAATCCTAACTCATCACAGATGCGAATTATCCTTATCACCCTTCCGTTCAAACATTCCATAACTAGCTCTTCACGGAGTTTGTTAGTTGTTTGAAACTTAGTTCAGTGACCAACTTCCTTGGTCGTTGTGGTAGTATGTGCCTTGACTTCTAGCGTCTTATTTCTTATTTGCTTTCACTACTAACTTAGCGATTTCATGTGGTTTTCCTTCTTCATATTTCTTGGGCGCACTACTTCGTGGGTCGATGGCCCTTGACGGTTCACCATGTGTTGCAAAATTGTTCTCACCCAAGTTCATCTTGTTTTAGCTTACCTCCATTTGGCCGTTGACCTGGAGGGGATAACCATCACAGGTCATCGTGCTTTCTCTACTTATCGACCATACTTCTCCTCTTTAGTAAAGCTAGCTTCCATCGGGTGTTGGGCGTATACCGCTTTCTCTTAGCTTAGTTGATATGCTCTACTAATAGCTTGTCTTTCGATAGAGGTTTTCCAATTGATATTAAGAGAATAACGTGTGGAGCGCCATAAAGATGAACGCTACCGGAACTACATCTTGTAGATGGCATCAATGCCTTCACTTTACTTGTTTGAGTCAAATGACGTTTCTTCACTTTATCTTCTACTCCACATCACCTTCAATGATGCTAGTGAATAACTCTTCTTGAAAGATAAAGTATAATCTTGCACTTCATACTCCTTGTTCGAGTATCTACCTTTGCTGTGATTATCCCCTTAACATTTTTCCTCTAGAAAAATGTAAGGGATTTCCGGCTCTTCACTTCATCTCACCATCCTTGACGATCTTCAATTCGCCAAATTCCTTATTCCTTCATGTAACAAATATCCATCTACTCGGGTGTTTTGAAAAAGAAAAGGATAGCTCGGAATCCTTTTTGTTACTCTTCCATCATGAGGGTTACTCGACACATCCTAATTATCTTATTGTCCTTGGTTTTCTTCTTCTAACTACTTTCATTTTCCAACATTGCTAGTGATATCCCCCAAGTTCTAAGGGAGTCCTTATACTTAACCAAAGGTGACCTTCATGTCACACAACCTCCCTTTCGTTGGCCGCTCAATTTTTCCTTTTGGTCGATCGACATAGATAGGGAAGACCTTCAATTCTTTTCCAAGTTAAGGCTTAGTATGCTCTTCAATTGTGCTTTCCTGTACTTTGATTGACACACAACATATCTTCCAGGTCCTACGTTATGTACATGATCCAATAGCATCTTCTATGCTACATAGTTATCCCAAGTATTTCACTTATGGACAACTGATGTCTTAACGTCTTTCGCATCCCTTGATGTCGCAGCAAGAGCAGGGTACTAGTTACTCGATTTCGCCATTGCGGAGTGTCGCGTAAGTGAGTTGTATGTTGTTAGATTACTAACTTTCGAAGAAAAGCGGTGGTGATCATTTCTTCGAATCATCAAGAATATCAAGGATATAGAACTTGGTTTCGAATGAACGAAATAGGAAATATAAAAACAAGAGATTCATTAAGGCTCGAATTAGACTCCTTGCGCGAGTTAAAGAAATCACTTCTATGTCTTTCGTTGCCCAGTGGACTCCAACTTTCAATGACGTCGATATATGTCGCACCGACTTAGATAGTATAGATAGTTGTTTGCGTACACGTATTAGAATAGAGATATAGCACCAAATTCCAGGGTCACAATTCTCACGACGTGCTATCTAGAATATATGGGAATGCGTCCTACTGGTGTCGTTGTATCGTCATATGGCTTTAAAATCGCTCGTCTTTCATAAGTCTCCAACTTCATTCGACGTTCCCGTATGCTTCGCGCCATCTCGGATTGAATACAAAGGTTGTGCGTAGACACCTTTAAGTCGCGTCGTATCTAGGCACTAAATCTTTAGGGTGTATCGTCTAGCGTATGTGGGAACTTGCTCCACCAACGACGTCGTGTTGCCAAATGTCAATATCGAATACTAATGTCATAAGCAATAAGATGTTGGATAATTTCAAAAGAGCACGAGTGAAGGAATATCGGAGGGGTACTTAATGACAACTTTCATACTTAGAAAATTTCTAATTTATAATAAATTTCTCAGGGACAATCACTAGTTCTCAAGCGGTCAAATCTCAACACGCAATATCTATCTTAATAGTAAGGACTAACCACATTATCATCATATCATGCAAATACTAGTTCTCATTAGTTAAATCCTAGAGCATAATAACTGTCTCAATAGTAAGGCACAACTATATAATCATTACATCATTCATGCACTAGACCTCAAATAGCTCAACCTTAGGACGCAATAATTATCTCAATAGCAAGGCATAACTACATAATCATCACTATATTCACGCGCTAGTTTTCAGATAGCTCAATCTTAGGGAGTAAAAGCTTTCGTATCTCTATTGTCCATAAAATTTCCTATCAACTTGTCATGCTCATATTCTCTTTCAAATCAATCATAAATAATCAACCTCATTACCCAATAATTTAAACAAGTCATATCCCAAGTATTTCGTGCCTCATAGTAATTATTTTAAAGTGCATATGCTACTTAATGTTCATCATAAGTCATAGAGCTTTTACGCATGCATTTCTCTCATAATTTCCACATTGCACATTCCAAACTTTCACATTGCACATTACGAGCTTTCACATTGCACATTACAACTTTCACATTGCACATTGTAAACTTTCACATTGCAATCAAATCATGCAAAAATCCACATGTTATAACATAGAGTAGCATGTATCAACGAATATCTTTCAATCTTAGGTTCATTCCACTTCTAATGTGCATGAGGGAAATCCTACTAAACTAGCATAATCCACAAGTAAAGCAAGTCTCGGATAGTTATATATATGCTTAGGTGAATGTCTAAATGCAACAAGTATTCACATAAAAATGGATTTATTAAAGATGTTCTCTTTTTTTTTTTTTTTGAAAAGGAATCCTTTTGAACATAAGTCCAAGTGGCCATTTGAGTTTTACATGGTCCTCTCATAATTAAACGTAGATTCATGACTCTACGTTTAATTATGGTCCTACCATGTAAAGCTCAAACTAAATCGCTTAACCTTATGCTCGACTCGGCTATAGTTTTGGGATCCCCGGGGGAACCCCAATGTTCTCTATAACCTTAGGCTCTGATACCATTTTCTGTAACACCTCAACTAAGGCGGAACAATGAGATGTACAGAAAGTCGAGTATCACAACAAAGGATAATAGATAAACATTCACCATAGCTTTATTTGATAAAAATAATTTTACAATTTACAAGCATGTGAACCAATTCCCAAGTACAATGCGTCCACCGTACTTGGATATTAAGTCCACGAAACAAATAACAAATACATAAAATGATATACTACAATGATCAAGGCGGATTCCATTGCCCGTCACAAGGTTTGATCTTTGACTCCAAAGTGCAATGCAAACAATCATGATGCATACAAATCCTCAAGGCTTATGCTAAATCCTGAAAAGCATGAAGAAAAAGTGTCAACTACGAAAATGTAGTTGGTGAGAGCATAGGTTTTCAAGTAAATCTCGTTCCATATCCATTTCAAAGCGTAGAAAACACATTATTACATATCAATAAACCCAAACCACATGACCCGCAAAATTCCCATCTCAAACTATCAAGTTTTCCAAATACCATAATGTCATTTCAAGATGTTGAAAATCCATGGTAAATTATAAAGATCTCATTTGTCAAAATCATCATGAGAGAAAAATATATCAATCGATTAATCATATATCACACCCAAACCATGCGGTCACCAATAATATCAATAACACTTGGTAAAAAGTATAATTTCATAAGTTTGTTCTTGAGCCACTACTAAGACCGATCTACCGTCCGATAATAATAATCAAAGTGTGTCCAATAATAATATATAATGCTAGGCACATGCTGTCAATCACGTGCAATAATAATGGATGGGTCGTGCCATGGAGACGACCACATGATATAAAGTAGATTAGAGCACCCCTAGGCCGGCCGGCGATGAAGGCGGCCACGTAGGCATGCCAATCATCCCGCCGCCATCTTAGTGAGTGAGGGGGACGTAAATCCTAGTTGCGCAACCCTCTAACTACAGGCCTCCCCTTTCGGAGTTAATAGTAGTGTGACCGGGGACCAAGGTTTGACAGAACTCAAGCTCATCATATTTCATATAACTCATTGAACATACAATTACATTCCCATATCATAATCATTCTTTCAAAGTATCATTTCATATAAAGAAAGCAATTTTAATTATTCATGCTTTTCACCCCGTAAGTAAAACATATAAAAGAGTTTGAAAGGGGGCTATGACTCACCTTGATATGCCAAGCATTACATCTACTTATCCAAAATGGGTACTTCCCATCTATAGCTTCCTTGATCATATATTCCTTACGCTCCTCATTCGCATTTCCAAAGCCAAGACCATTCCTACGCGAAACTAAGGCGAATAAGGTCCTATTTTAGGTTATCATATAGAAATGCCACCTTCGTTTATACATTTGATTCTTGGTTTACATTTGAGTCGCAACGTTTTAATCTATCGTTGGTTCCTTTAATCTTTGATCACTCGTTCATCATCGAATTTTAACTATAGTGTTCATCTAGGAAGATGAACATGACTTACGAGTTGAATACTAAGGTGATATGGTCTCGACGTATTAATCTCGTTAACGTTTGGACGACTTATGGTTCTTAAATATTTTCGGGCCTAATGGGACATTGGGCTACTGATATTTGGTCCACAATTTGGGTTCATTATTTGGGCCGGATTAGCCCATTATGATCTTATTGAATTCTTTAGCCCATTTGCACACTTTATTAGTTTTCTTCTAAACTTTCTGTTTTGAACTTCATTTTACCGAAATGTGGCCTAAGTGTTCGTGGTTAAATTGATTTATTTGGACCTTGGTGATTTTTCTACAGTGATATCTATGTGTCTAGTATTTTTGTGAATTTTTGGTGAATTTTTACATAATGTTTAGTATTCATAAAAATTCATGAAACTAAACTGGTCAAACATGTTTCTGTTCAGCGACCCATAATGTTTTATAAAAGTTTTCTATGATGGATCTTTCAGAAAAATCCCCCAATTTTATTTTAAGTTAAGGACACTTTGATCTCACTTTTCACCAAGTTTTAGCTACCGAAGCTTAGTAGTTTTAAAATTAAAAATCGCCAAAGTTTACTGACCTTTAAACTAAAAATCCAGTTTTGAGCACTTAACTTCAAAAATACATTTGGTCGACTTTTCTTTGGAACCAAGACCTGAGACCAGTTCCATTTGAAAATAGACTCTTTGTACTTGATTTTAGACTCAAAAATCGTTTAAAAACTCCTTTTTATGACCGAGATATTACCTCCCCAAGTTAACACATATTTCTTGTTTAGCTTTTCTTGAAAACACCAAAGCATGCCTTTACTATATTACTTCACCCAACACCTATTTGACATCCCCAATGCATTAAACTTACTTTGTATCATCACCTATTATGTTTCAATGTTTCTATTGATTTCATAGTTGGTATTATGTACAAAGTTGTTGGATTCAAGGGTTGATTCTTAGTTTGTGAAATTTAGCTTTTCGGTGAAAACCCAGCTCGACCACAGTGTACTTAAATTCGTTCTAAGTTCCTCAAACGAAGATAGAAAACGAATTTATCTTCATTTTCGTTTTGAATCTTCATCAAACGAATTTAGTCTACGAACTTAAGCTATCTTCGTTCAGAACCTTAGTCTACGAACTTAAGCTATCTTCGTTCAGAACCTTAGTCTACGAACTTAAGCTATCTTCGTTCAGAACCTTAGTCTACGAACTTAAGCTATCTTCGTTCAGAACCTTAGTCTACGAACTTAAGCTATCTTCGTTCAGAACCTTAGTCTACGAACTTAAGCTATCTTCGTTCAGAACCTTAGTCTACGAACTTAAGCTATCTTCGTTCAGAACCTTAGTCTACGAACTTAAGCTATCTTCGTTCAGAACCTTAGTCTACGAACTTAAGCTATCTTCGTTCAGAACCTTAGTCTACGAACTTAAGCTATCTTCGTTCAGAACCTTAGTCTACGAACTTAAGCTATCTTCGTTCAGAACCTTAGTCTACGAACTTAAGCTATCTTCGTTCAGAACCTTAGTCTACGAACTTAAGCTATCTTCGTTCAGAACCTTAGTCTACGAACTTAAGCTATCTTCGTTCAGAACCTTAGTCTACGAACTTAAGCTATCTTCGTTCAGAACCTTAGTCTACGAACTTAAGCTATCTTCGTTCAGAACCTTAGTCTACGAACTTAAGCTATCTTCGTTCAGAACCTTAGTCTACGAACTTAAGCTATCTTCGTTCAGAACCTTAGTCTACGAACTTAAGCTATCTTCGTTCAGAACCTTAGTCTACGAACTTAAGCTATCTTCGTTCAGAACCTTAGTCTACGAACTTAAGCTATCTTCGTTCAGAACCTTAGTCTACGAACTTAAGCTATCTTCGTTCAGAACCTTAGTCTACGAACTTAAGCTATCTTCGTTCAGAACCTTAGTCTACGAACTTAAGCTATCTTCGTTCAGAACCTTAGTCTACGAACTTAAGCTATCTTCGTTCAGAACCTTAGTCTACGAACTTAAGCTATCTTCGTTCAGAACCTTAGTCTACGAACTTAAGCTATCTTCGTTCAGAACCTTAGTCTACGAACTTAAGCTATCTTCGTTCAGAACCTTAGTCTACGAACTTAAGCTATCTTCGTTCAGAACCTTAGTCTACGAACTTAAGCTATCTTCGTTCAGAACCTTAGTCTACGAACTTAAGCTATCTTCGTTCAGACCCTGTTACGTTACAAAACGAAGATAGAAAACGAATTTATCTTCATTTTCGTTTTGAATCTTCATCAAACGAATTTAGTCTACGAACTTAAGCTATCTTCGTTCAGAACCTTAGTCTACGAACTTAAGCTATCTTCGTTCAGACCCTGTTCTTACGAAATTAACCTATTTTCGTTTCAACTCTTATCTTCGTTTGAACAATAATTTTCACTTATGGCTTCCTCATCTTCAACTAACAATGTTGTTGCCCAATACCTCAATTCTCTGGTTTATCATGATCATCTTGTAGGACGTACTAATTCTCCACCAAAGTTAGTTTCATTAGCTGACTTCTGGGCGTGGAGAGGTCGATTTGAAGATTTTATTCAACGAGAAGACTTAAACATGTGGCTCATGATCACTGAAGGTTATGAGTGGCCCACTCTTACTGTGAATGGAGTTACTTCTACATACAAGGTGGGAGAATTAACAGGTGAAGAAAAGGCTAACTATGCCATTGAAGTAAAGACTCTTTCCACTCTTCGTATGTGCATTCCTCAAGAGTTGGTGCACCTGTTTCCTAAACAGGAATACAAGACTTCAAAGCAACTGTTCGATGCTATTGAAGCTCATTGTGAAGGTGATCCACTATTGAAGCAAAATAGAATTAAAATGCTCAAGAAACAATTTGACTGCTTCAATGCTACAAAGAATGAACAAGTTGAGGATCTTATACTGAGATATCAACATCTTCTTGCTGAATTAGCTTACTTTGATCTTAAATACACTCCTACTGAGATAGTGGATAAATTCCTGGATGGTTTGCCGAAAGCTTACAAAGAGTTTCGTCATGGATTGCAAGAAAGAGCTGATTATGCATCTCTTCGAATAGATGGAGTAATATCCACTCTAAGAAACAGAGAAATGAAGGATAAGGCAAAGGATCTTCAAGACAACTTCACACAAGATCCATCTCTCTATCATGCCACTATGAAAAATCCAACAGCTGATGTTAATGCCTTCTTTTCTGGAGTTGGTAATACTGGTGAGACAGACAATTGTGGTCCATTAATGGATGGAGATGATTCTTCCGGATTCATGGCTACTGATGCTGGTAACAGGGGTAAAAAGGCTAATGAAGGTGCAAAGACTGGAAATATAAAGTTCGGTAACATTACATCATCTTCTGCTGGTTACAAGTACATGCCTATGAATATGAAATCAGCTGAGGGTAGGATGAATGTATTTGCTGCCATGTGTGCTGCACATGAAGCTTTTGTTGCGGGTAGAATCACAGATCCAGCACTCATTGATGAAGATTACGACCAGATAGATCCAGATGATGTTGAAGAAATGGATCTGAAATGGCAACTGGCCATGATCACCAGGAGAGTGCAAAAGTTTATGCATAGAAGAGGAAGACAGCTTACTGGAGGTACTCAGGGATTTGACAAGTCAAAGGTGAAGTGCTATAACTGCGAAGGTTTTGGACATTTTGCCAGAGAGTGTCAACGACCTAAGAGAGAGGCCAATGTTACCCCTACACGTCAAGATAGAGGTGGTAATCGTCCGTTCAATCAAAATTCAACTAGAGCTCTTTTGTTGACTGATGATCCTACTGCAAATGTCAACGGCAATGACAAGGCTATAGTAGCTGTTCAACCCGATGGTTCTTATGTTTGGAATCTTCCACATGATGAGACCAATAACGCTTATTTGGCTGAAATCCTTGATGATATGGCTCAAATAGTTGATTCTCCTGATGACTTCTTGGACACCACAGTTTACCACAGTGAAGAGCAATTGTATGAGAATACTAAAAGTTCGAAATTGGAATCTGTTGCTGCTGGTGTATATGATACTGATTCCGAATCTGACAATGAGTTAGAAGATGTCAAGAACCTTGATGAAGTGAAAGCTACTGAAGAGGTGAAAGCTGTTGAGGTTAAAGATGATTCTGCTACAGAAAAGAGTGAAAAGACAATTGAAGAGCAGATGCAAGAGTTTGAGATTCCGGCTGGCATGACTGTGGATGACTTTGTTGCTTACATGGCAGATTGCAAAGAGGCAGACCAACAGGTATCTTATTCTCTACATACTATTGTTCATGTTTGCAAAATTGTTAATCGAATGTTTGATGAAATTGAACAAAAGAATGAACAAATTAAGAAATTAGAATCTGCTGTCAATGCTGCTCATGATGAAAGAGATAAGTTAATTAAAAAGGGTCTAACTGTAAATGATAAAGAAAAATTCTTCAAGGAAAAGATTAGATCTTTAGAGTCTGACATTAGAGCTATGAAAGATAAAGTCAATCAGTCTGTGGCCGTAGAAAGAGTAGGTAGTGAAGCTTACTCCTTGTTAGCTAGAAAGTGTGCTACCATTGAAAAGGAACTTGCTGATGCTAGGATAGAAATCTTGGAATAAAATGCTAAATCTGATTCTGCTAGACATGCTGAGCTTTTAATGCATATGACAAAGTTTGAGAATTCCTCCTCTAAGAGTCTTGACACTGCTAAGATCTCTTATAAAGATGTGCCTCCTCCTTTCAATAATAACTATACTTCTGTTGAACCTAATATTCCTGAAATCCTACTTCAACCTAGTGTTGTAGATGGTAAACCAAAAGACTCAATTCCTGAGGCAAAGATGCCTGAGGGAACAAAAGAGTCTAAAGGAGTTTCTTCTCAACCTAACAAGGAAGAGAAATTGAAAGGTGTTGTCTTAAATCAGTTTATTCCTAATGGTCAGAAAGACAGTATTGTACACTTTACACTTCACAAGAGTAATAGGGTCTATACTGAGTTAGAATTTCCATTAGAATCTATTGACCCTAAGAGGATTGATAAAGTCTGGGATGTAGCTATTGAGGATATGAAGAAATTAAGTCAGCAGCGTCTCACTCCATTACCTAAGCAGTCTAGGATTAGAAAATCTGAAGACGAATTAGCCATTAATGAAGAAGCAACTAAGGCTTTAAAGCACATCTTAATGCCTACACTTAAGAAATCTTCAAGTATAGGTAAACATGAGAAAGATGGTGCTAGAAGATCTAGGATATCACCAACTAAACAAGACTCTGAAAAAGAAGATCAAAGAAAAACAAGTAAGTCAGTGGACACTAGTGCTAACAATGAATCTGTAGGTACCGATAAAAAGGTAGATACAAACAAAAAGTTCAAGGTCCTCTCCTGCTTTTCTTGTCATGAAAAGGGTCATGTTTATAGTGTATGTCCAAATAGACCTCGAAGATCAGGTTCTCCTTCAAAGGTTTCCACCTCGGAAGGAAAAAGGGGGTTGGGTAATGATAAACAAGTTGATGAGGCTAAAGTTCAATCTTCTCCAAAACCGTTTACTATACCTCAACGACGTGAATCTCCACTGAAAGGTTCATCAGGAAATGTTCATGTGAATTCAAGTCGTTTCCAAACACCTCCACGACCTGCTCGTTCTGCTCCTAAAAATCAAAATTCATATTATGAAATTCGAATTCATTCAAGTGTTCGACCTTCTTATGGCCCTCATTCTCCTAGACCTTCTCCAACAAGAGGTCAGAAGTCTCCTCCAGTGAGAAGACGAGACGAGAATCATGTCCTACCCACGGTTTCGAGCAATGGATATTGGACTGAACTGATTCTCAGGGATGAGAAGGGTCGACCCAAACCTAAGAAGGTTTGGGTCCCCAATGAAAACTAATTTTTCTCATTTTATGTGCAGGGAGTTCCTAGGAAACCAATTCATTTATGGTACCTTGACAGTGGATGCTCCAGGCACATGACAGGGGACAGGAAACTCTTGTCCAATTATACTGGTATAAATGGGTCGTATGTTAGTTTTGCTGGATCCAAGGGCGGCAACATCACCGGTCAAGGAGATGTCGTCAATGGACAACTTACTCTAGAAAGAGTAAACTATGTGGAACAACTTACTCATAATCTAATGAGTGTCTCACAGATCTGTGACAAGGGCAACAATGTTCATTTCATAGAAAAGGAGGCATTCATCTTGAAGCCGGGTTTCGTTATTCCAGCAGAATGTATAATGCTCAGAGCTCCTAGGAAGAGAGACATCTATGGCTTAGTTTTAGGTGTTGATAATCCAACGGAGCCCCTCTGTTTGTTGAGTAAAGCAAATGAGTCTGAATCTCTCCTCTGGCATCGTAGAATGGGACATATCAACTTTCGGAAGATGAATGAACTTGTTAGTCTTGGATTAATTGAAGGTGTTCCAGTTAAGAAGTTTGGGATGGAAGATAAATGTGTACCGTGTTTGAAAGGAAAGCAACACAAGAATCCTCATAAACCAAAGGTGCACAACACTATATCCAAACCATTCGAACTACTTCATATGGATCTCTTTGGTCTTGTGAACGTAAGAAGCATTGGAGGGATGTCCTACTGTTTGGTGATCACTGATGATTACTCAAGGTACTCATGGGTATTTTTCTTGAAGACAAAGGACGAGTTATGGATTTTGTTAGACAAAAAAAAAAAAAAAAAAAAAAAAAAAAAAAAAAAAAATCAGGAGGAGCCTAAAACTCCAGAGTCAACAAGAGTCAACAAGGATCATCCAGTAGAGCAAATCATTGGTGATGCTTCTGCCTCTGTTCGCACGAGAAATCAGAATAGGAAAAATTTGTCAAGTATGTTTGCTGAAATTAAGGATACTGGGCAATTACTTGGTACTTGTACTTTTGCTTCATCTCTCAGGTTGAGCCTAAAAATGTTGGAATGGCTCTTAAAGATCCGTCATGGGTTGAGGCGATGCAAGAAGAATTGGCTCAGTTTAGGAAGCTTGATGTATGGAAGTTAGTTGACTTACCTCAGGGTGAATCTCCTTTATCAACGCGATGGGTTTTTCGTTGTAAAAAGGATGACAAAGGTGTAGTCACTCGCAATAAGGCTCGGTTGGTGGTTAGAGGTTTTGAGCAACAAGAAGGCTTCGATTACAATGAGACATTTTGCACAACACAAAGCCCAATTTGCAAAATGTTGAGCCGTTTGGTGTTCCTTGTACTTTTCTTAAAGTTCTTCCTCAGGGAAAATTTGATCCTAAATCTGAGGAGGGTTTCTTTTTAGGTTATATACCTAGTACACCAATTCGGCGTGTGTACAATCAGAAAACTGGCAAAGTTAATTTTGGTACAAATGTGGTAATTGTCAGTCATAAACCTGCTGTACACATTGGTCCTGCTAATGACTTCGATTATGATGGTGTCTTCACCTCTTTTCGTGGTCCTGTTTCTTTTACAGGTGTTCCGACTGTGGAAGATGTAGTTACTCTTCATGATCCACTTGATGGTGGGTGTTCCTGTTTCTTTTACAGGTGTTCCGACTGTGGAAGATGTAGTTACTCTTCATGATCCACTTGATGGTGGGTCGGTTCCTGTTTCTTTTACAGGTGTTCCGACTGTGGAAGATGTAGTTACTCTTCATGATCCACTTGATGGTGGGTCGGTTCCTGTTTCTTCTCCGGTTTCCTCACCATTCATTGAGCCTGCTTCCAAATCTGGAGAATCAAGTGGGACCAAAGAAGCAGATTCTACTTTAGAGACTGCTCCTAAAGATCCTAATGATCCTTTACATATACCTCTACCTGACACTCCCTTCTATGATACTGACGACACGGAAGGTGAAAATCAGGAGGAGCCTAAAACTCCAGAGCAACATGTGCAGACTAACTTGGGAAATGATCTTACAGTCGATACGGTTCCTCAAACAAGAGTCAACAAGGATCATCCAGTAGAGCAAATCATTGGTGATGCTTCTGCCTCTGTTCGCACGAGAAATCAGAATAGGAAAAATTTGTCAAGTATGTTTGCTGAAATTAAGGATACTGGGCAATTACTTGGTACTTGTACTTTTGCTTCATCTCTCAGGTTGAGCCTAAAAATGTTGGAATGGCTCTTAAAGATCCGTCATGGGTTGAGGCGATGCAAGAAGAATTGGCTCAGTTTAGGAAGCTTGATGTATGGAAGTTAGTTGACTTACCTCAGGGTGAATCTCCTTTATCAACGCGATGGGTTTTTCGTTGTAAAAAGGATGACAAAGGTGTAGTCACTCGCAATAAGGCTCGGTTGGTGGTTAGAGGTTTTGAGCAACAAGAAGGCTTCGATTACGATGAGACTTTTGCACAACACAAAGCCCAATTTGCAAAATGTTGAGCCGTTTGGTGTTCCTTGTACTTTTCTTAAAGTTCTTCCTCAGGGAAAATTTGATCCTAAATCTGAGGAGGGTTTCTTTTTAGGTTATATACCTAGTACACCAATTCGGCGTGTGTACAATCAGAAAACTGGCAAAGTTAATTTTGGTACAAATGTGGTAATTGTCAGTCATAAACCTGCTGTACACATTGGTCCTGCTAATGACTTCGATTATGATGGTGTCTTCACCTCTTTTCGTGGTCCTGTTTCTTTTACAGGTGTTCCGACTGTGGAAGATGTAGTTACTCTTCATGATCCACTTGATGGTGGGCCGGTTTCTTTTACAGGTGTTCCGACTGTGGAAGATGTAGTTACTCTTCATGATCCACTTGATGGTGGGTCGGTTCCTGTTTCTTCTACAGGTGTTCCGACTGTGGAAGATGTAGTTACTCTTCATGATCCACTTGATGGTGGGCGGTTCCTGTTTCTTTCTTTTTAGGTTATATACCTAGTACACCAATTTGGCGTGTGTACAATCAGAAAACTGGCAAAGTTAATTTTGGTACAAATGTGGTAATTGTCAGTCATAAACCTGCTGTACACATTGGTCCTGCTAATGACTTCGATTATGATGGTGTCTTCACCTCTTTTCGTGGTCCTGTTTCTTTTACAGGTGTTCCGAATGTGGAAGATGTAGTTACTCTTCATGATCCACTTGATGGTGGGTCGGTTCCTGTTTCTTCTCCGGTTTCCTCACCATTCATTGAGCCTGCTTCCAAATCTGGAGAATCAAGTGGGACCAAAGAAGCAGATTCTACTTTAGAGACTGCTCCCAAAGATCCTAATGATCCTTTACATATACCTCTACCTGACACTCCCTTCTATGATACTGACGACACGGAAGGTGAAAATCAGGAGGAGCCTAAAACTCCAGAGCAACATGTGCAGACTAACTTGGGAAATGATCTTACAGTCGATACGGTTCCTCAAACAAGAGTCAACAAGGATCATCCAGTAGAGCAAATCATTGGTGATGCTTCTGCCTCTGTTCGCACGAGAAATCAGAATAGGAAAAATTTGTCAAGTATGTTTGCTGAAATTAAGGATACTGGGGCAATTACTTGGTACTTGTACTTTTGCTTCATCTCTCAGGTTGAGCCTAAAAATGTTGGAATGGCTCTTAAAGATCCGTCATGGGTTGAGGCGATGCAAGAAGAATTGGCTCAGTTTAGGAAGCTTGATGTATGGAAGTTAGTTGACTTACCTCAGGGTGAATCTCCTTTATCAACGCGATGGGTTTTTCGTTGTAAAAAGGATGACAAAGGTGTAGTCACTCGCAATAAGGCTCGGTTGGTGGTTAGAGGTTTTGAGCAACAAGAAGGCTTCGATTACGATGAGACATTTGCACCAGTAGCTAGACTTGAAGCTATTCGATTATTTCTGGCATATGCTAGTTATAAAGGTATAAAGGTGTATCAACTTGACGTAAAGAGTGCGTTTTTGTATGGGGAAATAAGAGAAGAAGTGTATGTAGATCAACCTCCCGGGTTTGAGGATCCAGACTTCCCTAATAGAGTATATCGACTTGATAAGGCTCTATATGGTTTACATCAGGCTCCTCGATCATGGTATGAAAAACTGTCTACTCATCTGCATGAAAATGGTTTTACTAGAGGTTCTATTGACAGCACGTTGTTTATCAAATGGAAAGGGAAGGACTACTTGCTTGTACAGGTTTACGTCGATGATATTATTTTTGGTTCATCTGATAAGAATATGTGCAAGGATTTTGAGCAGAGCATGAAGGCTAAGTTCGAAATGAGTGCTATGGGGGAATTAACTTTCTTCCTTGGACTACAGGTGGATCAACTGAAGGATGGGTTCTTTATTCATCAGACCAAGTATGTTCAAGATCTTCTTACTAGGTTTCGAATGACCGATGCTAAAGATGCAATTACTCCCATTCAGACTAATCATGGGCTGTGTCCTGATAAGACTAATGATCCAGACGTCGATGCAACTCAATATCGGGCTATCATTGGTTCCTTGATGTATCTGACGGCTTCACGTCCAGACATTACCTTTGCTATTTGTATGTGTGCTAGATATCAGGCTAATCCGAAAGAGTCACATTTGAAAGCTGCGAAAAGGATTCTTCGTTATGTGAAGGCCAAGCCTCGTCTAGGGCTTTGGTATCCCATGCATGGTTCCTTTGAATTCAAAGCTTATACTGATTCGGATTATGGTGGCTGCAGTTCGGATAGGAAATCAACGTCAGGTGGATGTCAGCTTTTAGGGGGGAGAATTATATCGTGGCAGTGCAAGAAGCAGACATCTGTTGCACAGTCTACCTGTGAAACAGAGTACATAGCTGCTGGTCAATGCTGTTCTCAGGTACTTTGGATACAGCAACAATTGCGCGACTATGGTATGGATATCTCAGACTCTCCTATTTGTATCGATAATAAGTCTGCCATAGATATTACTAAGAATCCGAAAAACTTTAAAGTCACCAAGCACATAGATATAAAGCATCACTTTTTACGTGATTGTTTTGAGAAAAAGCTTATTCATTTAGAAAAGGTTATTACTGATGATAACCTTGCTGATCTATACACTAAAGCTTTTGATAGACCTCGTCATGAGTTGTTATATCAACTCAATGGTATGAAGAATGCCGAGTAGTTTCTCTCAAAGAACTTAAATTTTCTTTTCGAGTCTTAGTAGTTTAAGTCGTATATAGATAGTGTCATAAAAAAAAAAAAAAAAAAAAAAATAAAAAATAAAAAAAAAATGCTCAGTTCAGTGATACCATTATATGATGTATCGATAGGCACAAAGTACCAAAGTTTCCTTTTAATCTGAACTTAAATGTATACAATGTTCTTATGGGAAACGTATTCAGATATATGGCTGAGAATGCTTGTTCTTAAAATAGACAAGTCCTTTAAATCTTATGAAAGATCTTGCATTATAATTATGTATATTTGGTCTTTATAAAGAAAGTCTCGGGTACATATATGTGTATGTATTGCTTTTTTGGATGTATATTTGTGACAAGATATACAAATATCAAATAAATCTGTTGAAAATATGAAGCTAATGTGGCCTTTGAGATTCGAACAAGTAAGTCCTTGGGGTGTCTTTGTATACCTAGCCTACCTAAAGTTTCCAACTTGGGATAGGTTGTCAGAAAGTTCGCTACACGGGTCTCATAGAAAGTCACGGGTTTTCATAAGTGCTTTAAAAAATAATGTCACAAATATGCAAGTACTTGGCATTGTGCAATGTTGAGTATATTTCCGCACGTGAGTCAAGTTAAGTCACTTTACGCGTGAGGAATCACCGACCTGTCACCGCTGACTTGATTCTTAAAGACTTTCTCACTTTACTCACCAAATGTCTTAATCTTAGTGCTTGTTTCGATTGTGAGAGTGTATCTGAATATGGGGCACATAAGTTCGCAAACTAAAATTGTGGCATGAGTAACTTACTAGGTTACATGGTGACTGTCCTTGGCTCAAGTAATACGAAAGTGCCACAAACCAAAAAGGAGACTGGAAGTACCGAGTGTTTAAGAGGACAAACATATTGGTAATCGTTTTTGGATCACTGTTCATAACTAATAATAAGAGAATTATTTCTCGCTAGTAGGCTTATGTAAATGCTAATCTGATTTGATCAGTAGTAACCAAGTAACATGTGAATAATGAATAAATTAAGTTAACTAGTGTTTAGATTAGTTTATTGTTCTGTAATTTTTATTCTAATTTATTTTTCATTTTATTGAGTCAAAATAGTATTTTCATAAGTTCTTATTGCACGAGAGATCTTACTTAAATTCTGTTGAGTATATATTTTGCTGAATTCATTCATTTGAATTCTTGATGAGGTTATGTGATTTGTACAAAAGAAGATTTTCTGATATGGACATTAATTTGTTTAAGTTTAGAAAATGATCTTTTAAGTATTATGTGAAAAGTCAAAGTTATTTGAAATCTCACAAGTTTAAGTTGTTACAAGTTACGAATTTAATTAATAACTTGGTGACCTTTTAGGGTTTGACAATGGAATGACCTCCCTTGATTTTTTGTTAGAATCTTGAGTATTTCGTAATTGTTAACCCTAATTTTGTGTGTTTTAGCTTGAATTTTCTGCATTATTATGCCTTTGCTCTTGATGCGTTAATGAGTTTTTGGTAAGTGTGCAGTGTTCAGGTTAAGAAGATAAATTTGGAGTGCTGATCCTTGTTGCAATACAGTGTTATTCATACTGATGATATCATGGAGACAAGATTTTTTGGTGTGAAGTGACAATATTGTGATGCAGATATGAGCACGTGAAGGAAGAATACATGAACTTGCCTTTGGAGTATTTATTTACTTTACATTTCATGTATTTAGTGAAAATAATCAAATTTGATACTTGTTTCTTTTGATTTTCGTATCTTGACTTATGACATGATTTCGGAAACTTTACTAAGTTCTTCATTGGATTTTTGGGCTATTCATTGGTTGTTTGTTTTGAAGACGGCATCTAATATGGGACTTAAGTGTTTCAAGATGGTTTGCTGTCAAGCATCTCAATGATTAGAGAAATGCTCTTCGTATCATGGTCGTGGTTGGTAACGCTGTTAATATGTCAATTGATTATTTTCAGGATTGTTGATGGTTGGTTTTAGACCTTGGGGTTTTTATTCAAGATTATAATGTTTGTCAAATACTTACATTATGATGATGATTTTGGATGATGGTACTTCTTGGTACAAGGCATGAACAAGTTGCTTTTAATGAGTTTTTGCTATGTACAGGATTAGGTCAAGGGTCGCATCGTGGAAAGTTTCGTGATGAAGAATCTGGAAAAATTTTCTAAGTACAAATTTGTTCTTACGAAGATATTTAACTTCGTTTAGAATTGCCCTACGAAGATAACTCTATCTTCGTTTTCTTGATTTACGAAGATAATCTATCTTCGTTCCATTGATTTACGAAGATAACTCTATCTTCGTTCCATTGATTTACGAAGATAACCTCTATCTTCGTTCCAGTTTTTTACGAAGATAACCTCTATCTTCGTTCCAGTTGATCTTACGAAGATTAACTTCGTTCTACCATTCGTTTATTGTTACCTAACGAACTTAAAGACTAATTTCGTACAGTTTAAACTTATGAAATTATTGATTAAGTTCATCTAAGCCTGCAACTCATTTCTTGTGCTAATCCTATAATTGTTCTTATATTATGATTTGTTTTGCAGAAATGGCTCTTGCCACACGTCAGTTCATTAAGAAGCACAATCTTGCCTTAAATCTTGATCCAGATCAGCATAATTGTGAACGTTATCATGAGATGTTTGATTTTGGAAACAACTAGCTGTTCAGAATGTCTACGAACTTATCCTTCGTTCATTGTTTACGAACTTAGGTTCTGAAGCAGAGTTTACGAACTTAGTCCATGTTTTCAACTAACGAATTTAGGAGTTCTTGTTAACAAACGAACTTAGGTTCTGAACTATTTACGAACTTAGGTTCTGAACAATTACGAACTTAGGTTCTAACAATTACGAACTTAGTTCTTCAACAAACGAACTTAGTTCTAACAAACGAACTTATCCTTCGTTCATTGTTTACGAACTTAGGTTCTGAAGCAGAGTTTACGAACTTAGTCCATGTTTTCAACTAACGAATTTAGGAGTTTGATTTTGGAAACAACTAGCTGTTCAGAATGTCTACGAACTTATCCTTCGTTCATTGTTTACGAACTTAGGTTCTGAAGCAGAGTTTACGAACTTAGTCCATGTTTTCAACTAACGAATTTAGGAGTTCTTGTTAACAAACGAACTTAGTTAAGCTTCAATGCTATCTTCGTTTATTGTTACCTAACGAACTTAAAGCCTATTTTCGTACAGTTTTCCCTTACGAACTTAAAGAGTAATTTCGTACAGTTTAAACTTATGAAATTATTGATTAAGTTCATCTAAGCCTGCAACTCATTTCTTGTGCTAATCCTATAATTGTTCTTATATTATGATTTGTTTTGCAGAAATGGCTCTTGCCACACGTCAGTTCATTAAGAAGCACAATCTTGCCTTAAATCTTGATCCAGATCAGCATAATTGTGAACGTTATCATGAGATGTTTGATTTTATTGCTCGCTCTAGGCTTTCTTTTGTATTTTGTGATTCACCTAGACTCATTAGGCAGTATATTGATGCCTTCTGGAGGACTGCTCATCAGGTCATGGTTAATGGTCGTAGTTTTGTTCGTGCTACTGTCGAAGGAATTACATTTGATTTCAATGCTGCGATGCTTCGTAATATTCTGCATTTGGGTGAAGAACCAGACGAAGCAGTGGAATTGGCTTATGACTTTGACCTTATTCGTAGATGTTTTCAAAGAATGGGATATGTTGGTGAAATAAAGCTTCCTTTTGACAAAAGTGGATTTCAAGGACGTTGGAGATATCTTGCTTACGCTTTGTTGGTATGTCTGAGCAATCGTAAGGCTGGATTTGATCAGCTTTCTGCTCAGATTTCTTCGCAGATGGTTGCCTTGGTCTACAATCGACCTTATCCTTTTTCGGCATACTTCTATCACGAGTTTATTGGTCAAATCAATGCCAAAGCGAAAAATAGGTTTCTCTTATATCCTCGCTTTGTTATGGCAATCGTTAGACATTTTTGTCCGAACTTGGTATTTGATCAAGGTCCTCGCTATGCACCACATGCTTGGCCTTTACGTCTATTTGCTGATCTAGCAGCCAATACTCGAAATGTGGCTGGTCTTAATGATTCACCACTTTTTGGTCATTTGATTAATCCAAACTATCGATCCCGTTTTGAGGATGATATGTTTGTGGATGATGATGATGATTCTGATCATGAGGATGATGATGATGATGATGATGATGATGATGATGATGATGATGATGATGATGATGATGATGATGATGATGATGATGATGATGATGATGATGATGATGATGATGATGATGATGATGATGATGATGATGATGATGATGATGATGATGATGATGATGATGATGATGATGATGATGATGATGATGATGATGATGATGATGATGATGATGATGATGATGATGATGATGATGATGATGATGATGATGATGATGATGATGATGATGATGATGATGATGATGATGATGATGATGATGATGATGATGATGATGATGATGATGATGATGATGATGATGATGATGATGATGATGATGATGATGATGATG
The DNA here is from genome assembly GCA_034093135.1 of Erigeron breviscapus. NCBI lineage: Eukaryota > Viridiplantae > Streptophyta > Magnoliopsida > Asterales > Asteraceae > Erigeron > Erigeron breviscapus. Next base: position 3,383,445 of record CM067170.1, on the reverse strand, counting down.
ATGATGATGATGATGATGATGATGATGATGATGATGATGATGATGATGATGATGATGATGATGATGATGATGATGATGATGATGATGATGATGATGATGATGATGATGATGATGATGATGATGATGATGATGATGATGATGATGATGATGATGATGATGATGATGATGATGATGATGATGATGATGATGATGATGATGATGATGATGATGATGATGATGATGATGATGATGATGATGATGATGATGATGATGATGATGATGATGATGATGATGATGATGATGATGATGATGATGATGATGATGATGATGATGATGATGATGATGATGATGATGATGATGATGATGATGATGATGATGATGATGATGATGATGATGATGATGATGATGATGATGATGATGATGATGATGATGATGATGATGATGATGATGATGATGATGATGATGATGATGATGATGATGATGATGATGATGATGATGATGATGATGATGATGATGATGATGATGATGATGATGATGATGATGATGATGATGATGATGATGATGATGATGATGATGATGATGATGATGATGATGATGATGATGATGATGATGATGATGATGATGATGATGATGATGATGATGATGATGATGATGATGATGATGATGATGATGATGATGATGATGATGATGATGATGATGATGATGATGATGATGATGATGATGATGATGATGATGATGATGATGATGATGATGATGATGATGATGATGATGATGATGATGATGATGATGATGATGATGATGATGATGATGATGATGATGATGATGATGATGATGATGATGATGATGATGATGATGATGATGATGATGATGATGATGATGATGATGATGATGATGATGATGATGATGATGATGATGATGATGATGATGATGATGATGATGATGATGATGATGATGATGATGATGATGATGATGATGATGATGATGATGATGATGATGATGATGATGATGATGATGATGATGATGATGATGATGATGATGATGATGATGATGATGATGATGATGATGATGATGATGATGATGATGATGATGATGATGATGATGATGATGATGATGATGATGATGATGATGATGATGATGATGATGATGATGATGATGATGATGATGATGATGATGATGATGATGATGATGATGATGATGATGATGATGATGATGATGATGATGATGATGATGATGATGATGATGATGATGATGATGATGATGATGATGATGATGATGATGATGATGATGATGATGATGATGATGATGATGATGATGATGATGATGATGATGATGATGATGATGATGATGATGATGATGATGATGATGATGATGATGATGATGATGATGATGATGATGATGATGATGATGATGATGATGATGATGATGATGATGATGATGATGATGATGATGATGATGATGATGATGATGATGATGATGATGATGATGATGATGATGATGATGATGATGATGATGATGATGATGATGATGATGATGATGATGATGATGATGATGATGATGATGATGATGATGATGATGATGATGATGATGATGATGATGATGATGATGATGATGATGATGATGATGATGATGATGATGATGATGATGATGATGATGATGATGATGATGATGATGATGATGATGATGATGATGATGATGATGATGATGATGATGATGATGATGATGATGATGATGATGATGATGATGATGATGATGATGATGATGATGATGATGATGATGATGATGATGATGATGATGATGATGATGATGATGATGATGATGATGATGATGATGATGATGATGATGATGATGATGATGATGATGATGATGATGATGATGATGATGATGATGATGATGATGATGATGATGATGATGATGATGATGATGATGATGATGATGATGATGATGATGATGATGATGATGATGATGATGATGATGATGATGATGATGATGATGATGATGATGATGATGATGATGATGATGATGATGATGATGATGATGATGATGATGATGATGATGATGATGATGATGATGATGATGATGATGATGATGATGATGATGATGATGATGATGATGATGATGATGATGATGATGATGATGATGATGATGATGATGATGATGATGATGATGATGATGATGATGATGATGATGATGATGATGATGATGATGATGATGATGATGATGATGATGATGATGATGATGATGATGATGATGATGATGATGATGATGATGATGATGATGATGATGATGATGATGATGATGATGATGATGATGATGATGATGATGATGATGATGATGATGATGATGATGATGATGATGATGATGATGATGATGATGATGATGATGATGATGATGATGATGATGATGATGATGATGATGATGATGATGATGATGATGATGATGATGATGATGATGATGATGATGATGATGATGATGATGATGATGATGATGATGATGATGATGATGATGATGATGATGATGATAAAGATTAGATAAAGTGTATATTAGGTTTCATGTAATAAGTTTACGACATGTAAATGTAATCTATCTTATTTCAATGCAATTATATTTCATCTTTATTATTATTATCATGATTATTCATTGTATTCTGGTGTTCATTTTGTATAATCTTAATAGATGATACAGATGATGCAGAATTATTCTTTGATGGTGATGAACTTGAGGAAGGTGAGTTTGTTCCTGAACCGGATCTAAATATATTCAAGAAACCTTACGGGTTTGATGATGTTTGGGACTCAATTCCTGAAGATCCATCTATAGAAGAAAGAAAAGTGTTAGAGTTCAAGAGAAAAGAAGTTAAGGAAAGAATGCTTCAAGATTCAATTAGTAGCACCGCTAAAGTTTTAAACTTTGTGGTATATGCTAAGGTTGATGATACATTGATTCCTTTCCACTGGGAAATTAACTTGACAAGACCTTTTGATCCAAATGATTATCCAGTTCCTCTCAGAGAAGATGATCCACTACAAGAGATTGATCGACTTGTGCCTGGGCAAATAATTAATGAATATATATGCACATGGGATACTATGAAACCCATTATGTATTGGACTCATATCTCAGATAAAGATGCTGCAAAATATAAAACAAAAAAAAAAAAAAAAAAAAAAAAAAAAAAAAAAAAAAAAAAAAAAAAAAAAAAAAAAAAAAAAAAAAAAAAAAAAAAAAAAAAAAAAAAAAAAAAAAAAAAAAAAAAAAAAAAAAAAAAAAAAAAAAAAAAAAAAAAAAAAAAAAAAAAAAAAAAAAAAAAAAAAAAAAAAAAAAAAAAAAAAAAAAAAAAAAAAAAAAAAAAAAAAAAAAAAAAAAAAAAAAAAAAAAAAAAAAAAAAAAAAAAAAAAAAAAAAAAAAAAAAAAAAAAAAAAAAAAAAAAAAAAAAAAAAAAAAAAAAAAAAAAAAAAAAAAAAAAAAAAAAAAAAAAAAAAAAAAAAAAAAAAAAAAAAAAAAAAAAAAAAAAAAAAAAAAAAAAAAAAAAAAAAAAAAAAAAAAAAAAAAAAAAAAAAAAAAAAAAAAAAAAAAAAAAAAAAAAAAAAAAAAAAAAAAAAAAAAAAAAAAAAAAAAAAAAAAAAAAAAAAAAAAAAAAAAAAAAAAAAAAAAAAAAAAAAAAAAAAAAAAAAAAAAAAAAAAAAAAAAAAAAAAAAAAAAAAAAAAAAAAAAAAAAAAAAAAAAAAAAAAAAAAAAAAAAAAAAAAAAAAAAAAAAAAAAAAAAAAAAAAAAAAAAAAAAAAAAAAAAAAAAAAAAAAAAAAAAAAAAAAAAAAAAAAAAAAAAAAAAAAAAAAAAAAAAAAAAAAAAAAAAAAAAAAAAAAAAAAAAAAAAAAAAAAAAAAAAAAAAAAAAAAAAAAAAAAAAAAAAAAAAAAAAAAAAAAAAAAAAAAAAAAAAAAAAAAAAAAAAAAAAAAAAAAAAAAAAAAAAAAAAAAAAAAAAAAAAAAAAAAAAAAAAAAAAAAAAAAAAAAAAAAAAAAAAAAAAAAAAAAAAAAAAAAAAAAAAAAAAAAAAAAAAAAAAAAAAAAAAAAAAAAAAAAAAAAAAAAAAAAAAAAAAAAAAAAAAAAAAAAAAAAAAAAAAAAAAAAAAAAAAAAAAAAAAAAAAAAAAAAAAAAAAAAAAAAAAAAAAAAAAAAAAAAAAAAAAAAAAAAAAAAAAAAAAAAAAAAAAAAAAAAAAAAAAAAAAAAAAAAAAAAAAAAAAAAAAAAAAAAAAAAAAAAAAAAAAAAAAAAAAAAAAAAAAAAAAAAAAAAAAAAAAAAAAAAAAAAAAAAAAAAAAAAAAAAAAAAAAAAAAAAAAAAAAAAAAAAAAAAAAAAAAAAAAAAAAAAAAAAAAAAAAAAAAAAAAAAAAAAAAAAAAAAAAAAAAAAAAAAAAAAAAAAAAAAAAAAAAAAAAAAAAAAAATATTGAATCAAAAAAAAAAAAAGTGGTTAAGCCAGATAAAAGCGTTGAGTATATTCAACATGATATCAAGTGTATGATCAAAGTCCCTGCCAAGAAGTAGGCACAAGATGTCTTGGATAAGATGGATAATTGGGAGATTGATCGGAATTCTGGTGAAGCCAAGATGTATGCAGACTCGAAGAAGAATATGTTGTTGAGAAGGATGTATGATCCAATGCAGTTGGTTAACTTCTCGAGAAATGATCAGAGAAAATTATACGATACTGAATGTTCATTTTTACCATTCTGGAAGAATGAAGAAGGTCGATATCGTAAGATTCTTCAAGTCTGCTTACACGAAAATATCCATGCAAATAGCAAGCGATTGTTATTTGATGGATGATAAAGATTCTTTTGAAGACTGAAGAAATTGAAGATGCTGCTGTCAAGGGGGAGTTTGTTGATGCATGTTAATGTGACAACAGCAACTTAGATTTGATTAGTCTTTTAGATTAAGACATTATGTCTTGTTTATATATGTGTAATTGATAGATTATGGACTTCATGTTTTAGTAATGATCGATTACATGTCGAAATCAAGAAGGATGATGGCTATTCGGACAGCCTCCTGGTCGCGAGTTTTGATGTTGTTTGGGGCTGATTTCGCATCATCATCCATGCTCCAAACCTTCATGGCTTTGCTACTCACATTATAGAGATGATTAATTGTTTATTTTAGGATTGAAAGTGATGTTTGGGGGTGTTTTTGGCCTGGAAGTTCTGCCAAGAAAAAGAAAAAGAAGAGAGAGATGGGACAGTTTTGAGAGCACACTTGGTGTGTGTGTATGTTGGGTTGTGTGAGAAAAATCAGAAAATGAGAGAGGGAGGGGAGCATACCCACGTGAAGTAGGAGGAGGAAAGGAGTTGGGGGAGTGCTCATTGGTCTAGTTGAGTGGTGGCTTGAAGCCCATTGGCTAGGAAAAGTGTGTGTTGTGTATATTAGAATTTAAGGGTATATATGGTTGTATTTTGGTCTAGATTCATGCATGAATACTTGTGTATGTATAAATATATATGTGTGTAGTGTAATTATTTAAATTAGTTAGTTGTTTATAATATATTGTATCATTTTGTTATTAGATGAAGTTTTAAATGCATTAATTTATATATATATATATATATATATATATATATATATATATATATATATATATATATATATATATATATATATATATATATATATATATATATATATATATATATATATATATATATATATATATATATATATATATATATATATATATATATATATATATATATATATATATATATATATATATATATATATATATATATATATATATATATATATATATATATATATATATATATATATATATATATATATATATATATATATATATATATATATATATATATATATATATATATATATATATATATATATATATATATATATATATATATATATATATATATATATATATATATATATATATATATATATATATATATATATATATATATATATATATATATATATATATATATATATATATATATATATATATATATATATATATATATATATATATATATATATATATATATATATATATATATATATATATATATATATATATATATATATATATATATATATATATATATATATATATATATATATATATATATATATATATATATATATATATATATATATATATATATATATATATATATATATATATATATATATATATATATATATATATATATATATATATATATATATATATATATATATATATATATATATATATATATATATATATATATATATATATATATATATATATATATATATATATATAT
>CM067170.1:3343892-3362984 GCA_034093135.1 Erigeron breviscapus | reverse complement strand
ACGTTGATTGTTGATTTGATTGATTGTATGATTGAATTGTTGATGTGGACATGTTAGCGCATTGTTTACGATGTAAGTCGCACCGTTAGCGCATTATTATTATATAAGTCGCACCGTTAGCGCATTGTTAATTATTAACTATGTAAGCCGCACCGTTGTTGAACGTTATTGATCGTTATGGAACGTTGTTGAACGTTATATGGAATCGTTGTTGTTGAACGTTGACTTGTATTGAATTGTGATAATGTGAAACCTTATAGGTTTTCCTTGGATGTGATTAGTTCTCCTAATCCTCACTTATTGTTAATGGTTGTATCCGATACGGTTATTCCTTGTTACTTGTCCCTACGAACTCACCAACTTTATGTTGACGCTCTTTAGTACACTTTTCAGTTAATCAAGTTAATTAGAGACAAAATGGATGATTGCATGCTTGCTTGCTAGGATTGGACTAGCTTTGGACTTTCTGGATCCATGATCCTTACTTCCCTTTTATGGGTTACTTTTAGGATCAACTACTATCAATTAAATTGCCTTTTATTATTGATTGAACATGTATTTCAATGAATGTTGATGATTGTATACGTTTGTACAAGTTTAAGGATTGTTTCAATCCTATGTTTTCATATAGTTTGACTCTACATAATTCCCATGTCGTGCTGTTCTTTTCTAAGTGATACCCCATGATTCCGCCATGTTGGGGTGTTACAACATGGCACCACAAAGGAACGGTGGGGAAACAAGTGATCAGACCCGACGCCAAGAAGAAGAGGCCCAGCGAAGGACCGAGTTAGCTGAGCTTATCTCCCAACAAATCAATGCCGTCATGCCAAACATTGCCACCCAAATTGCGGAGAATGTGACCGCTACACTTAACAGCTGAGCCAAAAGCCAGCTGGACTTTTAAAACAGCCGGAACTTCCCGAGTGGAAGTGGGAGCAAATAGCAATGGACCTAGTAACGAAATTGCCTCGGACAAAGAAAGGTCATGATGCTATATAGGTGATTGTTGATCGTCTTACGAAATCAGCCCATTTCATCCCCATCAAAGAAGATTGGAACACTGAGCGTTTAGCTCGTCTGTACGTTGAAAAGATTGTGATATTACATGGTGTACCTCTGTCCATAATATCCGATAGGGATGGTAGGTTTACCTCGTTTCTGGGGTCTTGTGCAAGAAGCAATGGGCACTACGTTAGCATTAAGCACGGCTTACCACCCACAAACGGATGGGCAAAGTGAGCGTACAATACAAACGCTGGAGGATATGCTAAGGGCTTGCGCATTAGAATTCAGTGGAAGTTGGGATGAACACTTGCCATACGCAGAATTTACTTACAACAATAGTTATCACTCTAGCATACAGTGTGCGCCGTTTGAAGCTCTATACGGGCGTAAATGTAGATCACCCATGTGTTGGGTAGAGGCTGGTGAAAGAAGCCTAGCTACCGTTGATTTCATCCAAGAAACTACGGACAAGGTGGTAATCATTAAAGAAAAGCTCAAGGCCGCAAGAGATCGGCAAAAGAGTTATGCGGATCAAAGGAGGAAGCCCCTAGAATTTGAGGTTGGCGACAAGGTACTATTAAAGGTGTCGCCATGGAAGGAACTGTAAGGTTCGGCAAAAGAGGAAAGTTGAGCCCCCGATACATTGGGCCATTTGAAATTGTTGCTAGAATAGGCCCCGTAGCCTATAAGTTGAAATTACCACAAGAATTGGGAGATGTTCATGACACATTCCATGTGTCGAACTTGAAGAAATGTGTGGCGGATGATTCGAAAGTGGTCCCACTTGAAGAACTACGTGTGGAGGATAAGCTCCAATTTCGTAAGGAGCCAATAGAAGTTCTCGATCGCGATGAGAAACGCCTAAAGAGAAGCAAGATCCCTATTGTTAAAGTTAGATGGGATACGAAACGCGGACCCGAGTTTACATGGGAGCGCGAGGACTTTATACGCGAGAAATATCCGCACTTACTCCCTAAGCAAATTCAAATTCCGAGACGGAATTCTTCTAAGGGGTAAGGATGTAACAACCCTCTTTTAATATATATATGTGCTAGTTATGTTGTCTATGATCCAGCAAGCCATAGTTATACTTGAAGCTAGTAGATAATGCCCCTAAATTAGCAATCTAAAGCTATTGTTAATTCTAAATTTGAATTTATAAAAATGCCATTGAACAAAAAATTTTATATGATTAATCAAGTTATAAATGATAAAGTAAGCCTCACAAGTTGAGATATCAATCAAAATTCTTAAAATGTCCAACAAATCAATCACCAAACCAATTTAAGTAAATATGACATGAGAATAAAGATTTCTATCTCAAAGTATATTCATAAATTAATATGTACATAAAAGTGTTTAAATAATAATAAGTATATATATATATGCTTAAAATAAAATCAAGATTACAACCAATGAGCCTTGTAACAAATTAAAACACCAAAAATATATACATACATACATATATGTACGGCACATATATATATTGTAGAGTTAAGAATTCGAGCTTTTGTGTGTGTGTGAGTGTGTGTTAATGGCAGGTTACTAGAGAGAGAAAGTAGAGAGAGAGTAGAGAGATGTCAGGGAAAGTTTGGTTTGTATTATATGGTAAAAGGTTTACAATTAACATAATGGAGGGGGTTTATATACATATGAGCTATTTACACTATGCCCCCTTCCATTGTAACAAGATTACAATATAAGTACAAATTAACATAAGGTACACAAATCAACTACTACATTTATATTTCTAACAATCTCCCCCTTAGCAGTGATTTGTGAAAAATATCCAGTCTTTGTCTTTCTTTAACTCTTCGTATTGGTCTGTCTTTGTTTGGATGCCAGAACCAGTTTTCTCCTTCGGGTCTGTCATCTGGAACAATCATATTTGCTTCAAAATTTCTTGGAGGAATGTTATGTGGCCCTGGAAGATGACTAGGCTCATACTTGATCAGCAACCTCCTTTCCGACGAACAACATACTTCGACTTCTGAACGTTCTTTGCTTCTCTCATCATTCGAATGCTGTCTCGGTATTCAAGCCTTGATTGATTTTGGAGATCACTTTATCAAACACTTCCTTTTTCTTTTCATCTTGCTCATCTTCCTTCAAACACAGCAACACATTTTTACAAAACTCCAATGTTCCATCAGAATAAGAAGCAAGTTCATCCACGAATGAAAATCTTCTTCTTTCGGCTATTTAGAAAGACAACCCCAAAAGATGGTTCTTCAATGACATGACCAATACTGAGCTTTTCGATGTCTTCAGTGTAAAGACTCTGATCTGGATATGGAACTTTTATCTTCCTCTTCACAACTTCAAACTATTTGAAAATCTTCCAATGAAGCATATTGAATGCAACTTGACATGTATCTTTTTACAGCATCAAAAGCAATCACATCTTCACGGTATCTTTGCATTGCATTCAGGAAATGGTTGTAGAGGAAGATAATGTCATCAACTGGCAAAAGTTTAAATTGGGCTTCTGTAAATCGGTAGATCTTGTTGTTATCTCTTTTGACGTGAAAACATGGAATAAAGATAGTAACTCTTTTGATCAAAATCACCCTGATCAGCACCAATATCTTGTGGTTTCTCTGTTCTTCCAGCAACTTTGGATTATATTGTTTTGTAAGTTTAAGAAGTGCTGTATATTCTTCGATTTGCCTGGCTTCCTTAAACTTATACATTGAGTCTAACTCTGGTCTCTTGGTTTTAGTGACCTTAGTTGCTCCACAAAATATAGGGTAAGCCCTCTCCTCCAGATATCTTGATTTCTTAGCTGCTTCTTTAGGTTTGATGCCGAGAGCAACCATTCTTTCTCTATCCCTCAAGAAGTATCCCCGATTAATAAATCTTAGTTGTTATTCAGTTAAATCAGTTGGAAAATAATCAGGAAGAACTTCCTCAGATATGATTGCCTCTCTCAAAACCTGTTTGTAAGTAGATTTCTAAAAGTTCTGAACTGCAGCATCTGGAGTCTTTCTAAGATCATCAAAATTGTTGAATTCATTAAAATTATAATGCTGTGGAGCTGAGCTAGCACGAGCAGATGATTCTCCAACTTCAACTCTGCTTGAAGGACCTACTTCAAAGTAATCAAGATCTGCAAATTCTTCAAACATAGGTTCCTCTGCAGCTTCTACGTTCACAGGAGTCTCAACTACTCTGGCTCATCCAATATAACATTATCTTTTATGGCCTCTAGATCAGCTTCTCCTTCAGCATATTCAACTAAATCCTCTTCAATGACAAAACCTTCTTCTTCATTGACTTCAATATTTTCAACTTCTTCTTCACTTTCTACATCAGAATCAATACCAAAAACTTCAACTATCTTCTTCTAATCTCATCATCTAAAGAATCGTTCTCAACATTCTCAACATTCACACCCTCTGCTCTTTCTTCCATCACCACATCTCCAACATTTCCTTCAACTCTTGCCGAAGTATTATCAATGTTCGTTTGACCTTCTCCTTGGTTCTCCCCCTCGGGGTGATCATCAGAATCAGGATCATCCCGACGAAAAGCAACCGAGGCCGGTCGGCAAGATTCTAATGCCAACAATCTTAATTCAAACTAAGCTAGTTTAGCATCATACTCAGCCTTTTGTCTTTGAACTTGTTCTTGTAAGGCTTTGACTCTTCTTTCAGTTGCAAGTTCCCTTTCTCTAACTTCCAAGGCAGTCAACACTCCTCTTTCAGTAACAGTCAACAAATCACCCTCCAATCTTAAGATATTTACAAAATTTCACATGCAGAATCTTTGGTTGGTAGATTTGTTAATGTTGATGGAATTTGAGTTAGTGTTGGTGTTCTTTGTGTTGGTGTTTGATGTGGAGGAACCAACCCGGAGGTTGTTGGCACACTTGTGGTGTGACCTAAATTCAGCGATGCTGATTCAGGATTTCCTGCGGATCCTCGGGTTATACACTCACCAGCAGTTTCAGATTCATGGGCTTTGCAACCCGAATCAATTTGTGTCCTAGACTGTGATAAATCACTGTCCTGGACTTGTTGTTGGGCAACACCACTAACAACACCGGGGTCACTTAGAATGCCCGTTAATACAGTCTCAGGTTGATCCTGAGGAACAGCAGTGTCACTACGGCGTTCATACTGTCCCCAGTCTCGGTCTGAGGACTGTTACCTGCGGCTAAAGCTGGCGTGATGTTAGCTAAGGCAGGATTTCCAAGCTGTCCTTGAGGGTCACACAAAGTGGGTCCCCCTCCGCTTGTTCCGGCACCAGTACTCAACTGGGCTTGTGAATCAGTGTCCCTAGGGGATCTAGACTCTTGTGCATGAACTGAAGGCGAGAGGTGGGGCTGGTCCTCTTATTTCAACACTCTCATCCTCCAAATGAGGAGAGTGTGTTGAGCGTGGCTGATCCCCATGCATTTGTGAGACTAACTCCTGTTGTGAGGAGTCAGAATGGCTGGGAGAGTTTGGTGCAAGCGAGAATGGGCAGTTCCCGACTTCTACCCTAGGGTAAAAAACCCGGCTAGACACATTGGTTTGAACTATGGAGGGCCAACGTTTTCTTTATGCCCTTGTCCTAACCCGGACCGCACATACTCTCTGGTATTTTCAACTCCTCCCTCAAATCCGCCTTGTTCCTCCAGCACATCATTATCTCCAGTGCTAACATTCTCAGTTTCTAACTCAGATACAACATTATCCACAATTCTTGTTGCTTGTTCAACATCAAACTCCGCTGAGGCACCAGGTTGTTCATTCACATCTGCTGAAGAAGATTCAAGTCTTTGTCTTGCAGATTTAGACGACTTATGTTTTCGTTTTGATTTCTTCTTCTTTGAAGTCTTGCTTTAGAACACTTCTAGCAGACATTTTAAGTCGTCTACCTGGTGGTGGAGTTGGTTCATCAGGTAGAGCAGATGCAAGTGGTGTTGGATTAAGAATCGGTGATGAACGAGGTGGTGTAAAAATTGGTGGATTCGGTGAAACAACGGATGGTATAGGTGTAGATTGCGAAGGTGAAGATTGCGAAAAATGAACGGTTGGTGTAGATTGTGTAGATTGTGAAGGTGATGTTTGTGAGGTAATGTTTGGTGTAGATTGTTGTGAAGGTGATGTTTGTGATGTAATGTTTGGTGTAGATTGTGAAACAGGTGATGAAATAGGTTCAGGTGAAGCAACATCTTGCTCAAACATAACTCTCTTTGACTTTCTTTTCCTCTGCTCAGAGGCCCCTTCATCACTAACCCCTCTTTTTCTTTTTGACGAACTAGGACCCTCACTTGGCGACCTATGCTCAGCTTGGGAAGGAGTCTGTCGGCTTTCAGACCCCATTGCTGAACTAACCACTCGAGATAAGCCCTAAGGTGAGGACTCTGAGCAGGAACCAGATTAATCAGGAATGGTGGAATCGAAAAAGGTCTTACAGTTTCACAACTTGTGCCTCTCAAGTTGGATTTATACATCGCAATCACACACTTGAAGCTGTTCTCCAATTTTGGAATTTCCTCTGCATTATCAAGAACATCTTCGATAATTAGTGTGAAGAATCTGATAAAGGGAATATATTTTCTGTCTTGTTTATCCTTTCCCTTGACAACTTGAATCATCTTTTTTCCATATAATCGCCGCAAAGTCACACTGCACATTGTGAGTGACTGCATATAGATTGCCAAAGAATCCTTTGTCATAAGATCAATTCCTTTCTGTGATGGCATCAAGCAAGTTGTAAGAATATTGTACATCGTATGCCAGAGAGTTGCTACATTACTCCTTCTAAAATCTCTCATCGTTGTCAACTCTCCTGCATAACCCAACGAATGAACCCCAGCCAACATTTTTTCAACTGATGGGAGTTCTTCGTATTCTTCAAGTACAGGAAATCCAATTGTTGTTCTAAACTCATCCAAAGTGACAATTAAACAGTTCATCTTCTGACTCTAGAGAAAATTTAAAGTAGTCTGCTGTGTTATGCCTTTTACTTCCTCGTACATATTCAATTGATTGCCACAGCTCAAAGACATACTTTTCAGGTACAATTGCCCCTCCAGTCAGAGCATTATTCAGTGGATGATAGCTAAGAATCTCTGGAATGATCGGGAATTTGCAAGCAAATGGGATATGAAGTGCTTGATTGGCTTGCATTTTCATTGAATCTCCTTCTCTGAACATTGCCATCTTGGTACTTTATTATTTTTCTGTTTAAGACAAACTGACCAAAGGTATTGACCAGAAAATACATTTCAAACACAGAAAAATAACAAAATATACCAACTTTTAAGAAACACATTTATTACACAGACAATGTTTTGCATATATATTAAAAATGAGAGAACAAATTAGTACACAAAGGCGTTCGATACCTTGCATCTCACTCAAATATATATACAAAACATGACAATATATAGGATCACATAAGTATTAAAAGATAAGAAAACAAGGTAGTACACAAAGGCGTTCGATACCTTGCCTCTCACTCGAAACACTTATGAAATACTATATATACATATACACAATACACATATACAGTTAAACATTTTAAAACACATCACAAATAATAATAAAAGAAACATAGAATAAAATAAAGAATAAAAATAAAAATAAAATAACAAAAAAAATTGAAATTCTAATTTGTACTATTTGCAGAGCAAAAACCTCTGCAAATAGCACATTTTGGAAAATTTGCCCAGTGTTTGACAAGGACAAAAAAAAATGGTTTTGGCAAAATTTTGATTTGTATTGGAGTTGAAATATGTAAATTCAGAGCTCAAAGCTCTGCAAATGAGTAGTTCAGTCCAACTCCTTTGAAATGTATGAAATTTTCTTTTATTGAACAACAAAAATGTTGTCAATTGATAAAGAAAAATTTCAATGTGAAAAATTTCAAATTGTACTGTTTGCCGAGCAAAATGCTCTGCAAACAGTTGGATTTAAAACTTTGTGAAAATTTGTTTTTCATTTTGTACTGTTTGCAGAGCAAAAAACTCTGCAAACAGTTGTATTAAAACTTGGTGAAAAAAAAATTTTTTCATTTTGTACTGTTTGCCGAGCAAAAAGCTCTGCAAACAGTTGGTTTAGAACTTTGGTGAACAAAATTTTCATATTGTACTGTTTGCCGAATAAAATTCTCTGCAAACAGTTGTTTGACCAAGTTGGGAAAAGTTTTATACCAAATGCACTGTTTGCCGAGCAAATTGCTCTGCAAACAGTTGATTTTAAACATGGAAAACTTTTTGGAGCAAAATGGTCTGTTTGCCGAGCAATGAGCTCTGCAAACAGTAGTTTTTAAGGCTTGAAAGACTTGGAATTCAAAAAAGGCCTGTTTGCCGAGCTCAAAGCTCTGCAAACAGTTGATTTTAAGACTTGGATTCATTTTGAACAAAATGCACTGTTTGCCGAGCAAATTGCTCTGCAAACAGTTGTTTTCATTCTTGGAAAAATTTTGGAATTCAAAATGGCTTGAATGCCAAGCAAAATGCTCTGCATCAAGTAGTGTTTAAGGACTTGGTGAAAATTTTCTGGTTTGATAAAAACAAGCATTTGCCGAGCAAGAAGCTCTGCAAATGACACTTTTGATTCAGAAATTTGTTTGGGAAAAATAAGAACATGTTAACCAGGCTTAATGATGATTTGAAGGTTATTATGAACAAATAACCCATTTGCTGAGCAAATTGCTCTGCAAATGGTACATTTCATCAAAAACTTATTGGTTTACCCAGCCCTAGTTCAAACTAACCCAGAAAAATCCACCAAGTATGCAGATTAATACATTAAAAGCAAAACAACAACAAGTAGTAGTCCTAATCATGCAACTAACATCCTCAAAATATGAATCAAAACATCATATCAAGCATAAGAATTCGAAATATTCAACTTGGCATTTAATCAAACAGTTGGTGATCAAAAATAAACATGAAATCTTACCTCAAAAACCGATGATTTGATCGATGTAAATGATGAAATACAACTGAAAATCTATATCACACGAATGTATCCACTTGAATTATTATGAACAGAATTGAAATATTGATATATTGATGTGACTTTTGATCGGTTTTAGAGAGAAAAAAAATAAGATATTTTGTTTGAAATTTCAAAGTGAATATTTTGACCCGCCCATTTCCAATTTAAAGAGCAAACATGGGTCGCGGGTCTGGGTGTGACCCGCGTGTCAACCCGAATCCAAACAAGTCTTGGGCTTACAATTCAGTTGGTCTCAAATTGGTTTTGGGCTTACACCACATTTTGGGCTCATAATACAATTTGGGCTGGTCTTGTTGGGTTTACACTTAAAACAAACAGAATAAAATAAAAATAAACAAGAAAAATAAAAAAAAAACTAAAAGGAAATTAGAAAAAAAAAACTAAAGAAAACACTTATTAAAAATTTTAACAATTTGAGAAAAATCTTTTTATCTTTTTAAAGTTTTCTAATTTTGTATTTGATTTTTCAATTTTAAAACAAACACACATATACGAAAAAGAAAAATTAAAATAAAATAAACAAATAATAAACAAATATTTTCATGCATTTCACACTCCCCCTCAAATAAAGCATATAACAAAACAGTGAATTTACAAACTCCCCCTAAAATCATGCATTCTACCCTTTTTCTCCCCCTCAAACATTGCATGTAATATCAAGTAAAACACATCAATGTTTGAAACAGAAAAATGAACATAGAATACATGGCATGAAATCATTTAAGTTTGTAAATCTAGCATTCCCAACTTGGTTTTAAGAAAATTAAACCTGTTCATCCAAAGGTTTGGTGAAAAGATCAGCAAGTTGGTAGTCTGTTGGGACAAAATAGAGTTCGATGTTACCTTTTTCGACATGATCTTTAAGAAAATGGTACCGAACATTTATGTGCTTGGTCTTTGTGTGCTGTACAGGATTGCAAGAAATAGCAATAGCACTCTTTGAGTCACAGTAAATGGGAATTCTGTTGAATTGAAATCCATAATCAGTCAACTGTGTCTTCATCCAAAGAACTTGTGAACAACAACTTGCAGCAGCAACGTATTCAGCCTCTGCAGTAGATGTGGATACACAATTCTGTTTCTTTGAAGACCAACTGACTAATCTATCCCCTAAAAACTGTACGCTACCAGAAGTACTCTTTCGATCAACCTTACAACCTGCATGGTCAGCATCCGAATATGCAATTAACTGAAACCCGGTATCCCTTGGATACCAGAGACCAAGGTTCACTGTGTCTTTCAGGTATCGTAAGATCCGTTTAACGGCCTGGAAATGACTTTCCTTGGGATTGGCCTGGTACCTGGCACACATGCATGTGGCGAACATAATATCCGGGTGACTAGCAGTCAAGTACATGAGTGACCCTATCATACTGCGATATTTCTTTTGATCAAAAGATTTTCCATTTAAGTCAGCATTAATCTTTGTCCGAGCTTCCATGGGTGTTCCAATTGTTTGACAATCCATCATATCAACTTTTTCAACATGTCAAGAATGTACTTAGATTGACAAATAAAAGTACCATTTGACAACTGTTTTACTTGTAGACCAAGGAAAAAGTTTAATTCACCCATCATGCTCATTTCAAATTTCTTGATCAATTAAAGCAGAGAAATTCTTGCAGTATTTAGGATTAGTTGACCCGAAAATTATGTCGTCAACATAAATCTGGATTAGAATGATGATCACTCCCTTGTCGTTTGATAAACAAGGTAGTGTCAATCGAACCTTTGCTAAAACCAGATTTCACAAGATAAGAGGATAGAGCATCATACCATGCACGAGGGGCGCTTGTTTCAGACCATATAATGCCTTGTCTAACCTGTAAACGTAGTCTGGATGTTTGGAACTCACAAAACCTTCTGGTTGTTCAACGTACTTCTTCTTTGAGAATTCCATTTAAGAAGGCAGTTTTAACATCCATCTGATAGACTGTGAAGTTCTTGTAGGCAGCATAGGCAAGAAACATCCGAATAGCCTCAATTCGTGCAACTGGTGCGAATGTCTCATCATAGTCAATTCCATCTTGTTGGCAATATCCCTTTGCAACCAATCGTGCTTTTTTGCGTACAACAACTCCAGTTTCATCCTTTTTATTCTTGAAGATCCACTTGGTTTTAATTGGCTCCTTGTTCTTGTAAGGATTGGGAACTAATTTCCACACCTCAAGTCGTTCAAATTGATTCAGTTCCTCCTGCATAGCTTTCACCCAATCTGGACAACTTAGAGCTTCATTAACTTTCTTTGGTTCAACAATGCTCAGAAAATTCACAAACAGACATTCATTCGCGGAAGCAGATCTTGTCTGAACTCCAGTTGTTGGATTACCAATGACTTGAGAAATCGGATGAGCTCTTGTCCATTTGGTTGTGTGAGGAATTGGATCAAGTGGATCACCAGATTCTTCAGAATCAATAAAATCCAGAGAATGTTGTTCTGTCAATTGTTCAAACGAGGTTGCAATTGGTTCAACAAAGTTGTCATGAACATAATCCTCAGGATTGGTTGTAGGATTAGTCACTTGTGAGATAATATGAGGTTGAGTATGCAACTCTGACATATCAGTAGGTGGAGGAGAATCAGATGATGAATTAACATCTGTTGATTGTGATGGAGAAGACTCATTGGGATCCATTTCTTCTGAATTTGAACTGGTTGGTTCATTGTCATTTCCATCAGATTCAGGAACTTTCTTCGGAACTTGGAAAAATTCTTCAAACAAGATATCCCAATCTTGTGTTGTTGGAGTAGAGAATGATGATTTGTCATTTGAAGCAGTCTTTGTTGCGGAAGCTTGTGGACTTTGAAGTTCGGGTCTTGAACTGTGTTGTTCAAGAACCATCCCCGAGAGTTCATCAAATCTAACGTTCATACTCTCTTCAATTCTCTTGGTTCTTCGGTTATATACACGATATGCTATCGATTCTCTCGAATAACCGATAAATATGCCTCATCGCCTTTTGGTTCAAATTTGCCCAGATTATCTCGATCATTGAGAACATAACATACACATCCAAAATGTGCAAGAAGTTCACATTGGGCTTTCGTTTGTTTATCACCTCATAAGGAGTTTTATCAAACCTCTTGTTTATTATGGATCTGTTTTGAGTAAAACAAGCAGTAGCAACAGCTTCAGCCCATAGATTCGGTGGCAACTTCGAATAGGCAAGCATTGTTCTAGCTGCTTCAACAAGAGTTCGATTTCGACGTTCAACTACTCCTTTCTGTTGAGGTGTTCTGACAGCGGAAAATTGGTGTGAAATACCCATGGACTTGAAGAAAGAATCAATGTTGAATTCTTGAATTCAGTGCCATTGTCTGAGCGAACAATTCTAACAGATGATTTAAGATTGACTTGGGTCTTCTTGATGAAATCAATAATCACTTGCGGAGTGTCACTCTTTGCATGAAGAAAGAATACCCAAGTGTAACGAGAATAATCATCTACAATCACAAGAATGTATCGCTTGCCATGGATACTTTGAACTTTCATAGGGCCACACAAATCCATATGAATAAGGTGCAAAGGACCTTCTGTACTTAGAAACTTCTTTGGTTTGTGTGATGCTTTCTTCATCTTTCCAATTGCACAAGCTGGACAAACATGTTCACTTTCATACTTGTAGTCCGGAAGACCTTCAACAATTTGTTTATCCACGAGTGTATTAATCGTTTGAAAGTTAAGATGAGAAAGACGGCGATGCCATAACCAAGAATTTTGTGCAGTTGCTTTCGAAAGACAAATCTCTGAAGAATTAGATGAGATGTTGTTGAGATCAATTGTGAACAAATTATTGTCTCTTGTTCCAGTCAGAATATCCACACCATCTTCAGTCTGTCACTTTGCATTCATATCTCCTAAATAATACTTGAAGATCATTGTCACAAAATTGACCAACACTAAAGAGATTGTGTCCAAGTCCTTCAACGTAGGAAACTCTCTTGATAGTGACTCCATTTTTGACAATGTCTCCATCACCAAGAATAGGAGCGATATGATCATTTCCAAATCTGACGTTTCCCATAAACTTTTCAACAAAGTTCGAAAGAATGGACTTGTTTCCAGTCATATGACGTGAACATCCCGAGTCAACATACCAAACACAAATGAGAAATTCCTGCAAAGACAAGGTATATGATTTAGGTACCCATGTAAATTGGGTCCTTGCAGGTTAGAGGGATAACATGCAAGTACACATTAAAAAATAAACATCAAGCAAAATAACACGCAAACAAACAATTTATTTAAATAACAAACAAGCACACATAATTGTTCAAAATACAAATACGAATTACAAACAAAGAAATGTAAAGGTTTATACACAAGTTTTGATACAAGCAGGAATAGTCCTAGATGTAGTAGCATTATCTAATGTATTTGATCTACGGACAATCCACACTTGTTTGACATGGGTAGTGTTTCCATCAAGTTTAACATTTCTAGTAGCATGCAAGAATCTATCTTTTGGAATCCATTTACTGCTACTTTTCATGCACAAGTCACCTGAAACACGAATATTTTTAGAGTTAGAAACTAATTTAGCTTTTATGTTCTGAACAGGTTGCTTCTTGATGGGTTCTGTGATCTTATTCACTTTCTTTATGTTATTAGGTGACAGCCAACCATACTGGTCTTTGTATTTAGTCATGCCTGTAAAAGTATCTCTAACCCTCTGTAAAGTGCACTTTAGGATTCTTCTGAGAATACCTAGGGAAACTAGAATACCTAACCTGCTGAGGTTGTTTGTTACCTAATGAGAAAGTTTCAATCTTAACAATCTTCGGACCACTGCTTGTTTTGACTTCTTTTTGTGACTGAGATTCAGATTTGACCTTGTACATTTGATTGCCTAGAAGTCTTTTGGACTTTGGGACTTTTTCTTTGATGGTTTGGTCTTTGGTTTTGAATCAGTCTTGGGTGATGGGTTGGTCTTTGATCGTTGGGTGGTCTTTGGTCTTTGGAACTTATTGATTGATGAAGATTGTGAATAGTGTGACTTTGGAATTTTCTTCAGATAAAAATCAAGTTTTTCCTCCTTTTTAACAAAATGTTTTTCAAATTCAGGATCAAAATCATGATTTTCTTCCAAAAAATTTGTCAAATCTTCAGTTTCCAACTTCACACTAACTTCACTTTTCTTTATCGGACATGGACTTTGCTTGAGTGAAATTGATGCTTTTTCCTTTTCTTTATAAAATTGAAGTGCAATTTTCTGAAATTGGAATTCAACTTTTAGATCATTAAGTTCCTTTAGCACATTTAATCTCTGTTTTCTTTCTTTTTCAAACTTTTGTTTGAAAGCATCAATTTCATTCAAGTAGGATTGAGTTCCTTCAGAAAACTTGGTGAAAGTCTCAATTTCAGAGGTAATTGGGAAAGAAATAATCATCAACATCATGAACATCATCTAAATCACCATCAGTTTGCACAGACACATGAACAACTTTCTTTATGTCTACATTCCCATTTTGAACATGAATTGGATGATTCTCTTCAAACACATTGGTTTTCTTTTTCATGGATAAAATCTTCTCATTGATTTTTTCAAATGATTCAGAAAACTTTCGGTCAAAAACAATTTTGCACATATCAAAGATCTGAGATTCTTTTTCAGTTTGGACTGAAGCATTTACACTTTCACATATAGAACTCACAGAACATCCAGATAGATCACAAACTTTGGAGTCTATCTTGGGTTGGTCAATGACATAATGATTTTGAGCCTTCAAATTTTCTATCAAAGATTGCTTTTCCTCAAGATACTTTTGCAGATCTTCAATTACCTTTTCCAAAACTTTTTGTGGTACATACGGTCTCAAATTTTCAGGTTTTGGAATAGGATTAGGATTTTCCAAAGGTTTTTCAGTAAAACACTCAAGAATTTCGGGTATGACAGCCTCATGATTGTCTTTGAATGTCTTATGTGTAGAGTTAGCGAAGAGGTCATATGACTCATCCATTAACGCATAGTTAAAATAGACTTTTGCACCCTTTTCTAGAAAATCATCAGCCTCATAATCACTATCAGTCGGTCTCACAAATTGGTCTGTCATCCCACATCTCAAATAAGATTCGTTGTATAATGATGGGACTTCTTCTTGTGCTTCGAGCAAACATTTTGGATTGTTATAACCCAACCCTGATGTGAATATTGTTTCTGAATTTCTTGGCCTATTTAAAAAGACTTGTTGATATGAACGATTGATCTTATACAACTTTTCTTGATAAGACTTGATTTCAGCTTTCAGTTCATCATTTTCTTTATCAAGTTTTTGTTTAAGAGAATCTTTTATACAACATTCATATTTTAGGTCAGAAGTTTTGTTTTCAAATTCCGTCACATCAGGGATAGATTCTTTCATCTTGACATTCAAAGACTCAATGTCTTCAGCCAAAGCATTTGCTCGAAACATCTCATTGGTCTTTTCAACTTGAAGTTGTCTGACAGTCTTGCTCAGTTCAAGAACTTTGGTCTCAAGTTCTTGTTTCTCAAGATGCAGTTTGGAGTTTTGAGTAAAAGAGACTGCTGCTTTTTCAGATTTCAAATTCTCAAATCTTTTTGAAGTGAATCAATTTTAATTTGAAAATCTTTTTCTTTGTCCTCCAAATCTTTCTTTAATTTTAAATTCTTTTTACTCAACTCCCTGCAATCTTTTCTTGCTGTTTCACTCATGTCCATGTAGTGTTTTAACACTGATTTGGGAAAAGAGATTACCTCATCCTCGACTTCAGAAGAACTTTCATCATTTTCCTCCAACTCCTTTGACTTCTTGATCTTTGTCATGAAGCACATTTGCTGCAAGTTCGTCTGTCTCCTCATCAGAAAGATGTAACCACTTGTCATCCTCAGCGAGAAGAGCAATTCCGCTTTCCTCTTGTCTTGCCAGCAAAAGTTTGTACTTATAGTACTCGGAGTTCTTTTGTCGAGGTTTAGTACAGTTTATGGCAAAATGTCCAGTGATACCACAGTTGTAGCATTTCCTGTCTTCAGTTCTCTTATCCATGACCTTCTTCTCAAACTTTTTCTGATTGTCATACTTCTTCTCACCACCAGCAAAATCTTTCTTCTGATCATACTTAGGAGCATTCGCATTTTTAGCATATGAAGAGACTGATGAAGTCCTAAGCTGATTGTTTGTTGGTTTCTTTTTGAAGAATTTCTTCTTGAAAGCCTTTGTGAAATAAGCGAGTTCTTTGTACATCTCTTTCTGGCTTTCATCAAGATCACAATCACTCATTTCACTTGAATCAGAATCAGTTTGAACTTCAACAAAACTGTGTCTTGACAATCTTGAAGTCTTCCTTTCAGCAACCAAAGCCAATGGATCTGAATGTACACTCTCTTCTTTCTTCTTCTGAATTCTCTGAACATCCTCAACATTAAGTTGTAGTTTTTCAAACAGAGTGTGAATGGTGAGTTTTTCGAAGTCTGATTGTTGAGTTGAGTTGAGTTCCATAACTTGCCATTCCTCTTCCAGATTTTTGATGAATTTGATGTTCAGTTCCATATTGGTTCTCTTCACATCATTCTTTCTCAGCTCATTGATGACATTGCAGAATCTGATGTATACCTCATTCAATGGTTCACCTTTTTGTTGTTTGAATGTTTCATACATGTTCAGAACAGTCGACAACCTTATGGTGTTTGACACATCAGATTCTTCCATCTGCTTCTCCACTTCATCCCAAATGTCTTTTCCTGTTTCATAGGAATCCACATTGCAGTAGATGTCATCAGGAAGTGCTTGGTAAAGAAAGGCAATTGCACTTTGGTCAGCCTCAACTCTGTTTCTCTGATCTGTGTTCCAACTCTCTTCAGGTAAAACTTCTCCATTAACTGGGGTTCTTTGGAATTTCAGGACCATCTTTGTAAGATTTTCTCAACAGTTTTCCATTCTTCTGTCTGTCTATCCAGTTCAGAAACCTTTTCTTCCATTGAGGATAAGATCCTCTAAACAAGACAGGTGTCTTCCTTCAGAACCAAGTGCTAAAGCTTCCCTTGAAGCCATTTCAAGCAATTAACAGACTTAGAAAAATTTGAGAATTTTTAATTTCAACTAAATGCAGAGCTTAATCCTCTGCAAATAGAACAAGTAAGAAATTTCAAAATTTCAAAAATTTTGATTTTTCAACCCACTCGAAGAATATTGATGGAAAATGGTTTTGAGAAGTTATCTTGAAAAATTTTGATTTGAGAATCTTAAAAACAACTAAGTGCCGAGCTTAACTCTCTGCAAATGGTGTAAGTGACCAAGTCGCAACCCAAGTACTTAGATCAACACACAAAAACAACTGAATGCCGAGTAAAAACCTCTGCAAACAGCACAACTAAGAAAGTCACTTGGTCGAAGAATCAAATTCAACTATTTGCCGAGCAAATATCTCTGCAAACAGTACAAATAGAACTTGTACTTAGTCACACCAACCAAAAACACTTGTTTGCCGAGCTTAAACCTCTGCAAACAATGCAAGTAGCACCAGTCACAAATCAAGAATTCTCAAAACAACTATTTGCCGAGCAAAAGCTCTACAAATAGCACAAGTAATCTCAACACTTAACCACAAATCCTTGAACCACTTATTTGCCGAGCAATGCTGCAAATAGAATAAGTGAACTTCACACTTAACCAAATTTCTTGAAATAACTATTTGCCGAGCAAAAAGCTCTGCAAATAGTACAAGTAAGATCCAGTACTTAGCCAAAATTTCTGAAACACGTATTTGCCGAGCAAACTACTCTGCAAATAGTATAAGTAAGAATACCACTTAGCCAACGACCTCTGCAAATACGAGTAACCACAACACGACAAAATAGTCGGTTAGGTTATCTTCTATGTTCAGCCAACCCCTTATTTGCAGAGAAGACTGAAAATCTTCGATATCTTCTTCATTTTTGCGAATTAGAACTCGAATTTTATCAAAATGTTTAGAAAATCAATGCGCACAAATCCTCAAACAAATTAGATGCTAATTTCAACTGGAACTCAAACCCTCACGAACATGCGATTTGTAGAGCTCGATCAAAATCAACTCAAATGATGAAATTAGCTTCTGAAAATGATAGCGAAGGAAGATATACTGATATTAAATCGAACGGTGAACAAAATTAGGACAAAAACACACTTAATTTGCAGGAATCACTGAAACAGTGAGCTCTGCAAATGAACCTTTCAGAAAAATTACTCAAATTCTGAAATTAAGCACAAATTAAGCTTGTAATAAGCTTGTGGATCGTTCAGCAACTCTGATTGTGCTCTGATACCAATTGTTAAGTAAAGAATTCGAGCTTTTGTGTGTGTGTGAGTGTGTGTTAATGGCAGTTACTAGAGAGAGAAAGTAGAGAGAGAGTAGAGAGATGTCAGGGAAAGTTTAGTTTGTATTATGTGGTAAAAGGTTACAATTAACATAATGGAGGGGGTTTATATACATATGAGCTATTTACACTATGCCCCCTTCCATTGTAACAAGTTTACAATATAAGAACAAATTAACATAAGGTACACAAATCAACTACTACATTTATATTTCTAACAATCATCCAACACAAATTGTTTAAATCACAAATAACTAGTAAATAATAAGCATGCATGCATATATACATATAACCTATACATGTACACATTATACACCTACAACTAATACCCCAATTTAAAATTTAAACTAAAAATCCCCTCTAAATCCCAACCCCAAAACCGGCCCCCATGTTCCAATGCCACTCCACCAATTAGAAATCATCTAGCTTCTTTTATTCTTGTGTTTTCCATACTAACTTCACACCACACTCAAAACCCTTTACACTCCCAACACCCACAACTTTTACTCTCTCAAAACAACTTTCTCCCTTTCTTTTTCTCTCTAGTTCGGCAGCCACAAAGCAAGAAAAGAGGGAAGAAAATTAATATAAACACTTATAAATAATAAGGGTTAGATTAGAGTAAGCAAGGGTTGTATTAAACTAAGGATTAAGGGTTGTTTTAAGGATAGAATAAGGGTTGTTGGAGGCTTCAAGTCACGAAAATTCTGCCCATTTTTCACCATCAAAACCAAGTTCAAGAGGGTATAATCTTCATCCTTTTTACTAGATCTAATCTTGTTCTTGTTTATATTCAAAGGTTTTTTAA
>CM067170.1:3303329-3342892 GCA_034093135.1 Erigeron breviscapus | reverse complement strand
GTATAATTGCAAAGTAACTCCACCATCGACATAGAGTGTTTTCAGTAGTACCATCTAACAAGTTGGGACTTACAATCAATATAATCAAAAACATCCTTGAACAAACCATGAGACACTTTTTAAGATTTATACAATTAAGTGAATTTAGTATCTTGCGATTTAATTAATTTATTTGCTTTTGCATTTCATTATATTGGGAACCCGTGATTTTCGATGAGACCCGTGTAGCGAACTTTCTGAAAACCTATCCCAAGTTGGAAGCTTTAGGTAGGCTAGGTATACAAAGACACCCCAAGGACATACTTGTCCGAATCTCAAACACCACATTAGCCTTAATTACATTATTTCATTTCATAATCAGAATAACAATATCACATTATATCTAATTTAACTTTCATGCTCATGATTTGTAGAGGTTTTTGCATACATATTGAATAAATCCTATAATAATGCTAGATCTTTCACAGAATTTAAGGACCAGATCTAATCATTTCTGAAAAGCAAGCATTCTCAGCCATATATCTGAATATGTTTCCCACAAGAACATTCCGTTGAAAGATATTAATTCAGGGAAACCTTGGTACTTTGTGCCTACCGATATATCCTAAATTGTAATCACTGAACTAAGCAGTTATATTACAATTACGCAGGCTTAAAAGCTAAAGTATCCTCACTTCTAATCTTCTGAATGCATCAACTTAAATCTCTATCTTATTTATTTTGGTTTTCTAATTTGTCAAATTTTTATATTTTTATGACACTAATTATATACAGACTTAAACTAAACACTCTTTTTTGTATTTTTATGACTCTAGCTATTTACAGACATAAACTAAGACACAAATAAATATACAAAAATAGTTCTTGAGAGATCTAATATGAATCAGCATTCTTCATACCATTGAGAAGAATCAGCTTATCAAAGCGAGTCTTATCAAATGCTTTAGTATACAAATCAGCTAGATTATCATCAGTTATAACCTTTTCCAAGTGAATTAACTTCTTTTGAGCACAATCACTTAAGAAATGATGTCTAATATCAATGTGCTTGGTGACTTTATGCATGACAGGGTTATTTGTAATGTATATAGATGACTTATTATCTATTTTAATAGGAGTATCAAGAAAATCAATACCATAGTCACGAAGTTGTTGCTGTGAGTCCCAAATATATAGATGAATAACAAACCCGACTGGCAAGTACAACTAATCTTGATGGACAAGTTCAGTTTACGATCCAGATATGGATAACAAAAAACAATTGACTAGATATAAAATGCAAGAACAAATGGCAGAAACTATATAAGAATATATATATAAATATAATCAGGTATGTAGCATTGAGACACGTTGTTTTCTTTTCAATGTATTTGATTTATTGATGTATAAACAAATACAAGGATTGTTGCGGAACAAAGATAAACACCCAAGTGTAAGTATCTAAACAATCCTGAAATACAAGTGATCTAATTAACTTGGAAATACTCGTAAGTTTACTTAGAGTATATCTCACAAGTTGCAATGCTAAAGTTTCTAAGCAGTTTGCAAGTTGTGAGAAGACTTTGTATTTATAGACCAAGTCCATGATGATGTGGACAAGATCGTACAAATGTGGTTGTGAGCATTTAAGGAATTAAACCATAATTCCTTACATGCTGCACTTGGAAGAGTATATAAGTCACTTGATGTGACTTATAGTACTAGGTTCCAAGCCTATACTTTGTACCTTTTGTTAATAGATAAATCTATTAACCGGATAAAGGTGTAAAGTAAAAGTCTTCCTCGTAATCAGTGTAAAGTGTTGTAAATACTTTACACTGAGATGCTTCATTCTTGATCTGGTAGAATCACTCTTTGCTCGCTTCTGAGATGATTCTCTTCTTCATACTTCAGTCTTTGACTTCAGAATGAATGCTTCAGATTTATCTCGATCTGAACTGAAGTGAAGCTTCA
Source organism: Erigeron breviscapus (assembly GCA_034093135.1). Classification (NCBI taxonomy): domain Eukaryota; kingdom Viridiplantae; phylum Streptophyta; class Magnoliopsida; order Asterales; family Asteraceae; genus Erigeron; species Erigeron breviscapus. The sequence goes on along the minus strand of CM067170.1, from coordinate 3,340,939 downwards.
GTGAAGGAATTCTGAGATAGCTCAGAATTCTGTACGGACGTCTTCACTAAACTTCAAGCTATTTCTGAACAAATTATACTTAGTCGATTTTCGACCTAACAAATTCCCCCTATTTGTTCTGAAATAGTGCATGCATCTCAGACTTCTATCTATACATGTTTGTAAGTCTGAAATGCAAGTTTTAGTTTAAGTTGTAAAAATTTTCTTAAGTACATCTTATAGATCATTGATGTCTCAGAATTTTACTTGTGGTTATTCTAACTTAAACTTATCATCTACTTATTTTTTACAAGTTGCAACATATATATACAAACTGAAATGAAAGTTACAAATGTAAACTCTTTACAAGTACATGATAATCTGAAAAGAAAACTACTTCTTGGCAGGCCTTGAACCAGAAGGTGCCTCAGTAGGTTTTCTCTTCAGTGGAGAATGATCCTTTCTGCCAAACAATCTGCTTTCAATTTCCACCTTGGCTTGCATCTTTTGTTGTATTCTTGCTAACCATGCACCAGTCAAGGCAGATTTTGGCTTCCCTTTCTGAACCTGGATCATCTCCCTATGCTCAGAAATCCCAAACTCGTGCACTGAAACCTGATGGTATTCTTCAGCTGCCCTTCCTTCTCTTTTAACAACCAAGTCAAAAAGCTTCAATCCATCAGCTTTTGCTACTTCCATATCAACTATCTTGGCTGGATGAGATCGATGCTTCATGTAATGCTCATATTGATCCTTTCATGTTTTCTTTGAATTTCAACAGCATCACCAGACATTGGTTTGAAGGTAGAAAGATCAGCATCACGAACACTCTTTCTTGATGATCTAGGTCCAGTCACTTTGGGTTTAGAGGTTGGTCTGAGCAACTCTTTCTCAACATTCTGAACTTCGGCCAGAATTTCCTTCCTTTTTATCTCCATTTCTTTTTCTCTATTTTTCTTTAAGTCTTCAATGGATAGTTTAAAGGTCAGACTTTCCAACTTTTGTTCTAGAGGAGAGTAGTTCATTCCATACTCATATTCCAGCATATCAACTATAGCCTTTTGCACTCTTGGGTCATTTTTGATTTTCTGATATCTTTCCAATGATAACCCAAGAGCTGCAGCATCTATGTGATCAAGGGTCCCCATCTTTAGATGTTGTTCCCTTTCTCTTTCTTTGTTCTCCCTCCACATAATGAATTGGTTAAAAACCTGCTTTTGCAATGTTTCCAACTTCTTACTATCAGCTTCAAGATTATGTAAGGGATAACCTTGCTCGTCTATATTTTCACCAACAACCATTCCAGAACCCTTATCACTTTTCTTTGGTTCTTCTTCTTGAACCTTGCCTTTTCTCTTATCCTTTCTCTGAAGTTGTTCCCCCTGAACTGAGGCACTACCAGAAGGTACCTCAGTTTGCTTCTTGGTTGCTTCAATTATCTCTTGAGTACTAGCAAGCAAACCAATAGGCACACCACTTCCCCCTTTGGGAATCTCTGAAGGCAATCTAGCATAAAGGTCAATTGTAGATTTAATTGCCTTCAGTGGTTCCCAACTTTGTTGTTCTAGGCACTCACAAATACCTTTTGCCATAGTAGCAAACTGAGCCTTTAGTCTGAATGAAGAGCTAAGGTTCAGTGCTTCTTTATCTTTTAAGTCCTTCAACATTTTTCTGTCTTCTTCAGTGAAGGAAGCAGGGGGAGGAGGAGTAACAACATTATCTTTCTTCAGAAGTGTTAGAATTTCATCTAACTGCTTTGACTGATTCTGAACTGAACCTTCAAGCCTGGAAACTGAATCTTTTACTTCATTGACAGCCATTTCCACCTTGTCATTTGTGTCCTTGGTCAGTTCAGCAATCATTATTCTAACTTCTGCACCAACTTTCTGACAGACAGAATCTGAAATCTGAGCAGCTAGATTCTGAGATAGCTCAGACTTCAGATCTTCCACAATACCAGCACTAATAGAAGTCCCAAGTTCTTTTTCATTGACACTTGGCTTCTTGACCAACTCTTGAACTTCACCTCCAACAACCATAATCTCTTGTTTCAACAACTCAACACTAGATGTCAAGTTCGCAACCACCGAAGCTTGCACATCTCTCTTTGTCAATCTGAAGGCTTCTCTGATTGCAGAGCTCACCTTGTTGCAAGTCATCACCAGATTCAACAATTTGTACAAACGTAGGTACACTAACGGGTCCCACATTCTTTTGTGGCCCACTTAGTGACCTTTCTGGACCAGCTAGTGTGGCTGAAACAGTTTTAGTAAATACCTGAAGCATAGCAGAGGAGAGTTCAGGCTCATCTTCAGTAATGGTTGCCTTGAGAAATCTCTGCCATATTCAGGTACAGAAGCTTCAGGTCCAGCTTGATTATAAGCTTCTCCAAGGATGTCCATAAAACACAAGCTTAAAAACCTTGGGAAAGCAATATGCAGACTTCTCTTTCCTTTTAACTTTGTAATCAACTGAGCAAAGAGAATCTCAGCGAAATCTGCTTGCATCCCATTCCAAATGTAATACCCCATCTCAACTTGGGGTAATGAAAGTTGGTCCAACCCTCCATGGTTGCCACCAAGACTCTCCACAATCTGGGTCCAGAAGAACCTCCAGCAAATGCCAAAACCAGACATGAAAATGTGTCCAGAGGTCTTCAAATTACCATCAGCATCCTCCATATCACCATGACCAGTGGCGACTAGAACCTCCCTGAAATTGACTCCTTTGAGTCTCTTAGCAAACACCTGGGGAGGTTCGAGGTAGTTCAGATGAAGGGAATTTCTGAACCCCTCAAGAGTGATGACACACTTCTTGGTGCCCTCATTTAGAGTGAAGGAGATGGATTGTTCATCTTTATGCACCACAGCAGTGTACCAGAATTCAAGCAAGTATCGATGATACAATGCTTGAGGATTTGCAGTCAACGCATAATGGAAAGGGGACTGCTCCCAAAAATTGTTGATTTTTCCCATTAAGGTTTCGGACTTCACATTTAATTGAGCCAAAAAGTTGCTCATATTGAATCGGATTTGAGAAGGTGTGAAGTTCTTTGGCCATGTGGCAGATGTTTTCACATCACTCGATGGAGTATATTCAAGGTTTATGAGTGATTTGTGTGAAGAAGAAGATGATGATTTAGACATTTTAAGATTTGAAAAATGAAAGTGAAAGGAATATGAAGAGTTAAGGAATTTTGAGAGTAAATATGAGAGAGATTGATGATTGGGAAGTAAATGAAAAACGAAGTAAATGAAAGAATGAGAAATGTGAATTTAAGATGGAAACAAAGTGATTTTCCAACTAAAAACGAAGAGATGAAAAGAGAAGTAAATGAAGAAGTAAATGAAAAACGAAGTAAATGAAAAAGAAGTAAATGAAAAAAGTAAATGAAAAACGAAGTAAATGAAAAACGAAGTAAATGAAAAAGAAGTAAATGAAAAAGGAATTTGAAGATGAAAAGAGAGAGATTGATGATTGGAAAGTAAATGAAAAACGAAGTAAATGAAAAACGAAGTAAATGAAAAAGAAGAATGAAAAAAGTAAATGAAAAACGAAGTAAATGAAAAACGAAGTAAATGAAAAACGAAGTAAATGAAAAAGAAGTAAATGAAAAAAAGAAATGAAAAAGAATAAAGAAAAACAAGAAATGAAAAGAATAATGAAGAGTTAAGGAGTTTGAGAGTAAATATGAGAGAGATTGATGATTGGGAAGTAAATGAAAAACGAAGTAAATGAAAGAATGAGAAGGAATGTGAATTTAAGTTGGACTACAACGTGATTTTCCAACTAAAAACAATTAAAAATAATTTTTGAATTTCAAAGCCCAAGACTCATAAAATATTTTATATTCGAAAATGGTTTTGATTGGGTTTGAGATCCTAAAATGATTTCTGGGGTCAAATCAGCATTAAATGCAAAGCCGTTTGAGTGACCCCACCTTGCAACATTTTCAGAAAAAGTACTCATTTCTTTTCCTTTTAACTTTGTAATCAACTGAGCAAAGAGAATCTCAGCGAAATCTGCTTGCATCCCATTCCAAATGTAATACCCCATCTCAACTTGGGGTAATGAAAGTTGGTCCAACCCTCCATGGTTGCCACCAAGACTCTCCACAATCTGGGTCCAGAAGAACCTCCAGCAAATGCCAAAACCAGACATGAAAATGTGTCCAGAGGTCTTCAAATTACCATCAGCATCCTCCATATCACCATGACCAGTGGCGACTAGAACCTCCCTGAAATTGACTCCTTTGAGTCTCTTAGCAAACACCTGGGGAGGTTCGAGGTAGTTCAGATGAAGGGAATTTCTGAACCCCTCAAGAGTGATGACACACTTCTTGGTGCCCTCATTTAGAGTGAAGGAGATGGATTGTTCATCTTTATGCACCACAGCAGTGTACCAGAATTCAAGCAAGTATCGATGATACAATGCTTGAGGATTTGCAGTCAACGCATAATGGAAAGGGGACTGCTCCCAAAAATTGTTGATTTTTCCCATTAAGGTTTCGGACTTCACATTTAATTGAGCCAAAAAGTTGCTCATATTGAATCGGATTTGAGAAGGTGTGAAGTTCTTTGGCCATGTGGCAGATGTTTTCACATCACTCGATGGAGTATATTCAAGGTTTATGAGTGATTTGTGTGAAGAAGAAGATGATGATTTAGACATTTTAAGATTTGAAAAATGAAAGTGAAAGGAATATGAAGAGTTAAGGAATTTTGAGAGTAAATATGAGAGAGATTGATGATTGGGAAGTAAATGAAGTAAATGAAAAACGAAGTAAATGAAAGAATGAGAAGGAATGTGAATTTAAGTTGGACTACAACGTGATTTTCCAACTAAAAACAATTAAAAATAATTTTTGAATTTCAAAGCCCAAGACTCATAAAATATTTTATATTCGAAAATGGTTTTGATTGGGTTTGAGATCCTAAAATGATTTCTGGGTCAAATCAGCATTAAATGCAAAGCCGTTTGAGTGACCCCACCTTGCAACATTTTTCAGAAAAAGTACTCATTTCTTTTCCTTTTACGGCGCACCTTGTGTGACACATAAGCATGACCAACGTAAGTTAAAAACATAGTATGCAGTAGGTCACGTGTACACACAATTGACCAAGTATCAAAAAAAAAAATCAAAAAAAAACATAGTATGCAGTAGGTCACGTGTACACACAATTGACCAAGTATCAAAAAGAAAATATCTTGAAAGGTTGTTGTATTTCAGTGATGACTAAACAATTTCTGAGAATGGTCAGTTCCAAAGAGATCTGAACCATCTCAGTCAATAAAATTCAACTGAAATATTTTTGATTTTCTGAAGTGCTTCAGTTAAATACATTTTTCTGAGCAAAAAGTTCCTCCTTAAAAATGAAGGTTTATTTTAATGTTTGAAAAATATTTAACATTCCCCCTGAAGTGATGATCCATGAATTAATAAGTGCCCAGATAGTATCACAAAGGCGTTCGATAGCTAGGCGAGCAAAAATTACATGGATCGCTCAGACTGGTGAACCAGATCAGTGTCACTGAGGCGTTCATAACAAGATTACCAGTCTAAGGATTTAGCATACCCAACTCACTGACTAGATGTTTAAAGGTTTTGACATCTAAAGGTTTTGTGAAAACATCAGCGAGTTGCTTATCAGTGGGAATAAAGTGCAATTCAATATCTCCTTTCAGAATATGATCACGAATGAAATGATACCTGAGGTCGATGTGCTTGGTTTTCGAGTGCATCACAGGATTGTGAGATATGGCAATGGCACTAGTGTTATCACAAAAGATTGGAGTCTTTGAGTAAGTAACACCATAATCAGTCAGCTGGTTTTTCATCCATAAAGTAAATGAAAAACGAAGTAAATGAAAAACGAAGTAAATGAAAAGTAAATGAAAAAGAAGTAAATGAAAAAAAGTAAATGAAAAACGAAGTAAATGAAAAACGAAGTAAATGAAAAACGAAGTAAATGAAAAGAAGAATGAAAAAGAAGTAAGATGAAAAAAGTAAATGAAAAACGAAGTAAATGAAAAACGAAGTAAATGAGAAGAATGAAAAAGAAGTAAGATGAAAAAAGTAAATGAAAAACGAAGTAAATGAAAAACGAAGTAAATGAGAAGAATGAAAAAGAAGTAAGATGAAAAAAGTAAATGAAAAACGAAGTAAATGAAAAACGAAGTAAATGAAAGAAGATTGATGATTGGAAAGTAAATGAAAAACGAAGTAAATGAAAAACGAAGTAAATGAAAAAGAAGAATGAAAAAGAAGAAATGAAGAAGTAAATGAAAAACGAAGTAAATGAAAAACGAAGTAAATGAAAAAGAAGTAAATGAAAAAGAAGAAATGAAAAGAAGTAAATGAAAAACGAAGTAAATGAAAAACGAAGTAAATGAAAAAGAAGAAATGAAAAAGAAGTAAATGAAAAGTAAATGAAAAACGAAGTAAATGAAAAAGAAGTAAATGAAAAGTAAATGAAAAACGAAGTAAATGAAAAACGAAGTAAATGAAAAAGAAGAATGAAAAAGAAGAAATGAAAAAGAAGTAAATGAAAAACGAAGTAAATGAAAAACGAAGTAAATGAAAAAGAAGTAAATGAAAAAGAAGATTGATGATTGGAAAGTAAATGAAAAACGAAGTAAATGAAAAACGAAGTAAATGAAAAGAGAAGAATGAAAAGTAAATGAAAAACGAAGTAAATGAAAAACGAAGTAAATGAAAAACGAAGAATGAAAAAGAAGTAAATGAAAAGTAAATGAAAAACGAAGTAAATGAAAAACGAAGTAAATGAAAAACGAAGAATGAAAAAGAAGTAAATGAAAAGTAAATGAAAAACGAAGTAAATGAAAAACGAAGTAAATGAAAAACGAAGTAAATGAAAAAGAAGTAAATGAAAAGTAAATGAAAAACGAAGTAAATGAAAAACGAAGTAAATGAAAAAGAAGAATGAAAAGTAAATGAAAAACGAAGTAAATGAAAAACGAAGTAAATGAAAAACGAAGAATGAAAAAGAAGTAAATGAAAAGTAAATGAAAAACGAAGTAAATGAAAAACGAAGTAAATGAAAAACGAAGTAAATGAAAAACGAAGTAAATGAAGAAGAATGAAAAAGAAGTAAGATGAAAAAAGTAAATGAAAAACGAAGTAAATGAAAAACGAAGTAAATGAGAAGAATGAAAAAGAAGTAAGATGAAAAAAGTAAATGAAAAACGAAGTAAATGAAAAACGAAGTAAATGAGAAGAATGAAAAAGAAGTAAGATGAAAAAAGTAAATGAAAAACGAAGTAAATGAAAAACGAAGTAAATGAGAAGAATGAAAAAGAAGTAAGATGAAAAAAGTAAATGAAAAACGAAGTAAATGAAAAACGAAGTAAATGAAAGAAGAATGAAAAAGAGAGATTGATGATTGGAAAGTAAATGAAAAACGAAGTAAATGAAAAACGAAGTAAATGAAAAACGAAGTAAATGAAAAAGAAGTAAATGAAAAAGAAGTAAATGAAAAACGAAGTAAATGAAAAACGAAGTAAATGAAAAAGAAGTAAATGAAAAAGAAGTAAATGAAAAAGAAGTAAATGAAAAACGAAGTAAATGAAAAAGAAGTAAATGAAAAAGAAGATTGATGAAAAGTAAATGAAAAACGAAGTAAATGAAAAACGAAGTAAATGAAAAACGAAGTAAATGAAAAACGAAGTAAATGAAAATGAAGAATGAAAAAGGAATTTGAATTTAAGATGAAGAGTGAAAAAGAGAGAGATTGATGAAAAAAGTAAATGAAAAACGAAGTAAATGATTGGAAAGTAAATGAAAAACGAAGTAAATGAAAAACGAAGTAAATGAAAAAAGAAATGAAAAAGAAGTAAATGAAAAACGAAGTAAATGAAAAACGAAGTAAATGAAAAACGAAGTAAATGAAAAAGAAGTAAATGAAAAGAAGATTGATGATTGGAAAGTAAATGAAAAACGAAGTAAATGAAAAACGAAGTAAATGAAGAAGTAAATGAAAAAGAAGTAAATGAAAAACGAAGTAAATGAAAAACGAAGTAAATGAAAAACGAAGTAAATGAAGAAGAATGAAAAAGAAGTAAGATGAAAAAAGTAAATGAAAAACGAAGTAAATGAAAAACGAAGTAAATGAAAGAGTGAGATATGGCAATGGCGACTAGTGTTATCACAAAAGATTGGAGTCTTTGTGTAAGTAACACCATAATCAGTCAGCTGGTTTTCATCCATAGAATCTGAGCACAACAACTTGCTGCAGAAATGTACTCAGCTTCTGCAGTTGATAGTGATACTGCAGTCTGCTTCTTACTAGTCCAGCTTACTAATTTGCCACCAAGGAAATGACACCCACCAGTGGTACTTTTCCTGTCTATCTTGCAACCTGCATGATCAGAATCTGAATAACCCATTAGATCTAGACTAGAGCCTTTGGGATACCAAAGACCCAGTCTGGGGACACCCTTAAGGTATCTGAAGATCCTTTTAACAGCATTTGCATGTGCTTCTCTGGGATCAGACTGAAATCTAGCACAAAGGCATGTTGCAAACATTATGTCTGGTCTACTTGCAGTTAAATACATCAGTGAACCAACCATACCACGATATTTTGTATGGTCCACTGGTTTTCCATGTGGATCAGAATCCAAAGTTAATGGAGCAGAAATAGGAGTATCTTTTGATGAGACTGAATCAAATTGATATTTCTTTAGTAAATCTCTGACATATTTTTCTTGGTTTATGAAAATACCATCTTCAGTTTGTTTTACTTGAAGTCCCAGAAAATATGTCAGTTCACCCATCATACTCATTTCATACTCAGAAGACATGATTTTAGAAAATTTTCACACATCTTCTCATTTGTAGAACCAAACACAATATCATCAACATAAATTTGTACTAACAGGATATCACTTTTATCATGCAATATGAACAAAGTGTTATCGATTGCACCACGTTTAAAACCATTTTTAAGAAGATGTTTAGTAAGAGTATCATACCAGGCTCTGGGTGCTTGTCTCAGACCATATAAGGCTTTGTTCAGTCTGTACACCCAATGTGGTTTTTCTTCATTGATGAACCCTGGTGGTTGATACACATAAACGACTTCTTCTAGATTTCCATTCAGGAATGCACTTTTGACATCCATTTGATAGACTTTAAATTGATGATGAGCTGCAAAAGCTAAGAAAATTCTGATAGCTTCAAGTCTAGCAACTGGTGCAAAAGTTTCATCAAAATCTATTCCCTCTTCTTGTGCATATCCTTTTGCAACAAGTCTTGCTTTGTTTCTGATGATATGACCATCTTCATCCATCTTGTTTCTGAAGACCCATCTTGTCCCAATTGGTTCCTTCTTCAGGTTACTGGGACAAGGAACGAGTTCCCATACATCGTTTCTTTTAAACTGGTTGAGCTCATCTTGCATGGCTTCAACCCAGCTTGGGTCTTTCATAGCCTCGTCAATCTTCTTGGGTTCAATAAGAGATAAGAAACTGACGTTTAAGCATTGATCGCTTGTGGCTCTTCTGGTCTGAACCCCACTAGTGGAATTCCCAATGATTTGCTCGATAGGATGTGCTTTAGTCCACTTAGTGTATTGACCAGGATGAGTAATGATATCAGTGCAAGAACTTCTCTGAGTAACTTCAGGAGGAGCTTCAGAAAATACATCTGCAGCTCCTTCTTCTTCCTGTAGATCATGACTTGCATCATGAAATTCTTCAGATTGAGGTTGCTCAGTGGAGCCTGATATCATAGGAGAAGCAGCATGTACATCTGATCCAATAGTCAGTTCAGAAGGCAGTTTGAAACTGACTGAAGGATAAAATGGAATGTTGCTAGGCTTTTTCATTGTTGGTTCTGAACGGAGATGTTCAGAAGCAGGTTCAGGTGACTGATCAGTTTCAGCAATAGGATCAGAATCACCAAAACTCATTGGACTTTCTGAGGGTGGTACAGGAATGGAATTTTTAAAGATTGCAGAATTGGATTCATCAAAGGTAACATGAATTGACTCATCAACCTTTTCAAGTCTCTTGTTAAAGACTCTAAAGGCTTTGCGATTTGATGAATATCCTAGGAAGTATCCTTCATCAGCTTTTGCGTCAAATTTTCCAAGCTGACTAGAATCATTCAGAATGTATACTGGACACCCAAATACATGGAAGTATCCAATATTAGGCTTTCTATTTCTGAGTACTTCATAGGAGGTCTTCTTGTGTCTTTTGACGTAGATAGATCTGTTCTGAGTGTAGCATGCAGTTGCAACAGCTTCAGCCCAGAAATTCTTGGGAAGACCAGATTCATTCAACATACTTCTAGCAGCTTCAATCAGCGTACGATTCTTTCTTTCTACAACACCATTCTGCTCTGGTGTGTGTGCTGAGGAGAAGTTCTGAGATATGCCAGTTTCAGTGCAGAAGGACTCCAGAGTGGCATTTCTGAATTCAGTGCCATTGTCACTTCTGAGCTGACAAACTTTTCGCTTGTATTTGAGCTCAATTTGTTTGATGAGAGCAATGATTTCAGCAGCAGCTTCACTTTTGGACCTGAGGAAAATCACCCAGCAGTATCTTGAATATTCATCAACTATAACAAGGGTGTATTTCTTTCCTGCTCTGGTCTGAACATTCACTGGTCCAAAAAGGTCCATGTGAAGCATATGAAGAGGTTCAGTAATACTAAAGCTTTGCTTTGTCTTGAATGAAGCTCTTTTCTGCTTGCCCATTTCACAACCTGGACATGGCTTGTCTTTGTTGAAAGACATAGAGGGTATCCCATCAACAAGTTGTTTCCTTGACAACTTATTAATGTTCTTGAAGTTCAGATGGGATAGTCTCTTGTGCCACAACCAATTTGTGTCTTCATCTGCCTTTGAGTAGAAACATTGTTCAGAGGTAGAAGGATTCATATCAATGACATAAATGTTTCCCTTTCTTGGTGCAATCAGTACCACCTTTCCATCTCTGTTGAATATGGTGCCTTGTGAAATATCAAATAGAACCTTGAAGCCATCATCACATAGTTGACTGACACTGATCAGGTTATATTTCAAACCGTTCACATATGCAACACGTGTGAATTTGACTTGACCATTATTCACCACACCATATCCCTCAGTTTTTCCATTACCATCATTTCCAAAAACAATTGAGGGCCCCTCTTGCACCCTATATTCCTCTAGCAGGGTCTGATAACCAGTCATGGTTCGGCCAGCAGCACTGTCCAGAAACCATATGTTCTTCTTTCGGTCTCCCTGCACACAATCAAAGATTAGTTCTTTTTGGGAACCCATCTTTGGATGGGTTCACTAGACTCTCCCTTAGCAGTCTCAGATTTCTTTGGTTTATGAGGAACAGAAGGGTCAAATGGGATTTCAGTCATTATCTCAGATGACACAAAAGTAGTTGGTTATGAACGGAGATGTTCAGAAGCAGGTTCAGGTGACTGATCAGTTTCAGCAATAGGATCAGAATCACCAAAACTCATTGGACTTTCTGAGGGTGGTACAGGAATGGAATTTTTAAAGATTGCAGAATTGGATTCATCAAAGGTAACATGAATTGACTCATCAACCTTTTCAAGTCTCTTGTTAAAGACTCTAAAGGCTTTGCGATTTGATGAATATCCTAGGAAGTATCCTTCATCAGCTTTTGCGTCAAATTTTCCAAGCTGACTAGAATCATTCAGAATGTATACTGGACACCCAAATACATGGAAGTATCCAATATTAGGCTTTCTATTTCTGAGTACTTCATAGGAGGTCTTCTTGTGTCTTTTGACGTAGATAGATCTGTTCTGAGTGTAGCATGCAGTTGCAACAGCTTCAGCCCAGAAATTCTTGGGAAGACCAGATTCATTCAACATACTTCTAGCAGCTTCAATCAGCGTACGATTCTTTCTTTCTACAACACCATTCTGCTCTGGTGTGTGTGCTGAGGAGAAGTTCTGAGATATGCCAGTTTCAGTGCAGAAGGACTCCAGAGTGGCATTTCTGAATTCAGTGCCATTGTCACTTCTGAGCTGACAAACTTTTCGCTTGTATTTGAGCTCAATTTGTTTGATGAGAGCAATGATTTCAGCAGCAGCTTCACTTTTGGACCTGAGGAAAATCACCCAGCAGTATCTTGAATATTCATCAACTATAACAAGGGTGTATTTCTTTCCTGCTCTGGTCTGAACATTCACTGGTCCAAAAAGGTCCATGTGAAGCATATGAAGAGGTTCAGTAATACTAAAGCTTTGCTTTGTCTTGAATGAAGCTCTTTTCTGCTTGCCCATTTCACAACCTGGACATGGCTTGTCTTTGTTGAAAGACATAGAGGGTATCCCATCAACAAGTTGTTTCCTTGACAACTTATTAATGTTCTTGAAGTTCAGATGGGATAGTCTCTTGTGCCACAACCAATTTGTGTCTTCATCTGCCTTTGAGTAGAAACATTGTTCAGAGGTAGAAGGATTCATATCAATGACATAAATGTTTCCCTTTCTTGGTGCAATCAGTACCACCTTTCCATCTCTGTTGAATATGGTGCCTTGTGAAATATCAAATAGAACCTTGAAGCCATCATCACATAGTTGACTGACACTGATCAGGTTATATTTCAAACCGTTCACATATGCAACACGTGTGAATTTGACTTGACCATTATTCACCACACCATATCCCTCAGTTTTTCCATTACCATCATTTCCAAAAACAATTGAGGGCCCCTCTTGCACCCTATATTCCTCTAGCAGGGTCTGATAACCAGTCATGGTTCGGCCAGCAGCACTGTCCAGAAACCATATGTTCTTCTTTCGGTCTCCCTGCACACAATCAAAGATTAGTTCTTTTTGGGAACCCATCTTTGGATGGGTTCACTAGACTCTCCCTTAGCAGTCTCAGATTTCTGCTTGATTTGCTTAGAAAAAGGTTTTGCATTTTGTTTAGGTTGAAGAGGTGTGGTTTCAACATTTTTTAAACGTGCATTACAACTCTGCACTTGTCTAGCCAATAGTTGAAATTGACTTTCTAACCTTAACAAAATAGATTCTTCATTAGACACCTGAGCCTTACCAGAATCTGAGGTAGAAGGCTCAGTGGGGGAGATATTTTTCTTCTTCTTTTGGTCCTTGGGAACCTTAGATGAAGTCTGAGGGGATGGCTTTTTGGATTTAGCCTTCTTTTCTGAAACAGTTGTCTGAGCTGTTTCAGATTTACCCTCAGATTGTTCCTGGGCCCTATCAGTCACAGTTTTCTGTTTGCCAACTTTAGGAAAAATAATTTCAGGTTTCATTTCCTTTGGAAGTGCATCTAAATCAGTGATTATAGATGCCATATGAAGATCACCAGATTCATATGCTGTTTTTTGATTTGCAAAAGTATTTTTTATTGCAGCATCTGGTTTTGGTGCACTCATCCAAGATTTAATTATTTTCTGTTCTTTTTCAAGGATGGTTTTTAACTCTTCTTTTTCCAACTCTAAAGTGGCCACCATGGACTGATAACTTTTTAGGGCCAAATGAACATCTTTCAGTTCTTTTAGTCTGGCCTGACTGGCGTTCAGTTCAGAAGTATTGTTTTCAAACATTTTTAAGCTTTCTGAACGCACTGTCTCAACAAATGAGATGTCAGCCTCTAATAGAACCAAAAGGTCCAGTTTGTGTTCCTCATTTTCTTCATAGCCAAAATTACTGACCTTTTTCATCACTATATCCACCCAGCGACCAGATTCAACATCGGATTTGACCAAATGACCTTGATCTTCTTGTGCCATGAAGCACATGTCCCTAACTTCCTCCTCATCATCAGATGATTCATCAGAGTCTTCCACTTTTCAGTTTTGGCAATCAGTACCACCTTTCCATCTCTGTTGAATATGGTGCCTTGTGAAATATCAAATAGAACCTTGAAGCCATCATCACATAGTTGACTGACACTGATCAGGTTATATTTCAAACCGTTCACATATGCAACACGTGTGAATTTGACTTGACCATTATTCACCACACCATATCCCTCAGTTTTTCCATTACCATCATTTCCAAAAACAATTGAGGGCCCCTCTTGCACCCTATATTCCTCTAGCAGGGTCTGATAACCAGTCATGGTTCGGCCAGCAGCACTGTCCAGAAACCATATGTTCTTCTTTCGGTCTCCCTGCACACAATCAAAGATTAGTTCTTTTTGGGAACCCATCTTTGGATGGGTTCACTAGACTCTCCCTTAGCAGTCTCAGATTTCTTTGGTTTATGAGGAACAGAAGGGTCAAATGGGATTTCAGTCATTATCTCAGATGACACAAAAGTAGTTGGTTTGATGGATTTTTCAACCTTTTTCTTCTCAGATTTCTGCTTGATTTGCTTAGAAAAAGGTTTGCATTTTGTTTAGGTTGAAGAGGTGTGGTTTCAACATTTTTTAAACGTGCATTACAACTCTGCACTTGTCTAGCCAATAGTTGAAATTGACTTTCTAACCTTAACAAAATAGATTCTTCATTAGACACCTGAGCCTTACCAGAATCTGAGGTAGAAGGCTCAGTGGGGGAGATATTTTTCTTCTTCTTTTGGTCCTTGGGAACCTTAGATGAAGTCTGAGGGGATGGCTTTTTGGATTTAGCCTTCTTTTCTGAAACAGTTGTCTGAGCTGTTTCAGATTTACCCTCAGATTGTTCCTGGGCCCTATCAGTCACAGTTTTCTGTTTGCCAACTTTAGGAAAAATAATTTCAGGTTTCATTTCCTTTGGAAGTGCATCTAAATCAGTGATTATAGATGCCATATGAAGATCACCAGATTCATATGCTGTTTTTTGATTTGCAAAAGTATTTTTTATTGCAGCATCTGGTTTTGGTGCACTCATCCAAGATTTAATTATTTTCTGTTCTTTTTCAAGGATGGTTTTTAACTCTTCTTTTTCCAACTCTAAAGTGGCCACCATGGACTGATAACTTTTTAGGGCCAAATGAACATCTTTCAGTTCTTTTAGTCTGGCCTGACTGGCGTTCAGTTCAGAAGTATTGTTTTCAAACATTTTTAAGCTTTCTGAACGCACTGTCTCAACAAATGAGATGTCAGCCTCTAATAGAACCAAAAGGTCCAGTTTGTGTTCCTCATTTTCTTCATAGCCAAAATTACTGACCTTTTTCATCACTATATCCACCCAGCGACCAGATTCAACATCGGATTTGACCAAATGACCTTGATCTTCTTGTGCCATGAAGCACATGTCCCTAACTTCCTCCTCATCATCAGATGATTCATCAGAGTCTTCCCACTTTTCAGTTTTGGCAATCATACAACTGTTGCTTGAGTTGTCTTGTGCCAAAAGAGCCATATGTGCCTTCAACTTCTTGTATTTGGCCTTATAGCTGTCATCAGACTTCTGAAAAATAGAATGGTTAGGAGCAGATTGTGATGATGAAGGTTGACTAGATCTGCATTCCTTCATGAAATGTCCTTTCTTGCCGCATTTAAAGCATTCAAGATTAGACTTGTCAATAGAAGCACTGGAAGCAAAAGGTTTGCCAGATCGATTTGATTTGGCCTTAAAACGATTGAACGTTTTAGCCAGCATGGCAACCAGATCATCATTGTCATTCTCATCACAATCATGAGTGATATTAGCAGAGACACCAGTTTTTAACATTTCAGACACCATCTTCTTCATCGAGTCAAAAACATCACTCTCAGAAGATAGTAGAGCAGTACTATGTGGTTCAGAAAACTGAACCGTACCAGAACTGGTAGAAACATGATTCTTGGCATCCTGCTCAGCCAAGGCTCTTTCAGCTTTGTTCTCTTCAGTATATCTGAAGGCTCCATAAAGGGAAGCAAGAGTATGACTGTGCAAGGTTTTGCCTTGTCTCAAGACCAAGATTAAATTTTCCCATTTAGAAGGTAAAATGTCACAAAATTTTTCCAACAAAATTTCTTTGTCTTTGGTTACACCCAGGGCTTTCAGTTGGTTTACCAGATTTGTAAATCTGATGTAGGTTTGAGTTAAAGATTCCCCAGGGATAGCAAAGAAAGACTCATATCTTTTGTTTAAAGCAACTTTTCTTGTGACAATTGTCTCATTCGTGCCTTCAAACTGTGTCATTAGTTCCTCCCACATTAATTTGGAATTTTCAAGTAAAACAAGAGTGGGCATTAGGGTTTCTGGAACTGCGTATAAAATCATATTTTGTAACTTGGTGTCCAGGTCTACAAGTCTATGATCTTCCTCAGACCAATGATCCTTCTCCTTAGGTGACAGCCTAGGAGTCCCATCGGCATTTCTGACAACAGTAGAAGCATTCATAGGGACAAAGGGTCCTTCTCTTAAGATATCTGGTAGATGTCTCTCAACACCAGCAATATACTTAAGCATGCACGCTTTCCACGTTTGAAAGTTTTCACTGTTCCCATCAAACTTGGGAACAGGATTATTTGGAAAGTGTACGTGTACATTGTGTGATGGTATATTGTTGTTGATGAGAGGGGGTGGGGTAGCATTATTAGGGTCAGGTCGTTCTTGTTCAAAGTCAGCCATCTATGCAGATCAAAGGTTAATGAATTGATAAAATTCAACCTTGTTGCTCTGATACCAATTGTGAGTCCCAAATATATAGATGAATAACAAACCCGACTGGCAAGTACAACTGATCTTGATGGACAAGTTCAGTTTACGATCCAGATATGGATAACAAGAAACAATTGACTAGATATAAAATGCAAGAACAAATGGCAGAAACTATATAAGGATATATATAAATATAATCAAGTATGTAGCATTGAGACACGTTGTTTTCTTTTCAATGTATTTGATTTATTGATGTATAAACAAATACAAGGATTGTTGCGGAACAAAGATAAACACCCAAGTGTAAGTATCTAAACAATCCTGAAATACAAGTGATCTAATTAACTTGGAAATACTCGTAAGTTTACTTAGAGTATATCTCACAAGTTGCAATGCTAAAGTTTCTAAGCACTTTGCAAGTTGTGAGAAGACTTTGTATTTATAGACCAAGTCCATGATGATGTGGACAAGATCGTACAAATGTGGTTGTGAGCATTTAAGGAATTAAACCATAATTCCTTACATGCTGCACTTGGAAGAGTATATAAGTCACTTGATGTGACTTATAGTACTAGGTTCCAAGCCTATACTTTGTACCTTTTGTTAATAGATAAATCTATTAACCGGATAAAGGTGTAAAGTAAAAGTCTTCCTCGTAATCAGTGTAAAGTGTTGTAAATACTTTACACTGAGATGCTTCAGTCTTGATCTGGTAGAATCACTCTTTGCTCGCTTCTGAGATGATTCTCTTCTTCATACTTCAGTCTTTGACTTCAGAATGAATGCTTCAGATTTATCTCGATCTGAACTGAAGTGAAGCTTCAGTGAAGGAATTCTGAGACATCTCAGAATTCTGTACGGACGTCTTCACTAAACTTCAAGCTATTTCTGAACAAATTATACTTGGTCGATTTTCGACCTAACAGTTACTGAATCCATAATACCTGGGAACAACAGCTACCAGCAGCCATATACTCTGCCTCACACGAAGACTGAGCGACCAATGTCTGCTTCTTACACTGCCACGATACTAAATCAAAAATCTGAATCAGTATAGGCAACAAAATCAAACGTGTTAGAAATATAAAATGGTGTTAAATTGTAAATTAGTTATTGTGGGAGGAGTTTTAGTGTTAAGTAGATAAAATGTATAAATACTCCTTCCTTAAACCTTGTAACTAACCCTTGCCATAATAAACACATAGTTAACATATTTTCTCTCTCTACTTCATCTTCAACCTCCCATTCACACACAAACACACTTTTCACACACTAACCTAAAATCTCCATTAAACCTCCAATCAAGCTCATTTCTGTTTCTATCAATTGGTATCAGAGCACAATCAGCATATCTGAACGATCCACAAGCTTAATTGAAGCTTAAATTGTGCTTAAATTCTGGAATTTTGAGTTTTTCTGGTTTTCTCATTTGCCGAGATTACTGTTTTAGTAATTTCTGCAATATTAGTGTGTTTTTCTTCAAAATTTGTTCACCAATCACTTTATTATCAATAAATCATCCGTCGTTATCAATTTCAGAGGTTAATTTCATCATTTGATTCGATTTTGAAAAAGCTCGGCGAATAGCATGTTCGTGAGGGTTTGATTTCTGGTTGAAATTAGCAGTTATTTTGTTCGAGGATTTGTGCGCATTGAGTTTCTGAGTATTTTGATATAAATTTCAAGTTTTAATTCGCAAAAATGAAGAAGATATCAATGATTTTCAGAAACCTCGGCGTTTGAGTGTTTGGCTGAACGAAGAAGAAGACTAGTAACCGACTATTTTGTCGTGTAGTGAATACTCGTGTTTGCAGAGGTTTTTGGCTAGGGTTAATCTTACTTGTTCTATTTGCAGAGATTTTATCTCGGCAAATACGTGTTTTAGCAAATCTTTGCTAAGTATTGGTGCTAATTGTTCTATTTGCAGAGATTTTATCTCGGCAAATACGTGTTTTAGCAAATCTTTTCTAAGTATTGGTGCTCATTGTTCTATTTGCAGAGAATTTTGCTCGGCAAATAGTTGTTTCAAGAAAATTTGGTTAAGTATTGGTGCTCATTGTTCTATTTGCAGAGAATTTTGCTCGGCAAATAGTTGTTTCAAGAAAATTTGGTTAAGTATTGGTGCTCATTGTTCTATTTGCAGAGAATTTTGCTCGGCAAATAGTTGTTTCAAGAAAATTTGGTTAAGTATTGGTGCTCATTGTTCTATTTGCAGAGAATTTTGCTCGGCAAATAGTTGTTTCAAGAAAATTTGGTTAAGTATTGGTGCTCATTGTTCTATTTGCAGAGAATTTTACTCGGCAAATAGTTGTTTCAAGAAAATTTGGTTAAGTATTGGTGCTCATTGTTCTATTTGCAGAGAATTTTACTCGGCAAATAGTTGTTTCAAGAAAATTTGGTTAAGTATTGGTGCTCATTGTTCTATTTGCAGAGAATTTTTCTCGGCAAATAGTTGTTTCAAGAAAATTTGGTTAAGTATTGGTGCTCATTGTTCTATTTGCAGAGATTTTATCTCGGCAAATACGTGTTTTAGCAAATCTTTGCTAAGTATTGGTGCTCATTGTTCTATTTGCAGAGATTTTATCTCGGCAAATACGTGTTTTAGCAAATCTTTTCTAAGTATTGGTGCTCATTGTTCTATTTGCAGAGAATTTTGCTCGGCAAATAGTTGTTTCAAGAAAATTTGGTTAAGTATTGGTGCTCATTGTTCTATTTGCAGAGAATTTTGCTCGGCAAATAGTTGTTTCAAGAAAATTTGGTTAAGTATTGGTGCTCATTGTTCTATTTGCAGAGAATTTTGCTCGGCAAATAGTTGTTTCAAGAAAATTTGGTTAAGTATTGGTGCTCATTGTTCTATTTGCAGAGAATTTTGCTCGGCAAATAGTTGTTTCAAGAAAATTTGGTTAAGTATTGGTGCTCATTGTTCTATTTGCAGAGAATTTTGCTCGGCAAATAGTTGTTTCAAGAAAATTTGGTTAAGTATTGGTGCTCATTGTTCTATTTGCAGAGAATTTTGCTCGGCAAATAGTTGTTTCAAGAAAATTTGGTTAAGTATTGGTGCTCATTGTTCTGTTTGCAGAGATTTATTCTCGGCAAATACTTTTGTTGGCTGAATTTGGTTAAGTGTTGATTCTACTTACACTGTTTGCAGAGATTTTATCTCGGCAAATAGTTATTTCAACAAAATTCAACCAAGTGTTTTGAGATCGAGTTCTATTTGTACCATTTGCCGAAGAATTTGCTCGGCAAATAGTTGTTTCAAGAAAATTTGGTTAAGTATTGGTGCTCATTGTTCTATTTGCAGAGAATTTTGCTCGGCAAATAGTTGTTTCAAGAAAATTTGGTTAAGTATTGGTGCTCATTGTTCTATTTGCAGAGAATTTTGCTCGGCAAATAGTTGTTTCAAGAAAATTTGGTTAAGTATTGGTGCTCATTGTTCTATTTGCAGAGAATTTTGCTCGGCAAATAGTTGTTTCAAGAAAATTTGGTTAAGTATTGGTGCTCATTGTTCTATTTGCAGAGAATTTTGCTCGGCAAATAGTTGTTTCAAGAAAATTTGGTTAAGTATTGGTGCTCATTGTTCTA
The DNA here is from genome assembly GCA_034093135.1 of Erigeron breviscapus. NCBI lineage: Eukaryota > Viridiplantae > Streptophyta > Magnoliopsida > Asterales > Asteraceae > Erigeron > Erigeron breviscapus. Next base: position 3,320,836 of record CM067170.1, on the reverse strand, counting down.
TTTGCAGAGAATTTTGCTCGGCAAATAGTTGTTTCAAGAAAATTTGGTTAAGTATTGGTGCTCATTGTTCTATTTGCAGAGAATTTTACTCGGCAAATAGTTGTTTCAAGAAAATTTGGTTAAGTATTGGTGCTCATTGTTCTATTTGCAGAGAATTTTACTCGGCAAATAGTTGTTTCAAGAAAATTTGGTTAAGTATTGGTGCTCATTGTTCTATTTGCAGAGAATTTTGCTCGGCAAATAGTTGTTTCAAGAAAATTTGGCTAAGTATTGGTGCTCATTGTTCTATTTGCAGAGAATTTTGCTCGGCAAATAGTTGTTTCAAGAAAATTTGGTTAAGTATTGGTGCTCATTGTTCTATTTGCAGAGAATTTTGCTCGGCAAATAGTTGTTTCAAGAAAATTTGGTTAAGTATTGGTGCTCATTGTTCTATTTGCAGAGAATTTTACTCGGCAAATAGTTGTTTCAAGAAAATTTGGTTAAGTATTGGTGCTCATTGTTCTATTTGCAGAGAATTTTACTCGGCAAATAGTTATTTCAACAAAATTCAACCAAGTGTTCTGAGATCGAGTTCTATTTGTACCATTTGCCGAAGAATTTGCTCGGAAAACTGTTGAAGTTGGTTAATCAGTGTGCTCGAGTTGTGAATTGGTTGTTTGTTCTATTTGCCGAAGAAAAACCTCGGCACTTAGTTGATTTAGTCTTTTCAAATTTTTCAATTTCAAGAAAATTGATTCAACATCATTTTTGATCAATATTCTTCAAGTGGGCAGAAAATAAAAATTGTTCAAAATTTTTGGTCCATTTGCCGAGATTTTTGCTCGGCATTCTTCACAAGTAGAAAATCAAATTTTTTTTTCTAAGTCTTTTAATTGTTTGAAATGGCTTCAAGGGAAGCTTTAGCTCTTGGTTCTGAAGGAAGACCTCCTGTCTTGTTTAGAGGTTCTTATCCACAATGGAAGAAAAGATTTCTGAACTGGATAGACAGACAGAAGAATGGAAAACTTCTGAGGAAATCATACAAAGATGGTCCTGAAATTCCAAAGAATCCAGTGAATGGAGAAGCTTTACCAGAAGAGAGTTGGAATACAGATCAGAGAAATAGAGTTGAGGCTGATCAAATGTCCATTGCTTATCTTTACCAAGCACTTCCTGATGACATCTATTGCAATGTGGACTCATATGAAACAGGAAAAGACATTTGGGATGAAGTGGAAAAGCAAATGGAAGGATCTGATGTATCAAACACCATTAGATTGTCAACTGTTCTAAACATGTATGAAACATTCAAGCAACAAAAGGGTGAACCATTGAATGAGGTATACATCAGATTCTGCAATGTGATCAATGAGCTGAGAAAGAATGATGTGAAGAGAACAAATATGGAGTTGAACATCAAATTCATCAAAAATCTGGAGGAAGAATGGCAAGTGTATGGCACTCAACTCAACCAACAATCAGACTTTGGGAAACTTACCATTCACACCTAGTATGAAAAGCTGAAACTGAACATTGATGATGTTTTGAGAATCCAAAAGAAGAAAGAAGAAAGTGTCCAGTCCGATCCATTGGCCTTGGTAGCTGAGAAGAAACTTCAAGAGTCTCAAGACAGACCTTTGTAGAATATGAAACAGATTCTGATTCAAGTGAAATGAGTGATTCTGACTTGGATGAAAGACAAAAAGAGATGTACAAGGAACTTGCTTATTTCACAAAGGCTTTCAAGAAGAAATTCTTCAAGAATAAACCAACCAACAATCAGCTTAGGACTTCCTCAGTGTCTTCTTATGCAAAGAATGCAAATGCTCCTAAGTTTGATACAAAGAAGGAATATGTTGGTGGTGAGAAGAAGTTTGAGAAGAAGGTCATGGATAAGAGGAATGAAGACAAGAAATGCTATAATTGTGGTCTTCCTGGACATTTTGCCATCAATTGCACTAAACCTCGCCAGAAGAACTCCGAGTACTACAAGTACAAATTTTTGCTAGCAAGACAGGAGGAAAGTGGAATTGCTCTTCTCGCTGAGGATGACAAGTGGTTACACCTTTCTGATGAAGAGATAGACAAACTTGCAGCAAATGTGTGCTTTATGACGAAGATAAAGAAGTCAAAGGAGTTAGAGGAGGATGATGAAAGTTCTTCTGAAGTCGAGGATGAGGTAATCTCTATTTCCAAATCTATGTTAAAATTCTATATGGATGAAAGTAAAAAGGCAATGAGAGACGGGGTAAAGTTGACTAAAGAGAATTTAAAAGTAAAGCAAATTTTGGAAGACAAAGAAAAAGAATTTCAAACAAAAATTGATTTACTTCAAAAGGAAGTTTGAAAATTTGAAATCTGAAAAAGCAGCAGTCACTTTTACTCCGAACTCCAAATTGCTTCTTGAGAAACAAGAACTTGAGACCAAAGTTCTTTAACTGAGCAAGACCGTCAGACAATTACAAGTCAAAAAGACCAATGAGATGCTTCGAGCAAATGCGTTGGCTGAGGACATTGAGTCTTTAAATGTGAAATTGAAAGAATCTATCCCTGATTTGAAGGAATTTGAAGATAAAATTTCTGACCTAAAATATGAGTGTTGTATAAAAGATTCTCTTAAACAAAAACTTGATAAAGAAAATGATGAGCTTAAAGCTGAAATCAAGTCTTATCAAGAAAAGTTGTATAAGATTAATCGATCATATCAACAAATCTTTTTGAATAGGCCAAGAAATTCGAAACTGTATTCACTTCAGGGTTAGGTTATGTCAATCCAAATCATTTGCTCGAAGCACAAGAAGAAGTCCATCATTATATAAGGAATCTTATTTAAGATGTGGGATGACTGACCAGTTTGTGAGACCGACTGATAGTGATTTTGAGGCTGATGATTTTCTAAAGAAGGGTACAAAAGTCTATTTTAACTATGAGTTAATGGATGAAACATATGACTTTTTCAGTCACCCTGCATATAAAACTGAAAAAGAAAATCATGAGGCTATAATTCCTGAAATTCTTGAGTGTTTTAAAGAAAAACCTTTAGAAGAAACTATTCCAATTCCAAAAGCTAAAAACTTGAGACCTTATGTCCCACAAAAAGTTTTGGAAAAGGTAATAGAGGATTTGAAAAAGTCTCTTGATGAGAAACAATCTTTAATAGATAATTTGAAGACTCCAAATCACTATGACCCACCCAAGAATCATGACAATGACTGTGATCACCCAAATTGTCCCGTTTGTGAAGTAATGGCCACTCCAACTCCACCAAAGCATTCTGCGTGTCAAAATGAGAAAACTTCACAAACTGCATGCTCTATTTGTGAAATTGTGAATTCCTCTGTGCAATCTGAATGTGATGTTGTTAAGACCACTGAGACCTCAACTCAGACTGATGTTGAGTGTGATTGTGACAAGATTAAAGTGTCTAAAAGTTTTCCAAAATCTAAGTTCATCCAAACCTAAAGTTGATGTTCCAAAGAGGGTTTACACGGGTAAATCTTCAAAACCTTTTGAAAGAAAGGTCTCTCAGTTTACTAATTACTCCTTACAAAAGGGTAAGAAGTACACTAAGAAACCAAATTTTGATGGAACAACTACTTTAGTGTCTTTTCTATCCTTCGAGGATAACTCATCACACATTTCACAAGAAAATCTCAATTGACTAAATCTAAATGGAAACCGATTTCAAAAGATAAGTCAGTTGAGTCAAAATCATTCAAATATTCTTTTTCATAACTTTTTGATCTTGCACCAAAACCTATGAAAGGTGCTGTGCAAAAAGTGAATGATTTTGGTTCGAAAAATCATTTTTCAACTCAATCTCTCAAGATTGGAAGTTTTTCAAAGAAATCAAATGATTTTTCACCGTTGCGTCTACGAAAAATCTTTTCAACTAAAACACCGGGTTTTAGTTCTCCGTGGAATGTAACTTCGATTCATCAAATCGATGAGACTTACATCTGGTCTATCAAGAATTCAAAAACCATTGGACCCAATCTCAAATGGGTTCCAAAAGTGCTTTCCAAATGATTTGATGAATAGTGGCTTATACACACATCAGTGTATAACCCGTTCTAAAAACCGTTTTATTATTTCATCATTTTTAGAAAAATCCAAAAAGATTTTCATTTTCTTATTTTTAAAAATCCAAAAAGATTTTCTCTTTTCATCATTTTTACTTTCTCTTTTAGTTACTCACAAAGTATTAGGATGAGATGCAAGGCATCGAACGCCTTTGTGTACTGCCTTCGTAGTCTCATTTTTAATATTTGTGAGCAACTTTCAAACTCTTTACTCACCCTTTATATGCAAAACCTTTGTTTATATCATGCATATATTTAGGGGGAGTTTGTTTATAAAACCAAAACTTCCAAGTGTTCAAACTCGTTTTGTCATTTTCAAACACTTTGGATGATTTTCAAACCATTTTCGATCAAATTCAAAGAAGTTCGGTGTTAGATTTGCACATGAGAGTTTGGGCCACTCATAAAAACTCCATGATCTTGTCATCGCCGATGAGATCTAACCCCGGAGTTCAATTCTCTATTCTAGATTGTGAGGGTTTATGAGCGTGGTGATGATGTTTATGCAAATAGGACATGAGGGAGTAGTCGAAAAGTGAGAGGTTACGGTGAAATGATGTGAGAAAGGGCTAAAAGAAATAAAAGCCCTCCCCAAAATTATTAAAAATCCGGGTCAACACGTTCCTATCGGATTTCATTTGTTGATTTCTCGATATTGAAGAAGACTTCATGGACCCAGTGAAGCAATGCACATCTTTACCTAACCACTCAAGTATTTCTTAACAAATGCTTGTTTTATTCTCACGGAGATTTTCACATTTCTATCGACTCTTCATTTGGAAGATGTTGATATTGAAAAAGGGAGACACTCTGCTCCGGTCCCCGACTTCATTTGATCACTTATCGAGTCTAGAGCGTACTTGATATATCATTCATTTGACTAGGACACATAGAGTCATTATATGTCTTTGTGACATTGCATATCTTTGTGATATTGCCGGAACATTCGTAGTGATATCATATTTTTGATATTCCATAATGATCGAATGGAAATCCTACCAATGCTAACATCATTTCCAACGTTGAACGTAGGTCTCACAATTTCAGTTTATGAATTTGTTGAGTTAACGAGAAGTCTATGTGACCTCAGATTTATTTTCCCAAAAGTCTTTGAGGATAGTAAGACATGGTTATCGAACGCTTTTGTGACACTGACCATGAATTACATTCTTTAAAGCAATCTATCGGTTGAAAAGCCATAGACCGAACCATTTAGAGATAAGCTTTGTGCATTTCTCAATGATAATGGGAAGTCCTAAAAATAGTAATCGTATTTTTAGGCCACACCATTAATCCTTTCGATTTTTGGTTTTGTCAACGGATTATTTTTATCCGAATTTCATTTCTCTTCACACAAACACAAAGAACACAAACACCATTATAAAAATCTTTTTCCAACAACGCAACCTTACATTCTAGTTCACCAATAGGTTCATTGGGAATTGGGAATTGGGTTGGGTTAATTTGTTGTGATCTACCGTTTATGCTATCAATCATTATTGTATGATGACAATGTTTCACATTTTCATCATAAGGGGGAGAAATGATTATATGATTGATAGATAGAGTTCAAGGATATAGGTAGAATTTGATTGGTAGAATTTGTTCGAGGATAATTCATAGTGTTTGGTTGTTCAAAGGATCGTTAGTTTAGGTGAAGAGAGTGAATAATTATCGTGCTAAGTTGAAAGATTGTTTTGAGAAAGTTAAAGGATTGATTCGAGATCGAGTATATTCAAGATGATGTACATGTCGATATTTGAAAGATTTGTTGGAAAAATGACCATTGTTTGATGATTAGAAGAGTTTGAGATTGTATGGAGATTGATCTTTTATTGATATTTGTGATAGCTAAGTTTGTTTAATGTCTTGATAAGATTCATAGTTTGAAATGATTGTTCATTTGAGGGGGAGCAAGAGTAAACTCATTAGTCGTTAAATATGCTCCGAAATGATTGTTTGTTCGAGGGGGAGCAAGAGATTAAAGATTTGTTATTGAATAATTTGCTCCGAGATAGTTGTTTGATTGAGGGGGAGCAAATGTTTATTGATCAAAGAATCAAGTGCTCCAAGATGTTTATTGATTCAGAGACAAGTTAGGTCAAGAATTGAAGTTTTAAAGTCAAATCAAATTTCCGCATTCCAAAACCAAGCTTCCGAAATGCCAAGAGATTTCAAAGTCAAAATCAAGCTTCCGCAATACCAAAAGAATTCAAGGAATTCAAAGTCAAAACCAAGCTTCCGCATGCTACTCAAAGTTCAAGTTACTTCTCCAAGCAACATCAAGTTGAAATCAACATTCAAAAGTTCAAGTTATGAAGGCTCAAAAGCTACAAAGATTTCAAAGATGCTTCCAAAGTATTCAAAGTTGCAAGAGAAGATGAAGATTTAATAAGTCATCGTCAAATATATTTGTTTGTTGAGAAGATTCAAAGTCAAGGTTGATACTGTTAGGTCGAAAATCGACCAAGTATAATTTGTTCAGAAATAGCTTGAAGTTCAGTGAAAACGTTTGTACAGAATTCTGAGCCGTATCAGAATTACTTCACTGAAGCTTCACTTCAGTTCAGATGAAGATAAATCTGAAGCATTCATTCTGAAGTCAAAGACTGAAGTATGAAGAAGAGAATCATCTCAGAAGCGAGTAAAGAGTGATTCTACCAGATCGAAGACTGAAGCATCTCAGTGTAAAGTATTTACAACACTTTACACTGATTACGAGGAAGACTTTTTACTTTACATACCTTTACCCAGTTAATAGATTTATCTATTAATAAAAGGTACAAGGTAAAAGTATAGGTTTGGAACATAGTACTATAAGTCACATCAACTGACTTATATACTCTTCCTAGTACAAGCATGTAAGGAATTAGGTTTAATTCCTTAAATGCTCACAACCACTTTTATACGATCTTGTCCATGTCATCATGAACTTGGTCTATAAATATGAAGTCTTCTCACAACTTGCAAAGGGCTTGAAACTTCAGCATTGCAACTTGTGAGATATACTCTAAGTAAACTTATGAGTATTTCCAAGTTATTTAGATCACTTGTTTTTCGGATTGTTTAGATACTTACACTTGGGTGTTTATCTTTGTTCCGCAACAATCCTTGTATTTGTTTATATATCAATAAATCAAATACATTAGAAAGAAAACAACGTGTCTTAATGCTACATACTTGATTATACTTATATATATCTTTATATAGTTTCTGCCATTTAGTTCTTGCATTTTACTGTAAGTCAATTGTTTCTTGTTATCCATATCTGGATCGTAAACTGAACTTGTCCATCAAGATCAGTTGTACTTTCCAGTCGGGTTTAGTTAATCATCTATATTTGGGACTCACAATTGGTATCAGAGCAGCAAGGTTGAATTATATCAATTCTTTAACCTTTGATCTGCATAGATGGCTGACTTTCAACAAGAATGTCCTGACCCTAATAACACTACCCCACCTACTCCACCCCCTATCATCAAGAACAATATACCATCGCATAATGTACACGTACACTTTCCAAATAATCCTGTTCCCAAGTTTGATGGGAACAGTGAAAACTTTCAAACATGGAAAGCGTGCATGCTAAAGTATATTGCTGGTGTTGAAAGACATTTGCCCGATATCTTAAAAGAAGGACCCTTTGTCCCCATGAATGCTTCTACTGTTGTTAGAAATACCGATGGGACTCCTAGGCAGTCACCTAAGGAGAAGGATCATTGGTCTGAGGAAGATCATAGACTTGTAGACCTTGACACTAAGTTACAAAATATGATTTTATATGCAGTTCCTGAAACCCTTATGCCCACTCTTGTTTTACTTGAAAATTCCAAATTAATGTGGGAGGAACTAATGACACAGTTTGAAGGCACATATGAGACAATTGTCACAAGAAAAGTTGCTTTAAACAAAAGATATGAGTCTTTCTTTGCTGTCCCTGGGGAAACTTTAACTCAAACTTACATCAGATTTACAAATCTGGTAAATATAAGTCCCAACTCGTTAGATGGTAATTTCTTTGCTGTCCCTATGAAATACAATTGATCTACATTCGGAATTTCTCAAGACAATCGAAACACTTAAAGTTGTGAAATGTTCCTTTTAGCGATTGAGAGAAGATTGCACAAGTTCACCAAGAATATTGCAGGTTTGCAAAGTGTGAAGTATTTAACTTGTGTGTTCGAATACTTCATTTCTTGGTTGTGCAATGACTTGTATTTATAGGCAAAGTTAACATTGGGATGTTAACTTTGGCCGTACAAATGTGGTTGGAAGCATTTAAGGAATAGCATTTAATTCTTTAAAGGCAGTGTAAAGTCGTATGTTAAAGTGACTTTACATAACCACCTTTATGTACCTTTTATTACTTAAATAATAAGAGAAGGCTTATTATCCGGGTAAAGGTACATAAAGTATACAAGTCAATTCCCCGTAATCAGTGTAAAGCTTTGTAAGGGCTTTCCACTGATGGTCTCCAGTTTGTAACTGACTAGAATGCTAACTGGGCTTCGCTGCCATTGTCATTCTCTATCTTCCATTTGTTGTCTTCGACTTCAACTGGAATGCTTCTTCAACTTGGTCAGTTCTCAACTGGAGGAAGTCTTTGTAACACCCCGACTATAGCGGAAACACGAGATGCCACAGAACGACATGGTACAAAAGATTTAAGTAACAAACATCAACATAAAGTTTCAAAAGCCATTCGAATTCAAAGGTAACAAGTTCAAGTGGACGTTTAATAAACATTACATAACCAAATTCATAATCAAAAGATCAAATGTTTGCGTTACTAGTCCAACATGCAACAAATAAACACATCGTCCATGGAGCGGTCCAAAAGCTAACTTACTGCCCTAGACCTGAAAAGCATGAAGAAAAAGTGTCAACTACGAGAGTTGAGTGAGTTCATAGGATTCTGCTAACAACACACATGTATTTAATCCAATTCAAGCAAGAATATGTCATAAAATTTCCAAGAATTCCATCATACTGTCCATACCCAAACCGTATGTTCAAACAATAATTGTCCATCCATAATATAATATCAATACCTCTGGGTCAATGGTAAGACTACCATGACATAATTTGATGAGATTGTTCTTGAGCCACTACTAAAACCGGTTATGTCCCAATAATCAGATATAATGTCCCAAATGATAAGATAATGATAAGCACATGCTGTCAATCACGTGCATAAAGATAACCAAGGGTCGTGCCATGGAGACGCCCATAAATATATAGTAGTTAGAGCACCGCGAGGCCAGACTGGCGATGAAGGTGGCCACCAAGGCAGACCAAACATCCCACCGTTACCTATAATAGTGGATGAGGGGACAAGTCCTAGTTGCGCAACCCTCTAACTACAGGCCTCAAATGAGTTAATAGTAGTGTACAGGGGACCACAGTTTGACAGTACTCAAGCTCATCATATAACATATAACATGTTGAACATACAATATAATTCCCACATCATTATCATTGTTTCAAAGAATCATTTCATAAGATAAAGCTATTTTAATTAAACATGCTTTTCACCCCGAAAGTAAACACATAAAAGAGTTTGAAAGGGGGCTATGACTCACTCGATTAGAGAGTGAATAGGGGCTGATCAAACGTGATTCCTTCGCTTAGATTTGTTGCGCCTCAAGCAAGCCTAAACCATAACGTATATATTCGCGGCGTAAGTTCGCGTGACATGAACTAGTGAGCTAGATCATGAGATGTATACTAGTAGACTTGCCCATCTTTGGTTGTTATTAGATTATGGAATTTAAGTGCATTATGATGTTCTCATTGTTTGGGTATAAGAGATTTGGTGGTAGAAGGTCGTTTTCTCATTATACGTTTTTGTACGTTTATTGGAATTTCGGTAGTTTGGCTTTGATTTATATGATTTCCATTGCACACTTTGCTTAGTAATAATATTTGACATTAGTGGTCTTATAATATTAATATTTTATGTATATTTTCTGATTTGTAATTATATATTTAATTTAATATTATTTAATTAATTATTTATTCATTTTATTGATTTATTAATTAAATAATTCCTTAAAAATACTTTTAAGTGTCATAATTGCCTTTGTAATTTATGGATAATTTCATTTGAATTATCTACTGATATATATGCTCCTAAATTTATAATTTCATGATTTATACTTTTATTTGTGTATTTTCCATTTATTTTAATAATAATATTTAATTAATTGTTTTTACTTAATTATTTATCTTTAAATTATGTAACACATGTCTCTTGCCTTTTTGCTATTTTTCTCCAGTAGGTTTTAGTTATTTTTATCAATGGTTAAGATGATTTAACTTCATTCTTGATTTACATAATTTATTTATGATTTTTATGTCTTTTAATTACTATTTAAATTCAATAATTCATGGAAATTCTTAGAAATCATCACTAAACATTTTGTCAAAAATCTCAGGCCTTTTAGGCAACTTTTATCCATGCAAAATCATATCAATTCAACCTCTCTTGTGTCTTGCTTATTTTGAGGGTTTTATGATTAAAAATCGTTTACCGAAATAGTGATTTAGCCTCATTTCTTGAGCAATTAAAGTGCTTCAAAATGGATTTTCATTCTTGTTTCATTTATTTCCAGAAAGTTCATCATATTTTGGTGTCCAAAATCGTGAGTAGTGGTGGTGGTGTGATATGTGCAATTTAGTGCTTTCGGTTAGTGATTATTTGACCCGAAAAGGTGATTTTTGAGCTTATTGTTGTCATGAACCAATAGATCTGAGTTTTGTGCTTTTATTTCAACATTTTTCCAGTAGGTTTATCATATTTTCTTGGTCATAAGATTATGGTGCATGTGTGTGCTCAAAATGCATTTTTGCGTGTTTTCGGTTTGTGATTTCTAGCTTATTTTAACATGTTTTGATTCAAGCTTTATATCCTTGATATTTTATCAATTTTTCCAGATATTAACATATTTTTCACTTATAACAAGTCCATATCCATCTCATAATCCAACAAAAGATCCAACTTTCTTAAATCTAGCATATATGCATTCAATCAACACTTTTTACTATCAACTTTTATAGATCTAACTTTCAACAATATAAAAACATCTTTTATATGAAAAATCTCAGAATATACTCTTCAAAAATATACAAAAACTTATAGATCTATCAACAAGAAAGTCACTTTAAAGCTACTAATCTATAACCACACTTTTGGGTCTTAAACTTGTTGAATCCTTGGATGTTTCTTATTAGATTCGACATGCATGAGCATGGAAAGAAAGATCCTATCAACTTTGCCCTCATTAAGTGTATATTAAAAAGAAAACAAGAAGAAAGTATGAGTTTTTGATAAAACCTTTGAATATAAACAAAACAAGATTAGATCTAGTAAAAAGGATGAAGATTATACCCTCTTGAACTTGGTTTTGGATGAAGAAAATGGGCAGAATTTCATGGCCTCCAAACCCTTATAATACCTTGAATCTAAGCCTAGAACAACCCTTGAACCTTGCTTGTATTAACCCTTAACAATCTAGCTTAAACCCTTATTATTATTGTATGTTTATATGGATTGATGTTTGCCTTTTCTTTCTCTCTTTTTGGCCATGGGTATCAAGAAGAAAGGAGGGAGAAGAGAGTTTGTCTTGAGAGAATAAGAGAGTATGTGAGAAGAGGGAAGAGTTGTGAGAAAAGTGGTGAGTTCCAAGGAAGAAATTGAAGTGTATGAAGTTTGAAATGGGTATGTGAGGGGGTGATGGGGGCCGGCCCTTCTAGGGCATATGGGGGGTCTTTCACATCTTTTTTTTTTTATAAAATTTTGTTGTGTAATATGTATGTAAGTGTTAGGTGTAAGAATATGTATTTTTGTAAGGTTATTTGTATTTGTTTGCACTAATATGTTAGCTAGTGAGGTCCAAAACATAAGTGTGTGTGCCGTATGTATGTATGTATATGTACATACCTTTGGTGTTTTAATTTGTTACAAGGCTCATTGGTGGTAATCTTGTATTTAATTTAAGCATATATGCATATATATACACTTATTATGATTTAAACGCTTTTATGCGCATAAGAACTTATAACATGTTTTGAATTGGGCAAATTTTATTTTCGTGACCAAATTTACTTTACTTAGTTAAATGATTAAATTGTTGCACCTTCGTAAGGATTTTTGATGGTTATCTCAACTTGTGAGACTTACATTATCATTTATAACTTGATTAATCATTAATGAAATTTTTGTTCAATGGTATTTTATAAATCGAATTTAAAATTGAACAATAGCTTTAGATTGCTAATTTAGGGGCATTATCTACTAGCTTTAAGTATAACTATGGCTTGCGAGATCATGGACAACATAGCTAGTTCATATATAATATTTAAAAAGTAGGGTTGTTACAGTCTTCAGTTGCGTTAACTGTACGGTGCAACTGGACTTCAATATATTTCTCGACAAATCATCTTGGTCACCAGTTTCACTAGTCTCCAGATGAAACTGGTGACTGGCAAGTGTGAACTGGTGACTGGCCAGTGAACTGGTCCTAACAAATTCCCCCTATTTGTCTAGAAATATAGTCTAAGTCTTTTCTAGTTCTTTGTATATGTACAAGTGTGAACTGGAAGGACTTGTTCGATTTTAAATCTATCTAAGTTATCTAAGGCATTTTTATAGATCAATAAATGCCTTAGGTTTTTCTTTTTAGGTTTGTTAGATTTTAATCTATTATCTACCTTGTGGTTACAAACTGGTAACTTCATTTATACAAGGAATGAATTTTATACAAGTTACAGAATGTAAACAAAATACAAGTAGATAACTGAAGAAAGAACTTAAACAGATGGCCCTTCGCCAGTTCTTCTTCTTTTGGCAACTGAAGAGATAGGTTGAGTGTCTTCAGGGTCAATATTCAGCTTTAGTTCCAGATTTTCCTTGTGTTGAATCTTGCCCTTTAAGAAGTTTGCCATGCCTTCTCAAACCTATTCTTTTGTGCCTTAGCATCCAGCACATTCACCATCTCGACCCATTCGCTGAACCCAATTGCAACACACCAGGATCATCAGTTTTCACTAGTGGCCCACCATCATACTTAACTTCAACTTGAAAAACCTTGGTGCCTGGCTTGATTGTAACATTGACACTAGTGATAGTGCCACTATGTCTTCTGGTTGACATGATCTGGGAGTAGTAGTTTCTTGCTTCAGATTCATTTGTGATTTTGATACTCCCAGCACCAGCAGCCAGTACAGCGGACTTAATGTCTTCATTTGATACCTCGCCAGTTGGTTCAACGAATGTCCTAAGGTCGGCATCCCTTGCATCTTTGGTCAGTGGTCTTCTTGGTTATGGAATCCTTCTTCTTGGTGGATTCAAAACATCCTTCACAACCTACTTGACATTTGCAATTCTCTTTAGAATCCCACTGGCCCTTATTTCCCTAGCCTTCTCCACTGAAATGTTTAGACTTTTGGCATCAAATTCAGCCTCATCCTCATGATAGTGTCTTTCCAGTTCAACATCCAGCATTTCATTCAACTGGTCAACTATCCTGGGATCATTCTTGATCCTGAGATACTCCTCCTTAGTGATACCCAGTAGATTTGCATCACTCATATCCAGCAAGTTAATCTGAGCAAGATGTGCCCTGGCCTCAACTTGGTTTCTTTGTTTCATTTTCTTCCTTTCTTTGATGTCATTCCAAGTCTAGCCAGTTTTCTACTATCACTATCTGAAACTGGAGGGAGTATATCAGCATTACCAGTTTCCAACATTTCTTCAGTGGCCGGCTGGGCAGATGCATCAACAGCTAAACCTTTACCTTTGTCCAAACCAACATTCCCCCTAACACTCTGCTCACCAGCTTCAGTACTGGTAGCCACAACCAATTCTCTTCCAGATCCAGATGGAGTCCTTCCAGGTGCAACTGGTGGAAGGACTGCACTTCTTTCCCCCTTGGCAGCATCTAGACCTGCCCGAATCCCTTCCCATTCAGAGGGGTGAGATGGCAACCGGTCAAGAGGCTGCCATGACTGCAAGTCCTTACACTCTTTAAAGATTCCACACATCATCCTGAAGGACCTCCATAAGTGGTTCGTCTCCTTAGACTGGGTCAAGACATTTGCAACAACTTGGTCTTGACCAGTTTTTAATTCATTCAAGATTTTAGAGTCCTCATCCAAGCCAGAGACAACCTTATCTTTAACCTCTTCATCCATCTTCTTTCAGATTTTCCACTTCAGTTGTCAGTTTCTCTATAGATTGAGTATGTAGAGATACCTGGGTGTTCAAACTTTATATGCTGCCTCTCAACTGGTTGATCTCACTGGTAAGTGGGGCCAGATCAACCTGAGGAGTGGCCAGCTTGGTGATCTCAGACATCACCCTTTCAATCAATTGTGCTTCTCTAGCACCCAGCGTATCCTCTATCTTCTGACCAACTGAAGTCATCAACTGCTCTCCAAGGCCAGTTACATCTAGGCCAGGTCTTTCAATAAGTTCCTTGACCTGCCTTTCAATCTCTTTCAAATCAACCTCTGAAGTTCTGACAGTATTTCCTAGCAGGTTGGAGATTGAACTGGTAACCTTGGAGTGAGTTAGGTCAAAGGCTTCATTTAGAGTATCAGCCAGATTATTGCAGCCAGTGACCAACTCATTAAGCTTTCCAAACACCAAGTCTTCATTAGAAGAAAACTTGTTTATCCCCAGATCAACCACCTTGATGTTTGTCAAAGAGTCCTTGTGGTATCTGGAGAAAGACTTGGTGTTCTTGTCAAATGTCTTCTGAATCTCCTCCACCCTGGTTAGAAGGTTTTGGAGATCAGCTTGTATGGAGACAACTTGACTGTCCAGCGACAAAGAAGAAGGTGTCACTGGACCACTTGGAGTTACTACTGGAGCAACTGGAGGAGGCAAACTGATGGAAGTCTCCCCAGTTGTCAAACCAGCAGTTGAATATATAATTGGAGTGGTGGAAGAAGAAAGGACTGGAAAAACAATGTGTTGTTCATGCTGAGAAAGCTCAGGTGTGAACAACGGCGACGGTGGTGGGGGCATTTCTCGAGCAAGTGAGAATTGCCCAGTTGGTGAAGGAGCGGAATTTGTTGGTAAGGATGTATCAGTAGGCGTATTTACTTGAGGGGGTGAAAATGAAATTGATGCGTCTGGAGGTAAGACTGGAGATGAAGGGTCTTGAGCTTGTACAGAAGCATCAAGAATCTCCTGGTCTGTTTCAGTACCTTCAGAATCCGAAGATTCTATAAGGATTTCCTCGTCGTTAACACCCATGTCCAGATCCATGAATGTGACAAAGGGCTGACCAGTTACCTGGTCAGTCTCCAGATGACCTTCCCCAGTTTCCTGGATGGGTGCATCTGTTGGAGGGTCAGATACCGAAGTTTCTTCACCAGGGATAGATGTGATGGGGGGTGCTTCAGTTATGGTTGCTCTATCCTCAACCACAACATTAGACACACTGGAGGGTCCCTCATTATTTTGAGGCCCTCCCAGTTGCCTTTCTGACTCACCTACAAGAGGTGCATCAGTTGAAGCGAATGCCAGTTGCATTCGTTCAGGAATTTCAACCTCACCAGCTTCAGATACCAGTGAGTCTAAATTCCTTAGCATATCTGGAGCAGTGTACGGAGAATCTGTACTATTATATGCTTCCCTGCCCATAATTTGCTTAAAACAGAGTGAGAGGAACCTTGAAAAGGGAATACAAACACCCCTTGTGCCCTTCAGTTTTTGAACCAGGCTTCTATACAGAATATCTGCAAAGTCCACTCTCAAATCCGTTCCACAAGCAATAAGCCATCTCTGCTTGTGAGGAGTTGATCTGGTCAAGTCCACCAGAACTCCCACCCATGCTCTTCCACCAGGTGGATGAAAAAGTACCTCCATGAAGGTGTAAGGCCCTTCATGGTCATCGCACCTTTTGTCTTCAACCCCCCATTCTCCAAACACTCCCTGTGTCCCATTTCCAGGAGTACTTGGCGAAAGTTTATATTTGGGGGCAAGACGACTGGAGATTCACCCTCTTTCCAGTAATTGAGGCGTAAGGCATCCCTCAATGTATCAGCTGACAAGGTACACTGGATTGTTCCATCCTTTAAAGTGAAACTGATGGAGGAACAATCGGAAGAAAGAACGGCAGTGTACCAAAACTCACATAAGTAGTTGTGAAACAACTTACGTAGGTTTAGAGAGAATGAGGGTCCTATTGGAGAATTATTTAAAAACTTTTGAATTCTACCAATAAGGGTATCGGACCCTTGAGATCCTCGTAGGCTGGCCATAGGATTATTTGGATTTAGTTTTATGACCGAAGCACTACTAGGGGCACCAGGTGCCTGTGTGACATCTGGTGAGGGATTATATGGAACAGTCAAGAGATTTACATCTCTTGATCGAGATGATCTAGGAGCCATAGAAGAATGAAAATGAAATTTGGGATTTAGGGTTTTTGATTTGTGAAGCAAAGAGAAGAATGAAGCAATTTTGATGATTGGTAAGTAAATGAAGGAATGTAAGAGAAAGAAAAATAAATGAGTTACGGAGTAAATAAGGGTATTTATAAGGGATTCAAGATCCCAATGTAAAACCAAAAATTATATTTTATTAAACCAAATCAATTTTGAAGATATTTTGACAAAATGAGTTTGAGTTTTGAAATAAAATATAATTTTCCATGTAAGCATTAAATGTTACCATGTCAGCATTAAATGCTACGACGGCTTACTTAACCCATGACCCCACTCACTTTTTGTTTTCCCAATACAAACAGTTGTCAAGTACTTAAAATGGTTTAAACACGTCAGATCACAATATCAAGTGGTTAAAAACACTCGAGTATCATCACGTGTCACACATATTGACCAAGTATTTGTAACGTTATAAAAACTTAGACAAAGACTGAACCTGGTAACTGGAGGATCAGTCCAGTACCAGTTTCCAACTGGAGAGTTCTCCAGTTGCATTTTCAAACAAAAACAAATTTTAGTCAGAAAATTATTTTGAGTCTTTCCTCCTAAAATGATGATCCAGATATCAATTAGTGCCAAGATAGTATCACAAAGGCGTTCGATAGCCTGGCGAGCAAGGATTATCTGGACCTCCTCAACTGGAGAACTTCATCAGTGTCACTGACGCGTTCAATACAAAGAAAGCTCCAGTTAAGGGTTTAACATTCCCAGTCGCTGATGAGATGTTTAAAGGTTTTCTCATCGAGAGGTTTAGTAAAAACATCAGCTAACTGTTTGTCAGTGGGGATGAAATGAATTTCAATATCTCCTTTCATACATGATCTCGAATGAAATGATACCTGATGTCAATATGCTTTGTTTTGGAGTGCATCACTGGGTTGTGAGAGATAACAATTGCACTGGTGTTGTCACAAAAGATTGGGGTCTTGGTATACTTTTGACCATAATCTAGTAACTGGTTCTTGATCCAGAGAATCTGGGCACAAC
>CM067170.1:3286027-3302329 GCA_034093135.1 Erigeron breviscapus | reverse complement strand
TGAAGAGTGTGAGAAGTGTGGGAGTTACAAGAAAAGAGAAGTAAAGATATTGGTTGTAATGAGGAGTGTGGGTGTGTGTTTGGGGCCGGCCAAAAGGGGGGGTGGGGGAAATGAAGGGTTTTTATCTTTTTTTTTTTAAGTGTTGTGTATGTAAGTATGTAAGAGTGTATGTATAGATTAAGTGTATATTTAGGTGTTATTAGTTGTTTAAGTTTCCTAAGCATAAATATACATATGTTTATGTATGTATGTGTGTGCCGTATGTATATATGTATATGTATATATTTTTGTGTTTTTAATTTATTACATAAGCCATTATTTATAAACTTGTATTTATTTTAGGCATATATATATATATATTATTATTATATTATAATATTATTATATATGATATATATATATATATATACTTATTATTATTTAAACGCTTTTATGCACATATGAACTTATAAATATATTTTGAGATAGAAATTTTATTTTCATGTCCATATATATATATCAATTAACTTAGTGATTATATTGTTGGACATTTATAAGGATTTTTGATGGTTATCTCAACTCGTGAGACTTACGTTATTATTTATATAACTTGATTGATTGGCATTAAAATTTTGTTCAATGGCATTTTATTGGATTTAATTTAGGACTGAATAATAGCTTTAGATTGCTAATTTAGGGGCATTATCTACTAGCTTCTAACATAACTGTGGCTTGCGGGATCATAGGCAACATAACTAGCACATATATAATATTAAAAAGGAGGGTTGTTACAAAAGGTGCATTAGGATAGTTCGTGTACGAGTACGTGAAGGAATGAGTTGAAAATTACAAGTATTGTTGAAAAAGAGGGGGAGTGTGTCGCACCAGCATGTTGGTGCGTCACAAATTTTGTTCAGAAGGTTAGAAGAGTGAAGGTGCGGCGCACCCATACTTTGGTGCATCGCAAATCGGGCTATGAAGATTTTTGAAATTGGGTCAAGTGCGCCCCACCTGCAAGGTGGTGCACCGCACCTGTCGGTCGGTTCAGCAAAGGTTTGTTTGAAAACATATAAATACCCCATTAAAACCCCACAATTCGATACCAGCGAACTTTAAGTCGATTTTAGGGTTTCTTGAGGCACTTTTCAGCAGCTTTTACGTTCTCCAAGTTCATAGGGTTGCTCGTGAGTTCCAAGGCATTCGAATATCAATTTTCTTAGCTTTCAATTATTTTCTACACTTTGGTACAAGATGTTTACTCTTTCTTATACTCTTTGTGTTATGTTTATGATTATGAGTAGCTAAATACTTCATCATCTACTGAGATGAAGTGATACAAAGACAATGGTTGCATAGTTTTTAATCCAAGTTGATTTTCATTAACGTTGTGTCGTGATCTTAATGAATTGTTTTCTTGTTTAATATTATTATGCTTGTTGGTGATACTTGTATGCTTTGTCGATTGTGTCGGAATTTTATAAGTATGATTTCAATTATTTGTCTATGAGTAATTGGTGCTAGGTCATGGAGTGATAGTAAACGGCATAGTAATCATAAGAATCGATTTGTTAATTGGGATTAATAGTTGATGGTGTCACGTTGATTTCAAGTAGACATAATTGTTAATGCTTAACCAAAACAAGTTACTTGATGTGTAAAATCGAGTTTAAAAATTTATAAACTAGAAATACCTAATTATCGACAACTACACACTTATGGGCAGTGGACCCAACCGTATATAGTATAGAATAAAGGTAAGACCAGGTCGAACACAGGGACTGTTACTAAGAATAAAGCGAGTTTAATGTAGTTCAAAAGTTTTGGATTTTAAAGACTCCCGTCATATTGGATTTTTTTTTGAGAAGTTAGTTAATTATTAAATGGTTAGCAATTCCGTAGAATTTAATTGAAAGAGAATTTTTATTATCAATAAGAATTAGAAGTCATCTACTTCGACTCCATGATACATTAACTCCGGTTGCATTTAAATTAAGACCCAATCCAAATGTGTTGACAAGTAACCTAGATTCGAACAAAGAAACTCACTTGGTGGCCAACAAGCTTATGACTCTATTCAATTCTATTAACTAACTAGATTAATTATATTAAACGTTGGTGGTGCCGGTTTTCTATAATTAATCTAGTTAGTTAATAGAGTTGAATAGAGTCATAAGCTTGTTGGCCACCAAGTGAGTTTCTTTGTTCGAGTCTAGGTTACTTGTCAACACATTTGGATTGGGTCTTAATTTAAATGCAACCGGAGTTAATGTATCATGGAGTCGAAGTAGATGACTTCTAATTCTTATTGATAATAAAAATTCTCTTTCAATTAAATTCTACGGAATTGCTAACCATTTAATAATTAACTAACTTCTCAAAAAAAATCCAATATGACGGGAGTCTTTAAAATCCAACCCTTTTTCTAAACTACTTAAAACTCACTTACTCTTTGTTAGTCTCTGTGGTTCGACCTGGAATTACTTTGAAACTATATTGCATACGGAAGGGTCCACTTCCCGATTGTGTGTAGTAGTCGGTTCTAAAGTATTTCTTGTTTTTAATTTAACTAGATTTTCACACATCAAGTTTTTGGCACCGCTGCCGGGGACTAATTTTAAGAGTTATAGTTTGAGATTTCGTAGTTTGATCCTTTCTTGTATTCACGTATAAGGAAGTTACTTGTTTTCTTAGTTTAGTTTTAATTTTAGTCTTTAACTTTTTGTTTTGTTTTGCTTTTGTAACCTGGTGCGTTTGACGGGTTTTCTTTGCTTGTGTTTTCAGGTATTCTTTCTCGGTTGATGATCACAAGGTCCTCTGGTTTACCACTAGTGAGCCCTCAATCTAATCCGAGAAAAACTAAGAAACGCGGGAGGAAACCTACCAAAACCGTTACCTCAACAATTAGCACAATAGATCAATTAAACTTCGAAACCGGAACTCCTTCAAATTCCAAAAAAACGGAGGACAAGAAAGATAATACTCCACTGAAAACTTCACCACATTCCACACCACCCACTTCTCCAGCTACTTCACCTAGAAACATGGACGGAAAGGACAACAAATGAACGTGAAGTTCACCCTTTTGATAGGACTATTGGGGAGAGTACCCGAATCATTGCACCAAATAGGGGTTCGGTTATTCGTCCTCCAACTACCGCTCCGAATTTCAATGTCAAGGGTAATCATTTGGAACGAGTTGAGGAAAATCAGTTTGACGGGGTGCATAAGTGGGATCCATATGATCACATAGAGAAATTTGAGAAGGTGTGTCGATTGTACAAGTATGGAGAGACTCAAATGCCACATGTTAAGCTTGAATTGTTCCCTTTGTCTCTCACGGGAGAGGCTGCGATATGGTATGATGATCTTGATGAGAACATATTTGAAACTTGTGGAAGAATTGAGGGAAGGTTTCATTGAGAGGTTCTTTCCGTCTCAATTGGTTGAAACTATGAAGCTTGAAATCAGGGCATTTAAGCAAAAGAATGGTGAGGATTTGGTTGATGCTTGGAAATGGTTGAAGGAGTTGATGAGGAAGTGTCTGGGGCATGGTATTCAATTGAATGAGCACATTCTTATCTTCTTTAGGGGTTTAGATAGCCCTACTCAAAGGGAATTAGATTGGTCTTGTGGGGGTAGTATTAATAATGTTACCTACAATGAAGCCTATAAGGTTATGGAAGATATGGTTAAGACTAGTGTGATTCGAGAGGCGGGTAGGACTAAACCGGAACTTGTTAAAGCGGGTAGGAAGAGTGTTGCTCGGGTTGATAGTGGTGGAAATGATGAGGTTATGGCTGAGATTAAGGCTTTATCGAACCATATGGATAAGAGGTTTGCTAGTATGGATGGGAGATTTGGAATGCTTGAGAATGACTTGAAGACGGCGGTTGCGGGTTGTGATCATTGTGGTGATGGGCATTACACAGAAGATTGTGATAAAGTACCAAGAAATGAAGAAGTTGACTATGTTCAAACCCAATACCAACCTCCACTTGCAAGTCGGGGGCTGTTTGAAAGGAATGGAGCTTATCAAAACCGGTACCAAGGTAATTCTAACTCTAATTTTAATTCTAATGGTGCTGGAAATTTCAGGTCTAGATTGGGAGCTTCATGGCAAGGAGGTAATCAAGCTCAACCTATCTGAAGTTGTTGATCCTAATGCCGAGCTTAGGGAGCTTGTGAAGAAGTTCATGACGGATCAGGAGAAGAAGAATGACAACTACCGCATTGATATCATCGCTTTGAATGAGAAGATGAATCAAAATATCAAGAATCAACAAGCGACAATCAAGGATTTGGGTGTGAGGCTTGATAGGATGGGTAATTCTAATCGTCAACAAGGTTCTTTGCCAAGTAATACCCAACAAAATCCTAAGCCTTCCGGTTCAAATGATGGAGGTAATAAGTATCAACACCCGAATACTAGGAATGAGCATGTAAATGCCATTACTACTCGGTCCGGTAAGGTAGTTAACTCTCCTATTTCTCCTCCTATTTCTAGTGCTACTAATGGTTCTATGCAGGTTGATAGTGAGGAGGAAGAAGATGAACAAGTTGATGAGGAGATTGTAGTGGAGCTGAACCCAGCCGTGACATCACCGACCGTTCCACCTACATCTACACCTACACCGGTTGCTAAACCGGCGGTTGTTGAACCTGAAGTCAAGGCTTACAAGCCTAAGATTCCATTTCCTCAATGATTGAGGAAGGACAAGATAAAGGAACAATATGGTAAGTTTATTGATATGATTAAATCGGTTTATATTAATGTTCCTTTGGTTGAATTACTTTCAGGTATGCCGAACTATGCCAAGTTCATCAAGGAGCTTGTGACGGATAAGAGGAAGTTAGAGAAAGCTAAGGCTACTTTCCTTAACGCGGAGTGCTCATCAATTGTGAAAAATCAGATTCCTCCTAAGTTAGAAGATCCATGGAGTTTTCTGATTACTTGTTCTTTCGATGCTAAGTTCACTTGTGATGCTTTAGCCGACATTGGTGCTAGAATTAATTTGATGCCATTTTTAGTTTATAGAAAACTATCTTTAGCGGCATTGAAGCCAACTCGGATGAGTATTAGGCTCGCCGATCATTCATTTCAGTATCCCATGGGGATTGCTGAAAATTTGTGTGTTAAAGTAGGCCACATTGTCTATTTGGCCGATTTTGTGATTCTTGAAATGGAAGAGGACACCAAGGTGCCTCTTATCTTAGGTCGTCCTTTCTTGTATGCGGCCGATGCCATTATTCGTGTCAAAGATAAAGTCATTTCATTAGGGATAGGAAATGATAGGATTTCTTTTTCCATTGATAAAGCTTTGAAACATCCTTACTCGAATGATGATTCTTGTTTCAGGATTGATGTGATTGAAGAGGATGAAGCTTTGGAGATGGAGTTGCTGAATTTTTTGGACACGGATGAAGGAGAAGCTTTGCTTGCTTGTAGTGAAGAGGAACAAGTGATGGTTGAAGAAATAGTGAGGGAGATCATGGAGTTGAGCACTGATGAGTAACCACCGGAGGATGAAACTTTTGAGGAGATTGAACGGGATGGTTTGAAGATTGAAACTTCGGTGGAGAATCCACCAACTGATTTGGAGCTCAAGCCACTTCCCATGCACTTGGAATATGCATTCCTCGAAGGTAAGTCACTTCTCCCTGTTGTTATTTCATCATCACTTTCGGATGATGAGAAAGGTAAGTTAATGACTGTTTTGAAGACCCATAAAAGGGCCTTTGCTTGGCGTACATCGGACATACCCGGAATTAGCCCCGAATTTTGTAAGCATAAAATTAATTTGCATGAAAATTGTAAACCAAGTGTTCAAAGACAAAGGAGACTAAATCCGAATATGAAAGATCTCTTTAAGAAAGAGATAATTAAACTTTTAGATGCGGGTATTATTTATCCTATCTCTGACAGTCCATGGGTGAGTCTGGTCCATTGTGTACCAAAGAAAGGGGGAATGACCGTTGTGACAAATGACCGTAATGAATTAGTACCTACTAGAACGGTTACCGGGTGGCGGGTATATATTGATTATAGGAAGTTGAATGATGCAACCCGTAAAGACCATTTTCCCTTACCTTTCATTGACCAATTGCTCAAACGGTTAGCCGGTAATGAGTATTTTTGTTTTCTTGATGGTTTCTCCGGGTACTTTCAAATACCCATTGATACCAATGATCAAGAAAAGACGACCTTTACATGTCCTTTTGGCACTTATGCTTATCGTAGGATGCCCTTTGGATTATGTAATGCTCCCGTCACCTTTCAAAGGTGCATGATCGCGATATTCCAAGACATGTTGGAGACATCTATGGAGGTTTTCATGGATGACTTTTCGGTCTTTGGTGATTCTTTTGACAAGTGTCTTTCCAACTTGGATAAGATGCTTGAGCGATGTGAGCGGGCACACCTTGTTCTTAATTGGGAAAAATGTCATTTCATGGTTAGAGAGGGCATAGTTTTGGGGCATAAGGTGTCTAGTGTGGGGATTGAGGTAGACAAAGCTAAAATTTATGTTATTCCTAAATTACCTCCACCTATAAATGTAAAGGCCGTCAGAAGTTTCTTAGGGCATGCCGGGTTCTACCGTAGATTTATTAAAGATTTTTCTAAGATAACCCGACCTATGACCCATTTGCTTGAGAAGGATGTGCCTTTCGAGTTCAACTCGGATTGTTTAAAGGCGTTTGAACTTCTCAAAGACCGATTGACTCATTCACCCATTATGGTTTCTCCTAATTGGTTTCAACCTTTTGAACTAATGTGTGATGCGAGTGATTTTGCAGTTGGAGCTGTTTTAGGACAAAGAGAAGGTAATCATTTTCGTCCTATTTATTTTGCTAGCAAGACTCTTAATAGTGCTCAACAGAATTACACCACTACTAAAAAAGAGTTGCTTGCGGTTGTTTATGCATTTGATAAGTTTAGATCATACTTAGTGCTTAGTAAGACCGTTGTTTTTACTGACCATTCAGCCCTTAAGTACTTGTTTGCTAAACAAGATGCTAAACCTCGTCTCATTCGTTGGATCTTGCTCTTGCAAGAGTTTGACATTGAGATAAAGGATAAGAAAGGGGCTAAAAATTTGGCGGCGGACCACTTAAGTAGATTAGAGGATCCTCACCGTGAGGAATTGACGGAAGAGGATATAGATGATGCCTTCCCGGATGAGTATTTGATGAGTGTTGAATCTAATATTCCATGGTATGCAGATTTAGCTAATTATCTTGTTGCAGGAGTTCTTCCAAAAGGATGGACACATCAACAAAGGAAAAAGTTCTTTTCCGATGTGAAACATTACTTTTGGGAGGAACCATATTTGTTTCGTGTTTGTGCAGATGGAATGATTAGAAGATGTGTTTCTGGACCTGAAACTCGTTTGATTTTGGATGGATGTCACCGAGGGCCAACTGGTGGTCATTATGGACCATCTATTACCGGTAAGAAAGTTTTTGATGCAGGTTTTTATTGGCCAACAATTTTTAAGGAAGCTCAAACTTTGGTGGAGACTTGTGATGCATGTCAACGCCAAGGTACTATTACAAGGAGAGATGAGATGCCTCAAAATTATATTCAGGTTTGTGAAATTTTTGATATTTGGGGTATAGATTTCATGGGGCCATTTCCACCTTCAAATAAGAATTTGTATATCTTGGTGGGGGTAGATTATGTTTCAAAATGGGCCGAGGCAAAGGCATTGCCAACAAATGATGCTAGAGTGGTGATAAACTTTTTGAAGCAATTGTTTAGTAGGTTTGGATGTCCTAGAGCCTTGATTAGTGATAGAGGAAGTCATTTTGCTAATTCTCAACTTGCTGAAGTACTTAAGAAATATGGGGTAGAGCATAGGTTTTCGACCTCGTATCATCCTCAAACTAGTGGGCAAGTAGAGAATACAAATAGGGCTTTGAAAAGAATTTTGGAGAAAACCGTAGGAGATAACCCGAAGAATTGGTCTAATAAGTTAGATGATGCTTTATGGGCATTTCGAACCGCTTATAAGACTCCAATTGGGACTACACCCTATAGGTTGTTGTATGGAAAGACTTGTCACTTGCCGATAGAGATAGAGCATAAGGCATATTGGGCTCTTAAAAATTGTAATATGGATTTGATAGAGGCGGGTGAGTTAAGGTTTTTACAATTGCATGAACTTGATGAATTTCGATTGCAAGCTTATGACAATTCTAGGCTTTATAAGGAGAGAACTAAAGTTTGGCATGATCGTAAGCTTAGGATGAAAGAATTTAAGGTTGGTGATAAAGTGTTGTTATTCCTCTCTAGATACAAGTTTAAACAACCTAAATTGACCTCTAGATGGACCGGACCGTTTGTGATTAAGCATGTTTATCCTACGGGTTATGTGGAATTGTTTAGGTCGGATGGAACGTCATTTATTGTGAATGGTCAAAGGTGAAGGTTTATAATGAAGAAGAGGATGTGATGGGAGTTGTGGTGGATGAACTCCCTTTCTTTGAGTTCAATCAGTAATTAGAGGAATGAGTCTAGCTAACGACTCATAAATAAATTAAGCGCTTCTCGGGAGGCAACCCGTGTGTTTTTATTTTTACTTTCATTTCTTATATTGAAAAATCCAAAAACATTTGAAAAATCGAAAAAACCAAAAAGATTTTTGTTTTCTTAGTTTTGTTATGTTTATTTTTCATTTTTATAGCTTTTTGTTGAGATATGCAGGTCCCGAAGTGTTCAGGTGCATTACAGTAAGTCAATAGGAGACGAGGTAAGTTTTACGTGTGAAAAAAGGCCAGGTGCGCCGCACTTGAAGGGTGGTGCACCGCACCTGGGAGTTTAAAAAAATTGTTGTTTTCTGAGAAAAAGGTGCGCCGCACCAAGTATGGGGTACGCCGCACCACCCTCTGTTTGACCAGTTTTTGACTTTGACTTTTGTTGACTTTGAGGATTGGGTTGTGATTGTGTGGTGCCGAAAATCTGTAACATTTACCCTATCTACTGATTTGTTTTCTTTCTTCTTTCTTGAACGTGACAAACACACACACACATTCACTAGTATTTTTCTTTCCATTATCTTCCATTATTCTTATGTTTATAGTCCGAATTTGGGGGTTTGTCGAAATTGTTGTGATTAAAACGAAATTACTTGAATCTTTTGAATGGTTTTTGTGTTTGTCATTGATTACACTTAATTTGCACAAGTAATTTTGGCTTAATTTGAGATATTCGGATTTAGGGTTCTTGAGAAATTTGAAATTAATATGGGGCTTTTGATTGTTAAGGGGTTGGGATGATTTGTTGATGTTCAAATTGGTTAAAACTAATTTTAATTTGGATTAATTTCATGTTTATGGTCCGAATTTTGATTTAGGGTTCTTAGTTTTTGTGATTTGACTTTAGATGACCTATGATAAAGGTTAAATTTTTTACCTATTGTTTGAATTTAAGAGGGAAGATAGGTCACTAATGTATTAAGGTAATGAAAAAATCTAAAAATAAAGAAAACTGCAGTAGGTGTGCCGCACCATCTTGGGGGTGCGCCGCATATCGGGATGATGCTGATTCTGTTTTGATTAAAAAATAGGCAGGTACGCCGCACCTCGGCCTGCTGTAGAGAAAATTTTGATCGTTTTATGTGATGTGTTTTATGTTTGTCTTGATTTGATGTGTGGATGTTTTGTGTTACAGAAACAGAAAGGGAAGCAGGTGGAGAGTTCAAGTAGCGATGAATTTGTTCCGGGTATTCAAAGATGATATACTTTCACCATACCGGATCCGAATGACAATTACCGGTATAAAGATGCTTCCGTGACTTTGAATGTTAAGAATCACCCGGTAGAACCACACGAATGGTTGCAATTTCCAGGAGTGACGGGAAATGAACGGGTGCATTACTTGAATCGACTTCAAGAATTAAGTTACCAACATGTCATGAAATCTAAGATTATTTCTTGGTCGGATTTTGCTAAGGTGAATTTGAAAGAACCAATTTTGAAAATGTTAACTTGCAAAAATCGGAATGCTAATGGTCAAATTATGACATATAAAATGTGGGAGAATGTCTTTGGTTGTGAGATGGCACCGGTTAGAGAGTGGTGTCTTGAGTTTTTGAGTACCATTAGAGTTGATACTAATTTGAAAGAGAATGAGTTTTATAAGAGGAAAGTTATCCATTTTAGAGCTGGGGGAATTCAAAGGCATTGCACAGCGCCTGAATTTGCTTACTTGACTTGGATGGTTTCGGGAAAAGAGTTGAATCAAAGGAATACTTATGAGTTTTTACGTGAAGGGGTGTATGATAAGGATGTTACCGGGTTTAAGGATAATAAGACAACAAGGGATTTTTGGTTTGAGATTGGGGGTAGCAACAAGTTGGCCATGTCTACAAGCAAGGCATCCGAAATTCAGGTGCCTATTCTTAAGGTAATTCATCGGATGATTACTCATTGTTTCTTGGTTAGGGCTGATCATAATGAGAAGGTTTCTCCAACCGATGTTTGGTTAATGAGGTTGTTTTATAAAGGTTCTCCGAATATTTATGCTTGTGCACCGTATGTCTTAGCTAAGTATCTAGCATCTCATAAGGATCACGAACTTGTATGTGGTAATTTCATTTCTCATGTTTATGCGATGTTGGGTTTTGATACGGTTAGGAATACTAAGTCTGTGGTTAGGGTGCCTTTTTTTTTTTTTTTTTTTTTTTTTTTTTTTTTTTTTTTTTTTTTTTTTTTTTTTTTTTTTTTTTTTTTTTTTTTTTTTTTTTTTTTTTTTTTTTTTTTTTTTTTTTTTTTTTTTTTTTTTTTTTTTTTTTTTTTTTTTTTTTTTTTTTTTTTTTTTTTTTTTTTTTTTTTTTTTTTTTTTTTTTTTTTTTTTTTTTTTTTTTTTTTTTTTTTTTTTTTTTTTTTTTTTTTTTTTTTTTTTTTTTTTTTTTTTTTTTTTTTTTTTTTTTTTTTTTTTTTTTTTTTTTTTTTTTTTTTTTTTTTTTTTTTTTTTTTTTTTTTTTTTTTTTTTTTTTTTTTTTTTTTTTTTTTTTTTTTTTTTTTTTTTTTTTTTTTTTTTTTTTTTTTTTTTTTTTTTTTTTTTTTTTTTTTTTTTTTTTTTTTTTTTTTTTTTTTTTTTTTTTTTTTTTTTTTTTTTTTTTTTTTTTTTTTTTTTTTTTTTTTTTTTTTTTTTTTTTTTTTTTTTTTTTTTTTTTTTTTTTTTTTTTTTTTTTTTTTTTTTTTTTTTTTTTTTTTTTTTTTTTTTTTTTTTTTTTTTTTTTTTTTTTTTTTTTTTTTTTTTTTTTTTTTTTTTTTTTTTTTTTTTTTTTTTTTTTTTTTTTTTTTTTTTTTTTTTTTTTTTTTTTTTTTTTTTTTTTTTTTTTTTTTTTTTTTTTTTTTTTTTTTTTTTTTTTTTTTTTTTTTTTTTTTTTTTTTTTTTTTTTTTTTTTTTTTTTTTTTTTTTTTTTTTTTTTTTTTTTTTTTTTTTTTTTTTTTTTTTTTTTTTTTTTTTTTTTTTTTTTTTTTTTTTTTTTTTTTTTTTTTTTTTTTTTTTTTTTTTTTTTTTTTTTTTTTTTTTTTTTTTTTTTTTTTTTTTTTTTTTTTTTTTTTTTTTTTTTTTTTTTTTTTTTTTTTTTTTTTTTTTTTTTTTTTTTTTTTTTTTTTTTTTTTTTTTTTTTTTCTGTTTTTAGCTTAGTTTTTCTTTTTCTTTGGTTAAAGACAAGTATGGGGGGGGGGTGGTTTATATTGCCTAATGTTAATGTTTGCAGTTTCTTTTGTTTTGTTTTATGCATTTTAGAAGGTAGCATTCATGTGCATATGCTGGCAGTAAGTTCAGCGCCCATTCATTTTAGGCGATTCTACCGAGCATAAGAACATTACCAACATCCGGCAAGTTCTCATGATCTTTTATCTTCTTTTCTTTTACTTTTCCCTATTTCCCATAGATTGTCTTTAGTTCATTGTACATTGAGGGCATTGTACAATTCAAGTGTGGGGGGAGAGGTCAATAGGAAAAAGTCGGGTGAATTTGGGAGACTTTGAAACTTTTGTTTGTTTGTCCTTATAGTTTAATTACTTTGTCACTTAGATTTAATCATATTTAATAAGTAATTGAACTATATTTCCTTTGGTCAAACTTTTTAATTTGTGAAATGTGTTTTGAGTGATTAATTAGGCAAATCCCTTCTGGATTGATAACATGACTAACACACTTATATCCCAAAACACCCAAATGTGTGACATTTTTCATCATTTATAGATATGCTAGGTGTTTATGGGTTTGGTTTGATTGGCATTGTAAATTTGTCCCTCTCATAGGCTTTTGAATTTATTCAAGAGTAAGGGTTCTGCTTAGAAATTTGAACTATGACGTGCAAGTTTGAGGTTAATTTATTCCATTTCCGGATTATTTTCTTTGATATGAGTGTGCCGGTGATAGCATTGATTCTAGAACTTGTCCTAGTTGATCATTTCGAAATCGCAGTGAGATCACTTAGGTGATATAAGTGTACTAGATGATAAAGAGGCAAGTTTAGGATTTAACCGTGTTTTCTTTGTTTATTTCACCCCATGTTATGTTTATCATTGTTTAACCATGATTTGTGCATGTGTTTTAGTAGCTAATCACATTGGTTAGTGAAATATCATTTGTTTAACCTTTGTTGCACTCATTTTTAGTGCAAGATACACTTAGAAAACTTGTTGAGCCTCACCTTTTTTGTTTTCTTAAATCCACTTAAATATGTGACCTATCCTCACCATACCGATAGTCAAAATCCATGGTTGGTCATTAGTTGCCTATGCTAGTTGGATGGTTTGGGTTTGTCTTGTTGTGTCGGAGTTGGTATATTCTCTATTATTGGGAATAGATTGAGTTCGTCATGATTTTGGATTAAGTCTAGATTATTCAGTTTAGCATGTTATTTATGATTTGTCAATATGTTTTAAAGTTCAAAAAGGGGGTACCAATTAGGCAGGGTAAAAATAGCTTATTAAAAAATAAAAAAATAAAAACAGAAAGAAAAAAAAAGAGAAAAAATGAAAAAACGAGCTTGGACTGTCAGTTGGTATTTCCCACATTTTCGTCAAATCAATGTAAGTTGGTAAGTTAGTTAAACCAACAAAAGCTTAATTGTTAAATATTTCTTTCTAATTTAGGTTGGTATAATTGTACACCAACAATTGCTTAATCGTTAAATCTTTTGGTATTTGAGTTGGTGCATTTGTTAAAACCAACAAAAAGGTTCTTTGATGATTATACTCTTCATTTTGAGTTGGCAATGTTCGTCTGAGCCAATAATGGTAAGATATGGTGGTTAGGAGTCGTTTGAAGGTCATACACCACAATGGTGTCGGTTTTTATCGGTCTATTGGGGGAGTAGTGTCGGGATAACGTCTTTTGGGATTTGGATAGATGGCAACTAGTGATATGGGTTGTGTTGGACTAGACTATATGTAAAAACTTTGTTAATTGTTGTGTTATTTCTTTTTTAACACCAATTATATCCCAAAATTCCATACACAATGTTTATGACCCTTGTAAGCCTTCAGAATTGTACATTACAGCCGTTATAAGACCTCTTTTGATAGTTGTGCTTGGTGCTTACGCCTGACGGTGGAGATTTGATTCTAGAACAAGCCTATGGTAAAATAGTATGCATCACGACTAGGCTTTGAGTGATTGATACAATATTTCAACCCCAATAGTTTGTTAGTTGGAGTAAGTTAGTTGAGATGTTCTTCTTTCATTTGATTAAAGTGCTTAGTCGTGTTTTCGAGGCTTGTAGATCATTCAAATATTGTCAAACATTTCAATTTTCATTTAAGATTAAAACTGCTTAACCATTCTCATTTGTTTTCTAACTTTCGTGGTTTAGCTTCTTTTTGATTATTGTCATGTTTATGTAATTGAGGACCAAAGGAAAGATTGTTTTGAATTCTGAATTTGCTTGAGGACAAGCAAAGCTTAAGTATGGGGGAATTTGATATGTCCATTTATATATACATTCCCATATCGTTTCTAAGTCGTTTTAAGCTTAATTATGTGCAAGTTATATGTATATTCGATGCTTTGATGGTATTGTTAGTGATTTCAGGCTTAGAACAGGTACAATGGTTAGAAATGGCTTTTGGATAGCTAAAAGGTGCATTAGGATGGTTCGTGTATGAGTACGTGAAGGAATGAATTGAAAATTACAAGTATTGTTGAAAAAGAGGGGGAGTGTGTCGCACCAGCATGTTGGTGTCCGTTGATTCAAGTAGCATAATTGTTAATGCTTAACCAAAACAAGTTAATTGATTAGGTAAATTATATTAAACATTGGTGGTTCCGGTATTCTATAATTAATCTAGTTAGTTAATAGAATTGAATAGAGTCATAAGCTTGTTGGCCACCAAGTGAGTTTCTTTGTTCGAGTCTAGGTTACTTGTCAACACAATTGGATTGGGTCTTAATTTAAATGCAACCGGAGTTAATGTATCATGGAGTCGAAGTAGATTACTTCTAATTCTTATTGATAATAAAAATTCTCTTTTCAATTAAATTCTACGGAATTGCTAACCATTTAATAATTAACTAACTTCTCAAAAAAAAATCCAATATGACGGGAGTCTTTAAAATCCAAAACTCTTTTTAAAGCTACATTAAACTCACTTACTCTTTGTTAGTCTCTGTGGTTCGACCTGGAATTACTTTGAAACTATATTGCATACGGAAGGGTCCACTTCCCGATTGTGTGTAGTAGTCGGTTCTAAAGTATTTCTTGTTTTTAATTTAACTAGATTTTCACACATCAAAAAATGCAACACAAAAATAATAATAAAAGGGGTCATGCAGAGAGATAAGCAGTGAGGATATCGGTTTCAGGGGGAGTTAGTGTGTTCTGTGTGAACACTGAATATGTGTATCGTTGATAAGGGTATAGTGTAAGTAAAGACTAATTTGAGTGTGTTTGGTACACCTTGAATTTAGTCTTGCATGTAAATTGCTCGAAATATTAGTGAAATACTTAAGGTTTCGGTCAAAATAGGTCAAACGGAGTCAACTGAGTTGATATATTTGACAGATATTTTGATTTGCACTTTACTTTAAATAATTGAATCGAACATACTTAATGTGTGAGCTAACATGATAAAGGCTTTGATTATAATCTTATTGATGCATGTTGATGTGACAACAGCAACTTAGATTTGATTATGTCTTATTAATCTATATGTAATTGATAGATTATAGACTTTGTGTTTTAATAATGATTGATTACATGTTTTGGTGTTATTTATATGTTTATATATGATGTTTGTTATGTATATCATACAAGTACAAACATAATATATGTTAGGTTCTTGTACATAAAGTACTTGGAAAATAACAAGGCATAGATATTGATGGTAAGTTGTACTAACGAAGATGATCTTCGTTAGGAACGAACGAAGATAATCTTCGTTATGGGCTGGACTGCTAAGTTCGTAAGAACAAAGCCAAGCAAGCCCAATATCGATCGTGAACATATATAAACGATTGGAAACCCTAAAGTGAGGATTCCAGTTGATAATACACACACACCAAAGCGACTAAGTTCGTTGCTAAGCTATAGCAAACGAATATAGATCACATAAGGCTGATTATATTGATATAATTAGCAATATAAACGATAACTAATCAAACTAGTTATCTCGTGAGGATTCCGCACTCACGACATAACAATAGACGATCTCGAGAGCGATCCGTAGCTATCGAGGGACTCACAAGTGGTATAAGAGCCATTCGATATCTTATCGAAGGGTTGAGATCGTTTGTTTGATTGTTATTTTCTCAAAAACAGCCTCCCGAACACTTTCTGTCGTTAAGTTCGTTTGCCTTACGAACTTAGCGAAACGAAGTTATTCAACGAAGTTAGCAAACGAATTAAACTTAAATTCATTCGAAATTCATCAAACGAAGATAGACTACGAAGTTTCTTTCATTTTCGTTTTGAATCTTCTTCAAACGAATTTTGTTTACGAACTTAACTTATCTTCGTTCAGATTCCTGTCTACGAACTTAACTATCTTCGTTCAGAATTTTTGTCCACGAAATTAGTCTATCTTCGTACTGACTCGGTTCTACGAATTTAATCTAAATTCGTTCCTTTTTTTATCTTCGTTTGAACAGTATTTTTCACTTATGGCTTCTTCATCATCAACCAACAATGCTGTTGCCCAATATCTCAATTCTCTAGTTTATCATAATCATCTGGTAGGGCGTACTAATTCTCCACCAAAATTAGTTTCATTAGCTGACTTTTGGGCGTGGAGAGGTCGATTTGAAGATTTCATTCAACGAGAAGACTTGAATATGTGGCTCATGATCACTGAAGTTATGAA
>CM067170.1:3166526-3285027 GCA_034093135.1 Erigeron breviscapus | reverse complement strand
TCTTTGAGAAGGAGCCAGAGAGTACGAAACCAAGTTCAAAACTGATCTGCCAATGCTGAGGCAAGTTTTTGGTACTCCAGCAGCTATCTCCACCTCAGCAGGAAGAAGGATTCAAAGAAAGAGGAAAGAAGAGCATCGAACTATAGTTGTTGATCTTCCTCCTATCACTGGTGATGCCTTGCTGAACACCAGACTTCCTCCCAGAAGCTTCTTTGAGGAAGGGAGAGTGATAGAAAATCCTGCTGGCATCTTCTTCACAAACTTCAGAACAATCAACTGTTCTTTCGCTTGGATGAACTTGAAAAAGCGTCCACTGGGTTCATCTTAAGCATAAGAAGAAGGTGTGCTGAAACATCCAACAACAGATGGTTCATCAGCAAGTTGGATGAAGAACTGATAAAGCCTCATAGAAGGGATGACCCAGCGATCAGAATGGCCAAGCAAGAGGAAGCTTGGGAATTTGAAGCTGCCAACTTGTAGATGTCTTAAAAATGAAAAACTATATGTATCAGCTTGTAATATTTTAAGATGATATATAAGACATCTTTTCATCATTCCTTTATTCTTATCAAGTCTAGTCTACTCAGCAAGTTTTCTCAGCGAATAGAGGGAGATTGTTGAGTCAAGGATTCGCTGACCAGACTTGGTCGCTGACGTGTGTCGTCAGCGAGTCATCAGCGAAGTCAGTGACTCTCGTCAGCGGGTGGTTTCTTTCTTAATTGTGAGTCAAGGCGGGAAGAATTCAAATCAAGTAAAGACAAGAGTCACATGGTGGTTCTTCCAACTGTAAATTACTAAGTATGGCAAAGATGCAGTTGGACCAAAACAAGGGTAATTCTCTTTCATACCCGTTTTGGTAAAGAAGACAAAGGCTCCTGGATCCAAGCACTTCGAGCCAATGGGATGTCAACAACCACCATTCTATCACTATCATTGTAAGGCTGTGTTGCCCTAATTCCTCCCTATATAAAGCAACACAGCCGCATCATTTACACTTTGTGTTTGTCACCACAAAGTGTGTGTCACTTTATTTTCTCTCTTGTAATTGCTTAAGTTTTTAGTGTGTCTAGACTTAGCAATTATTTAGTTCATTTGTATTCTTGTAAGACAAGTTGTAATATCGACCATGTATTCATCATTTAATCAATGATACATATGATTAGACTTGCATAGTTTCTTGCATTTGAACTTATTCTTGTTCTTGTTCTTTACTCTCTATTTATTCATTCTTGTCTAGATTAATTATATCATAAGTGTGCAAATCGTGGACTGTCAATATGACATACATACATCTTCATATCGTCATCACATATTAGCATAAGCTCTTATCGTATTAACATCATATCATCTTATCTTTACATCATATTATCACATAATTCATTCCGTCATATCATCATAACGTAACATATACATATTTCATTTCATATATCATGCATAAGATTACCATTTATCATCAATGGTAATCATAATCAATCCCATAGTAACCTCCCAATCATTCCCGAATACATATAAACATACAAAGCATTCATTTGGGGGAAGTTAACTTATGAAAACTATGTTTTGTTGTCCCTCATGTGATAAACGATGTTATCTTACCTCAATAGAGTGCACACCAACAAAGTAACTTGTTTACCATGCCGTGAATATATATTCCGAATAACCTATAAATAATCATATAATTAAGCACTAACATCAAAGCTAGTAACACGTCTAAAGGATGCATCATTGTCATACGCTCTCTTTAACTAGTCTCATAATTTATGAACTAGAACTCCCATTTCATGACTTGTTAAAACCAATATATATATACATAATCTATATAGTTTTGCATGAATTCCGTCTTTTCATAATTCGTACTGACGTGTGTCGTCAGCGAGTCATCAGCGAGTCATTAAGAAGACAAGTCTTCAGCGAGTAACTCTTGTCAGCGGGTGGCTTACTTTCCAAGATGTGTGTCAAGGCGGGAAGTTTTCAAACCATAAAGAAGACAAGAAGTCACATGGTGGTTCTTCCAACTGAACATTACCTTATATGGCAAAGGTACAGTTGGGACCAAAACAAGGGTTTTCTCTTTCATACCCATTTTGGTAAAGAAGACAAAGGCTCCTGGATCCAAGTACAACGAGCCTATGAGAAGTCTACAACCACCATTCCATCACTATCATTGTAAGGCTGTGTTGCCCTAATTCCTCCTCTATATAAAGCAACACAGCCGCATCATTTATACTTTGTGTTTGTCACCACAAAGTGTGTGTCACTTTATTTTCTCTCTTGTAATTGCTTAAGTTTATAGTGTATCTAGACTTAGCAATTATTTAGTTCATTTGTATTCTTGTAAGACAAGTTGTAATATCGACCATGTATTCATCGTTTAATCAATGATACATATGATTAGACTTGCTTAGATATTTGCATTTGAACTTATTCTTGTTCATGTTCTTTACTTTCTGTTCTTTACATTCTTATCTAATTAAAACTAATATAAGTGTGCAAATTGTGGACTGTCAAGTGGTATCAGAGCCACTGTTTCTAAATCATTGAAACAAGATCTGTTTGCATACTTATTTTCTTAAATTTCTGTACTTTCTTATCTTTCTTAATCTTTTCTTAAACAAGAACATGACTACTGTACCAACTCTTGTGAACACACGTGACTTTGTGAAAGTCCCAAGTTTGCAACGATTATGTAATTAAACAACTAATGTAAATTACACTAAGAAAGCAAGATAAGAAAGTAAACACGTTTAATCATAAGTAGTATTAATTAAACGGTGAATACATGGTTGGTTTACAAAGAAGAAGAAAGAAATATTGTTAAGTTTTTGCACACACGAAAACTTAACAATGATACAATTCTACAATGAGAGAAAAACACACTAAGTGACTATTGTAGAATGAACCAACAGAATTGCGGCTAGGTCAAGTGATGTCTTATATAGGAGAAGAGACATCACATGACAGCCCAATAGATGTTGACACATGAAGGTTGTCAACTATCTATTGGTGTGTAAGACTGGTCTTCAGAGTTCTCTTTTCTTCATCTTGTTTGTTTCCCAAAACGGCATGAAAGAGAAACACCTTAGTATCAAAACGGTACAAGGTCACATGGCTCTATCTTGATCTTGCAACACGTGTCCTTGGGACCAGTCTTCTTATCTTCATTTTCCCGCCCATATTTGACTTACAAAGCATGGTGGTGAGTCATTGAACTTATCCTTTTAACTCGAAGATAATGTTGGTCGCTGAAGTCTCGCTGAGGAAACCTCTCGTTGAGGCTGTCAGCGACTACTTGACTCAGCAAGTAATCTTCAGCGAATCCATGACTCAACAATCTCCCCCTATTCGCTGAGGAGACTTAGCTGAGTATGAGTTACTTTTAGAAGTACAATAGTTAGATATGAGGGAATGCTGATCTTATTTATTTGACAAACAACTTTTCAATAAAGATAGCATTACAAAGATTACAAGTTTTCTTAATCCCATTGCGACTCTTGCTTGGCCTCTATGAAAGCTTTGTCTTGTTGTCTTTCAGGCTTCAGCAGCTCTTGATCAATCAGCTTTATGAACTTGGGATCATTGGAAGACTGAACACAATACTTTCTTATTTTCAACAAAAAGGCAGAAGAAGCAATTCCAATCTCATTGGTCCTGAAGAAGAGTTCATGACCATGGATATTGCAAAAACAGAACCCTCCTAGCTTGTCATCATAGACTCCATCTACAAAGAGGGTCCTAGAAGGCATTCTTAGATTCAGCAGTGGCTCAGTATCTATATCAGTCTTTGGAACAGCTCTGAGAACAAATGGGCGCTGAGAAGCCACTTGACCAAAAGCTGTTCTTTTTACACCACTTCTTGGTTGCTGAGGAGGAGGAGAGGGATATGGATGTCTGGCAGCGCTGAGCAAGGAGTCTTTGATTTTGTACTTCTTTTCCATTTGATGTATATGCCTTATTTGCTCACCTGCCATTTTGATCAGCGGCTCATAGCTTACAGCTGTCTTATCCTTGATCAGCTTGTAAATCTCAATCCATTCAGTTGGCCAAGTGTATTTTTGGTAACATTTTTTAGCGTATACAACTTGGGCACACCTTTTCTTTGCAAGGAAAGATTCATTCCTTGTTGGGTTAGCGAAACCCTGACAGATGTGATCTCTTCTTTCCTTTGCCTCACCTCTCTTGATTTGAGGTAGGTCGCCTGTCCTTCATCAAAAGTTTTAATACACTTGGCAAAGAATTGTTCTTCATTCTTCCTTAAAGCTGCCAAACCACCAGATTGCTGAGCCAATCTTTTCGTTTCATCATCAGCATCTTTTAATTCTTCATTAACAATCTGCTCACTTATGAATTTCTGAGACAGCTCCTCTTCTTTCTTCTTGCTCAACCGTTCATGTTGACGAACAACTTCTTCAGGAGACTGTTCAGCATTAGCAGTTGTGGATTTGGGAAAGGCTCCAATCATAAGTTTTTCTTGTTGTTCCCTTGCTGACATGGGGACCTTTGGTGGTTTGCTTTGAGTAACCACTGCTGCTTTACCCTTATCAGCGTATTTCTTTTCAAGGGCAGCATGAAATTCAGCAGTGGGTTTAAAAGTAGAAACATTTATGGGTTTTGCTGGTACATTCTCAGCAACAACCTTCTTAGCTGCCGGTTCACCAACCTTCTCAGCTTCTTTGACTTGCTCCTCCTCAACATTAGCTGCCGGTTCACTAACCTTATCAGCTTGCTCCCCCTGAACACTTGCTGCCGGTTCAACAACCATCTCAGCGTTTTCATTTTCAGCGAGGGGAGCATTTTCATTTGTTTGACTTGCTGGGACCTCTTCAGCAGTTTTCTCCCCCTTGGAAACAGCTGAGGGACTTGCTGCTTCCACATTGTTTTTCTTGAAGAGACCCAGCATTTCACTCATCATTCCCTTAAGACCAGCAACCTCTTGTTCAAGTTTCTTTGTCCTGCTGACAGATTCTTCCAACAACTTCTTGTCAACAGCGACTTGAAATGGGGTACGAGAGAAGACTTGATTTTTGAGGGAGGAAATTTCATTTGTAAGGGTGGTGTGAAAATTGTCTTGATGTTTGGAGAAGGAAGAGACAGTTTGATCTAGCTTGTTGAGTTGAGCAGTGAAGAGTATATTAGATTGGGAGAGTTGCTGAAGAGATGATAAGAGACCAGGCTCTTCGGTGACCTTCGCTGAATGGATTTCATCTTTTAATTTATCCAGCGAGGCGGAGATAGCAGAGTTGGAGGTGCTGACCTTCTTCATGCTTGCATTCAGCAAGGCTTGATTTCTTCTGAA
Organism: Erigeron breviscapus; assembly: GCA_034093135.1. Taxonomy (NCBI): domain Eukaryota; kingdom Viridiplantae; phylum Streptophyta; class Magnoliopsida; order Asterales; family Asteraceae; genus Erigeron; species Erigeron breviscapus. The sequence continues at coordinate 3,279,734 of CM067170.1, read as the reverse complement.
CAAGTACTCATTTGACTTGGTTTGGGTGACTTGATTTTTGGTGATCCCAAACAACATACCCTTGAGCTCTGCTAGCTCATCAGTCACCAAATCCTTTCCAGCTAGCAATTCTTGAAAGTTTTCATGAGCCTCAATATGAATTTGAGCCATTTGATCCACCAGCCAAGCATACAAGTACCCATGTCTATTGCCTTGGCTCTGGCAAATTTGCACCCTTGTTAATAATTCTTGCAGCTGACGAGTCTCCACATAATCCAGACCAGGCACATTTATAGCAGTGCAAGCTTTGACAAGTTCTTCATCAGCAGAAGGTACCTTAAGATCTTTTAAAGAAACAGGATACCTGGAGCAAGGAACCCTAAAAAGTCTGGATGGTGCAATGGGGGCACCTCCATAATAATTTCATCATCAACCTCTTCAACTTCAACATAAACACCAGGCTTTATTCTTTGAAGTTGGCAGTAAAGCACTCTTCGCTGAAGCTCAGCTTCATTTAATTCAGTCACATAATCACCATAAAAACCAACCTGGTCATGAGACTCCGTGGGCAAATAAAAAGAACAAGGAGGAGGAGGCATATCAACCAGCGACTCTGGGATATCCTCAAAATCATTGGGAGGAGATGAGATTAACATATAGCCCAAGTCTTCATCCAAATAACCACTTATATACGCCTCGTCTTCACTTTCCTCTGCGGCAGCGAGTGTGATTTCAGCATCATAATCTTGAAGGTCAAACTCGCTGCCCAGATCTTCATCATCAACTTCCATTCCAGTTACCAGAATATTTGTCTCGGTCCCTGCACTGACAGTTTCCGAGACTTGTGTAATAGTATTTGGGGTAAGGGAACCTGGTGCCTCAATCTCAGTGTGTTGTTGCACCAAGACATCATCGGCCGTAGAATGGGTTGACTCTAGCATCACCTGTGATCTGGCTGCTGTCAACGACTCAGAGGGTAATAAAGAAGAAGGGGAATTATTTGGGGGTGGAGTTGGACTTTGACCTCTAGTGGGCTGGGGTGACCCAATAACTTCACCAACCTCTCCTACAGAAATTTGAGGTGGCTGCCTGCTGCTCCCGTTTAACTCGTCAACAGCCTGTTGGGAGGCTGCTGATGGGGTGGCTTGGGTACTATCGTCTTTGGGCAGTGAGGACTTCCTAACCTTTGGTTTGCCCTTTGATACACTCCGCTTACGTTTTGGGACGTCAGCGGAGGGTGAAGATTGAGAAGTTTGATTTGAGGACGCTGCCTTTGATTTATCTTTGGTCTTTTTAGAGGCTTTGGAGGTCGCTGGGGGGTTTACCAGCGAGCCAGCCTCAGAAGGCATTTCAGCGTCCACAGCGACTGTATCAGCCACTTCATCAGAAAGAAGTGCTGCCTCCCAGTCGCTGTCTTTCGGGTATAAAGAAGGATTAAGGGAGAAGAGTACCTCTTTTATATGAGGAGTGAGGCGTGCAACCAAGAGATCAGTTGGTTGCTTGTAGATGTTGTTACCAACCCTCGCTATTGGAATCGTTGAGGCCTTGGGCAGCTCATATTCATTTCCCAGTGCCTCCTTGAAGATGAGAGAAAATATTCTAACAAAAGGCACAGTGTGTGACCTATTGTTCATGCTGACCTTATTCTTCATGTCGTTGAAGATCAGCTGGGCGTAATCAACAAACCGCCCCTCAGCAAGTGCATGAATCATGGGCATCGATGTTGTTGATGCTTGATTGTATGATCCTGAATTTCCACCCATACACTGTATTACATGGGTGAATAGAACTCTCCAGACCCCAGGGAGATTTTGTTTTAGAGGATTGCTTGGGATTGCTGGGGGGTTCTTCAAATTATAATTGTACCCAATGGAAGGCAGCCAATCCTTCCATTCAACATCACTTGCTGCTTCCACAAACGCATTTTCCTCAGTGGCTTGTGGAAATCGAAGAGTTTGGCGAAGAGACGCCGGAGTAATGGTAATCGTCTTTGCCCCCTGACGAACAGTACCAGTGATGGACTTGGATTCATCATCATACTCACAAGTCCACCAAAACTCACGGAGAAGATGAACAAATATCTTTCCCGGATCTGCCATGATGCAATATTTGGCAGGAGAAGCATGGATAAAGTCCAGCATGGGCTTGTATCCTTCAGAATCTTTTGGCAACTCAGAGGTGCCAACATGATTGTTGGGTTTCACAACAATCTGGGAAGCAGAGAAATTCACCTTGGAAGATTTTGTGATGTTTGAAGGAGTGAAAACAGGTGAATTAAGATATGTGGTAGAAACTTGTTCCTGAACTTGTTGTTCAGGAGCCGGTGGGTTTTGTGCGGCGGCGGTAGAGGAAGATGGAGGGTTCTCAACATTTTGAGGAATATCTGAGGAAGAAGCCATAGATTTTTGTAAGAATGAAGATGAAATGCGTATAAGGTGTTTGATAAAATGCCTGTGAGAGAAGATGAACAGATGGAGAGAGAGATTTTTGATTTAGAGAGAGAGTGAATAGTAGTAGGAAGCGTAAAAATAAGGTTATGAGGTGAGGTTATATATATATGGTATGGTTGTGGGCCACAATTTCTCTCTCCTTCTTTTTATATTGAGGAACAGTTGTAAACAACAACTGTTTTCGTACTTTTATATAATATAAAAAGGTTTTGAGAGTAACGTTTTAAAAATAAAAGGAAATTTTATCCAAAAAGTTCTTGAGTGCGCGCCGTATTGAGCAGTCATAACCTGTCAGTCAGACTGTCACAACAGACAAATGACGTGATCAAGAGCAAAAATCGAGGTGACCTTTTAATTTGAATGTATAAAACATGTGGTTCAGAACTTTGCCACGTCACCCTCATAGTTACTTTGAAAACACTTAGTTTTGAAAATATCCTATGTATTATTTTGAAATACAACATGCTGGAAGATGCTCAGCATGCTTAAGGCTTTTTGTCAGCGACTTCACAACTAACGTTGGTCGCTGACTACAGTTTTTGGCAACCTGTCAGCCATCAACGGATTTGATAAGTCTTTACCACTAGCCGTTTGCTAGTGGACTAGATGAAGACTTTCAGCTCTCCATTGCTTTTATTTTGCTTTTTCCCAAAGCAACAGGGATCAACGGATTTTATGAGTCTTTACCAATAACCGTTTGCTATTGGACTAGATGAAGACTTTTAGCTCTTCATTGCTATTGTTTGCTTTTTCCCAAAGCAACAGGGACCAACGGATTTGATATGTCTTTACCAATAACCGTTTGCTATTGGACTAGATGAAGACTTTTAGCTCTTCATTGCTATTGTTTGCTTTTTCCCAAAGCAACAAGGATCAACGGATTTGATTAGTCTTTACCAATAACCGTTTGCTATTGGACTAGATGAAGACTTTAAGCTCTTCATTGCTTTGAGATCAGCGAGTAAGACCGACTTAAGCTCGCTGAATTAGCATACATGACAAGTCATGTCGCTGATTCCCCATTTAACATTCCTAACTTGCTAACAAGCAGTTTGAATCTAGTTTCATCCAATGGTTTAGTAAAGATGTCAGCTAGTTGATCATCAGTTGGAATGAAGTAGATCTCAATATCACCTTTCATGACATGATCCCGAATAAAGTGATATCGAATATCAATATGCTTAGTTTTGGAATGTTGAACTGGGTTGTGTGTAATAGCAATGGCACTTGTATTATCACACATGATTGGAATTTTAGAGTATTCCAAATCATAGTCAGCAAGCTGATGTTTCATCCATAGCATTTGGGCACAACAGCTCGCTGCAGAGACATATTCGGCCTCAGCTGTGGAGATGGAAACTGTATGTTGCTTTTTACTAGTCCAACTAGTCAGCTTCCCCCCCAACAGTTGACATCCTCCACTGGTGCTTTTGCGATCGAGCATGCAACCAGCATAGTCGGAGTCAGAATAGCCAACTAACTCAAAGTTGGAGTCCTTAGGGTACCAAAGACCCAGTGTGGGTGTACCCTTGAGGTATTTGAAGATACGCTTCACAGCGAGGAGATGAGATTCTCTAGGAGAAGCTTGATAGCGAGCACAGAGACATGTTGCAAACATGATGTCTGGGCGACTCGCTGTGAGATACATGAGTGACCCAATCATGCCACGATAGTAAGTAGGATTCACATACTTACCATCAGGGTCAGCGTGAAGATTATTAGGAGGGGACATTGGAGTTCGTTTTGGAGTGACATGGGTGAAGTCAAACTTATGCAACATATCCCGAATATATTTTTCTTGATTGATAAATATTCTAGAGGGAAGCTGCTTGATTTGTAACCCCAAAAAGAAGGTGAGTTCACCCATCATACTCATCTCGAAAGTGCTAGACATAAGAGAACTGAACTTTCGACAAAGTTTTGTGGATAAGGAACCAAAGATAATGTCATCGACATAAATCTGCACATACAGAACATCACCCTTATGCTTGTAGATAAATAGGGTGCTGTCAATGGTTCCCCTATGAAAACCATGGTCAATAAGGAAGGTAGACAAAGTGTCATACCAAGCTCTAGGAGCTTGTTTAAGGTCGTATAAAGCTTTATTAAGCTTGTAGACATAGTGAGGATGCTTTGGATCCTCAAAGCCAGGAGGCTGCTTAACATAGACTTCTTCATCAAGAGCACCATTTAAGAAGGCACTCTTGACGTCCATCTGATAGACAATAAAGCCTTTGTAAGCAGCATGAGCGAGAAAGAGACGAATGGCTTCAAGGCGAGTGACTGGAGCAAAGGTCTCATCATAATCAATGCCTTCAGCTTGAGTGTAACCTTGAGCAACCAGTCTTGCCTTGTTTCTGATGACCACACCAGCTTCATCCATCTTATTCTATAAACCCATCGAGTGCCAATGGGTTCTTTATAGGAGGAGGAACAAGGAACCAAACGTGTTGTCTTTTAAATTGTGTCAGTTCTTCTTGCATGGCTTCAACCCATGAGGGATCAGCCATGGCTTCACCAATATTGGCAGGCACAATTTGAGAAAGAAAGTTGACATAGAGACAAGTATTACTTGTCGCTGAACGAGTTTGGACACCATTGTGTGGATTACCAATCACATGGTCAAGAGGGTGATCAGCAGTCCATTTGAGTGCTGGTGTGTGAATAGAAGAATGATTCACAGCGGATACAGTGGTGGTAGTACCACTAGGAGTGGGAATATAAGACGAGAGATCGATGGTTAGCAAGGGCTCAGAGTTGCTGACAGGAGGGTCACTGAGAACAGTGGGTACCTCTTGCTGAGGAGTGTCATCCTCAGCGTCTCCTAAAAGAGGATTCGCTGAGGCATCATGAAATGTTTCCTCAGCGACACATTCAGCATCTTGAGCTTCAGTTGAGAGAGGAACATTAATGGAAGTGGCATTAACTGTTCGAAGAAGAGGCTCAACTGGATCTATAGAATAAATGTGAGCAGCGATGTACTCATCATTTGGTGAAGAACTTGAAGACTCAGCGATAGGTTGTTCAGCAACATCATGATGTGTCGCTGATACTTCAGACAAGTCAGATAGATCGCTGAGGATTACTTCAGCGGATGACTCATTTGAAAGATCACCTAAAGCAGAACAGCTTTCATCAAAAGTAACATGAATTGATTCATCTACCTTTTGAGTGCGAGTATTGTAAACTCTGAAAGCTTTGCTTATAGAAGAATATCCCAGAAAGTAGCCATCATCAGCTTTGGGATCAAACTTTCCTAAATGATCCTTGTCATTTAGGATGAAAACTGGGCAACCAAAAACATGGAAATATCCAATTTGAGGTTTCTTGCCCTTGAGAATTTCATAGGCAGTCTTATCATGTCGCTTGACAATAAGACACCTATTTTGAGTATGGCACGCAGTGCTAACTGCTTCAGCCCAGAATTTACTAGGAAGAGAGGACTCACTGAGCATGGTTCTTGCAGCTTCAATGAGAGTTCTATTTCTCCTTTCAGCTACCCATTTTGCTCAGGAGTGCGAACAGAAGAGAAATTTTGTCTAATCCCTTGATCAGCACAAAAAGTCTTAAGAGTGTGGTTTCTGAACTCAGTGCCATGATCGCTTCTGAGTTCTTTAACACGTATGCTGTTGAGGTTTTCCATCTTTTTAATGAAATTGATTATTTCCTCAGCAGCATCACTCTTGGAATGAAGAAAGATTGTCCAAGTATATCGTGAATATTCATCCACAATAACTAAGGTGTATCTGCTACCCCTTAGACTTTGGACATTCACTGGACCAAAAAGGTCCATGTGAAGGAGATGGAAATAGCCACTGATAGAGTTGGCCTGTTTGGTCTTGAAGGTGGCTCGGTGGCTTTTACCTTTTTCACAAGCACCACAAAGCCAGTCCTTCTCATAAGTGAGAGGAGGAAGGCCTCGAACTAGATTTTTCTTGGCCAAAGAGTTGATGGTTTTGAAATTCACATGCGACATACGCTTGTGCCATAACCAGTTGATTTGAGAAGCAGATTTTGAGAAGAAGCAGGTCTCGCTGTCAGTTTTGACAGGAGTGAAATCTACCAAGTAGATATCTCTTTTTCTTGGAGCGACCAAGACCACTTCTTTATTGACATTAATCACTGTGCCTTGATGCTTATCAAGGATAACCTTGTAGTCAGCATCGCACAATTGACTTATGCTGATCAGATTGTGTTTCAATCCATTCACATAGGCAACCTTAGTGAATTTGATCAGCCCATTTGAGAGAGACCCATATCCTTCAGTTTGGCCAGTAGAGTTGTCACCAAACACAACTGTGGGACCGTCGGTCTCCACGAAGTTATCCAGCAGGTCCTTAGATCCAGTCATGTGTTTTGAACAGCCGCTGTCCAAATACCACACTTCTTTTCCTAGCGAGGCCTGCAGGATAACATAAGAAGGATTTAGGAAGAGTTATGGACATCCTCGCTGATAGTATCATCAGTAGAGGATGTGAGAGGAAGATGAGCAAAGTCATCATCATTTGAAACTAGAGGAAGAGGAGCTCTAGGATCAACATTTGGATCAACCAGCTGATGAGCAGGAAGCATGTCACGAGCCACCTCACTAGCGAAGAACTGATCTTCAGAGGTGAAAGTGATAGAGCTTCCAGTGTTGAGGACAACCATGTTGCTGATTTGATTATTTTCCCCATATTCAGCTAGCACACTATCATTACCATTGGTAATGATTTCATGAGCCTGAGGAAAAGAGATTCGCTGAGCGGCAATGTACTCAGCAATGTTGTCGTTAGTAAGAACAACATCATCACCCAAGCTGATATTGGATTCAGCTGGGGGAGCTCGCTCAGAGATTTCAGAGGAGGAATGAGCAGCGGAAGCTGAGGGTAGATTTGGCTGAATGACTACTTCAGGAGGATTCCTGGAGTCTTTGTCATTGCAGTCAGCAGCGATGTGTCCTCTTTCGCCACATAAGTAGCATTTCCTTCCAGCCTTCTGATTTTGAGTCAGAAGTTCCTTGAGTTGAGAGGTCAAGTCGTTGACACGCTTGCTCAGCTCACAAATCTCATGATTTGAGGAGGAAGATGATGCTACTGAAGAGGTCTTTTTCTTCCTGAACTGAACAGGAAGAGTCTTGGGAACAGGGCCAAGAACAGATTTGCCCTTAGATTGAGCATTTGAAGAGGAAGGGCCATGATTGTTCACAACAACTCGCTGACCTCCTTGCTGAGGAGGTCTGACTTGCTGAACAGGTCGGGGTTGCTGAGAACCATTAAGAATCTGAGCAACTCGCTGACCTCCTTGCTGAGGAGGTCTGACCTGCTGAACAGGTTTTGGATGGCGAGGGACAAAAGTTCCCTTTGGGACATAGACAGAATTAGGTTGCTGATAACGAGCATCAGCAAACCTAGCTCGTCTATTCATTAAGTTTTCATGCATAATAGCCTTTCTGCCAGCATGAGAATTATTAGAGGAAGACGAGGGCTGAGACGCGGGGCGTTCAACGACTACTGAGGGAACAGAATTCTCAGCAGGGTGACTAATAGGCACAGCTCGCTGAGGAGTGTTGTAGTCATATGGAACAGCGACCTTGCTCCTTTTGAAAGGTTCAAGATCTGTGGACTGAACAGTCAAGAGTTGAGGAGCAATAGGTTTATAACCATCACTTGAAGGATTTCCTTCAAATGTTTCAGGAGAAGAATATTGAATTCTGCCTTCATGGGGCATCATATCAATAATTGGGTGGTTTGGAAAAATGGTTTTAGCAAAACTAGGAGTTGAGCTAGTTTCAGCTTGTGAAGAAGAAGTAGAAGTGCTGGTTGGGGGTGCTTCATTATTTAGTTCAGAATGATAGTCATTCATGCCTTTAACAAAATAATGTTTTAGCAACTCTTCACGAGATTCAAGAGATTTAGGAGGAATCCTCTCTTCAGCTATAGGACAGTCACTGAACATATTTGCAATGACAGCGGCCGTCTCATAGTCACCACCAATTATGGCTTTCATTTGAGCTGGGACTTGCAAGCTGAAGATTTGGTCATGAAGCTTGGAGGCTTTAGACCAAGAGGTAACGATTCTCTCAAGGTCAGCGACCTTGTTCTTCAGCTCCTCGTTAGAGATTAGAAGATTTTGGTTGAGGAGCTTTTGAGATTCAAGCTCAATATGGACGTTTCTAAGGTCCTTGAGCTTGTCAGCTTTATCACTTAACTCAGCACTAACTGAGTTAAGTTTGGACTGAAGGTCGACACGAATTGACTCGACATACTGAATGTCACAAGTAAGAGATTCAAGAATAGTGGATTTGTCCTCTTCAGAGGCAGAGGAAAAAGTGCATACCTTCTTGATTGTGGCATTGACCCACTGACTGGAGCACACTTGGTCCTTTGTCAGCGCCTGGTCATCAGCGAGTGCCATAAAGCAGATGGCATCAACAAAGTCCTCGCTGTCAGAGACGTCGGAGTCAGCCCAGTCATGTTCTTCAGCAACAAGACCTTTGGCGGGAGTTTTGGCTTCTTCAACATCGGCCATCTTGGCACGAAGCTCATAATACTTCTTTTTGTATTCATCAGCAGGCTTAACTGAAGAGGGCCTCGCTGACGATGAAGAAGGCTTCGCTGCCTGCAAAGAAGGAATGGAAACTTTGCAATCTTTTTGGTAGTGGCCTTTTCGACCACACCTCCAACATTCTTCCTGAGACTTGTCCACCACTGGTTTTTGGAAATTAGTCGACCTACGACCATTCCATTTTCTGAGTAACGTTTACCAGCGATGAGAGCAAAGTTCATGAAGTCCGAGAACATCTCTTGTCTCTCCTCAAAATCGAGGTCATTGACAAGATCTTGGACGTTAGAGGGAGTAGAATTGCTGATGTCCATGTCAAGATGGACAGGACTGACCTCAGCAGAGACCAGGGCAAGAGGGTCATGAACATTTGATACAGAAGAAGAAGAAGAAGTTGAAGCATATGAACCAGCATGTCTTCTAGACTCAGCCTCAGCTCTCAGAGTTTGAGCGAGGGCTCTCTCTTCAAATTGAAGAGTGCCATAGAGTGACTCTAAGTCATGCTCTTTCAATTGCTTAGTGGTTCGAAGAATTTGCCTTAAACCTTGCCATTTGATAGGCAAGATGTCAATGAACTTGTAGCATATTTCAAGAGTGTTATGCTCTATGCCCACATTAGTCATATCATTTAAGAGGCACTTGAACCGATTATACGTGCCATCCAAACTCTCATTAGGGAGAGAGAAGAATCCTTCATAGGCACGTTTCAGATCTATTTTCTTGGTAGCAAGAACATCTGCCGTACCATCGAATCTGGTACACAGATTATCCCATACCAATTTGGAAGAAGAAAGTTTGATGACAGACTTCATTATGTCATCAGGAAGGGTAGTAATGATAAGATTCCTCAACCGAGCATCCAGATTGACAAGCCTACGCTCGTCATCTGTCCATTGTACTTCTGGTTTTATGAGCTCAGTGACAACTTCAGGAGCATCAGCAGTGGCTCCTGGTGTCCTGGTAACCAGAACCGGTACATATGGCCCTCTGGTTAGGATGGTCATAAGGTAGGGTTCAACTCCTACGATGTGTAGGAGCATTCTCTCCTTCCAAGATCCGAAATCATGTGAATCGAATCTTGTTGGGATGGAGACATACCCAAAATCTCTGGTATTTACCAGAGAAGGAACAGAAGACATAATAACAGGAAAGGAAAGATAAACAGAAGTTTAAAGAAAAGATTTTAGATGCAAAAAATTAAAGTACAGAAAGAAAGAAAGAAAGAAAGATAATCTTGCAAACTTTTACTCAGATCAGATTCGGTGTGTCGAACCACCGCTCTGATACCAACTGAAAGTCCCAAGTTTGCAACGATTATGTAATTAAACAACTAATGTAAATTACACTAAGAAAGCAAGATAAGAAAGTAAACACGTTTAATCATAAGTAGTATTAATTAAACGGTGAATACATGGTTGGTTTACAAAGAAAGAAGAAAGAAAATATTGTTAAGTTTTTGCACACACGAAAACTTAACAATGATACAATTCTACAATGAGAGAAAAACACACTAAGTGACTATTGTAGAATGAACCAACAGAATTACGGCTAGGTCAAGTGATGTCTTATATAGGAGAGAAGAGACATCACATGACAGCCCAATAGATGTTGACACATGAAGGTTGTCAACTATCTATTGGTGTGTAAGACTGGTCTTCAGAGTTCTCTTTTCTTCATCTTGTTTGTTTCCCAAAACGGCATGAAAGAGAAACACCTTAGTACCAAAACGGTACAAGGTCACATGGCTCTATCTTGATCTTGCAACACGTGTCCTTGGGACCAGTCTTCTTATCTTCATTTTCCCGCCCATATTTGACTTACAAAGCATGGTGGTGAGTCATTGAACTTATCCTTTTAACTCGAAGATAATGTTGGTCGCTGAAGTCTCGCTGAGGCTGTCAGCGACTACTTGACTCAGCAAGTAATCTTCAGCGAATCCATGACTCAACACTTTGGTTACGTGTCTGTTCCTCCAAGATTCGAGCCTGATGACTTTGGGTCTTGGAAGGAAAGAATGCTCTTGCACATAGTTGGTGTAGAACCCTATCTAATAACTATTATAACCAAAGGTCCGTACGTACCTACTCTGGTATAAAGAACACCAGGAGCAACTGCTGATGCTCCTGAGATAGTGATTGACATTGTCAAGCCAGAGGTACAATGGACCGATGATGAGCGTAGACTGGTAAATCTTGATTCCAGGCTCAAAAACATGATTGTCTCCACTCTTCCTACTGACATCATGAAGCTCATCATCAAATATCCTACTTCTAAAGAAGTCTGGGATAGATTATGTAGCATGTATGAGGGCTCTGCTGCTACAATCGCCACTAAAAAGATTGATCTTAAAAGAGCCTATGAAAAATTCTTTTCTCTTCCTTCTGAAGGTCTCAATGGCACTTACACCCGATTCAAAGGGTTGTTGAATGACATGACCAATGTTGGTATCACCCATGACAACTTTGAGGTGTGCCACAAATTCATTGATAGTCTACCTATCAAGTGGCAAGGATTGAGACAAATCCTTAGGACCACTGAGCGACTCAATGGTCTTGATCTTGAGTCTCTCTTTGGCATGCTTCAGTTTGAAGAGAGAGCTCTTGCACAAACTCTAAGAGCTGCTGCTGACGCACAACATAGTGCTGGTCCCTCCTCTTCTACCTCTTCCTCTGATTATTCTGTTCTTGACCCCCTTGCCCTTGTCTCTGCTGAGCCCGTTAATCTTAATAATGGTGCCAGCTTCTCCCATCTCCCACCTCCTATTCAGTCTCTTGTTAATGATCTCGACGCTGATGAGAAACAAGAGATGTTCAGCGACTTTATGGACTTTGCCTTAGTCGCTGGTAAGAGGTACTCCCGTAAATGGAACAACCGTAAGTCGGTTGCTCCAAACAAGCCTCCTGTTGACAAAACTCAAGAGGAGTGCTGGAGATGTGGTAGAAAGGGACACTACCAAAAAGAGTGCAGAGTTGCTTTACCAACCCCTGCTGCTCCTAAAACTAACCCTTCTAAACCTACTGATGAGTACAGGAACAAATACAATCAGCTAAAAGCGAAGGTTGCTGAAATGGAAGATGCAAAAACTCCAGCAAAAGGGCTGGTAGTTGAAGAGCACGACTGGGCTGAATCAGATGATTCAGACAGTGAAGAATACGTCGATGCCATGTGTCTTATGGCACTCGCTGATGGTGATGCTCTGACTAAAGACCAAGTCTCTTCCAGTCAGTGGGTAAACGTCACCATTAAAAAGGTATGTGCTCACTCTTCTGCCTCTGACGAAGATAAACCCAAAATCTTCGAATCTCTTCTCTATGATATCCAGTTCGTTGAATCTATACGAGCTGATATCCAATCCAAACTCGACTCTGTCTGTTCAGAGTTGAGTGAAAAATCTGAAAAACTCAATGAGTTGAGAAATGTTCACGTTGAACTTCAATCTCATGAGTTGTTGGCCCAAAAGGTTCAACTTGAGAATGAAAGACTCAAGCTTGAAGTTGCCAACCTGAAGAAGATTGTGACCTCCTGGTCAAAAGCTTCCAGGTTTCACCACCAGTGTTTAAATGAACAAGTCCCTGTCCAAGTTCAGGCAGTAATAGGCGGTGACTTTCAAGCCGCTGCCTCTCTTTCTGACTTGTTTAATGATGAGGTGAAGCCTGAAATTTCAATTCCTCCGTCTGATGTCATCTCTCCTGAAGAGATGAGGAAGTGGTATTTTGTCAGGGGTCTTAACGATTATCACAATGAAATGGAAGCTGGTACTACCTCTTCTACTACCAGCGACCCATCTAATCCTGCTGAGGAAAATGGTGCTGGCTCCTCAGCAAGCACCAGCAACCCCTATCCTCATCTTCCCATTGTTGGCATGATGCCAAACGAAGGAAGAGTTCAATACTCTTCTGGGAATCCTTTGAAGGGGATATAGGTAGTGACGGTTTTAAACCCATCGCTCCTCAGCAGCTCACCATCAGACCTTCTGAACCCTTCAGAAGAAGTAAGGTTGCTGTCCCTTATGACTATAGCTCGCCTCAGCGAGCTAATGCTGTCAGTCAGCAACCTCAACCTGTTGCTCAACCCTCTTCTTCTTCATCTTCTCAGCAAGCTCCTACCAATGCTGACAACAAAACTGTGCAGAATGATCGTGTCATGCAGAGACGCGTCAGTTTGGTGACGCAAGATATCAGCAAGTTGGAACTTCTAAGGTTCGACCGGCTGATAGACATGTCCAACAGCAGACACCACAGTCGATGCCTACTCCTATTTTAAGTCATAAAACTCCTCAAAAGGAGAGAATGTCTAATACACAAACTAGGTCTGTTACTCCTCAAAGAGGAGACTTGCCCCATCAGCAAGTAAGACCCATAACTCCTAATAGGCAGTACCTACCTCATCGGCAAATGAGGTCTGCTACTCCTAATCAGCGGCCTAGATCGATCACTCCCAAAAGAGTGCATCCATCCAGCAAGGTCCTTCTTCTTCTTCTCACCCTGCTGTTAATCTAGCATGGAGCGTAGTCAAGGGATCAAAAAATCCCTCTACCTCTCAATCTGAGGACCCAAAAGGAAAGTCTATTTTGGGTCCTGCTCCTAAGATGCCTCAGCTTACACTTAAGCATAAGCAAAAGTCAAAGCAAAAGAAAAAGGCATCTTCCTCCTCTGACCCTAAAATTAACGAGCTAGCTCAGCAAGTTAATGATTGTAACACCCGTCGTTTAAAAATATGGGTTTTCAAAACTTTTCACCTAACGGTGTTAAATTGCGGAAGTAAAGACTGTAAAAGTCAAAACCGATAAAACATTTCGGTTTCTGTATTTATTTGGTGTTACATGCCATATCAAACAATAGTTCAAATGAAAACCCAACGGTTGCCCAACATAAAACAACCGTTCACATGTCACAACATAAATTCGACATTAAGTACGGAATGTAAATAAATGTCTAAGCAAAGAATCGTCTATGGATAACTAAGGCTCCTTCAATGAATCTACCCAAGCTCACACATCCTTCATCTAATTCCATCAAGCTAAACCTGAGGGAGCAACCACATTAAAGAAGCAAGTGTTAGCTATAAGAATAGCTAAGTAAGATAACACTTAATTAAAAGCATTTGTCCAATTAAAACAATCTTCATTATTAGACAAGTTTTATTAGGCACAACACACATCACACGTTCACACATATACTACATTTCGACTTCATATTAATTAGGATAATCATCCTAAATGTGCCTATCCTGCATTAGTTCACACATTGTCACACATATCTTTGTTAACTGCATATAAGTGTGCCCTGCATCACACCCGACTGGATGATCAGTCAAAAGACTACTCATCTTATGTCGTTAAGGAGTGGCAAGCCAATCCAAGAGTAATCCGTATGTGGAGGTTGGTCAAACCTCTCGTATTACTCGCCCTGCGTTATAAAGACCATGTTGCGAGGAGCCACCCAAGCAATAACTGCATCAACGCACTCATCCGGCTGAGACAAGTACGGGTTAAGCTTAACACTTTCCCTGCATTAGTTTTATGAGCTCAATTTCACACATATAGATTGGGTCCCTGCATTCCCAAACATTCACACACATATAGTCTAGGTAACACACATTCCTAGGCATTCACACACTTTAACTTCATTACGTTTGGATCCTTAAACGTGCAAGTGACATAGTAACCTAGCAAGTCTAGTGAACTAGGCGTACAAGTCAAGCATGCATATCACACATCAACTTCATTTCTATATATCATGCATATCAAGATACTTCATTAAAATACATCAACTGCATAGCTACATACTACATTAAGCAATACTACTATTGCCAATCATAGATATAAATAACTTTGCCTTAGGTTGATCAAAACCCAAATATGAACTGAGCTACAATCTGTCATTTAGCTTGTTTTCTCTCACTTGTGTACTTGCTAACTCATGGATTTTTTTAATCAACTAATAGTTGAAAAAGCAAAGGGTCTGCATACCTGTGAAGCTTGTAAACTGCTCAAAAGTATTATTCTTCTAATGTTTTTACCACCTGGCTAAAATATATCCAAAATACTCATGTATGATGCACATACTGCAACTAATATATCGTCGTTACTCACTTAGTTTAATTATAGTTGTATAAAGCATAATCAACCTATATTTTCATAGATCCCGTAAAAATAGCTAGCAAGCATGATAAAGAATGTTGCCAAGGTGAAGGGCTTGTAATAGATGAACTATTCACACCATTCTGCCAAAATCCTTTTATTCAAATAGTCATAACATAATTAAATTGTAATCATCTTGGACACAATAACTATTTGCAATTTTGGACATAAAGTGTGTTGAGACAATCAACCTGCCCAGTATAAAATTTTTGCCCATTTTGACTTGGTATCCAACCCAACCATTTTGCCACCTCCAAATAATATCAATTATATATGCTTGAGAATAATTATAAAGAAAACAGGACACGCCTTTTTGACCAATAACTTAATAATTTTGTCTTGATGTATGTAATTATGTAAATCACTCCCAAGATTACCAACATAAGTAACATAAATTTCAAATTTTATTCCAATATCAACAAGAAATGTTTTACATGAACTACTTATATGGGTTAATGAAGTAAAGGTTGTATTTAGCATTTTTTTTATATTTATAATTACAACATTCTGACCGATGAGAAACTATCTGTTAGTAGTTTTAATAAGAAGATATATTAAAAATGTATATCAATGTTCATAATGCTTAAAACAAAATAAAACAGTAGTCAATGAATTTAACAGATTATAGTAGGAATTGAAATGATTGCTTTTCTTTGTTTTTGGTTGTTGCGTGTCGGATTGCATAATTAGTTAAAGAACTTGACTTCATGGTATCTGGCTTCCCCAGCCGCCAAATCTACGTGGCGGGGGTGATCGTTTCTTACCTGTTGATCATACCAAAGAAGAAATGGATCAGATCAAAATCAAACAAATATTGTAAAAGATGATTAATAATTAATAGTTCTTAGAAAGAAATATTAACCGTTTCCGTTGTTGCATCCGCCGTCATCCCAACATCTCCAGTTTCCACCCCATCCACTTGCCGGTCCCGGTTCTCCCATCTGTACTTGGAGAACTGTCAATATAAAAGCAATCATTTCAATTCCTACTATAAATCTGTTAAATTCATTGACTACTGTTTTATTTTGTTTTAAGCATTATGAACATTGATATACATTTTTAATATATCTTCTTATTAAAACTACTAACAGATAGTTTCTCATCGGTCAGAATGTTGTAATTATAAATATAAAAAAAATGCTAAATACAACCTTTACTTCATTAACCCATATAAGTAGTTCATGTAAAACATTTCTTGTTGATATTGGAATAAAATTTGAAATTTATGTTACTTATGTTGGTAATCTTGGGAGTGATTTACATAATTACATACATCAAGACAAAATTATTAAGTTATTTGCTGGATAACTACGTAGAGGCTGCTGGCCCTACTGTAGTGTTTGGTGATAACTCCACTGGACAAACTGAAGGTTATGGTCTTCTCTCAAATGGTCTCATTAAGTTCTCCAAAGTTGCTTATGTCATTGGATTAAAACATAATCTCATCAGCATAAGTCAACTTTGTGATGCTGACTACAAAGTGATTATTGATAAACATCAAGGCACTGTGGTAAATGTAAACAAGGAAGTAGTCTTGGTTGCTCCAAGAAAATGAGATGTATATCTGGTTGACTTCACTCCTATCAAGACTGATAGTGAAACTTGTTTCTTTGCTAAGTCAGCTGCTGAACTAAATTGGTTATGGCACAAGCGTATGTCACATGTGAATTTCAAAACCATTAACTCTCTGGCCAAAAAGAACCTTGTTCGTGGCCTCCCTCATCTTTCTTTTGAAAAGGATAGACTCTGTGGTGCTTGTGAAAAAGGTAAAAGCCATAGAGCAACTTTCAAAACCAAGAAGGCCAATTCTATCTCTGGCTGCTTTCATCTTCTTCACATGGACCTTTTTGGTCCAGTGAATGTCCAAATTCTAAAGGGTAGCAGATACACTTTAGTAATCGTGGATGAATACTCACGATACACTTGGACTATCTTTCTTCATTCTAAGAGTGATGCTGCTGAAGAGATTATCAATTTCATCAAGAAAATGGAGAATCTCAACAGCATAAGGGTAAAAGAACTCAGAAGCGATCATGGTACTGAGTTCAGAAATCACACTCTTGAATCCTTTTGTGCTGATCAAGGGATCTCACAAAATTTCTCTTCCACCAGAACTCCTGAGCAAAATGGTGTCGCTGAAAGGAGAAATAGAACTCTCATTGAAGCAGCACGCACCATGCTCAGTGAGTCTTCTTTGCCTAGTAAATTCTGGGCTGAAGCTGTCAACACTGCTTGTCATACTCAAAATAGATGTCTAATAGTTAAAAGACACGACAAGATAGCATATGAGGTTTTGAAAGGAAAGAAACCTCAAATCAAATACTTCCATGTATTTGGATGTCCCGTCTTCATCCTAAACAACAAGGATCACCTAGGAAAATTTGATCCTAAAGCTGATGATGGATACTTTCTTGGGTATTCGTCCATCAGCAAGGCATTCACAGTATTCAATACTCGCCTTCAGAAGGTTGATGAATCCATTCATGTTACTTTTGATGAAAGTTCATCAGTACTAAAGGACATTCAATCTTCTTCATCTGAGGTCATTTTCAATGAGCTAGCTGACCCTCTTATTGAGGAAGCTGACTCATTTGTTGATGCTTCTTGCTCGCTGCCTGATACTGATCAGCATATCACAAAGGATAGTTTAGCTGATGCTGAACCAGAGCAAGTTGCTGCTCATATCTACTCGATTGAGCCAGTTGAGCCTATCTTAAGATCAATCCATGCAGCATCAGCCAAACCTAGATCTCTGGCTGATGACGTGCATGCTGATGACTCTACTGAGGAAGAGTTTCATGATGCTTCAGCAAATGCTGAAGAAATGGTGTCTGCTGAAGACTCCACCATCATTGATAACTCTAATCAGTCGAATGGCTCTGCTGATCATTCTCCTGAACCCATTCTCACCATTGACCTCTCTTCTTATAATGCTCCTGCTGATCCCATCGCTCCAATTTCCGCTGCCACTCAACTTGGTGCCTCAAGTGCTCCTGCGCTTAAGTGGACATCTAGTCATCCAGCTCACCAAGTCATCGGTGATCCTCAGCAGGGGATTACCACTCGATCAGCGACAAGAAATACATGTCTGTATGTAAACTTCTTGTCTATGATCACTCCCAAAAATATAGGAGAAGCAATGGTTGATCCCTCATGGGTTGCTGCCATGCAAGAGGAACTCACCCAATTCAAAAGACAAAATGTCTGGTTCTTGGTTCCTCTACCTCCTGGAAAAGAACCCATCGGAACTAAATGGGTTTATAGGAATAAAATGGACAAAGATGGTGTTGTTACTCGTAACAAGGCTAGGCTGGTTGCACAAGGATACCTTCAAGAAGAAGGTGTTGATTACGATGAAACCTTTGCACCAGTGGCCCGATTAGAAGCTATTCGCTTATTCTTGGCACATGCTGCTTACAGAAACTTCACAGTATATCAAATGGATGTAAAGAGTGCTTTCCTAAATGGAAAACTCGATGAGGAAGTTTATGTTGAGCAGCCACCTGGTTTTGAAGATCCAGCCAAGCCACACCATGTCTATCGCCTCTATAAGGCACTCTATGGTCTTAAACAAGCTCCCAGAGCTTGGTATGACACTCTCTCTGAATTTCTTCTTTCTAATAAGTTTCAGCGAGGATCCATTGACAGCACCCTCTTCATCTATAGAAAGGGTGTTGATGTCCTATATGTTCAGATATATGTAGATGACATCATTTTTGGGTCCTCCAGCAAGAAACTTTGTACCAAGTTCAGCTCACTATGTCCTCTCATTTTGAGATGAGCATGATGGGTGAGCTGACCTTCTTTCTTGGTCTTCAAATTCGTCAACTCCCAAATGGGATTTTCCTTAATCAGGAAAAGTACATTCGAGACATGCTGGCCAAATTCGACATGTCTAATGTCACTACTAAGGCCACTCCTATGTCTCCTCCCAATAATCTTCATGCTGATCCTGATGGCAAGCATGTGAACCCCACTCACTATCAGGGAATGATTGGCTCGCTGATGTATCTCACAGCGAGTCGTCCTGATATCATGTTTGCTACTTGCTTATGTGCAAGATATCAAGCCTCTCCTAGGGAATCCCATCTTCTCGCTGTTAAGCGAATTTTCAAGTATCTAAAAGGTACTTCAACATTAGGTCTCTGGTACCCCAAAGACTCCAATTTTGACCTAGTTGCATATTCTGACTCTGACTATGTTGGTTGCATGTTGGATAGAAAAAGCACCAGTGGTGGATGTCAACTGTTGGGGGGGAAGCTGACTAGTTGGTCTAGTAAGAAACAGCATACAGTATCCATCTCCACTGCTGAAGTAGAATATGTATCAGCAGCGAGTTGTTGTGCACAAGTCCTGTGGATGAAAAACCAACTCGCTGACTACGACTTAGAATTCTCTAAGATTCCTATTATGTGTGACAATACAAGTGCTATTGCAATCACACATAATCCTGTTTAGCATTCTAAGACCAAACACATAGACATTAGGTACCATTTCATTCGTGACCATGTCATGAAAGGGGATGTTGAAATCTACTTCATCCCCACTGATGACCAACTTGCTGACATTTTCACAAAACCCTTAGATGAATCCAGATTCAAGTATCTGGTCAGTAAGTTGGGAATGCTGAATGGTGAATCAGCAACATGACTTGTCATGTCTGCTGATGCTTCAACATACATCTCTCTTATATGTTGAAAAGTGACCTTATAGTCAACAATATCTTTCAGCAAGCTCAAGAGTATCTTACTTGCTGAACATAAAAAGCAATGGAGAGCTAAAAAGTCTCCATCTAGTCCAGCAGCAAACGGCTGCTGGTAAAGACACATCAAAACCGTTGATCCCTGTTGCTTTGGGAAAAAGCAAAACAAAAGCAATAGAGAGCTAAAAATCTCTATCTAGTCCAGCAGCAAACGGCTGCTGGTAAAGACACATCAAAACCGTTGATCCCTGTTGCTTTGGGAAAAAGCAAAACAAAAGCAATAGAGAGCTAAAAATCTCTATCTAGTCCAGCAGCAAACGGCTGCTGGTAAAGACACATCAAATCCGTTAAAATTCCCTGTTGCTTTGGGAAAAAGCAAATAAAAGTAATAGAGAGCTAAAAGTCTCTATCTAGTCCAGCAGCAAACGGCTGCTGGTAAAGACATATCAAATCCGTTGATGGCTGACAATTTGCCAAAAATTGTATAAAGTTGGTCAGCAGCAAATTTTTTTTGTCGCTGACTAATACATGCTTTCTTAAAAAGGTAACCAGATTTTCTAACTTTATCAGCGGATATACTTAGATCTCAACTTTTCTTTCATATGAGCATATCCGCTAACCACTTTTAATAATATTTTAATAAGAATATCAAACGATTACCTCGATTTTCTCCCAAAGAGACAACTTGTACACTGTACCAGCCGTAAAACTCGAGTACTTTTGAAATAAGGGTACAAGTTGTCACATCAATCACTTTTATACGTTACTCAAATACGTATATGTATATATACATATTACGTATGAAAGAGAGTATTGGTGAGTTCACTATCATAGTTATGGGGCCCATATCCATACTATATATATTCAAATCCTCTTCAATCACCATTTTTCATACTCCCATAATTTTCCTTCTTTTTCTCTTACTCTCCAAATCTCTCAAAATCCTCTATCTCCTCTCACCGTTCATCTTCATCTTCCTTTTTTTCTAATCTCAAATCTAAAATGGCTTCTTCATCGGAACAACAACCTAGATCTCCAACTCATGTTGAGTTGCCTGATAATCTTGCTACTCAAAAGGCTCTTAAACATGTACCCCTCTACATGCATTCAAAAACATTTGACCCTGAAAAAATTGCTCCTTCATCCAAGCCCATACAATCTCCATCAAACCTAATAATTTTTTGGGATCCATTGAAGTTCCCTCTGGTATCACTGGATATCAACAAATGCTGGACTTTATAAAGGCATGTCCTGCAAGTAGTGCCATTTATGCTGACCCAGAAGATATGTATGTCTATCTTCTTAGAGAATTTTGGTGGACGTGTGATTATCACGTAAGCATAGGTGCTATTTCTGGCACTGTTAAAAAGAAGCAGGTACGCATATCGATAACACCCAAGATTCTTCGAGCTGCTCTTGGTCTACCTGACCAGACAAAAGAAAAACCTTTTGTAAATCCGGCAACAGTTGAACAATGGAAGGAGTGGTTGCCAACCATTGGGTATGGTGCGAACTTGGAAAAACCAGAAGTTGTTCCTAGCAACCCCACCAAGAAAAATCTCCCTGGTATATGGAGATTACTTTTTTCTCATGTTATTCAATGCCTGGGAGGCAATTCTGGATCTCATGATCAGGCCACAGCAGCAAATATGCAAATTATACATGCATTGGCCACTGGAAGGTTTATTGATTTTGCCTCAGTCATTTTTGAAGACATGAAGGCAAAAGTCCAAGCAAGCAATTGTTCCTACACAGTTCCATTCACAAGATTTTTCTCTCTGATATTCAAACAAAAGTTGAAAGAGAAGTACAATCAATTTGGTGCTACTATCTGCAGAGCACCAAGAATTGGTCCCTCTGTCTACAAACAGCCTGCCTGTGATAGCAATCTCTTTGATAGAAAATTTGCCTCGCTCACACCTCAAATGAAAGAAGTTCTATTCTCTGCTTATCCCTCTATGTATAAAAAGGTTGGTGGCAATGAGACTGCACCATCCTCCTTTGTGATCACTGACATTAGTGCTAGAACACCAAAGAAGATAAGAACCAAGTTAACCAAAACTGCTGCTTCATCCTCATCCGCTGCCGATGCTCCAAAAAGAAAGAAGAAAACAACAAAAGGTGTGATGATTAAGGGGTTGGAATCCTCTCAGCTGTCTCTCATTGATGAGGAGGAAACCCCTGCTGCTATTGAAAACATAGAGCAGCAACAAACTGAAACAGAACTCTTCAATCCCCCAACCCAATCAGCTTCTCTATTGCTGAAAGGGACGCAACTATTGCTGATGTTCCTGAAGTGCAAATTACTGGGGTGAAAGAAAGAAATGTGGAATGTGATGTTGATGTTGAAAGTGAACAAATAATAGTTGCTGAAGAAGAAGTTGATGATGAAAGTGATCTTGATCTGGATGATTTTGTTGCTGATGATTTTCAGCTTGATTCGTACAACCATGCTGATGAATTAGAAGCAAGTGACATGGAGGATAATAAAAATGATGATGCTGCTGCTGATGGTGAAAATGCAACAGCCATAATTGAAAATGCTGTTGTTGCTGATGAAAATGTTGAAGAAACTTTTGAGGCAGTTACTGCAAGACCAAAAACTCCTCCAAGTGTTCCTGGCTGCTCATCCTCAATTCCCTCTGAAATTGAACCTCAAACAGCCAAGGATTTGGGCATTTCTGATAGGTTGGAAAAGGTAGAGCATCAGTTAAAAGATCTCACCAAGGCTGCCACTCTTGCAATTGAATTAAAAGATACAGAGTCTGATAGGCTGGTGTCCACACTGACCAACTGGTACAACAAGCAGAATGAGAACAGCGAAGCTATTATAACGCTGAAGGATCAAACAAGCTCCATTGCTGCTGCTCAAAACAAAATTAGTGCCAACACTTCCATTCTCAAACCCGATCAGCAGATTCTTAAATCTAGTGCCTTATCGCTGATCAAATGTGCAAACTCCACCAATTACTCAGCTAAGAAAGCAGCCTCTACCAGCAAGTCTACTGCTGCTGATGTAAAGAAGTTGAGTAATCTCATCCTCCCTCTGACTACTCAAGTAGAGAATAACACAAAGGCAATTTATGCCTTAGAGAACAAGTAGCTGATCTTCCTATTCCTCAAATTTCTTTCACTGAGGAGGATCGCCAGCGGCAAGTAAAGCTGGAGAAGGAGATTGATGAAATCAAAAATTTGTTGGCCCAGCTTGTTAAACAACAATCTAAACAGCCAGCGACTATGGAAGTTGTCATTAACACTACAACTTCCAAGGGGGAGAAAGTCGACGCTGCTGTTTTAGATATGGTAAATGAAGCAGTAAACAAGGCAGTTGCCCAAATCTACGAAGATTCTGCTGAAGAGGTACTAGAAATGGATAACACAACCAGAGCTAATGATGTTCCCCCTGCTGGTGTTGAGGGGGAGACTGAAAAAGAAGAAAGTGTTGAAATTCCCCCTGCTGGTGTTGAGGGGGAGATTGAAAAAGATAGAAATGATGAAGCTTCCCCAGCTGGTGTTGAGGGGGAGCAACAAATTGTTGTGTTTAATGCACCACCTGCTGCTGTTGAGGGTCATATTGAAGCCTTTGGTGATTTGGAAGAACAGGCTGACCCTGAAACTCTCAAAGCCTCATGGGAAGCCGGGTTTGCTGAGGAAATGGCCAGGGATAGGTCAAGTGAAATATTGCCAGTTTTTCATAGAAGATATATGGCAAATGCTGAAATTACCCCACTTTCTGATGAGCGAAGAAGACAACTCACCGAGTCTGGGTCCTTCAAGAAACCTTCCGCTGATGAGCAATTTATCCAATCCTCAGCAGGTCATAAGCATGAAATGATTGACATCTTGACACAAACTGCTGACGGAAAAACTCAAGAAGAAGCAATCAAGGAGCTGGATAGGTTGAAAGAAAACCAAGAAAATGAAAGGAAAAACTTGGAATTCATCAAACAGCTGCCTCTTCTTTAAAAGGGTAAACTAGATGCTGAACAGCAAATGCTGTTCAAAACTGGTGGTGCTGAAGCTCTGTATAGACAGAAACATGCTGAAGTTGAGAAGCAGCTCAGTGAGAAAAGAAAGAAGTTTGATGAGGAAAAGGCCAAGTGGTTAAAGCTTATGAAAGACAGGAAAAGGCCTCAAAGAATAATTGCTGCTGAAGCCTTCAAAGCTGACATGGGCCTCAAAACGAACTTAAAGATTCTAAGACAAGGTGCTGACAAGCCTATCAAACTGGAAGGGGTCAAACCAACCAGTTTGGGTGCTTCAGAATGGGTTGAAGTTTACTTGCTGGTGAAAGATAAGAAGGCTGCCAGCTATGAACAACTGCTAAAAATGCTCAAGGATTATTTCGAAAAAGCCAGAGAGTATGAAACAAAGTTTAAAGCAGACTTGCCCATGCTGAGGCAAGTGTTCGGTACTCCAGCAGCTGTCTCCTCGTCAGCAGGAAGAAGGGTTCAAAGAAAAAGGAAAGCAGAGCACCGAACCTTGTCAATGGATCTTCCTCCTATCACTGGTGATGCCTCGCTGAACACCAGACTTCCTCCCAGAAGCTTATTTGAGGAAGGAAGAGTGATAGAAAGTCCTGCTGGCATGTTCTTCACTAATTTTCAGAACAACCAGCTATTCTTTCGACTATCTGAGCTAGAAAAGGCTTCCACTGGGTTCATTCTAAGCTTAAGAAAAAGATGTGCTGAAACAACCAACGACAGAAGGTTTATCAGCAAATTGGATGAGGAGCTTGTTAAGCCTCATAGATGTAATGACCCAGCAGTTCAAATTGTCAAGCAAGAACACGCTTGGGAGTTTGAAACTGAAAATATGTAGATGTCTCAAATGTAAATGCTGAATGTATCAGCTTGTAATATTTGAAAGTTGATATAAAAAGACATCGTTTCTTCAATCTTCTATTCTTATCAAGTCAAGCCTACTCAGCAAGTCTTCTCAGCGAATAGGGGGAGATTGTTGAGTCAAGGATTCGCTGACCAGACTTAGTCGCTGACGTGTGTCGTCAGCGAGTCATCAGCGAGTCATTAAGAAGACAAGTCTTCAGCGAGTAACTCTTGTCAGCGGGTGGCTTACTTTCCAAGATGTGTGTCAAGGCGGGAAGTTTTCAAACCATAAAGAAGACAAGAAGTCACATGGTGGTTCTTCCAACTGAACATTACCTTATATGGCAAAGGTACAGTTGGGACCAAAACTAGGGTTTTCTCTTTCATACCCGTTTTGGTAAAGAAGACAAAGGCTCCTGGATCCAAGTACAACGAGCCTATGAGAAGTCTACAACCACCATTCCATCACTATCATTGTAAGGCTGTGTTGCCCTAATTCCTCCTCTATATAAAGCAACACAGCCGCATCATTTATACTTGTGTTTGTCACCACAAAGTGTGTGTCACTTTATTTTCTCTCTTGTAATTGCTTAAGTTTATAGTGTATCTAGACTTAGCAATTATTTAGTTCATTTGTATTCTTGTAAGACAAGTTGTAATATCGACCATGTATTCATCGTTTAAATCAATGATACATATGATTAGACTTGCTTAGATATTTGAATTTGAACTTATTCTTGTTCATGTTCTTTACTTTCTGTTCTTTACATTCTTATCTAATTAAAACTAATATAAGTGTGCAAATTGTGGACTGTCAAACTCAATATCAAAAACAAATATCAATGTCGACTTTCTCTGCTTTCGCTCCTCGATCGCCTAGCTTTTTAGTTGTTTGGGTTTTTTTTCTTATTATCCTTATGAACGATCAATCCGCCTTTTTTGTTATCGCTAGGTTTGACAACAAAAGTCCAATATATATACTCCCTCCTTCCCATTTTAATTGTCTTATTTTGACTGGTCAAGTCTTTTTCTTCCGATTTTGACCGTAAATATCTTTATTTGTGTTATATATTAGCTGATGAAACTTATATCAATGAAAAGTACATTTAAAACTCAATCAATTCATATATGTTTTATCAAGTGTTATATAACACAAACAAAAATATTTACGGTCAAAGTTGAAAAAAAGACTCAAAAAGTCAAACTAAGACACTTAATATGGGACGGAGGGAGTATATACTATTATTACCCTAAATTATGGGACTTATCCATATCCGATTTCTACATTAATAATTCCATATCATGTTTCAGCATTATACAGATTAGCCCCTTAGTAATTCCACCTTTATCGTTTATAGTCCTTTACTACTTTATTCCTATATAAAGGATCATAACTAATAACTGTACAAATCAAATAAAATATTGTTTAATAACTTTAGCATGTAATCATGGCATCACAACTTAGATTAACCGTTATTCTAGCTAATTACTTAAGACCAGAAAATTCAGGATGTTACACTAGGTGTGTCGTACTTCTAGGCCGCACTCCCTCTCGGACTCACTAAGTGCGCCGCACCCTTTAAGAGGTGCGCCGCACCTACTGCAGCTACGGAAAAAACCCTTTTTTCCCTTCTTGAACAAAACCCATTCGAACCCTAAACGACTTTAACTCTTTAAATAAACTTGGGGACATAAAATTGACCTTTTTAATTACACTTTTGATGAATTTAATCAATCAATTCATCCTTTAATCATTTGCTAACATAATGCAATCATTTGATCACCCGAATACATGAAATCGATAATCGTTTAGCTAATTAACTCAACCCAAACCCCATGGTAGATTGAATTCACTTATATGACTCACAAGATCAGATTTCATAGGGATTTCACCTATAGATTCGAGATCTTAGGAAAACTTGATCGAAACGCCACGAAACTAAGAGAATTTGCTTTGGAATTGAAGAGGGGATCGGCTAGGGTATCACATACACGTGTGGATCTGATTTGTGACAATTAGGGGTGCCTAATTGGCCCTTAACCCTTGGCCATCAACTCCTAATGTTACATTTTAGGTCCCTAGACTTCTAAACATCGCATTCTTAGCTTAACTTTCTTATCGGAACACTTAAGGACTTAACAAGCACTTAAAATTCATAACTTTACTTTAATTACTTTTGTTTAACATACTTTAATCAAATCATATTAAACACATAAGCATTTAATCACATAATCCCGTTTAGGGCACATAACTTAACGAAACCTAACGTTAACTAACGGAATAGTCAACAAGTCAAACACGAAAAGTTTGGGATGTTACAATTACCTCCCCCTTAAGAGGATTCCGTCCCCGGAATCTCATAACAGTTCTTATTCCCCTCTTCACTTTTCTGCCCACCCTCTCCACCACACACGGTTCTGGTCTTACCGCTGCCTCTTTTTTCTCTCCCCACACTGAAAAGTTTGGGATGCTACCCTCCCCCTTAAGAGGATTCCGTCCCCGGAATCTCATCAGAAATGAACAAATGAGGATACTTCTCTTTCATCACGGACTCGGTCTCCCATGTTAAAATTTCGCCATGGTTATGCTTCCATTTGATCAACACAAGGTCAATCACCTTCCGACGAAGTTTCTTTTGCTTCCTCCAAGTATCGTTATCGGTTCATCAACCGTTCTCTTTTGTAGGATCAATACTCACATCTTCAATAGGAATGACACTAGACTCTTCCGTGTAAGTCCTCCGGCTCTTACTAAACCGAGATTGACTTAAGGATATGTCGAGGTGGAAATTCCTTGAGATAACCCACGGTTTTTATATCTAGCTTTTATGATATATATATATCACTATATATATATATATATATATATATATATATATTCTAATATAAATCATATATATATATCTTTGCGTGAACATAAACACTCGTATTTGGTTACTATAGTGAAATGGCTCTCCGGACGCACTTTACCAACCAACGTGATAATCTGCAGTCTACAAGCCAACCAAACCGGGTGTGTGTTTGTGGTTCATGCGTGAGATCGAGTACTACCCACAAGATAACTATATGCGTGTTCTTATAGTTTCTCTCTCTAGGATTTGCTCGTTTCTCTCTCTACACTCTTGTTGGAACACGCATACACACACCCACTATCTATAGGCAAGGACCAAGAACTCTCAAATCCAATGGATTTGAGTGTTCTCATGTCAAGCCCATTAGGGGTTTGGCCTGTTTGAGAGTTCTTGTGGACAAGCATGCTTTTGCTTGTTTCCACAGAAACTCTCAAACTGTTTGAGTGTTCTTTCCACAAGCAAACTTTTGCTTGTTCCCAAGAACTCTCAAACCATTTGAGTGTTCTTTCCACAAGCAAGTTTTTGCTTGTTCCCAAGAACTCTCAAATGACACTTAGGAATATTTGAGTTAATGTTTCTACTGCTGTCAAGACGCAGAAACAACATTAACTCAGCTAATGTTTCTACTGCTGTAAATACGCAGAAACAACATTAACTCAGCTAATGTTTCTACTGCTGTAAATACGCAGAAACAACATTAGCTCAGACAATGTTTCTACTGTATTAAATACGCAGAAAAAACATTGTCTGTATTACCTATTGGAAGTGTACATTAAGTTGATGTCTCTACTACTGTAAATACGCAGAAACAACATTAACTTAATCCTTCATTGGAAGTACATTAAGATAATATTTCTACTGCTGTGAAACGCAAAAACAATATTATCTTATCAAATGAACAAATGAGGATACTTCTCTTTCATCACGGACTCGGTCTCCCATGTTAAAATTTCGCCATGGTTATGCTTCCATTTGATCAACACAAGGTCAATCACCTTCCGACGAAGTTTCTTTTGCTTCCTCCAAGTATCGTTATCGGTTCATCAACCGTTCTCTTTTGTAGGATCAATACTCACATCTTCAATAGGAATGACACTAGACTCTTCCGTGTAAGTCCTCCGGCTCTTACTGAACCGAGATTGACTTAAGGATATGTCGAGGTGTGGAAATTCCTTGAGATAACCCACGGTTTTTATATCTAGCTTTTATGATATATATATATCACTATATATATATATATACTATATTATATATATTTTTTATATATATACATATATATATATCTTTGCGTGAACATAAACACTCGTATTTGGTTACTATAGTGAAATGGCTCTCCGGACGCACTTTATCAACCAACGTGATAATCTGCAGTCTACAAGCCAACCAAACCGGGTGTGTGTTTGCGGTTCATGCGTGAGATCGAGTACTACCCACAAGATAACTATATGCGTGTTCTTATAGTTTCTCTCTCTAGGATTTGCTCGTTTCTCTCTCTACACTATTTTTCTCTCTCTAGGATTTGCTCGTTTCTCTCTCTACACTCTTGTTGGAACACGCATACACACACCCACTATCTATAGGCAAGGACCAAGAACTCTCAAATCCAATGGATTTGAGTGTTCTCATGTCAAGCCCATTAGGGGTTTGGCCTGTTTGAGAGTTCTTGTGGACAAGCATGCTTTTGCTTGTTTCCACAGAAACTCTCAAACTGTTTGAGTGTTCTTTCCACAAGCAAACTTTTGCTTGTTCCCAAGAACTCTCAAACCATTTGAGTGTTCTTTCCACAAGCAAGTTTTTGCTTGTTCCCAAGAACTCTCAAATGACACTTAGGAATATTTGAGTTAATGTTTCTACTGCTATCAAGACGCAGAAACAACATTAACTCAGCTAATGTTTCTACTGCAGTCAAGATGCAGAAACAACATTAACTCAGCTAATGTTTCTACTGCTGTAAATACGCAGAAACAACATTAGCTCAGACAATGTTTCTACTGTATTAAATACGCAGAAAAAACATTGTCTGTATTACCTATTGGAAGTGTACATTAAGTTAATGTCTCTACTACTGTAAATACGCAGAAACAATCATTAACTTAATCCTCCATTGGAAGTATATTAAGATAATATTTCTACTGCTGTAAAACGCAGAAACAATATTATCTCATCAAAAATGAATAAATGAGGATACTTCTCTTTCATCACGGACTCGGTCTCCCATGTTAAAATTTCGCCATGGTTATGCTTCCATTTGATCAACACAAGGTCAATCACCTTCCGACGAAGTTTCTTTTGCTTCCTCCAAGTATCGTTATCGGTTCATCAACCGTTCTCTTTTGTAGGATCAATACTCACATCTTCAATACGAATGACACTAGACTCTTCCGTGTAAGTCCTCCGGCTCTTACTGAACCGAGATTGACTTAAGGATATGTCGAGGTGCGGAAATTCCTCGAGATAACCCACGGTTTTTATATCTAGCTTTTATGATATATATATATCACTATATATATATCTATATATATATATCTTTGCGTGAACATAAACACTCGTATTTGGTTACTATAGTGAAATGGCTCTCCGGACGCACTTTACCAACCAACGTGATAATCTGCAGTCTATAAGCCAACCAAACCGGGTGTGTGTTTGTGGTTCATGCGTGAGATCGAGTACTACCCACAAGATAACTATATGCGTGTTCTTATAGTTTCTCTCTCTAGGATTTGCTCGTTTCTCTCTCTACACTCTTGTTGGAACACGCATACACACACCCACTATCTATAGGCAAGGACCAAGAACTCTCAAATCCAATGGATTTGAGTGTTCTCATGTCAAGCCCATTAGGGGTTTGGCCTGTTTGAGAGTTCTTGTGGACAAGCATGCTTTTGCTTGTTTCCACAGAAACTCTCAAACTGTTTGAGTGTTCTTTCCACAAGCAAACTTTTGCTTGTTCCCAAGAACTCTCAAACCATTTGAGTGTTCTTTCCACAAGCAAGTTTTTGCTTGTTCCCAAGAACTCTCAAATGACACTTAGGAATATTTGAGTTAATGTTTCTACTGCTGTCAAGACGCAGAAACAACATTAACTCAGCTAATGTTTCTACTGCTGTCAAGATGCAGAAACAACATTAACTCAGCTAATGTTTCTACTGCTGTAAATACGCAGAAACAACATTAGCTCAGACAATGTTTCTACTGTATTAAATACGCAGAAAAAACATTGTCTGTATTACCTATTGGAAGTGTACATTAAGTTGATGTCTCTACTACTGTAAATACGCAGAAACAACATTAACTTAATCCTTCATTGGAAGTACATTAAGATAATATTTCTACTGCTGTGAAACGCAGAAACAATATTATCTTAATTACTCATTACATGTAATGTTTACATTCATGTCAAGATCCTGCAAAACATAAATACTAAACAAACATATAAACATAAAAGGATCCCAATATGATCAACAATATATGCCAAGGTAATATTATCGACAAACGGTAATTACAAGATAAATTACAAGACTTGAATATATAAAATACATGACACATCTAGAATGCTCTTGTCACCAAGGGATATGCACCAACAGTCTCCCCCTTGACATTAGCATCTAGATGTGATCTTCAAGTCTTCGTTTGTCGTCCTAAGTGCTGGCCAAAAGACCCTCTTCAGGAACTTCAGAAGTCATCTACTTTTTTCTGCTCTTCTTCTTCCTTTTGACATGAGTCTCCTTCTCAAAATCTGAGTCAGACTCTGTCAGTGATTCCTTGCTTCTGCCTGCAGCAAATCCACGAGCTCTTTCTTGATCAGTCCTAGATCCCGGATCCTTTGGCTTGATCATGTCGGCCATTGCATTTTGATATGCCACGTCATCGTTTTCGAACTTAGTAAAGATCTTGTTCTTCAGAGTCAAGGTGTCAGAAGAGTCAGATGTTAGAACATCATCCCAGAAAAAAGCAGATTGTCAGTATCTTCATTAGATGCTGACATTTTCTGATAACCAACTCCTTCATCTCCAGTTGATCGTTCCTGGTCACCAACTTCTACATCTCCAGTTGGTGAGGGAAAAACATCGGCAGGTGCTTTCCATTTTCCTTTGTCTTCAGCTATGGGGGCTCGAGAGGTACCAGCAGCACCATGCTGGTTTTGCTCCCCCTGAGACATGGCAGTCCTTACGCTCATTGGAAATCTTGAAGTCTCTTCTCTTGGTCTGCTAGGATTGTCTCCCTCGTCCTTTCTTCTCTCCTTCCTAAGGGCATCATCCTTGCAGGTTGCTGTATCTCCCCCTGAGACTTAAGATTTCCAATAATCTCATTCAGCTGGTCATAGTCCTGCAGTCTAGCTCTTTATTACTTCATTATGGTTTTCCAATCTTTTGACAATCTGTTTTAGGTGCTCAGATGTCTCAGATTGGATCTTCTGTAGAGCCTCATGCCTTGTCTGAAGCTGAGCATTCCTAGCTTTCAGCTCTTCAAGCTCCTGACGATGTGATTCTTCCTGCTTAGACA
This sequence comes from Erigeron breviscapus, assembly GCA_034093135.1. NCBI lineage: Eukaryota > Viridiplantae > Streptophyta > Magnoliopsida > Asterales > Asteraceae > Erigeron > Erigeron breviscapus. The sequence goes on along the minus strand of CM067170.1, from coordinate 3,247,737 downwards.
GATTCTCTGTCAAGCTAGCAACCAGAGCTCTCATATCAGCCACTTGCTTTACCAACCCGGATACATCATCATTCTCGGTTCTGGAGCTGCTAGGTTGGGAAGAGATCACCGATGGTCGAGGAGGGATAGTAGGTGGTACAGTCGGTCTTGACTCAGACGGTCTGACTGTGAATGCATGTGGTTGTTGGGTTGCAGAAGGTCCAACAAACGGAAGTGTAACAGTGATATGTGCAACTGATGTTGTAGCAGCACTGGTGAAAGATGTGAATGCAGACCCTGTAGCTGATAGTCTGATTCTTGTTCTTGAAGGCTCAACCGGTGGCCGCATCATTAATCCCTTACCTGCTCCCCTAGGTCTAGCAGTTACCTCATCAGTATCACTCTGCACATGCTCAGACATACGTCCCGGTCCCTCTTCAACTTCCACACTCATCATTGCACTAAGTCTGGGTGACTTATGTGTGCCCGATGTGCCTTCTCCAGCTCTCCTTCTCCTCTTGAGCTGTAGAGGCGAACTATCTTCTTCTTCCTCCTCCTCAGGCTGGAAATCTGCATCAGCCTTCAGTTACCTTTCAGATTGAGCAGCACGCTTTTCTTGCAAAAGCCTGCGTGCTCTCTCCTGAGGGTCCTCATGACCATCATCATCATCACTGGAGCTATCCTCTTGACCGCTCTCAGTGGCATGAGGATCACTACTTGCCTCATCATCGGCCTCGTGATCCTCGAACATCGCGTCGATCTCTGCCTCTAGATCGGCACGAGCGTCATAATGTTGAACCTGATGGATGTCATCGTCAGGTTCTAACATTTGCTGTGCAACCTCCGTAGCATCTTCAGCATTACCTTGACCTTGTTCTACTTGGAAAAACAAGTCATCAACAGCTTCAGCATGTACTGGGGTTGTTGCACAGGAGGTTGTTGTTGCTATTGTTGTTGTTGTTGTTTTTGTACTTGGTGTGCTGCAGGTGGTTGTTGGGGAACTTGCTGTGGAGCGGCAGCAAAATTTCCTTCCACATCAGACCATCATGTGCAAATCCGTCATTGTCTGGTGCTACATATGCCAGATTTATTACTGCACCAAAAAGATGTCTGTTTGTCGGTTGAGTTGGAGGTGGGAGTGGACCTCTATATGTGCAACTATCGCGAAACAAACAATTCGTCATAGTAGTTACATGCTCAACTGGACCCACCTGTGGTAGATTGGGCAGACGAGCGTTGATGATCATCATGATGAATCGAGGATACATCAAGAAACGCTCGTTGGCAGCTGCACCAATTTGCCTTCTAATCTCGTTGAAGAAATAACGAGAAAAGTTGTATGGCTTGTTCAGCACAAGGGAGACAACTTGAGACTGGGTCTCGACATTCAACTTGTCGTACCCGGACTTTCTGTTGCTAAGAGCAACCAAAATCACATGGCTGAAAAACTTCCATTTCCCATGAACACAGTTCTTCGTGAAGGTGTTTTGGTTTGGATCACCAACATAACCCATTCTTCTGTAGACTCCATATCTTAGTGCCAATGGGTTTGTGATGGGACCATTGGCTCCTCTCTCTTGGGCTTCAGTACCCAATCCAAGTATCTGGATCAAATCCCGAGGAGTGAACTGGATGACCTGATTATTCACCGTGGCTTCAATACTCTGATTATTTCCAGCAATATATCTAGCAGAGGCCCAGAATTGACGAAGATACGTCAATCTAATCACCGGATTAGCAGTGAGAACCCTTCTGATTCTGGATCGTTGGAAGAACTCCAAAATCTGGACAAACTCTGCTGCATTCTCCTGGTGGACATCCAAGTTAATCAAATAATTATGATTGTTATGGAATCGTCTTTCAGCCATCTGCAAAAAGATACAAACAACAACAAGCAAACGGTTAACAACAACAAATAAAATCGAACTTTAAAGTCCTTAACATCCTCTAAGCCCTTGAAACTTTTCACCGGCTCTGAAAAGGTTATTAACTTTAACTATCGATAAATAAGTTGAATCGAAAAAATTCTGATGTTTTCCAAGATAATGAAACCATTTGTTTCATAGTCTACCAAGACATCGCCAATTTTATCGAATCAACACGTCGAAATTAAAACTCAAAATGTTTTCTAAGATATTGAAACCATTTGTTTCATAATCTACTAAAACACTTTTAGTTTTAATAAACGACACATTGAACTTTATCAAACTTAATCAAAACCATTTGTTTTTCTTAAATTTTAAAGTCCAATTTATAAGGCAATTGTCCTTTCTAATTTGACTTATTTAAAAAATTTCCCTTTTTGAAAATTTTTCTAAGTCCTAGAATCGATAAATTCCTTATACACACACATACGATGACAATACACACATATGGTGTCGGGTTTGACTGATTAAAACGCGTTTTAGTTTCATATTTTACTTATTTATAAAACACGCATATAAAGTAACAACACACAAATGGTGACTAAACACACAAATGATGTATTTTACTTAAGAACACGCATATCAGTCAAATACGTGTTTGTTTCAATGATGTCATCACAACACGCAAAATATGGGAAGGCTTGAAGATCTGGGTTCATAAGAACACGCAAATACATTGACACCCAATCAAATCCTAACCCAGTCGATTTGAACACCAAAAAGTTTTTAAATTGGTACAATAGCATCCTATAAGTCCGATTTAACAGTTTTTATGTTCCATTTCTCTATCCATAACATGTTTATAGACCCATTTAGTGGTTTTATAGCCGAAAATAAAACCCTTAAATATTTAGTCATTTAAACACGAAATCTGGATCTAGAAATCTTGTTAATCTTTTACCTTTGTTCAATAAGTGTTAAGGATGGTGAATATTGTCTCTAAAACACGTATGAATCAAGTTTTATGAATCGAGAAGAAGAATAGTGTTTGGATGGGAAACACGCAAATGGAGAGGGATATATAGAGAACAAGCAAATGATTTTGAAATAATCATTAATTGCGTATTCTTTTTCTATTTATACCCACAACAACACGCAAACCCTAATCTGACACTAAAACACGCATATGTGGCCCTGTTTGGCAAAACACTCATATGAGGCCCATCAATGAAACACGCATACTTAGCCCACTTGACAAACACGCATATCAGCCCACTTTGCAAAATGTGCATATTATGTCCACTTAGCTAAGTACGTATATCTCGCTTAGCCTACTTTTCGATTCATGTGAACCTTGACTTTTCACAAAGTCAATATTCAGGAACTTGATTAACACTTTTAAAATTCACCACGAATTTTTCTTGAACCTGGTATGATTAACGAAAAGAATTCTTTAGAGAACGTGATAAGCCAGATACAAACCTCTTTTTCGTATCATAATTATTTGTATTTTTCTCGATAAAGAAATTCTTGATAGATGTCACTACTTAAACAAAAATACAATGTACGATCATTAAATTAAGACCCATTATGTCATTAATTAATTAATGATTTACAAAGTACCATTGTTAAGTATTTGACAATAACAGACATTGGACACAATCAATGGTGTTAAACAAATTCAAATACAACAAAAATTAAAAGATACAAGATTGAATAACATGATAAACAATCTCTCCATCTTTATTTTTGTCTTCGTTTGAACTTTGATGAGTTGTTGACGTGCAAGTGTATTCTGCTTCCATTTTAAGCTTGAGCTTTCTCCATTTCGGACTGGATAGACTCAAATTTCATACACTTTGGAGATCCTTTATCTTAGTAGTTGACACACATCCAGCTAAGATAAATAATTCTGCGAACACATCATCACACTCATGAGAACTATACAACACATGTATTTTTCTCAAAAGATAAATAATCGAATACCGAACATACTTAAACAGATATAAGTGATAACAAACAATTGAATCTCCCAATTAAGATTAGAATCTAGGCACTTATCATGTTATATCATACAATAAGCATATTCTATTCAATTATTCAAAGTAAATTGCAAATCAAAATATCTGTCAAATACATCAACTAAATGACTCCGTTTGACCTATTTTGACCGAAACCTTAAGTATTAAAATTAATCTTTCGAGCAATTTATATGCAAGACCTAATTCAAGGTGTACCAAACACATTCAAATTAGAATCTTTACTTACATTGTATCCTTGTCATGATATACGTTTCTACAGTATTCACCAAGAACATAATTAAGTCCCCATGGAATTCAGATTCCCTATATAGTATTATCTCACGTGCAATAGAACCCTTTTATTCTGAGCAAGAACCTTATGGAGCATAAAGTTACAAAATCGATCACAGTAATTTTAGAATCAAAATTACTCTAACAAATCTTGTAATAGTCATGCTTAATACTGTCCTTGCAATATACCTTACGGAGCATAAAGTTACAAAATCGATCACAGTAATTTTAGGATCAAAATTACTCTAACCAATCTTATAATAGTCATGCTTAATCTGGTATATTTAAAATGATTTTAGAAGGAACAATTACTACCAAAGAGATCGGGTGTAGCAAATGAGTAAACTTAAATGCCACATGTTTTCTTCATTTCTCTTGCAGTAACGACTCCCCCTTGAATCATTTTGGTTTTAGAAGGACTAATTACTACAGAAGAGATCGGATGTAGCAAATGAGTAAACTTAAATGCCACATGTTTTCTTCATTTCTCTTGCAGTAACGACTCCCCCTTGAATCATTTTGGTTTTAGAAGGACTAATTACTACAGAAGAGATCGGATGTAGCAAATGAGTAAACTTAAATGCCACATGTTTTCTTCATTTCTCTTGCAGTATGATGGTGTTTTTATTTCTGCTTTTAAATTTATAAAATGTTGTACAAGTAACTATCTTAAAACATACACACTTACGAGCAGAGAACTGGGTCAGTGTAGTATAGTCTAAGTGATAAGTTACAGGATCGTTCGTAGGGAAGCTTGCACTACCTTATCTAATAACATGTGTAATTCTAGCGTTTGTGGGGTTGTCACGATTTCCTATTATACTAATGCAATAAAAACTAAATAAAGCCGCAACCGCTTATTCAGCGAGAGGCTCAGTCTGAAAATAGTTGAAAAAGCAAATAATAGTAATAAAATTAAAATACTTGTTTGGCATCTCCGATCTCATGGTACGACCAAATACTATCCTACCCGTTTGCTAGACTGTTGGAAACTTAATCACGACTCAGATTCTCGTTAGATTCACTTTGCCTAATTACTAGTGCTGTCGTTAGACTCACACTAACCTATAAACAAATTCTCGTTAGATTCGTTATTTAAGCATTAATGACCTAAAGTTTGTGTTACTAATTCATCTTTTAGTTACCCGGCTCTTAAGCCATGACCAGATAATAATTATCTCCGGTGACCACAGTGCTTGTTTCCAAGTCAAAGGATCGCGTCTGACATTGTTAAGCATCATGTTCAATTTGTCCTAATTACTATGGTTCTGGATCCCTCGGTTACAAGTGAATCACTTTTTACATCTAGTTATAGACCGAATAGTGTTTTCCATCCTTATGTATTAATCCAAGTGTATGATTATACACCGATCATCAGAATTAAATCAATACATGCAGATATAGAACCGATAATAATATGAAGAACTAGTAAAACATGGATCTACGATAAACAGTAGAACACACTCCAACAGATTCTAACAAACAAAGTAAAACAATAAACGTCTACATGATCACATTGATCCAAACAAGTATTCAGCCTACTAGCCTGACATTATTAAAGGAATAACAAAGTCTGAAAAGATGAAAGACATTGTTTACCATAAGAAAGTAAATTAAAAGAGTAGATCTAGACCGCGGATGATGATCGGAAGGCGTTAGAAGCTCTAAAACCTTCTTGGAATCTGCAACAACGAACTAGGGTTGAACAGGGGCGTGTAGGGCAGCTGAATCGGCTCTCTTTTAGGGTTTTGAGGGTTAGTTCGGCTTAAATAGTGATTTAATAGTCGGCTATAGATCTGGGCCGCCCAGCGGCGCTGGTGGGCCTTCCAGCGGCGCTGGGAATGGGCTAGCGGTGCTGGTGGCTGATGAGCGGCACTGGTTGCTGACCAGCGGCGCTGGTTTTGCTGCCAGCGGCGCTGGTTGCTCCTGCTGCAGCTTGTGCGTCTTCGTTCGACTCCCAAATCACTTCCTTGTGTCTTGTAACTTCATAGGACTTCATCTTGAGTTACTTGATGCCATTTACACTCTCTCGCATCTTCCGTGAACCTGCATAAACATACAATTCCATTAAGTACCAATAGTTCCGGAATATTAACTCATTTAGACATTGAAATGAAGCCTTTCAATAGGGATTTTTATCACAAAATGGACGCTCATCATATACCTCCACACTTAAGTCTTTGCTTGTCCTCAAGCAAATAGTCCAAGAAAAATAAAACAATGATGAGCGGACAGCTTAAGTGTTAAAGTGTTCTACTTTATTAAAAACATTTGAAAGATTAGTCATGCAAAAATGATTTGAGAAAGCTTTAGACAAAATCAGTAAGCTATAGCTAGAGGCAAGATAATTGGTCAATCAAAACTAAAAGCTAACTTTTTACTCGTGTTAATACCTCTAAAACAGTTCTATACTTCCACATGTCTTACAGCTCAATCTTACTACCTTCTGCTGACTAGTTAAGCACTTAATTAAGGTTTGTATAGCAATCAGAACTACTAGCTACTAGCAAGGCATTTATATTCATTCGTTTGTGTACTTGTGAGTCACTACTTAGATATACTCCTACACTACAGTCATGCTTACTAGCTAAACACTAAAGCAGTTATACGATATTATCATATTTAATAGTTGAGACAGCGATGACAGGTTGGTGGTTCCCCACTCGCAGAGCGACATAACTCAACTAAAAGTTCACATCAAGACAGCGGTGATAGGTCGGTGCGCAAAGCGACATAACTTGATGCGTTTTAGATTTTACTCGTTAATAGTTCTTTGAACTTTATTTAATCTACTGATTGTCTTTCTTAAGATTTACTACCTTATTCATGCAATAGACATTATCAGAGACCCCAGATGACTCATACTCCTACTCCGCATGCAACTAGTTCACATTAAATAGTGTAAGAATTAAGGCGAACCATACATCTAAACTAGTTCCTACACAAGCACGTATATCATTAAGTCCAATTAATATACCTATGCTAATGACTAGAAAGCTCTAATTTCTAGGCATATTAAAGTCCGGTTAAGTGTGCTATGGCAAACATAATCGCATACAGTTTCAGTCTAAGCTCTAATCCAGTTGGAAGCATGAACAGCCACAAGTCTATAGTTAAGCTAACAATTCTAACTAACCGTTCATCTACCAAGGCTAATATTGCTTAGTTATCGTCATCTTTTGTCTACTTGCAAAGCTTATATTCTCAAAATAGTTTTCAGACACAGAAAAACTTTAAATTTGCATGAAATAAGTAGTAGAAAACTTGTTATAAATCAAACAATTAGACAAGGGTTTTTCCTATTCCATCCCCCCACACTTAAATTGTACAACATCCTCGTTGTACTAGACATAGAAACAAAGGGAAATAGGAAAAACACGTAAAAAGTAAAAGAAAAGGATTAACGAAACTTCCCGGGTCTAAAATTGCATGATAGTTGTTGAAGATGGCATTTGCGGAGAGACTTTTAGATTTCATTAATGCGTCTCCACCTTCTTTTCTTTTTGGTATTTTCTGATTTTTAGATTTTTTTGGATTTTTGGGTTTTTCTGATTTTTTTGGATTTTTCGCGATCTGGTGGGCTGGTGAGCGGCGCTGGCTGGTAAGGCAGCGGCGCTGGTGAGTAGGCAGCGGCGTTGGACTGCACAGGTGCAGGTCCAGCGGCGCTGGGAGTAGTGGGAGCGGCACTGGGATGCCCAGATGCATTCCCAGCGGCGCTGGATGACTTCTAGCGGCGCTTTTGACTCCTGTACGTGTTCCGATGTCTGATTTCTTCAGCGATTTGATGCTCGAACTCCCCCACACTTAGCTTTTGGCCAAGTGCATGGTTTTCTTCAGACTACAAAGCAATATACTCCTGCACACTTCAATCAAAATATCAAAAAGGAAAATAACAAGCTAAAACATAAAAATAAAAATAAAACAAAATACGATTGCAATAAGTTACTTGTTTCCTCGATCCATTGAAAGCTTGCATCTGTGAATCTCAAAACATACTCATAAAATAGATCACAAATGATAAAATTAAAACAATCACTTAATTGCAATTAGTCACATATTCCTAAAAATGAAAAAATAAAAATAAAAATAAAAATAAAAATGGCTTGGGTTGCCTCCCTAGAAGCGCTAAGTTTAACGAGTCTTTACCTAGACTCGGCCTAGGAACTAGGTTGAGGAAGAATACGGGGTTGGCCTAAGGCCGGTACCCGTTGGAGATTTGATGTAAAGGTCGGATTTATCCCTAAGGTGTGATTCTATCCTTCTTTTCTTAAGTTCCCATGCATAGCTCCTAGTTTTGCATCTAGTTCCGAATGGGTTGGTCTTACTAATGTCCTCCTTAGTTAAAACTACTTATTTGTATCCCATGGTCAAGGTTATCTTCTTTGCTTTCACATTAACCGATGAACCTACCGAAAGCAAGAACGGTTGACCTAAAATCACATGATCTCTAGTAATCGAATCATCTTCAACTATAAAGAAATCAGTGGGGATATCTAATCCCTTTATCCTAATCACTAGGTCTCTTATGACTTCTTTGGTTAAAACCTTTGCTCCTCCTACCAACCTAATTTCTAAATCTTCTCATCTAACCTTATCTCTATACTTTTTCAAATTATTCTTGTAAATTCCTATGGGCAAGATATTAGATGTGGCTCTAAGGTCTATGTAGGTGTTTTCAAAACAGTTTGAGCGTATGTAGCAAGGAATTTGAAATATGCTAGGGTCACCATAAAACTTACCATTCGGTTCTCTAGCTATTATTTCATTTATCTTATCTCTTTCTAGGTCGGCTACACGCTCTTCCCACTTAATGTCTCCTAGGATCTTCCTAATCCTATTTGCCATTATTCTACCATTTCTTAACTGTTCCTTTATTTTCTCCTTCCATTCTTTTAGTTCAATGAAACTTTCATGACTGATTTTTCTCTTAGGCTTGGTTTCTATGACTTCCTCACTTATTGTCATTCCTAATTGTTCACTAGGGTTTTGATTATCATCTATTATTTCCATCCTAAGACATTCTCCTTTAATCAATTCATCCTCCTCTTCTAAGTCAGACACTCTAATCCTATTTTGACCATCAGACAATGATATTTCACGTTTAAGGACATGGATGGTAGCATCCGCAACATGCAGAAAATGGTCGTCCTAAAATTAAGGGTGTCACTACTTCACTCACCGAATCAAGCACAACAAACTCAGTCCAAAATTCTAAATCCTTAACCCTGACATGGACTCGTTCGACAATCCCCTTGGGTTGTCGGTAAGTCTGATCGGCTAACCGAATGCTCATGTTAATGGGTTTTAGCAAACAAAGGGTAAGTTTCTCATAAATCACAGTCGGCATAACATTAATACTTGACCCTAAATCAGCTAATGCACTCGAAAAATATTCATTATTAATAGTGCAAGGGATAAGAAAACTTCCTGGATCTTCAGATGCTTGCGGTAGCTGTGTCCCGTCATCCGGTGCTTTGGGATTCTGAATTTCTTCACCTCTGTCCGAGTCGTCCCCATCCTTGATTTTGCATTTGGAAGTGAACTGGGCCTCGACGTCTCCTTCTGTAAATGAAGTTTCGCGCGAAACTGGTCTGACGGACTCCAGAGCGGCGCTGGAGGGTCTGAGCGGCGCTGCTTTGCAACTGAAGGGTTACCAGCGGCGCTGGGGGTGTACCCAGCGGCGCTGGTTTTCACCTGAAGGGTTACCAGCGGCGCTGGTTCACCTGGAGGGTTTCAGCGGCGCTGGGGTGTGTACCCAGCGGCGCTGGTGGCTCTTGGACAGATTCCAGAATTGCGTTTTGGTCCATTTCTTCTTCATTTTGCTCCCATATGACCTGTACCTGATTGGACAGTTCACAAAAATCATTAGAAAGCTCAGTGGAGTCATTACCTTCGGTGAACACGGCGTTCATATTTTCATTCCGTCCGATCGGTGGTTGGTACTTTTGACTCGTGCTAGGGTTTTAGCTTAGACCGCCTTGGATGATTTGCCTTGGAGGGGGCTGCTCTCCTTTCTTGCATTCTGCTCAATCCATCTATCTATCCTCCTCTCCAGGTCCTTGATTGCGGCTTGTTGATTTCTTGCTCCTTCGTCAACCTTTTGATTGAGATTACTTATCTTCTCATTGAGCGACTTCGTATAGCTTGCTAAGGAGTCGTGCCTCTTGTCATTCATCTCAATGTACCTCTCCGTCATTTTGGTAAGCTTGACAATTGGATCCTCCTTGACTTCATTCTCCGCTTTTGGTTTCTCGGGTTGACCATTACTCCTTTGCTACCTATTTTGAAAAGAACCAAAGTTATTTCTAGCGTAACTAGAATTAAAGTTAGAATTGCCAGGGTTTCTTTGGAATAGTCCTTGTTGAAAGCCTCCTCGGTATTGGTTCTGAACATAATTGACTTGCTCGGTAGCCTCCTCTTCACAATCTTCGGTATAGTGCAATCCTCCGCAATTATTGCACCCGTGTGCAATCACTTTGAGGTCTTTGTCCATAACGTCCAACCTATCTTCAAAAGTAGAAAAACGGTTAGATAAAGCTTTAAGTTCATGAATTACCTCATTGTCATAGCTGCTCTCAATGCTAGCCACGGTCCTCCTTGGTTTTCTATCTCGATCCTTATCATCCATATCTCGAGCTAAGCTAACTTGCACCATATCCTCCATCATTTTGTACGCGGCATTGGTAGTCTTATACAAAACGTTACCACCGCCGGCTAGGTCTAAATCCGTTTGGGAACCCTTGGTTAAACCATAGAAAAAGATTTCCATGATCTCGTCCTTGCTAAGTCCATTCCCATGACAGTTTCTGATCATTTCCCTAAGCCTTTTCCATGCATCAACTAGTGATTCTCCTTCGTCTTGCTTGAAAGCCTTGATGTCTCGAAGCATTTTCCTAGCTAAACTCAGGGGAAAGAATCGCGAGACAAACTGTTCGCGAAGTTGATTCCATGTAGTGATGGTACCTTCATCGAGCTCATCGAACCAAGCACGTGCCTCTCCCGTGAGAGACGACGGAAATAAGCTAAGTTGCACATCGTCATCGGTGACGCCTCCTCCATATTTGAACATTTTGCACAAACATGTGAACTTGCTTACATGGTTATGGGGGTCGGCTCTCGTCCTTTCCATCATTGGTCGGTCGAATTCGTCAATTACGCCTCTAGGTGAGTTTGGTTGGGACATAGTGTCGGATGATCCTAAAGGGGTTCTAAGTTGAAAAGGTTTGCTAAGTTACCTACGGGTGATGAGTTTGAACTGTTGAGTCTTCTCCTACGTCTGATTCTGCTTAGGCTTGTGGAAACACGTCTTACAACCGTTCCCGATCTTAAACGCATCAACTACCTAAATAAGCTGCAAAACTCAAGAAAATTATTAACGCACCAATATAAAGATAAAATGAAACTAAATTAAACTACTTAAACTAAAAATGAAACGAAAATACTACTTAAACCTAATCGACTTAACCTAAGTACTGAAAATAACTTTCTCGTGCCGAAACACAAGAAAGGATCGAACTACACTACTAAACTAAGAATGCGTCGCGTCCCCGGCAGTGGCGCCAAAAAGCTTAATGGTGTTTTTATTTCTGCTTTTAAATTTATAAAATGTTGTACAAGTAACTATCTTAAAACACACACACTTACGAGCAGAGAACCCGGTCAGTGTAGTATAGTCTAAGTGATAAGTTACAGGATCGTTCGCAGGGACGCTTGCACTACCTAATCTAATAATATGTGTAATTCTAGTGGTTGTGGGGTTGTCACGATTTCCTATTATACTAATGCAATAAAAAGTAAATAAAAGCCGCAACCGCTTATTCAGCGAGAGGCTCAGTCTGAAAATAGTTTGGAAAAAGCAAATAACAGTAATAAAATTAAAATACTTGTTTGGCATCTCCGATCTCATGGTACGACCAAATACTATCCTACCCGTTTGCTAGACTGTTGGAAACTTAATCACGGCTCAGATTCTCGTTAGATTCACTTTGCCTAATTACTAGTGTTGTCGTTAGACTCACACTAACCTATAAACAAATTCTCGTTAGATTCATTGTTTAAGCATTAATGACCTAAAGTTTTGTGTTACTAATTCATCTTTTAGTTACCCGGCTCTTAAGCCATGACCAGATAATAATTATCTCCGGTGACCACAGTGCTCGTTTCCAAGTCAAAGGATCGCGTCTGACATTGTTAAGTATCATGTTCAATTCGTCCTAATTACTATGGTTCTGGATCCCTCGGTTACAAGTGAATCACTTTTTACATATAGTTATAGACCGACTAGTGTTTTCCATCCTTATGTATTATTCCTAGTGTATGATTATAGACCGATCATCAAAATTAAATCATTACATGCAGATATAGAACCGATAATAATATGAAGAACTAGTAAAACATGGATCTACGATAAACAGTAAAACACACTCCAACAGATTCTAACAAACAAAGTAAAACAATAAACGTCTACATGATCACATTGATCCAAACAAGTATTCAGCGTACTAGCCTGACATTATTAAAGGAATAACAAAGTCTGAAAAGATGAAAGACATTGTTTACCAACAGAAAGTAAAATAAAAGAGTAGATCTAGACCGCGAATGAAGATCGGAAGGCGTTAGAAGCTCCAAAACCTTCTTTGAATCTGCAACTACGAACTAGGGTTGAACAGGGGCGGCTAGGCTGCTGAATCGGCTCTCTCTTAGGGTTTTGAGGGTTAGTTCGGCTTAAATAGTGATTTAAGTCGGCTGCAGATCTAGGCCTTCCAGCGGCGCTGGTGGGCCTTCCAGCGGCGCTGGGCATGGGCTAGCGGCGCTGGTGACTGATGAGCGCTGGTTGCTGACCAGCGGCGCTAGCTTGGCTGCCAGCGGCGCTGGTTGCTCCTGCTGCAGCTTGTGCGTCTTCGTTCGGCTCCTGAATCACTTCCTTGTGTCTTGTAACTTCATAGGACTTCATCTTGAGTTACTTGATGCCATTTACCCTCTCTCGCATCTTCCGTGAACCTGCATAAACATACGACTCATTAAGTACCAATAGTTCCGGAATATTAACTCATTTAGACATTGAAATGAAGCCTTTCAATAGTGGTTTTTATCACAAAATGGACGCTCATCACAGTCACGACTCCCCCTTAAATCATTTTGGTTTTAGAAGGACTAATTTCTACAGAGAAGATCGGATGTAGCAAATGAGTAAACTTAAATGCCACATGTTTTCTTCATTTCTCTTGCAGTAACGACTCCCCCTTAAACCATTATTATATTTTTGTGTTGCATTTTCTGAGTATAAGATGGTTCTTGAGAGATGGTGACTAAGGGTTTCTTATTCCAGTCAATTGGACTAGAAATTCGAAACGTAATCAATCAAAGGATAACGACCATTAATTTAATAATAATGTTATCACAAATGATTTATTAACAAGCATAAAATAAAGTAACACTTTATATATACTCGTTTTTCCCAAATACGTTCCTTTATAAACACATTATAAATAACATACATGGGACAAGCACCATGATTTACAATGAAGGGACTACAATAAAAGTTCGATAACCCACTATGTTATCTAATGAAGTGTGCCCAGAACTCAGTCATTGATTGCCAATCATCCATGGCACATCTTGACTGTGTCCTTCGCACATATAGAGGGAAATTAGTTTTCCTCGTTAAGAACCCAGACCCTTTTTGTCCGGATTCTTCCCGAATCATCCCGATATGCAAATTCTCCCCATCCTCCTTTACCCAAAATCTCATTTAACTGATTTATATTATCTCCATGCCATTTCATGTGAGAGGCAGTGGATGATTCACCAACATGATAGCTCTGAGATGTTGATCTGAAATCACTTCCACTTCTTCCAGCAAATCGATCATAATAAGTATTGTGATATGCCGTAGGTTTAACAGATGATTTTACTTCATATGAATATGAAGGATTCCTTCTGTTAAAATTCTCTGATCTCTTTCCTGAAGAAGGGTAATTTGAAGAAGTTTTATGATTAGTCACTTGTTTAAAATTATGCTCTTCAATTCATTTCTTCCCTGAATTTCTTGATCTTTGAGTAGATAAGGCATGTATGGGAAGTCTTTGAGAAGAACCAACAGGGTTTCGATTTGATTCCTTGTATTGTTCTTTCATCATATCTTTTCCCTTCATCTTCTGAGAGTTATTCCTCAGGATTCTCTCATTATGCCTGGATATATTGTCTGAAGAATGACCATCACTGCTCGAGCATATCCCAATGTCTGTGAGTTCTGACCTTGAATGTGTCATAACTCTATTCACTCCTTTACTTGGACATTTACTAGCAACATGGCCTTTTTCATGACATATGAAGCAGGAAATTTTCTTATCACTTTTCTTCTTCTTGAATCTTTTGAGATTATCTTCCGTAATAGGAATCCCATATTCAGTCATCTCTTCTATGCAAGAAAATCTTTCCAAAACTTCTTTCATTGTTTTCACAGGCTTTAATGGAGTAGACTTTGAGTGTCTCAAATGTAATGTTTCATTTTCTTCCAGAATTACTCATCTGCTTGTTGATGGTTCATCAACATTAAAGTGTTTAGGAATCAAATTAGGAACATTTTTATGATCCTTGTCCCACTCATGACATGTATCATGCATTCGACTGACACTCAAAGAATTTTGACTAAGATGTTCAATATGAAACACCTTGTCAACACAAAGATTAGTGATGTTCACTTTACCAAGACCACTTGCAGTTCCCTGTGAAGATCCGGCAAATTTCACCTGAACATCAGCAATCTTAACAAAGTCTGACAAAATGCTACTATCTCAAGTGACATGATTAGAACATCCACTATCAATGTTCCACATGTTATCAGTCCTATCTACTAAAGCTGGATATGATGTGATAGCTAAATTCGTCATGAAGTTCACTAGACCCGAAATTGTCTTCTGATCTTCGACTTTGTTTGAGTTGCTCACAACTAATGATTTTTGAGGATTTTTGAATGAGTTAGAGTCATCACCTTCTAGAATATCTAATTCTGAATATGATGACATGTCAGAAATGATCTCAACAAGATAGGCATTATCGGTATCCTCAACCATAGACCCCAGTCATAAGAACCTTCTTGCTGTTGAACCACCAAAGCTCTTGACCCCTTTTGGTTGTTAGAGTTTGGACTTTCAACCTTGGAACTTTGATAACTGTTTCGTTGAGAAGGGTTGTTGACATTCGAACTTGATCCTTGAAAACATCTTCGTTGTGGAGCACTAGGAGGAGTTGCTGATCCACCTTGATTGAAGTTTTGACGAGTCACGATAGACCTATCATCCTTCTTAGGTCTCTGGAATTCCCGAGCAAAGTGTCCTAAGCCTTCGCAATTGTAACACTTTATCTTTGACCTATCAAAGCCAAGCTTGGAACCCACGACCTTTCACCCTGTTCTTGATAAGAACCGTTTAGCCTGAAGAGTTAGCATAGTCATTTGCCATTGCAGATCCATCTCTTCTAGGTCCAAAGGATCAATCTGCTCGTAGTCTTCATCGATAAGACTAGGATCTTGAACCTTTCCTTGGATAAACTGTTCATATGATGTCGTAAATGACGCAAGAACGGATAAGTGACTTTCCGCACATTTGAC
Organism: Erigeron breviscapus; assembly: GCA_034093135.1. Classification (NCBI taxonomy): domain Eukaryota; kingdom Viridiplantae; phylum Streptophyta; class Magnoliopsida; order Asterales; family Asteraceae; genus Erigeron; species Erigeron breviscapus. Next base: position 3,231,970 of record CM067170.1, on the reverse strand, counting down.
ACTTATAGGCACGGTGGAACTAGCACTGGAGGTAGGATATCCACGGTTGCCTAGACTGTCACTCTGTCTTGAAACAAGACATATGTTCCCCTCAGAGTCAGACGAGATTTTCTGTAAATCAATATTCTCACTAAGGTATGCACTTGTGCTTCCACTTGGAGAATCTTGACCCATTAATCGTAGGTCTGCCATAATAAAGCTCGGGAATCTGAGCATTATTATATCCTGCTTCCCTCCTTTTTAGTTTCATTTCTTGTCCCCGAAACTTAGCAACTATCTGAGTCAAGGACATATCAGAGAAATATGCTTTCTCCTGCAAAGTAGTAATGTAATTTCTCCACTATTCCGGCAAGGAGCTCAAAAATTTCTCGACCTTTTCCTCCTCAGAGTAGGTAACATCAAATGCTTGCAACTCTGCTAACAAGTGATAATACCGTGTAACTAGTTGATCTAAGTTTTCACTTCTTAACCCATTAAATACGTTATGCTGATGTTTTAAAAGGTCTCTTTGATTCTTTTTAAGTGTTTCATCCTCTTCACAATGATTCTTTAATGCTAACCAAAGTTCTTTAGATGTATTGAATCCATTAAATAAATGTAATAATTCTTGTGGCAATGACATTTTTAAACATGATAGTGCCTTTTTCTCTGCCTCATACAATTTTTTATTAGATTCAGTCATGTCTTGGTAAGCATATACTTTGTTAACACCACTATCCTCATAAGTTGGGGCACTATATCCTTTTGTCATACAAGTCCACATTCTAATGTCCGTAAATTGCATAAGGATTCGAATCGGCCTGTCCACGAAAAGTATTGGTCAATTATCATCAGCTTGGGTGGTGAATTACCCTTACCGGTCTCATGATCCATTAGTATTAATTGGTTAAGATAGTTTGCTGCCATTGTATATGTGGTTCAACTTATAAACACACAAGTGTACAAGAACACGCAAAAGTGTGTGAAACACACAAACCACCGGAACTCTCAAACCTCAAGAAGACACAAACAGAATGCGCAAACCAATAGAACAAGCAAACTGCCTAGGTAGTATCGAAAACACGCATGTACTGTACTTCAAGAACACGCAAAGTACAAGTACAAGAACACGCAAAACACAATCACTACCTTTTTTTCAATCTTTATTAGATCTAGAACCCAATTTTGTTACTTGATCAATGAAACTTTGAAAAAATGGTGTTAGGATTGAGATGTGTTTGATTTTGGTGTCAAGTTTGAACCTTTATTTCAAACGAACCCGAAAACACTTCTCCACCTAAGAACATACAAAAAGCGAGATATCCAAAAACCGAAATCAATCTTGAACCAAGGTGTTAAAACCTATGGCTCTGATACCAGTTGTAAGTCCCCAGGTCTTACTGAACCGAGATTGACTTAAGGATATGTCGAGGTGCGGAATTCCTCGAGATAACCCACGGTTTTTATATCTAGCTTTTATGATATATATATATATATATATATATATATATATATATATATAATAATTATATATATAACCGCAAACACACACCCGGTTTGGTTGGCTTGTAGACTGCAGATTATCACGTTGGTTGATAAAGTGCGTCCGGAGAGCCATTTCACTATAGTAACCAAATACGAGTGTTTATGTTCACGCAAAGATATATATATAGTGATATATATATATATATATATATATATATATCTTTGCGTGAACATAAACACTCGTATTTGGTTACTATAGTGAAATGGCTCTCCGGACGCACTTTATCAACCAACGTGATAATCTGCAGTCTACAAGCCAACCAAACCGGGTGTGTGTTTGCGGTTCGTGCGTGAGATCGAGTACTACCCACAAGATAACTATATGCGTGTTCTTATAGTTTCTCTCTCTAGGATTTGCTCGTTTCTCTCTCTACACTCTTGTTGGAACACGCATACACACACCCACTATTTATAGGCAAGGACCAAGAACTCTCAAATCCAATGGATTTGAGTGTTCTCATGTCAAGCCCATTAGGGTTTTGGCCTGTTTGAGAGTTCTTGTGGACAAGCATGCTTTTGCTTGTTTTCACAGAAACTCTCAAACTGTTTGAGTGTTCTTTCCACAAGCAAACTTTTGCTTGTTCCCAAGAACTCTCAAATGACACTTAGGAATATTTGAGTTAATGTTTCCACTGCTGTCAAGACACAGAAACAACATTAACTCAACTAATGTTTCTACTGCTGTAAATACGCAGAAACAACATTAGCTCAGACAATGTTTCTACTGTTGTAAATACGCAGAAACAACATTGTCTGTATTACCTATTGGAAGTGCACATTAAGTTGATGTCTCTACTGCTGTAAATACGCAGAAACAACATTAACTTCATCCTCCATTGTAAGTACATTAAGATAATATTTCTACTGCTGTGAAACGCAGAAACAATATTATCTTAATTACTCATTACATGTAATGTTTACATTCATGTCAAGATCCTGCAAAACATAAATACTAAACAAACATATAAACATAAAAGGATCCCAATATGATCAACAATATATGCCAAGGTAATATTATCGACAAACGGTAATTACAAGATAAATTACAAGACTTGAATATATAAAATACATGACACATCTAGAATGCTCTTGTCACCAAGGGATATGCACCAACATTCCGCCAAGCATTTTCTCAAATAAGAAACATGAAATTTGTTGTAAATTCCATCCAACTCTGGAGGTAATTCCAACTGATAAGCTAGATCTTTGATACGCTTCAATATCTTGAAAGGTCCAATGAAACGTTGACTTAGGTTTCCTTTCTTTCCAAAACGTATGACACCTTTCCTTGGATAAACTTTGAGCATCACCATGTCACCAACTTTAAACTAAATCGGCCTTCTTTTCTTGTCGGCATAAGTTTTCTGACGTTCTCTAGCTATACGTACAACTTCTTTAGCAATGTTGACTTTTTCAGCTGTGATTTCAATAATTTCGGGTCCAGTAAACTGCTTTTCACCGGGCTCCAACCAACAACTTGGAGTTTGACATCTTCTTCCATAGAGCATTTCAAACGGTGGCATGCCAATACTTGCATGATAGTTGTTATTATAAGTGAACTCAATCAATCGCAAGTGATCATCCCAAGCACCACCATACTCCAAAACACAAGCCCTTAACATATCTTCCAAGGTTTGAATCGTTCTTTCACTTTGCCCATCAGTTTGAGGATGATAAGCAGCGCTCAAGTTAACTCTAGTACCTAACTCTCGTTGAAGACTCTTCAAAATATTAGATACATACCTCGTGTCTTGATCCGACACTATAGACAAAGGAACTCCATGCTTTGAGACGATTTCTTTTATGTTCAACTGTGCCATCTTGGTCAATGGTACATCTTGACGTGTCGCTATGAAATGAGCACTTTTCGTCAACCTATCCACAATAACCCATACCATGTCATTTCCACTTGGTGTCCTAGGTAGCTTAGTCACAAAATCCATCGTTATATGATCCCATTTCCATTCCAGAATCTCTAACTGCTGCAACATTCCATATGGCTTTTTGTGATCAGCTTTGACACGAGCACAAGTCAAACATCTTTCAACAAAATGTGCAACTTCTCCCTTAATATTCGGCCACCAATAAAGAGGCTTCAAATCTGCATACATCTTTGTAGCACCAGGATGAACTGAATATCTTGACCTATGAGCTTCTTCAAGAATCAACTCTCGGTTACCATCAAGCAATGGTACCCAAATTCGGCCTTTATAGGTCTGGAATCCACGGCTGTTCATTTCCATATCAAGACGCTTCTTCTTACCGATACCTTCTTTGTCAACATTTTCTTTCAAAAGAGCCTTAGCTTGGGCTTCCTTGATGCGGTCAAGTAACCCAGACTTAGCTTGGACAACCATACTTGTTAGGTCCAGTTTACTGATAAACTGGAGAGTCTCCAGTTGCATCTGGAGACCTGAAGAATTGTCCAGAAATATATTGAAGTCCAGTTGCAACGTACAGTTAACGCAACTAAAGACTTCCTCCAGTTGAGATCTGACCAGATGAAGAATCATTCCAGTTGAAGTCAAAGACAACAAGTGGAAGATAGAGAATGACAATGGCAGCGAAGCCCAGTTGACATTCTACCAGATCAAACTGGAGAGCATCAGTGTAAAGTACTTACAAAGCTTTACACTGATTACGAGGAAGACCTTTTTGCTTTATGTACTATTATCCGGACAATAGCATTTGTCTATGATTAAAGTACAAAAGTGCATAAAGCAGGTTGGATAAAGTGACTTTATGTCTTACTTTATCAAGCATTTCAAAGGAATTCAAATTGCATCCTTAAATGCTCTCAACCATATTTGTACGACAAAGTTGAATCCTAATACCAAGCTTTGCCTATAAATAGAGGTCCTTGCACAACCAAGAATAAACCTTTGCATAATCAGACTTTGCATATTCTTGGTGAACTTGTGCAATATTCTCTCAATCGCAAAAAGGAACATTTCACAACTTTAAGTGTTTCGATTGTTTAGAGAATTTCCAAGTATAGATCAATTGTATTTCGACACACTAAGACTAAGAATGTGACGCGTCCCCGGCAGCGGCGCCAAAAAGCTTGATGGGGTTTTTATTTTAGCTTTTAAATTTATAAAAATGTTGTACAAGTAATTATCAAAACACACACCTTACGAGCAGAGAACCCGATCAGATGTAGTATAGTTAAGTGATAAGTTACATGATCGTTCGCAGGGACGCGTTGCTTTACCTAATCTAGTAATATGTGTAATTCTAGCGGTTGTGGGGTTGTCACGATTTCCTATTAAACTAATTAAAAATACTGAAAAGTAAATAGAAGCCGCAACCGCTTATTCAACGAGAGGCTTAGTCTGAAAATAGTTTGAAAAAGCAAATAACAGTAATTAAATTAAAATACTTGTTTGGCATCTCAGATCTCATGGTACAACCAAATATCATTCTACCTACTTGCTAGACTGTTGGAAACTTAATCACGGCTCAGATTCTCGTTAGATTCACTTTGCCTAATAACTAGTGCTGTCGCTAGACTCACACTACTCTATAAACAAATTCTCGTTAGATTCATTGTTTAAGCATTAATGACCTAAAGTTTGTGTTACTAGTTCATCTTTAAGTTACCCGGCTCTTAAGCCATGACCAGATAGTAATTATCTCCGGTGACCACAGTGCTCGTTTCCAAGTCAAAGGATCGCGTCTGACATTGTTAAGTATCATGTTCTATTCATCCTAATTACTACGGTTCTGGATCCCTCGGTTACAAGTGAATCACCTTTTACAACTAGTTATAGACCGACTAGCGTTTTCCATCCTTATGTATTAATCCTAGTGTATGATTATAGACCGATCATCAGAATTAAATCAATACATGCAGATATAGAACCGATATTAATATGAAGAACTAGTAAAACATGGATCTACGATAAACAGTAAAACACACTCCAACAGATCTAACAAATAAAGTAAAATAAATAAACGTCTACATCATCACATCGATCCAAACAAGTATTCAGCCTACTAGCCTGACATTATTAAAGGAATAACAAAGTCTAAAAAGATGAAAGACATTGTTTACCAACTAAAAGTAAATAAAAGAGTAGATCTAGGTTGAGGATGAAGATCGGAAGGTGTTAGAAGCTCCAAAACCTCCTTAGAATCTGCAAAGTCGACCTAGGGTTGAATATGGGCGGCTAGGGCTGCTGAATCGGCTCTCTCTTAGGGTTTTGAGGGTTACTTCGACTTAAATAGTGTTCAAAGTCGGTTGCTGATCTGGGCCGCCCAGCGGCGCTGGCTCGTACTTCTTCGTTCGGCTCCCGAATCACCTCCTTGTGTCTTGTAACTTCATAGGCCTTCATCTTGAGTTACTTGATGCCATTTACCCTCACTCGCATCTTCCGTGAACCTGCGTAAACATAGAATTCATTAAGTACCGATAGTTCCGGAATATTAACTCATTTAAGACATAGAAATGAGGCCTTTCGATAGGGGTTTTTATCACAAAATGGACGCTCATAAGTCAGCTTGGGTTGGGTCAGCTTGGTCAGCTTGGGTTGGGTCAGCTTGGTCAGCTTGGTTGGGTTGGGTCAGCTTGGTCAGCTTGGGTTGGGTCAGCTTGGGTTAGGTCAGCTTGGGTTGGGTCAGCTTGGTCAGTTTGGGTTGGGTCAGCTTGGGTTGGGTTGGGTCAGCTTGGGTTGGGTCAGCTTGGGGTTGGGTTGGGTCAGCTTGGGGTTGGGTTGGATCAGCTTGGGTTTGAAGTCAAATTATTTACAAAAATGCCACCGCGTTTTTTTTAAAAAAAAGCCACATGTCACGTTCTGATTTGTTCATAGGACCTTCTCTCCTTCTCTCAATAAATTAAGTAGCTGCATGACATGCCATGTGTACACGTACCTTTTTACACCCACTTCTACAAAACTAATCCATCTACAAATTAATTTGAGTGTTTCGTGTTAAACTAAAATGAACCATATGATAGAGTGTACGCTTCTGTCATAAAACAGTTCATATTCCGTTATATTTAAATTTGATTTGGTATGTTAGGTAATTAGGTAAGCCAAACATATTTAATCTAATATCTGAATCATCATTTATGTACTTTTCTAAATTATTATCACCAAACACACATATACATCTACCAATAAACTAAAACAGGATTGACATGTTCTTGAAACAACACGTGGCGTAATCCTTGATCGACACGTGTCCTTTTAATTTATTTATTTTGTTAAATTAGCTTTTTTAGTTGTATATAAATTCAATTTCCTTATTAGACTTAGAATTAAACTCTAACTCTTGGCTTATTAATACAAAAGATATTATAACCTTATTTGATTGATCGTTTTCTCATTAATAAATTGTCTCTTTTTCTTTTTCAATTCTTCAACTCCTATTACTTATATTAATTATAATAAGTTATTAATATGAAGACTTCAAAAATTTGAGTTTACGATCCGAAATCACAAGGCTATTTGTCATCATCCACTATGCTTACAAGTTCTGATTTTGATGTGGTTCTAAAAATTTAAGGTAAATCCAAAACTCTAACTAAACATATATTATATTTATCATTACTGTTTATTATAATTTAGCTTCGATCATCGATTTACTTTAACCACAATTTATTTCATATTCACGAATCATGTATGAGGCATATTCGAATTTCTTTATGATACAATATATATAGCTACCGTACATCGTACGGGTATTAGGACTAGTTATATATATATTTATATATATATATATTAAAGAGTAGTTAACCGAGTTTTCTAAAGCCCTCTTCAAAATAAACTTATGTTAAAATATTGCCACGTAGGATTTTATCTATGTGGCATCTCCATATTTTTTTTGACAATAAATGTAATATTAATAATATCAAATCAGATCCATTTAAAAAAATTTCCTAATAAAGGGTATCTCGTTAGTTTTTGACAGACGACGCCCGTTAAGTGCCACGTCACCGATGCCACGTCATCAGATTTGCTGACGTGGCAGTTGACTTTGACTAACTTATATATATCGGTTTTATACATAAAAAACATAATTTCTTTTTTCTTTTTCTCTCTCCTAGCCTTATTTCTTCCCCCTTTTCTCTTTTTCCCCCCAAAACTCAAGAACCCTAATTTCCCCATTCTCAAATTCGTTCGATTTCTTATCAATTAAACACTATTAAATGTCTAATATATCTGGAGGACCTGTTTCTCGTTGTTTTTGTGGTGATGTAGCAAGAAGATGGACGTCGTGGACATCAAAATAAGGCAGGGAGAGAGAAAAAGAAAAAAGAAATTATGTTTTTTGATGTATAAAACCGATATATATATAAGTTAGTCAAAGTCAACTGCCACGTCAGCAAATCTGATGACGTGGCATCGGTGACGTGACACTTAACGGGCGTCGTCTGTCAAAAACTAACGAGATACCCTTTATTAGGAAATTTTTGGAAATAGGGTCCTTTAAATAGACGAAAACAAAATAGGTTACCTTTAATAGAAAATTTGTGTAAATAGGTTACCTTTTTATGGATTTTTCCCATAATATATCTATATATTATAACTAAAAGAGGGGTTGGGGTACACTTGGCACCCTAATCCCCTCTTTGAGCTTAATTCTCCCTCCTAATTAATTTCTATTTTTCTATATATTTTTTAAAACTTTGCTAGGCCGACCTATTAATTAATAAAAAATAAAAAACAAATATTTTTATCCTTAAAACTCTTCCAAAAATTATTATATATATACAACCTAGGAAAAAACCCTCACAAATTCTCAACAAAAAAAAAGGTTCGACTACCTCACGAATTCTCAACAAAAAAAAAAAGATCGACTACAAAAAGGTTTTTTTTATATATATATTTTGTTCATGTTTAATCATTATTATTTGACATTGAATTCTTATGTTATTATTATTATTCATCTCTTTTAATTTAATTTGTATATTATTATTATTATTCATCTCTTTTAATTTAGTTTGTTTGTTTCATTATTATTATTCATTTAATTTATTCTTTTGTTATTATTATTATTCATCTCTTTTAATTTAGTTTGTTGTCCATTATAGGTTTATTATGGTTTCTTCTTCAACTACAAAAAATAAGACCACGTTAGTTCATCTTGAAGATCTTAACCCAACACATGTTAACCATCATCTACGACTCCGTGTTGTGCATGTATGGACTGTTTCGGATTGGAACAACCCGAAGAAAATCAAAACATTCGAGATGGTCTTTGTTGATGAATTGGTATGTATTTTTATAATTTTTAAAAAGTTTCTACTATATCTGCATATTTGTTTTTGGGTTTTTTTCTAAACATTGCATATTTGTTTTTGGGCTTCTTTTTTTTTTTGGACACACATATAAATATATAACCTAAAAAAGGGGTAACAATTTGTATTTGGTTATGTGGTTTTGATCTTCGGTAAAGGGGGATGAAGGTAATTACTAATTACACATGGTTTAGGATATTTAGTGAAAATAGTAAGTTTTGTTAAATTAGTTCATGATCAGTATGATAGAGGTGTTTTTGTATCTATGTTATAAAGTTTTCCTTTGAAAGTTGTTAATTAGATTTAGGAAAACTTTAAATGTATCTATGTTATTCGAGATTTACAATATTTTTAAGGTAAAATTGATCATTAAATGTATGAGACCAGAAAAACTTTAGTATATATGTAACCTTAGGATATGTTAATTCATATGTTTCGTTCTTTAATTTGTAATTTATTTATTTGAATTTTATTTAGTTTTTATTTAACATACTTCGATTTTTTTTAAACCTTTGATTTATATATTTTGAGACTACCCGTCCAATGGACGGGCTGAAGACTAGTTAAATATATTTTAACCTAAATAGATTTTGTACTTTACATACGGATGGATAGAAAATTATAGTTTACATAGGAAGTTCAATAGTTTTGGTAGATATCTCGAATATATCTTTTTTCCATTTATATCTATATCCATATATATATGTATTTTTTATTTATTTATTTTAATATGATTATGGTAAAACGTTTAATAATTAACTGTCCACTTGTAGCTGAAAGGTTATTAGATCATTTATACCCAAAATCGGCAAAACGCAATTTTTTGTTTTAGTGAAAATATATTATATTGCTTTATCTCAAAGAAAACCAACCCTATATAAAAATTGTAGTTTTATAACAACTTTGCTTTTATTTTAATTTGTTCAAAAAAACTTGCACGATATATTTAGTTTCACCTATCTTCAAATTTTAATCATTTCAATAGGTTTTTTGCATGATTGATTTATGATGCAAAGATACTAAGTATTATATCAAAGTTTTATATCTTTCAACCATATGCTAAGCATTTGAATATATATTTACATGTATTATCACCTTTACCTTAAACAGTAGTTTAAAACAACTCGCGCGTAGAAAAACTCTAGTATATATATATAATGTCGTTGAAACGAATATTGTAGTGGATCTCCAAAAATGTGGCTAAGGAGAGAATGGAATTGAAAAACGAAAGAGAAGGTTGATTTTGAAAATCTCATGCTTGCTAGTTTTTTTTTTTTTTATATAATTTATTAACTAAAGCAGCATTTCAAAAAAAAAAAAAAAAAAAAAAAAAAAAAATACAACTTACACATTCTGTAATATATCACATGTCATTAATATAATTTACATTTTTTTGTTTTCCATCATCAATTTACACTTTTAAACCTTTTTCTTAAAATAATAATTTTATTAAAATAAAATACATAAAATATAAAACTCATGTTTATCCCAAATATCCAACTAATTAAATAATAAAAAATATCTTTTTAATAAATAAAAAACCAACTTTGTTTACAATTAGTCTTCATCAAACTATAATTATAACTTATTCAAGTTATTTATAATTATAACTTATCCCATAACTCAACATATATATGTAAATATATATATATATATATATATTATATATATATATATAGGGAAGAGATCCAGACGGGCTTCTATCATGGCTCCGCCATAGACTGAGAGGCTTCGCCTATAGCTTACGGGCTACGCCCTTTGAAAAAAAAAATATTTTTAAAAATTTTTTAAAATTTTTATATGGAATAAGTTAATTAAAGAGAGAATGAAAAAAGTGAAAAAAAAAAAAAGTTCAAAAAAACAAGTTAAAAAAAATCAAAAACGAACATTCTCCCTTCTCTCCTTAAGGTACCTTCTCATTTGATCTCTATCCTATATATATATATATATATATATAACATATAACAACTATATAATCTAAATTTTCATGAAAAACAAATACCATAACAAAAACTACAATAAGTTTCTTTAATTGTATGGTTAAGAAAACAGTTACAACAACAAGCCTTGACATGATATTGATAGACGAACAAGTTAAACACTTTCGTCAATGTTCCAGTATTACATTCTGTTACTTTGATTTTCATTACATTATTTATATTTGAATTTACCGTTTGTTTTTATAATTTTAATTACATTCTTTATATTTAAATTTACTGGTTTCTTCTTTCACATCTTTTCTTGAATTACATATATTTAATTTTATTATAATATGTCATACATAATCCGTGTATTTCGTAGTATCCAAATATAGACACCTACAAATATTTTTTTATATTTAGTCAAATATCTTACCACCTAAAATTTTTAATAAGAATTTAAATCATCCAGTTAATCATAACAATTTTTAGGTTTGACGCACATTCTTGATTAAAATATTAATTAATTGTTATTAAAAGGGTTGTGATCAATTGAAACTAAAATTTTCGTGAAAACTAGAAAACTGGCCAAAACACATTGTGATCTGAATTTAACACAATGTGTTTTTAGAAAACACATTGTGTTAAGTTCATATCACAGTGTGTTTGAACAATTTTCTGATTTTCACGCGCTATCAAAAACACACTGTGATTTAAAACTTAACACAATGTGTTTTAGATTACACAATAAAAACACATTGTGTTTTTAGATAAAATAACACATTTTTTAGTTTTCACATAAATTTTAGTATTAAATAACATTTACATGATGCTTAAATGTATAAATATGGTGTTCAGTTCTTGTAACAATTCTCCATGTATATTACATATCCACATTATATTATATATATCCTAAAAACTCTGCATCGGTTTTGATGAAGGAATTATACACAACTTTTATTATACTCATATTTTATTCCCATTTGTTTTCATAAACCCGGTGCCTTTGGCTCTTATTTTCTACCGAAATAGAGGCTGCGCTCACCTATTTCGTACATCCAAGTATTAACATTCTTAGGTTTGAATTTCTCAGTTAAGTTTTTTGTCAGGTATATGATGAAAAGAGAAAGAAACTATAAGTTTTTTGTGCCGTCTAGCGATGTGCTTTTCCATTTCTTTTCATAGGTTTAACTACGATTTTGTCATTTTTTGTAACAACATGGAATTTGATTGTTTTGGGATCTTTTGTCTGTTTTTTTTACCATGTCAATTACCAGGTCCAAAAAAACCCAAAATAGTCACTCTACTCAACCTTTAAGACCCTTCTATATACAATCACTTTTCTTTTTGATGTAATTAATCTTGAAAGCTCGATTCTATGATAAAATTCTAAATATCAAACAATCTTCTTAAACACAACGAATCTCAATTCATTAATCAACAAACAAACCTGATTTTAATCAGGTAATGATAACAATACTTAAATCCACTCCAGCTAAATCTGTCGAGGATCTATTATCTAGATGATAATAGTTTTACAATAACCAAAACAAAATAAATCAAAATAATTGAGAGAAAAATATGAACAGAAATATGTGTGTGTTTCTTATGGAGTCATCAAACCCTAAATCGACATAAGTGAGTATTTATACTCCAACACTTTACAGCTTGCACCCTTCTACTCTTCAACCTTGTCATAACTTGATCAAACTTCAATACCTACAAAACAACTTACTAGAATTGACAATATAAGTCCCTCAACATAATATTTTCCAGATTAAGACTATATATATATATATATATATATTTTTAACACCCCCCTTTAGTCTTATTCTGGAACAAATTAACCAGCTTAAGTTTAGAACATAAAAAATTATGTTGTTTTATATCCAAAGCCTTTGTGAGGATATCTGCAATTTGATTTGCAGACCCTATTTTTTGAGTACAAATCACACCTTTCAAAATCTTTTCTCTAACAAAATGCAAGTCTATTTCTAGGTGCTTTGTCCTCTCATGAAAGACTGGATTTGCAGCTATCTTAATAGCTGCATCACTGTCACAGAAAACTTTAACAGGTTTTGTTACTTTGCAATTTAAATCTTCTAAAATTTTCAATATCCAAATAATCTCAGAAGTAACAGAAGCAAGTGCTCTGTATTCTGCCTCAGCAGAAGACTTAGAAATAGTATTCTGCTTTTTACTTTTCCATGAAACAAGTGATCCACAAAAGAAAACACAAAAACCTGTCACACATTTTCTGCTTACCACACACCTAGCCCAGTCTGCATCAACAAATGCTTCAACATTCATAGAGGAGGATTTAGAGATAAGAATACCATTACCTGGACAACTTTTGAGATATCTCAAAAGTTTCAAGGCAGTCTTCAAGTGTGACTTAAGAGGAGAATGCATAAATTGGCTCAAACAGTGTACAGTGTAAGATATATCAGGCCTTGTTGTTGTCAAATAAATCAATTTGCCAATGAGTTTTTGATACTCAGTAATATTTGTAAGTAAAGCATCATTATCAGTAGGTTGCACAGTCAATGCAACATTAGGTTGCATTGGTGTATTAAGAGGCTTACTAGCAAGTAAACCAAACTCAGAAACTAAGTCCATACAATACTTTCTTTGAGTTAAAACAACTCCATTATCAGTATCAAGTATCTCAATACCTAAAAAATACTTCAACTTTCCAAGATCCTTTATTAAAAACTTGGTTTTCAAGAAATCTTTAAATTTCTTGATTTCTTCAAGATTATTTCCAGTAATTATAATATCATCAACATAAACCAAGATAGCAATAAACAAACCATCAACAGATTTGGTAAACAAAGAATAGTCACTAAGACTTTGAACAAACTTATTTTTTCTTTCTTTTTTTTTTAAAAATTTTTTTATTTTTTTAGTTTTTTTGCTTTTTTATTTTTTTTTATCGTAGCAAAGTATTTGTCAATTTTGCATTCCATTGCCTTGGAGCTTGTTTAAGGCCATAGAGAGATTTTTTAAGCTTACAAACCCTAGTTTCAGAAGCAGAAAAGTATCCAGGAGGAAGATCCATATAAACATCTTCAGACAAATCACCATATAAGAATGCATTATTAACATCTAATTGAAACAAGGGCCAATCATTTTGCACAGCCAAAGTAATTAAACATCTAACTGTAACAATCTTAACAACAGGAGAAAAAGTTTCCTCATAATCAACTCCCCCTTTTTGACTGTAACCTTTGGCAACTAACCTAGCCTTGTATCTCTCTATATCACCATTTGATTTATACTTTATTTTATATACCCATTTACAACCTATAGGCTTTCTGCCAACAGGTAGATCAACAAGATCCCAAGTATCATTTCTATACAAAGCTTCCATTTCTAAATTCATTGCCTCATTCCAATAATCACATTTAGAAGCTTCATAAAAAGAAGAAGGCTCACTACTTTTGTTTAACTGGATAACAAAACATTTATTCATCTTAGAAAGATTAGAATAAGTAACATATTTTTCAATCCCATACTTAACACACTTATTGCTTAAAGAATTACCAACCACAAAATCTTTATACTTATTATCTGGAAAAACAGAAACCCTAGAAGATCTTCTAAGCTCTTGACCATCAACCTGATCATCAATATTATGAGCATCATGCTCATAATTACCCTCAGGTTCAACAAAATTATCATCATGAGCTGCATCTCCATCATTATCACTGGTAGATGCAGTAGAACCAGAATGACTTGAATCATTCATGATTTCTAGAGTACTGCCAGAGTGTAATAAGGAATTGCCATGCCTACCTGAAGTGTCAGTTTCTCCTCCATCATCATAGGGTACATCAGGTTGGTTGTCAAGATTATCCAAGTTAAAAAAAATTTCATGATTCAAGTTTTTCTCAAAAAACTTACCAGATTTCTCAAAATCCTTTTGTTTAAATGGAAAGATTTCTTCAAAAAACTTAACATCTCTTGAATAAACAATTTGTTTATTATCTAAACTATAAAGTTTATAACCCTTTTTAAAATTAGAATAACCAAGTAAAATACACTTTTCAGATCTACTAGCAAACTTATCATTATTATTTAAAACAGTAGCATAAGCAAGACAACCAAAAGTTCTTAAGTGAACCAGAGAAGGAGATTTATTATAGACAAGATCATAAGGAGACTTTCCATTTAGCACAGAGGAAGGCAATCTGTTAATCAAATAAGTTGCAGTTAAAATACATTCAGTCCACATATTCAAGGGTAACCCCCCTTGGAAAAGAAGAGACCTAGCAACATTAAGTAAGTGTCTATGTTTTCTTTCAACCACACCATTTTGTTGTGGTGTATAACTAATAGTAGTCTGATGTATAATACCATTTTTATCACAAAAACTACTAAACTTTTGATTGACAAACTCACCACCATTGTCACTCCTAAAAACCTTAACATGTATTTTAAACTGATTTCTAATTAAGTTGAAAAAATTAAACACAGAATCACAAACATCAGATTTACTCTTAAGTAAATACACCCAAACAGCTCTTGTAAAATCATCAACAATAGTAAGAAAGTATCTAAATCCTTCCTTACTAGCAACTTTATATGGTCCCCAAACATCAAGATGAACAATGTCTCCCAACCCCATAGTTTTATGTTCACTAAGAGGGAAAGGATCTCTTATTTGCTTAGCTCTTTGACATACTTCACAAACAGTATGATCTTTATTTTCTTCTAAAGACAACTTGTTCTTTAAAACATTTAAAACTTGTTCACCAGGATGACCAAGTCTACAATGCCAAGTATATCTAGATAAAAAACAGTTTACTTGTGTCATACAAGATTTAATGTTGTTACCTTGATTTTTATCAAAATAGTAAAGACCACCAATTTGGTTACCAGTCCCCAACAGTTTCCCTGCCCTCAAAACCTGGGACAGAATATAACAATGAAGTTCATCAAAGGCAACAATTAACTTGCTATCCCTAGCAAGTTTATGAACAGAAATCAAGGTTACACAGTATTCAGGAACAACTAAAACATCAAATAACATCAAATATTCAGTTATAGGCAAGTTTCCTATCTTTGTGATAAAGGTTTCTGTACCATTTGGATGTCTAACCTTAATTTTCAAATGTGAAATATCAACCACATTAATAAGAAATTTTTCAGTATATGTCATATGTTGATTAGCACCAGAATCCACAATTTTACCATCAGTTTCAAGTTTATCATGCATTAAACTATTTGAACAAAAAAACCTATCAAAATTGTCATTAAACACCTTGCTATTGTTAACAATTGTACCTGCCATATTAGCATGTACTCCCTTCCCAGAATCAGAATTATTCTTGATAAGAGTAATCAGAGTAGCTAACTGCTCATCAGAAAAACCAGTAGAAGTAGAAGCAGTAGCAGTAACAGAACCAGAAGATGATGAAGGAATAGAAGAAGTTTTGTCAACAGAAGCATTATTAGATACACCTTTTCCTTTAAAACCTTGATTATTTCTTTTCTTACCAAAATCTGGTGGATATCCAATAATTTTAAAGCATTTATCAATAGTATGTCCATTAAAACCACAATTATCACAGATCACAGAAGAACCACCTCCATTTTTCCTAAACTGATTTTCATTAGTTCTAGCATAAGTGGAGGACTTATAAAAATTATTAGAAGAACTATTTCTTTGATAACCTGATTTGTTATTAGACACATTAGAATTAAACACAGAATTCTGAACCTTTTGAGATGTAGAACCATTATGAACAGAAATAGTCCTATGAGACTCTTCACTGGAAATAATAGCATAAGCATTCCTAACATCAGGTAAGGGATCTTTAAAAATATTACTTCTAACTTGCATATAACTATCATCAAGACCCATTAAAAATTGCATTAGTTTTAACAACTGATTATGTTTCTTAAAATCATCAGCAGCATGACAAGTACACTTAGGTAATTTAACTAATGCATCAAACTGTTTCCACAAAGCATTCAGTTTATGATAATATTCAGCAAGAGTAGAACCATTTTGAGATAAGGAATTAATCCTATGATGCAATTAAAAGTAACACTTCCATCTACTTTATCATAAGTCTCTCAATTCTTCCCAAACATGTGAAGCTCTTTTAGAAAAAATTTGTCCTAAAAACAACTCTTCTGAAATTGAATTAAGAATCCATCCTAGCACAACAGCATTTACTCTATCCCATTGTCTTCCTAAAACCTCATCAGTGTTAGATCTTCTACAAGTACCATCAATAAAACCAGTTTTATTTTTACCTTCTAAAGCAAGTAACATTGCACAAGACCAAACATTATAATTTTCAGTACCTTTGAGTTTTATAGAGACAACAGTCAGAGAAGCAGAATCATTAGGATGTAAATGAAGAGGATGACTCACATCAAGTTTACTTATCTTAGTCACATTATCATAACTCATATCAGACTCATAATCATAGTTTCTAGCATTATCATCATCCATTTTAGCAATTAACGCAACAAGAAAGTTAATCTAAATTAACTTGAAACAAACAATCCACAAAGAAGCAAATAAACCCAAAAGTAATTAACCTCAATTAATCACGACAAAACAAAAAATATAAAGTATATATATATTTTTTGAAAATAGATCTTATCTCCCAAAAGTGTCAGGGACAGGATTCCTTGCCTCTCACGGAGGTAGGTCAAGTTTAACACAGTTGTTTTGAATGAGAATAAGATGAAACACAAAGAATTTTATCAACAAATTAAAACTTAAAACATAAAAGATAAGAGAAAGAGAAGACAAACAGTGCTCTCGGATGAAGACAGAAGAATAACTCTACTATTCAATCGATTCACTTAGTCGATGAATAGCAGAATCAGAGATCTAAACCAATTCTGCAACCAGAAGAAGAGCAAAATTGATAACCAGCAATGAGATTCTTAATCAAATCTTAGATCTAATGCAACCGGTGATCAATTGATCATACGCCGTTACAAGAAATCAAACCCTAACTTATTATCCCCAATTTTATCGAAACCCTAACCCTAAGATCGAGATCCGATTAAGGAATAACAACATGATTCGAAATTACGATTTGAAAACCCTCTCTGATACCATGATAAAATTCTAAATATCAAACAATCTTCTTAAACACAACGAATCTCAATTCATTAATCAACAAACAAACCTGATTTTAATCAGGTAATGATAACAATACTTAAATCCACTCCAGCTAAATCTGTCGAGGATCTATTATCTAGATGATAATAGTTTTACAATAACCAAAACAAATAAACCAAAATAATTGAGAGAAAAATATGAACAGAAATATGTGTGTGTTTCTTATGGAGTCATCAAACCCTAAATCGACATAAGTGAGTATTTATACTCCAACACTTTACAGCTTGCACCCTTCTACTCTTCAACCTTGTCATAACTTGATCAAACTTCAATACCTACAAAACAACTTACTAGAATTGACAATATAAGTCCCTCAACATAATATTTTCCAGATTAAGACTATATATATATATATATATATATATTTTTAACAAGTAAGTCAGTATGACTCTTTACACTCACATGTGTTACGTTCACGATTGTTCAACGACCGATGTCCCAGGATAACAGAGGGGGGTGGGGGGGGGGGTGGGTACACACATGTTTGCTTCTAACCTAAAGTTGAAGGGACAAATGAGTTACGCTCCTTTGGTTCTCTATCCAATCATGTTCAATGATGTATATTTTTTTGGGTTGTCTAACCATCACAACTCTCACGCTCATCCAACCAACTTTTTGTAATGTTGATTGCTCCTTTGGAAGGTATCTGTACTACTTAATTATGAATGTATCCCCCTTTGTAGTACTACTTCGACGACTTACATTTCATCTTCATATAGTCTCAACCATATGTAACGTCCAACACCACGGCAAGGCTCATGTTGCATAGCAAACACGAACGCATGTCGCCCATGCAACGCCCGGGGATCTACCTAGTTTTTACCATAACGTAAAGAGTTAAAACATGTGGTATTCATAAATCAATAGTGGAAATTACTAGCTATGTAATGACTTCACTACAAGAAAGTTGGTTTTTCGCGACGAAGGCTTTGGGGACGACCCAAAAGTCGTCCCCAAAAGCCCGCTAAACGACAAAAAATTTAACGCTTTGACTAAAAAAGTCAAAAAAAGTTTCTGGGACGACAAAGTCGTCCCAAAAGTCGTCACAAAATAATTTTGCATTTTCTTTTTGAATTATTTTATTCACAAAACCGGAAAAATATTTTATGACGCTCATGATCGTCGCCAAATATATTTTTTCTTTTTTATTTTTTTTGTTTTCCCTCCAAAATAAAAAATTCCCGCCAAAGTTTTGGGGACGACTTTTGTGACGACAATGTCGTCCCCAAATGATTTTTCGCCAATTTTTTTTTTCATTTTCTTTTGTTTTCGTTTTCCCTCCTAAATAAAAAGTTCCCGCCATTGGTTTTTGACGACAATGAATGTTTTTTACTAAAACCAATAAAAACAAATACTTATATTTAAAGTTTATCTACTAGTTCACTAGAGCTAAATCTCTCAGTAGTGAAGACATTAAAAATTAACTTATTAGGTTTTAGAAAAAAGAGATTAACCATGTCCGTAATCTACCGTCATGAATGTTGAATAAATTGAAGATTAAAATGTTTAAATAATTCATTAAAAGTCATAAATTGCTTCACGGAAGCTTTTCTAAGCGAATTTTGATTTTTTTTACTAATGTTTAGTTTTTTATGATGATAATGAGATTATACGAGCTCGAGTTTGAAAGCCTAAACTATTTTAAGGTGGGGGGGGGGGGGGGGCGACCTTGAGGTCTTAACATATTAATTCAACAAATATGCGACACAAACGTAAACAGGTATTGAGTTCGAGTTCAAACAATAACTAAGCTATTCAGTTCAACAATAAGCTCGCTCCAGGTAACCAAACGAGTGTAAAGGCCCAATATGGGCCATATGGCATAACAAATGACTGTAAAGCTCATTCAAGCGAATGACGAACACACATGGCCCAATATGGGTCCATATGGGATAACAAACGAGTTTAAAGGCCCAATAAGCTCATTCAACAACAAAGAGTTTAAAAGCCTAATAAGCGAACACATGCCCAATATGGGCCTATGGGATAACAAACAGAATTAAAGGCCTAATAAGCTCATTCAAGCAAATAACGAAAACACATGGCCCAATATGGGCCCATAAGGATAATAAACGAGTTTAAACGCCAATAAGCTCACATCATATAACAAACAGGTTTAAAACCGATATTAGATTAATTTTTTCTAGAATAGGCCACTTTTGATATAGATTTGTGAAATTCAGGTTTTGCGTTAAGGATAAAATATGACGTTAAATTGTGTTTCAATAATCTAGATTGTTCGAGTATGTTCGTGATAAAATACTTTGGATCGAAGTTAGTTTGGCATAACACCACATATCTCATGAGATGACTGCTTCATTGTGATTGGAGCTATTCTCATGTTTTGTTTGCCACAAGCTGTGGTACGAGAAAACAAAGAATTCAAGGTGGTCTTTTCTTTTATTTGGGCCGTAATAACTCCACCACCCATCAACTTGAATTGCTTTTATTTTTGAACCGACTACCTGAGAACAAGAAAGTTCATCATAATTCTCGAGTTTTGTCTTGGGAGTTAAGTTTTGGACCTAACGTGGTCATCAAGAACGAGTTTCTTAGATATAATTTGTGCTGCGTTTTACGGGTAACAAATTCTATTCGGCTGACGAAGAAAAATAATTGGAGGGTTTCGAACAAAGTCAGTCGAGCAGGGAAGGGTTTTCGGACGAAAGAAAGCACTACGCATATCATCATCATCATTCGACCAATGCAACAAATCTTTCAACACACATTAAACCGTTGGTGACTTGAAGATGACTATGTCCGGCTAAGGTTTTTTGCTATCTCTCCCGATGAACAATTGTTAGTTAATTTTATTTGATGAACTTTACTTTCAGTCGTGTAAACATTGATCTTTTTGGTTTATGATTCATATTAATTGAGTATTTATTCACTATTATTTGATTTGAATTTTCGTAAGACAATTTATTGTGAGTTAATGATTTGTGCCGAGTCCACCTAGTTTAGGGATTAAGACAGGTCATCTAATTAACATAGGTTGTGCCCAAAACTGTTCATGTCATTTAATAAAATTATGTCTATGTAATTTAGAATAAATACTCGGTAAAGTTTATTAGGTAAATTACAAAAATCATACCTGAGGTTTGTTCGAAACTACACTGGTCATACCTACAATTTAAAAATTACGCGAGACATACCTATCGTTGTCAAAAACTTACACTGACCATACCTATCGCTGACGGCCGTCTATTTGGCCGTTAAGTCAAGTCACGTGCCGTGCATGTAAGGTATCAAAACCGTAATTTCGTGTAAACTTCAGGTATCATCCGTGTAATTTACCCTAATAAAAATTATTAAGATATTTATATTTATATTTCATTTATTAAAATGGGTAGATATTCTATATTAAAATTCACATATATATATTTATTTTTTAAAAAAACCTATTTCAAAATAGAAAATAAAAAAATTATGAAAGGATGTCATCAAACGATACAGGTTTTGGCTTAGAAATTCTAAGGTCAGACTAACGACTAACCCTGGAACTTCAAACCCAAAATGATACAGATTGCTAATCAAACCCAAAATGATACAGATTGCTAATCTGAGGTATATTCTAAAACCGTGACGAGTCTTTGACTTTGCTTTACCCCTTTAATCTGAGAGGGATGTCATTAAACCATACGAAAAAATTATATTGCTTTTTAAAAAAAAATTTGTATCTATTTAAATAGGTTTCTATTGAAAAAATAAATTATAAAAAATAATAATAAAATAATATAAAAATGAAAATTTTAGTGGTTTTCATGGTTCACATCCGTGTTATATTCACTATACACATATAACAAATAAATAATGACATATAATATAATAAATGCATTCTTGTATCAAGTATTTTTCTCGATATACTTTTCATTGGAAAAAAAACTATCTTTTCATAATAAATTTCATATCTACCCAACTTAATAACCGAAGTATAAATAAAACTCTAAAACTCTAAATAATTATTTTTATGGTGAATTACAAAGATAATACCTGAAGTATGCACGAAATTACGGTTTTGATACCTCACATGCACGACACGTGACTTGACTTAACGGCCAAATAGACGACCGTCAGCGATAGGTATGGTCAGTGTAAGTTTTTGACAACGATGGGTATGTCTCGCGTAATTTTTAAATTGTAGGTATGACCAGTGTAGTTTCGAACAAACCTCAGGTAATTTTTGTAATTTATTAGTAAATAATACGACTTTTGGGATTCGGGAGGGATGCACTTTTTATTATTGTTTACAAGTTCTATTTTTAATTTTGTCTTGTTTCATTAATTTAAGTCTAGCTATTTAGTTAAATTAAATTAGTTTTCTTATTTTTAAAACCAAGCGAAAATTGTTAAAACTTGACTATAACCACAGACGCTCCTCGTGGGAACGATATCCACTTACCCTATCTAGTATAGGTATTTAGATTTATTTTTGATCGGTACTTCAACGTCGATCAATAACTACAAATAACAAACAAGTTCAAATGCCCAATAAGCCTATTCAAGCGAATGACGAACACACATGGCCCAATATGGGCTCATATGGGATAACAAACAATGTTAAAGGCCCTCAAATAACAAAAATTCTCACATCGCTTTAAGACGACATTTTTCTTTTTAATTTTTACAATAACTTAATATAAGCAAATAAGAAAATGAAAAAAATAATATTTTAACCCTGAAACATATTATTTTAATAATAAGTAAGTGGAAAGTGAAAAAAAAAGAAACAAATTTAATGAAAAATGTGTGAAGGGGATTTGGGGACGACATGTCATCACAAAAGTCGTCGCGGAATCTCGAAATTTTTTGTATTACCCGCCACACCATCCAGATCTACAACACCCCAAAAACCTTCTTTTTTTGGCTGCCATTTCTCTCCCTCCTAACAAATCAACCACCACGATCCACCACCTACCGTCCTCACAATCCACCACCTACCATCCTCACACCTTCCCCGCCGTTCTCAGCCCCCTTCCCCTCGCTGTCTACTGCTGCCCCCGGACCGATTTTGGGTTTGGTTTTTAATATTTATTTTTTATATTTATTTTATTTAATGTAATTAATCTTTTTATTTTGTAATCGGGTTTTAGATTTTTCGTTTATTCACAGCTACCACCACTGTCATTCACCACCATCGTTTACCACCGTCGTCGTTTACCACCCTTGCCGCCATTCACTGTCGTAGTTTTTCCTTTCTTGTAAGCGATATTTTCTGCTTTATTATATATATATATATATCAATAATCATATATATTATTATATTATATATGTAAGTGCACGTTCTGGTGCACAATTTGTGTCCGATGCATCTCAATTAAAGGGCTGTTACTTTACAGAGATTATCCAGATAACTGGACAAACTCGTGTGACAGTACCACGAGTTTGGACAAACTCGTGTGAACAGTAACACGAGTTTGACAAAACACGTGTTACTGTAGCACGCGTTTGGAAGCCCACGAGTTTGAAGCCCAGCCCATTTGTAGCCTATATATATTGTTCTTAGGTTTCGGTTTTAGGTTAATGATTTTAGTTGCAACAGATTTCATTCACTAGGTTCTCGAGGAAGAGATCTATACCTCGAGATGCCGCCCAAAGAATCAGATGTCTACTCGTTTTATGTATTGTAATCTTATGATTAATACAAGATATGAGTTTTTTACATCTGAATTTATCTCCTGTTCATATTGATTTCGTGTTCATATATATGTTTTCATTCAATTACCTCAATAACGATTATGTTTGGATTCCGCACTTACATAGTCGTAGGAATCTCGAATCGATCGGTCCCCGGCACTTTCAATTGGTATCAGAGCAGGAGAGGCTTTATGTCTCTGATTCGTGGTTCGTTTTTGAGGTTTAAGGATGAAGAACAAGATCAGATCTGCAAACACGTTTTTGATTTCTCCAAATCGCGCGTGTTTGGCAAATCGTGCAGATGAGATCACGTGTTTGGTTTTTCCGCGCGTTTAGAAATTTTGAAGTCAAAACACAAGTCTTTTGATATTCCACGCGTTTGGGAAAACACGCGTTTACAAACCCTAGTTTCACGTGTTTGGGATCTGCAAGCACGCGTTTACACGATAGCACGCGTTTGATCCAAGCACGTGTTACTAGCACGCGTTTGAGTTTGGAGCTTATCACGCGTTTAGGTTCTTAAACTCGTGGCACTGTTCACGAGTTTGCCGAAGAACGTGTTTGAGTTGTCGAAATGGAATCGAGGTTCAAGTATGTTTCGGTGTGGAAGGATCACAGCAGAAGACAACGATACATTGAAGCATAGAAGACAGGGTTGTAAAAAAAAAAAAAAAAAAAGTATTTTGGCGGGAGAAAAATAATTTTTGTCCATGGTCTTAAAATGGCATGATTCATGGAGATTTGAAGTTTGGTAGCGTTCGAAAAATTTTCGGTCCGTTTTTGTGCGATTTCGGCACGTTTTGGATGAAAATTTTCGGCAATTATCAAATTTTTCCCACAGCCTTAGAAATAAAAATTTACGTGAATACCAATGTTTCACGTAAATGTGTTTTTCTCGGAAATTTGGAGGGAAAACGAATATACCCTGTTTGGCGAAGAGCTGCTGCTGTAATGAGCTCTAGGCCATTTTGAAGAACCTCTATGAATAGGAGATCCTGTAACCTAAGCTTATACTACCTTTCCAAGTTTTGCAGAGAAAAGGGGGGGAGATACTTTTATCAACCAGATTTCTGAGCTGAACTGGTAATTGGTATATCACAGAAGGGCTAGATTTCAGAATTTTACAGAGAAAATTAGAGATTCTTAATCAAATCTTAGATCTAATGCAACCGGTGATCAATTGATCATACGCCGTTACAAGAAATCAAACCCTAACTTATTATCCCCAATTTTTATCGAAACCCTAACCCTAAGATCGAGATCCGATTAAGGAATAACAACATGATTCGAAATTACGATTTGAAAACCCTCTCTGATACCATGATAAAATTCTAAATATCAAACAATCTTCTTAAACACAACGAATCTCAATTCATTAATCAACAAACAAACCTGATTTTAATCAGGTAACGATAACAATACTTAAATCCACTCCAGCTAAATCTGTCGAGGATCTATTATCTAGATGATAATAGTTTTACAATAACCAAAACAAAATAAACCAAAATAATTGAGAGAAAAATATGAACAGAAATATGTGTGTGTTTCTTATGGAGTCATCAAACCCTAAATCGACATAAGTGAGTATTTATACTCCAACACTTTACAGCTTGCACCCTTCTACTCTTCAACCTTGTCATAACTTGATCAAACTTCAATACCTACAAAACAACTTACTAGAATTGACAATATAAGTCCCTCAACATAATATTTTCCAGATTAAGACTATATATATATATATATATATATATTTTTAACAAGTAAGTCAGTATGACTCTTTACACTCACATGTGTTACGTTCACGATTGTTCAACGACCGATGTCCCAGGATAACAGAGGGGGGTGGGGGGGGGGGTGGGTACACACATGTTTGCTTCTAACCTAAAGTTGAAGGGACAAATGAGTTACGCTCCTTTGGTTCTCTATCCAATCATGTTCAATGATGTATATTTTTTTGGGTTGTCTAACCATCACAACTCTCACGCTCAGCCAGACCAACTTTTTTGTAATGTTGATTGCTCCTTTGGAAGGTATCTGTACTACTTAATTATGAATGTATCCCCCTTTGTAGTACTACTTCGACGACTTACATTTTCATCTTCATATAGTCTCAACCATATGTAACGTAAACACCACGGCAAGCGCTCATGTGCATAGCAAACACGAACGCATGTCGCCCATGCAACGCCCGGGGATCTACCTAGTTTTTACCATAACGTAAAGAGTTAAAACATGTGGTATTCATAAATCAATAGTGGAAATTACTAGCTATGTAATGACTTCACTACAAGAAAGTTGGTTTTTCGCGACGAAGGCTTTGGGGACGACCCAAAAGTCGTCCCCAAAAGCCCGCTAAACGACAAAAAATTCAACGCTTTGACTAAAAAAGTCAAAAAAAAGTTTCTGGGACGACAAAGTCGTCCCAAAAGTCGTCACAAAATAATTTTGCATTTTCTTTTTGAATTATTTTATTCACAAAACCGGAAAAATATTTTATGACGCTCACAAATGTCGTCGCCAAATATATTTTTTTTCTTTTTAATTTTTTTTGTTTTCCCTCCAAAGTTTTGGGGACGACATTTGTGACGACAATGTCGTCCCAAAATGTTTTTTCGCCAAATTTTTTTTTTTCATTTTCTTTTTTTTTTTTTCGTTTTCCCTCCTAAATAAAAAGTTCCCGCCAAAGTTTATATAAAAATTGAATAATTTTCTTACTAAAACTCAATAAAAAACAAATACTTATATTTAAAGTTTATCTACTAAGGTTCAATAGAGCTAGAAATCTCATAGTAAGAACATTGAAATTAACTTATTAGGTTTTAGGAAAAAAGAAGAGTAACCCAATGACCGCTAATTACCGTCAGAATGTTGAATATAATTGAAGATTAAAATGTTAAATAATTCATTAAAAGTCATAAAATGCTTCAAGGAGCTTTTCTAAAGCGAATTTTATGATTTTTTTTTAGCTAATAGTTTAGTTTTTTATGATGATAAATGAGATTATACTAGCTCGAGTTTGAATAGCTAAACTAGTGTAACGACTTTGAGGTCTTAACATATTAATTCAACAATATGCGACAAAAAATGTAAAGGTCCAATAAGCTCACATTAACAAACAGGTTTAAAGAACAATAAGCCCATTCAAACGAATGACGAACACACATGGCCCAATATGGGCCCATATGAGATAACAAACGAGTGTAAAGGCCCAATAAGCTCACATCATGAACACACATGGCCCAATATGGGCCCATATGGGATAACAAACGAGTGTAAAGGCCCAATAAGCTCACATCATATAACAAACAAGTTTAAAGACCCGATAAGCCCATTCAAGCAATGACGAACACACATGGCCCAATATGGGCCCATATGGGATAACAAACGAGTGTAAAGGCCCAATAAGCTCACATCATATAACAAACAGGTTTAAAGACCAATATGGGCCCATATGAGATAATAAACGAGTGTAAAGGCCCAATAATCACATCATATATATATATTAAATGGTTTAAAAATGATTATATAGATTAATTTTCAATAGAATAGACCTACTTTAATATATGTTTCGTAAATTTCAGGTTTGAGTTAAAAGGATAAAATATGACTAAAAATGGTAATCAAATGAAGTGACATTATTCGAGTATGGCTAATGATAAAAAGCACAGCTCGTTTTGGCAGTTAACACCACATATCCAAATGAGATCACTAGCTTCATTTTTGATTGGAAGATATATCTTTATGTTGCTTGTCTAGCCGTGCACGTCGGAGTAGACAACAAAGAATTAAAGTGACCTTTGTATTGTTGGCCGTAATACTCCACCAGCCCATCACCTTGATTTGCTTTTATTTGGAACAGACTACATGAGAACAAGAAAGGTCCATCATAATTCTCGAGTGTTTCTTTGGCGGTTAAGTTGGAACCTAAACGTGGTCATCAAAGAAAGAGTTATATATATAATTTGTTGCTGCGTTTTAAGGGATAACATATTATATTCGGCTGACGAGAACACAAAATAATAGGAGGGTTCGAAAACAAAAGTAAAAGTCGACAAGAAGAGAGTTGACGAGCAACATAAGCATATTCGACATCACCATGCAACAACGAATTTCTACATCAAACCGTGGTGACTTGAAGATGACTATGTCCGGCTAAGGTTTTTGCTATCTCTCCCGATGAACAATTGTTAGTTAATTTATTTGATGAACTTTACTTTCAGTCGCGTAAACATTGTTTTTTGTATTATAATTCATATGACTGATTGAGTATTTATTCACTATTATTTGATTTGAATTTTCGTAAGACAATTTATTGTGAGTTAATGATTTGTGCCGAGTCCACCTAGTTTAGGGATTAAGACAGGTCATCTAATTAACATAGGTTGTGCCCAAAATTGTTCTTTATAAATTATGTCTATGTAATTTAGAATAAATTCGGTAAAGTTTATTAATAAAGGGTAAATTACAAAAATCATACCTGAGGTTTGTTCGAAACTACACTGGTCATACCTACAATTTAAAAATTACGCGAGACATACCTATCGTTGTCAAAAACTTACACTGACCATACCTATCGCTGACGGCCGTCTATTTGGCTGTTAAGTCAAGTCACGTGCCGTGCATGTGAGGTATCAAAACCGTAATTTCGTGTATACTTTAGGTATCATCCGTGTAATTTACCCTAATAAAAAATTATTAAGATATTTATATTTGTATTTCATTTATTAAAGTGAGTAAATATTCTATATTAAAATTCACGTATATATATATATATTTATTTTTAAAATAAAATTCACATATATATATATATTTATTTTTTTAAAAAACCTATTTCAAAATAGAAAATAAAAAAATTATGAAAGGATGTCATCAAACGATACAGGTTTTGGCTTAGAAATTCTAAGGTCAGACTAACGACTAACCCTGGAACTTCAAACCCAAAATGATACAGATTGCTAATCAAACCCAAAATGATACAGATTGCTAATCTGAGGTATATTTTAAAACCGTGACGAGTCTTTGACTTTGCTTTACCCCTTTAATCTGAGAGGGATGTCATTAAACCATACGAAAAAATTATATTGCTTTTTAAAAAAAAATTTGTATCTATTTAAATAGGTTTCTATTGAAAAATAAATTATAAAAAATAAAATGAAATAATAATAAAATAATATAAAAATGAAAATTTTAGTGGTTTTCATGGTTCACATTCGTGTTATATTCACTATACACATATAACAAAATAATAATGACATATAATATAATAAATGCATTCTTGTATCAAGTATTTTTCTCGATATACTTTTCATTGAAAAAAAAACTATCTTTTCATAATAAATTTCATATCTACCCAACTTAATAACCGAAGTATAAATAAAACTCTAAAACTCTAAATAATTATTTTTATGGTGAATTACAAAGATAATACCTGAAGTATGCACGAATTTACGGTTTTGATACCTCACATGCACGACACGTGACTTGACTTAACGGCCAAATAGACGACCGTCAGTGATAGGTATGGTCAGTGTAAGTTTTTGACAATGATGGGTATGTCTCGTGTAATTTTTAAATTGTAGGTATGACCAGTGTAGTTTCAAACAAACCTCAGGTATGATTTTTGTAATTTACCCTTAAGTAAATTAATACGACTTTTGGGATTCGGGAGGGATGCACTTTTTATTATTGTTTACAAGTTCTATTTTTAATTTTGTCTTGTTTCATTAATTTAAGTCTAGCTATTTAGTTAAATTAAATTAGTTTTCTTATTTTCAAAACAAACAAAAATTGTTAAAACTTGACTATAACCACAGACGCTCCTCGTGGGAACGATATCCACTTACCCTATCTAGTATAAGGTATTTAGATTTATTTTTGATTGATACTTCGACGTCGATCATTGTAACTTACACATCATAACAAACAAGTTCAAATGCCCAATAAGCCTATTCAAGCGAATGACGAACACACATGGCCCAATATGGGCTCATATGGGATAACAAACAATGTTAAAGGTTTAAGTCCCTCCAAATAACAAAAATTCTCGTCATAGTTTAAGGACGATATTTTCTTTTTTAATATTTACTAATAACATAAATAATAAGAATGAAAAATGAAAAAAAATAATATTTTAACTCTAAAACATATTATTTTAATAATAAGTAAATGGAAAGTGAAAAAAAAAGAAACAAATTTAATGAAAAATGTGTGAAGGGGATTTGGGGACGACATGTCGTCACAAAAGTCATCGCGGAATCTCGAAATTTTTTGTATTACCCGCCACACCATCCAGATCTACACACACACACCCCCAAAACCCTTTTTTTGGCTGCCATTTCTCTCCCTCCTAACAAATCAACCACCACGATCCACCACCTACCGTCCTCACAATCCACCACCTACCATCCTCACACCGCCGTTCTCAGCCCCCTTCCCCCCGCTGTCTACTGCTGCCGCCGACCGATTTTGGGTTTGGTTTTTAATATAGTTAATCTTTTTATATTTACTTTATTTAATGTAGTTAATCTTTTTATTTTGTAAGGGTTTTTAGTTTTTGGTTTATTCACAGCTACCACCACTGTCATTCACCACCATCGTTTACCACCGTCGTCGTTCACCACCCTTGCCGCCATTCACTGCCGTAATTTTTCCTTTCTTGTAAGCGATATTTTCTGCTTTATTATATATATATATATATATGTATATTTTCTGATTTAATCTCTCTATATATATATATATCTATATATATATATCTATATATATATATATATATAGATATATATATATATAGATATATATATATATAGATATATATAGATCAGATATATATATATATATATATATATAGATATATATATTATATATATATATATATTAGGTGGTAGACTAGATCTTTGTGGATGTGTAGAAGGTGTCTTAAGGAGAGAAGGGAGAGAAGGTCCTATGGGCCAATCAAAACGCGACATGTGTCAAAATAAAAAAAATTGCGCGGTGGCATAATCGTAAATAAATTAAACTTTTGTGAAGCTTGGTCAGCTTAGGTTCTGGGTCAGCTTGGGTTGAGTCAGCTTGGTCAGCTGGGTTGGGTCAGCTTGGGTAGGGTCAGCTTGTTGGTCAGCTGGGTTGGGTCAGCTTGGGTTGGGTTGGGTCAGCTTGGGTTGGGTTGGGTCAGCTTGGGTTGGGTTGGGTCAGCTTGGGTTGGGTTGGGTCAGCTTGGGTTGGGTCAGCTTGGGTTGGGTCAGCTTGGGTTGGGTTGGGTCAGCTTGGTCAGCTGGGTTGGGTCAGCTGGGTTGGGTCAGCTGGGGTTGGGTTGGGTCAGCTTGGTCAGTTTGGGTTGGGTCAGCTGGGTTGGGTCAGCTTGGTTAGCTTGGGTTGGGTCAGCTTGACACAATCTACACATAATCTACACAAATGTAGATTATAGGTTTTGGGTCAGCTTGGGTTGGGTCAGCTTGGGGTTGGATGTGGAAATGTCCAGGTTCACTGAACTGAATGACATCAGTGAACTGGAGAAGTCAACTGAACTGAAGGGTAGAACTGAACGAATAATGTCATCTGAGCAGGCCATGCTAATTCTGCCAGCAATAGCCCATTTCAGACAAGTGTTCACTGAACCAGTCCAGTCACCAGTGGTAACACTTCTCCAGTGGAAAGAGTCTCCAATGAAAGCTCCAGATTTACGTTCCAGTTTTCATTAATAAAGTTTATTCCAGTCACGTGTTTGTGGACCCAATAAAGAAGGAATGACAGCTGTCAAAGAAGATAAGGGAGGAGCGTATGACAACGTTAATCCTAACGGTTTTGTGGGCCCTTGTGCAGAAGGAATCTTTCTAGAAGCTTTGTCTGTCCATTTCCCATTGGTTGATAAATTAGTGGTTGTCCTTAGCACATGACAGCTTTTTGATTATTTTATTGTATTTCGTTAATTCCTAGGTAATAGCATGTGGCTATAAATAGGGGCTCTTTTTCATTGTAAAAATTATGTTATGTTGAATTGAATGAAATTAATAGAGCAGCCTCTATTTCTTAAAATCTTCTTTTACCTTTAGAGATCTTTGATCTTGGTGGTTAGGAGTGACCCCTTTATCAATATTTGTGGTGGTTCGTCCTTTATCAAATATTGTGGTGAGGTCTAAATCTTCGGTTTCCTTTATCTGTAATCGTGGTGGCTAGACCTTTATCGATTATAGTGGTGGGGCAGAGTGTTTCCTTTATCCTTGATTCCGGTGGCTTGGCCTTTACGAATCTTGGTGGTGGATTCTTTTATCTATCATTTTTATTTTAGAAGTCTTGTATTATTGTTTGTTTCATGTTAAAATCCAGAAAATACCAAAAATAGTCTTCCGCTGTCGTTTGTCGCGTGATTTACGCATCAAATTTGGTATCAGAGACAGGTTTGAAAAAGGTTTCTTAATCTTTTTATCTGTGGGTTTTGTTGTTTGTTGGGTCAGATTCAAAAGGGTTGTTCTAATCTTTTGATCTGTTGGAGTTTTTGTTTAGATCTGTTATTGTTGAATATAAATGGCTTTTAGAAGAAATATGACATTAGAAGAAGCTCATAATGCTAGGAGGGATAGACAGATAGAAGATCTACAAGAAGCACTTGGTAGAGTTGTTCATATGTTAGAAGATGGTGGTTTAAGGTTTAATAGAGACCATGTTGTTGCTAGTGAAAGAGATTCTGAATCTCAAGGCCCTAGTGAAAGAACTGATAGTACACCCAGAAACTCTAGTGATTCTGATGAACCACATCCTAGAGAAAGACGAAGGAGACATAAGGTTGATGATACTAAAGATATTAAGATAGATCCACCAGATTTTGTTGGTTCTTCTAACCCAGAAGAATACTTTGAATGGGTTCAGGTTATGGATAGGATTATGGAAATAAAGGGTTATGATGATAAAAAAAAAGTTTTAAGGTTGCCATTATTAAGCTTAAAAAGTATGCTTCATCTTGGTATGACAATATGAAATCTGAAAGAGAGTATAAAGGTAAGAGTAAAATCAAGACCTGGTCCAAATTGAAAGAAGTTATGCAGAAAAGATTTGTTCCTCAGTCGTACAAGCAAGATCAGTACCTTCTGATGAATAATCTAAAGCAAGGCACTAAAGAAGTTGTGGAGTATATTAGGGAGTTTGAGCAACTGAAGACAAGAACTAGTGTCAAAGAAACTGAAGAGCATACTATCGCCAGATTCCTTGGTGGGTTGAATGCTACCATTACTGAGAAGATAGAATTGCAGCCCATCTGGACTTATGAAGGTGCTTGCAAATTGGCCCTCCAGATTGAAAAGCAACTGAAGAAAAAGGTCCAGTACAAACCTTTCACTAAGGTTACTTTCCAGTCAACCAGTTACCAGGCCCAGTGAAACTGTTCAGAAATCCTTCAGAGGAAAGGAGAAAGAAACTGGAGGATCAAAAGAACCAGTTGGAAGAAAATGCTTTAAATGCCATGGTTTTGGTCACTTCCAGGCACAGTGCCCCAACCAGCGAGCACTCACTGCTAAGGAGATTGAAAGCTTACCAGATGTTGATACTGAAGAAGGTGAACCAGTGTATGATGAAGATGAAAGTGAAGAAGCATATGTAGGTGCAGATGTTGGAGAGATGCTAGTGGTAAGAAGAGTGATGCACACTGATGAAGTTGCAACTGATACTGCCCAGAGAGAAAATATCTTCCATTCCAGATGTACTGTTAAAGGAAAGGTATGTGATCTGATCATTGACGGTGGGAGTTGTGCTAATGCTGCTTCAACTTACATGGTAGAGAAACTGGAACTGCCTACAGTAAAGCATCCTCGTCCTTACAAATTGCAATGGCTCAGTGAAGGATCTGAGGTAAAAGTTAATCGACAAGTTACTATTCCTTTTTCCATTGGATCTGTTTATCAAGATAAAATTGTTTGTGATGTTGTTCCTATGGATGCTTGTCATATATTACTGGGTAGACCTTGGTTATTTGATAATTATGTATTTCATAATGGTCGTATGAATTCTTATTCGTTATTTGTAAGTGGGAAGAAGGTCACTTTGACTTCTCTGAAACCTAATGAGTTACTGAAAATTAATAAGAAAGACCAGCCCAGCAAGTCTTTGTTTATGTCTCAAACTGAAGTAGAAGAAGAGTTAACTGGAGGCTCTCCAGTTATGATGTTACTGGTGCTTGAGCGTACTGAAGAGAAGGAGTTCACTGGAGTCCCCAGTCTCCTGAAGTCTCTACTGAAGGAATTCACTGATGTTTTCCCAGAAGACCTACCTGAAGGTTTGCCACCAGTAAGAGGAATTGAACACCAGATTGACCTGGTTCCAGGTTCAGTTCTTCCAAACAAAGCTGCTTATAGATGTTCACCTACTGAAGCAAAGGAGTTGCAAAGGCAGGTAGATGAGTTGGTTGCCAAAGGTTATGTCAGAGCAAGCATGAGTCCTTGTTCAGTTCCAGCTCTCCTGGTCCCAAAGAAAGATGGTTCGATGAGAATGTGTGTTGATAGCAGAGCCATAAATAATATAACTATTAAGTATAGATATCCCATTCCCAGATTGGATGATATGCTTGATGAGTTACATGGCTCCAGTGTATTTTCTAAAATTGATCTCAGAAGTGGCTATCACCAGATTAGAATGAAGGATGGAGATGAGTGGAAGACTGCATTCAAAATTAAAGGAGGCCTTTATGAATGGTTAGTAATGCCTTTCGGTTTATCTAATGCTCCTAGTACTTTCATGAGATTAATGAATGAAGTCCTCAGGCCACTTATTGGTCAGTTTGTTGTTGTTTATTTTGATGATATTCTTGTATATTCGAAAACTAAAGCTGAACATGTTAACCATTTAAGAAATGTGTTTGAATTACTGAGAAGGCACCAGTTGTATGGTAAACTGGAGAAATGTGATTTCATGGTTGAAAGTGTAATATTTCTGGGGTATGTTGTTTCAAAAGAAGGTATTTCCATGGATCCTTCAAAAGTAGAAGCCATCAGATCATGGCCAGTTCCAACTACAATCACTGAAGTCAGGAGTTTTCATGGACTGGCATCTTTTTATAGAAGATTTATCAAAAAATTTCTACAGTTGTGGCTCCAATCACTGATTGTCTGAAGAAAGGTGTATTTGACTGGCCTAATTCAGCCCAGTCGGCTTTCGAGTCACTGAAGGAAAAGCTCAGTTCAGCTCCAGTTCTATCCTTGCCAGATTTTGATCAGTTGTTTGAGTTAGAGTGTGACGCCAGTGGAGTAGGTATTGGTGCAGTTCTGGTACAAGTAGGGCGTCCAGTTGCCTATTTTAGTGAAAAGCTCAATGGTTCTAAACTGAAGTATAACACTTATGACAAAGAATTTTATGCAATTATTCGTGCTATCACTCACTGGTCACATTATCTGAAGCCAAAGCAGTTTGTCTTATTTTCTGACCATGAAGCACTGAAGTTCATTAATGGTCAGCATAAGCTTAACGCCAGACATGCAAAATGGGTGGAATTTTTGCAGTCTTATTCTTTTGTTTCTAAGCACAAAGCTGGAGTGGCTAATGTTGTTGCTGATGCACTTTCCAGGCGATATTCGTTGTTATCAATTCTGGAAGCAAGAGTTCTTGGATTTTCTTTCATTAAAGAGTTGTATGCTGCTGATCCAGACTTCGCTGATCGTCTCACTGAAACTAACCAGAAAGGACCATTTGTTGTTCAGGATGGTTTCTTATTCAAGAATGGAAAGTTGTGTATTCCAAAGGGTTCTATTAGAGATTTACTGATAAGAGAAGCTCATGGAGGAGGTCTGGCTGGCCATTTTGGCATTAACAAAACTGGAGAGATTCTCACTGAACACTTCTACTGGCCAAGTTTACTGAAGGATGTTCAGAATATCATCAGTCGCTGTCCAACTTGTCACCAGGCGAAGGCTACTTTTCACAAAGGACTGTATACTCCTCTTCCAGTTCCAAGCCAGCCATGGGAAGATCTCAGTATGGATTTCATTGTTGCACTGCCCAGAACTCAGAGAGGAAAAGACTCAATAATGGTGATTGTTGATCGATTTTCAAAAATGGCACATTTTGTTCCCTGCAACACCACAAATGATGCTTCAGCAGTTGCAAATCTATTTTTCAAAGAAATTGTTCGTTTGCATGGAATTCCAAAAACAATTGTTTCAGATAGAGATGTGAAGTTTCTGAGTTATTTCTGGAAGACCTTATGGAGACTGATGGGTACCAGATTAATGTTCAGTACGTCTCACCATCCTCAGACTGATGGACAAACTGAAGTCACAAACAGAACAATTGGTATGTTATTAAGAATACTGGTGAAGAAGACACTGAAAGATTGGGATCTGAAGCTTGCTCATGCTGAGTTTGCTTTCAACAGAGCTCCAAATTATTCAACCAGTAAATCCCCGTTTGAAATTTGTTATGGTGTCAATCCACTGACTCCCATTGATTTAATTCCATTTTCGATTGAACCAAAAGCAAGTATTGAAGCTGAAGCCAGAGCAAAAGAAATAAAGAAAATTCATGAACAAGTGAAGGCCAGAATAGAGAAGGCAAATGCCAGTTACAAGGCCAGGGCAAACAAGAATAGAAAGCAGTCCAGTTTTGCTCCAGGTGATCTAGTTTGGGTATACCTCAGAAAAGAAAGATTTCCAGCAAGAAGGAAGAACAAGTTGATGCCCAGAGCTGAAGGACCATTCAAGATTCTGGAGAGGTATGGTGATAATGCTTATAAAGTTGAGCTACCTGGAGATATGTCAGTTTCAAGTACTTTTAATGTCGGGGATCTGATGCCTTATCTGGAAGATGAGTACCTCGAGGACTTGAGGACAAGTCCTTTCTTAGAGGAGGAGATTGATGTGGAAATGTCCAGGTTCACTGAACTGAATGACACCAGTGAACTGGAGAAGTCAACTGAACTGAAGGGTAGAACTGAACGAATAATGCCATCTGAGCAGGCCATGCTAATTCTGCCAAGCAATAGCCCATTTCAGACAAGTGTTCACTGAACCAGTCCAGTCACCAGTGGTAACACTTCTCCAGTGGAAAGAGTCTCCAGTGAAAGCTCCAGATTTACGTTCCAGTTTTCTTTAATAAAGTTTATTCCAGTCACGTGTTGGTGGACCCAATAAAGAAGGAATGATAGCTGTCAAAGGAGCGTGTGACAACGTTAATCCTAACGGTTTTGTGGGCCCTTGTGCAGAAGGAATCTTTCTAGAAGCTTTGTCTGTCCATTTCCCATTGGTTGATAAATTAGTGGCTGTCCTTAGCACATGACAGCTTTTTGATTATTTTATTGTATTTCGTTAATTCCTAGGTAATAGCATGTGGCTATAAATAGGGGCTCTTTTTCATTGTAAAAATTATGTTATGTTGAATTGAATGAAATTAATAGAGCAGCCTCTATTTCTTAAAATCTTCTTTTACCTTTAGTGATCACGTATGTAGTTACATACATGTTAACATGGCTCAAAGGCATGACGAGACAACCCCTTTGGCCAATCCTACGTATTTATATATGTGTGTGTATATATATATATATACTATAGTTTCAAGAAAGTGGATGACAGCTATTGTTGGATAGACATACACTTACCCATTTTTATCTATATATATACCCTTACAAGGGTGGATACAAAAAGGAGGAGAAGACTCTCACTACAAAAAGGCATTACTCTCTCATCAAAGAAAAAGGGTGAAATTACATACACTTTCCTCATATCATATCTCAAATACAATAGACATAAAATGTCTACATACAATTTAGATATTCACAATCAATTCAATCAATTCAATTCACACACACATTCACAATCAATCATAACACAAAAATACTCATATTTCATATCCTCCAAAGATCGAAACATCTCTTTGGGAAAATCATCATCCACCTTAGGTTCGTCAAGAACTTAGTAGGTTTGCACTCTTATTGAGGAGATTTTGATGATTTTCGTGGTTAAACCCATTTGGTGATTGAGCTTAACTTTTCATGCTCAAACATTGGCGCCATCCGTGGGACCCGAGACAACATCTTCGTGTCTTCATCAATTCAACAAACGGGTTAGATTCTCGTATCTGGAAATATACAAAGAAGCCATATTATCAGATAAGTTTTTTACTCTAATATCTCGAAAAGCATAATATTTTGTGAGGTCCTGATCTGGTTAAACCAGATCTTTTAGAGAATCACACGCATAATATGTACTATATAGTTGATTTTTGTTTATGCAATATGTAAATATATCTAATGATAATCATGAATTGTTGGTCTTTGGTGCCTAAAAAGAAACCCAGTATGAAGCAGCAAAATATGTTGGTTCCGCACACCAAGTGTTCGACAAAATGCCAATCGAGCCAGAACTGCTCGGCATGACTTAATCTATTGACAAGCATGTTGCTGGCGTTTATTCTATGCCGGGTATATCCACTGAGTTACATCTGCCAATCAGATCTTGATCAGATTTATCTATGCTGATGGGTCATGGCTTTCTTTGGTAGTACACTTAACCTGAAAAGACTTATGGGCTTGGTTTTTGCTATCTGCCTTCACATGTCAAATAGTCTTTGAGCTATAAGATGACTACTTTGTATACACACATACTATATTCAGCTCCATACTCATCTGCTCATGGCTAATGACAATGGAAGTACGGCCAAGTACATAAGGAAGCATCAACTTATGAAAGTACTCGTAATTGTTGTCTTGTTGCTTGAATGCTTAGAATTGTTATATCACTGAGGCTGGTGATATAAGGCTCAGAGAGGATGTTTGTAATGCTCATGGGTATATATGCTCGGACTTTGGCACGGGCGAATACGTTATAAATTATGGAAGTTCAAACATCTTCCAGGAAAAGAGTAATCTGGATGATCTCAGGGAAGCAAAATGCCAAAGTCTGAAGAAAAACTTCCTTTGGGCAGCTTCTAACACTCAAGCAAAATGCCAAAGTCTGAAAAAAAACTTCCTTTAGGCAGCTTAACAAAAGTAGAGCAGAACCAAGTAACATCTCGTTGTGCTAATGGTGTAACTATTGCTCTTCCTTTTCTGATGTTTGATATGCACCATCTAGGTGTCTGTTGTGTTTTGTCGTGTTCAATCATTGAAGACTCTCCACAGGTTCATTATGAGGAACTAACTATGCTGCTTGAAGTTTAAGAGAGCATGGGATGGTTAATTGTCCGTAAGGATCTCGGTATAATCTGCAAGATGATGCAAAATGTGATGTTTTTCTAGATATATGGTAGGCTTAGGAGATACAGATAGCTAAGGGAGTATTTGGTGAAACAGTGATTATCTCTTCTATTAACAAAACTTCATAGGTTCCAGGGAGATGAAGGGAAGATTGAATTGTCTATTTTAATCGCTCGCATGAGAGATTTTACATACTTACTGCACCTAACGACAACTGGTAATTTAGCCAATAAGAGATCA
The DNA here is from genome assembly GCA_034093135.1 of Erigeron breviscapus. NCBI lineage: Eukaryota > Viridiplantae > Streptophyta > Magnoliopsida > Asterales > Asteraceae > Erigeron > Erigeron breviscapus. The sequence goes on along the minus strand of CM067170.1, from coordinate 3,193,088 downwards.
TGATGGTCCTGCAAAGCAACACGAATTTCTTGCACACGGGAAGCAAATAGACTCAAGCTCACTGCTAGCTCTATGCCTTTTCTCTTTTCATCGACAATTGCAGCATCATCAGGGAAATCTCCACCTGTCCACTTCACTAGAGGATCCTAGACAAAAACCTCTAATAACATCAGGAGTATATCTACGTTAGATGGAAGGGCAGAGTTTCTGAAACCTTCAACCTTTGTCCTTTTTCAAAGCACACATTATAATCATTGTGGACAATATCCCCATTACGGGAGTCCAAAAGAATAATATCTAGATGCCTGTCTCCAAGACCTAGTATGTGGCTTACCATGCTTAGGGCTGCTACGCTTCCAAGATACCATATTATTATTAAGTGCAAGGCGTTGAAACCTTCACTCACACACCAAAGTTCTTGCTGAAGAAGCTGTTTAGAAGTCTCCTGCATAAGGTCCAAAAGAATTTTTTGCTTGACTTCTCGAGGCCAGTCTTTTCGAGAGATCACTCTACTGATTCCTTTCTCCTTGAGTGCTGGTTTTATGTTACCATAAAACATATCAGGAGCCGAGGTACATGAGATTGCACCGAATTTTTTGAATTCTCACAAGGAACCCCAAAAACTGCCAAGACTTATTATAGACACGGTTAGATCAAAACTTCATACATGGAAGGAAGTATACACTTCCTAATCAAAAGGTTACTAGGATAAAAAACTAGCTAGACTCCTTATCCAAAAGATTATTCATCCTTCACATCCATCGGGTGGAAGGATATGCACTTCTCATCGGGGAGTAATACAATCAAAAGGGACCAAAGAGATAGTTACCTCAAGGCCCAAGATTTTATTCATCCTTCACATTCATTGGATGGAAGGGTAAGCGCTTCCTATTGGGAAGCGGCGCGCATAACATTTTATTCATCTTTTTATTCATCGGATAAAAAGGTAAGCACTTCTCATCGGGAAGTGATAATACTCGCGAGTAATAAAATTCGTAAGACCCAGACGTGGGCAAAGAATAACTAAAAATTCAAATGCAAAAGTAGTCCTTTAACAATTGAATTTGGGGGGCTTGATATTGGCAAAGTCATTACTTGATAGCTAGAACATTGACAAGAAATATTGCAGCCATGGATTATGTTCCTCCGTAATGAAGCGGGCATGGATTATGTTCGTCCGGTATGATAAAGACGGGCATGGATTACGTTCCTCCGTGATAATGAAGGCGGGCATGGACTACGTTCCTCCGTGAGGATGAAAGAAGACATGGATTATGTTCCACTGTGATAATGAAGGCGGGCATGGATTACGTTCCTCCGTGAGGATGAAAGAAGACATGGATTATGTTCCACTGTGATAAAAAGAAGAAAAGTATTATATTCCATGGTCTATGTACGAATATGAAGGCGGGCATGGACTACGTTCCTCCGTGAGGATGAAAGAAGACATGGATTATGTTCCACTGTGATAAAAAGAAGAAAAGTATTATATTCCATGGTCTATGTACGAATATGTATTTTTCAGACGTCGCACGAGCTAATAATAAAAAAGGCTCCAATTAATGAAGATGCTCCACTCAACAAGAGTGTTATAGAAAAAGTTCCATCAGCACACAAGGTGTTTTAAGTTCCATCGCTGGACAAGAGTAAGATACCATGGCCATTTACCTCCAGAAAAAAAATGAAGGATGAATGTGCATCTTCAACAAAATCTCACCAAGATCCATATTATCTATGAGGGAATCAAAGAAGCAAAGACTTCCAGTAAAAATAATTGTAAATTTAGACACAAACATGTTTGAGAAATCACTTTATGTCTAAACTTGGGGGACTTGATCACGTATGTAGTTACATACATGTTAACATGGCTCAAAGGCATGACGAGACAACCCCTTTGGCCAATCCTACGTATTTATATATGTGTGTGTCTATATATATATATACTATACTGTTTCAAGAAAGTGGATGACAGCTATTGTTGGATAGACATACACTTACCCATTTTTATCTATATATATACCCTTACAAGGGTGGATACAAAAAGGAGAAAAGACTCTCACTACAGAAAGGCATTACTCTCTCATCAAAGAAAGGGGGAAATTACATACACTTTCCTCATATCATATCTCAAATACAATAGACATAAAATGTCTACATACAATTTAGATATTCACAATCAATTCAATCAATTCAATTCACACACACATTCACAATCAATCATAACACAAAAATACTCATATTTCATATCCTCCAAAGATCGAAACATCTCTTTGGAAAAATCATCATCCACCTTAGGTTCGTCAAGAACTTAGTAGGTTTGCACTCTTATTGAGGAGATTTTGATGATTTTCATGGTTAAACCCATTTGGTGATTGAGCTTAACTTTTCATGCTCAAACATTTAGAGATCTCTGATCTTGGTGGTTAGGAGTGACCCCTTTATCAATATTTGTGGTGGTTCGTCCTTTATCAAATATTGTGGTGAGGTCTAAATCTTTGGTTTCCTTTATCTGTAATCGTGGTGGCTAGACCTTTATCGATTATAGTGGTGGGGCGGAGTGTTTCCTTTATCCTTGATTCCGGTGGCTTGGCCTTTACGAATCTTGGTGGTGGATTCTTTATCTATCATTTTTATTTTACAAGTCTTGTATTATTGTTTGTTTCATGTTAAAATCCAGAAAATACCAAAAATAATCTTCCGCTGTCGTTTGTCGTGTGATTTACGCATCAGGTTGGGTCAGCTTGGTCAGTTTGGGTTGGGTCAGCTTGGTTAGCTTGGGTTGGGTCAGCTTGACACAATCTACACATAATCTACACAAATGTAGATTAATCTACACAAATGTAGATTATGGGTTTTGGGTCAGCTTGGGTTGGGTCAGCTTGGGGTTGGGTTGGGTCAGCTTGGGGTTCGGTTGGGTCAGCTTGGGTTGGGTCAGCTTGGGATGGGTCAGCTTGTTGGGTGAGTCAGCTTGGGATGGGTCAGCTTGGGGTGAGTCAGCTTGGGTTGGGTCAGCTTGGGGTGGGTTGGGTCAGCTTGGGTTTGAAGTCAAATTATTTACAAAAATGTCACCGCGCAATTTTTTTTAAAAGCCACATGTCACGTTCTGATTGGTTCATAGAACCTTCTCTCCTTAACACACCTTCTCATTTGATCTCTCTTATATAAATATATATATATATATATAATATATATAAATATGAAAATTTATATTTTCTTTAATTTCAAAATCTATATTATTATTTATATATATATATTTGTATTATATTATTCTTTAATTTCAAAATCTATATTATTATTTATATATATATATATTTGTATTATTTGATCAGGTAAGGATGTCTCTGTTTATATACATGAGTTTGCTTCTATTTCATTGTAGGAAAATGATTAGAGAAATAAAAAATCTTATATGATGCAGGATTGTAATCCTAGGCTCTCATGCTTTGGACTAATGAAGAATAGCCGAGACGGAAAAAGTTACAGTACAAACTTAGCTTTCACCCTTCCTGAATATATGAAAACAGGTAGAACAAATGACCATTAAGAAAGTATGCATTCTTTAGTAAAATTGTTTGATTCAAAAAAATATTTTCCATATGACAGGTAGAGTAATAGCAGAGAGCATAATTTACAGCTTTGGCACCATACTGCTTGATTTGCTAAGTGGAAAGCACATTCCCCCTAGCCATGTAAGTTTAAGGTCTTAGAACTTCTCATCTTTCAGTTACACAATGGGATACATATAAGGGAAAACTGGAATAAAAATGAAATATCCTATTGACTTTTGACCAATATGTCATCTATATAACTATCTAATGCAACACACTTCGTATTCTAACAAAAAATGCAATTCGTAACGATTTAGGAAGCATAATTGCCATCTTTTATACCTTTTAATCCATACAAGGCAACAAATTTCATTCTTCGGTAAGAAATTGCGAGTATGTTGCATAACTGGCAGGAAATTGGTGAAAGTACATTGCATTTTCTTGCTGTTTTCTCTGGATATAGTGTAACACCCGTCATTTAAAAACCTGGATTTTCAAAAACTTTGCCAAACGGCGTTTAAAACGTAGCGGAAAAGATCACTTTAAATCTGCCCCATCCGTAACCGGATGGTACCTTTCATAAGATGGTGTTAACAATGTGCATCATCAAAATAGTAAATATGAAATCCAAGTCTTGGAACCAACATAAATGCCCACATTATTAAAAAGTCTTAAAACATAAGTAAAGTAGCCAAAACATAAGGCTAAGGGAAGTCTAAGCATTCAACAAACTATGATAGTCTTCTTTACTACTTCTACCCATCTCACCGAGCTAATCCTTTCCAAGCTCAAACTTGCTTATCCTGAAGGCACAACATTTTCAAAAGAACAAGTGGTAGCTAATAAATTAGCTAAGTAAGATAACATGAATTTGAAAATATTTGCCATTTCATAATATATTAACAAAACGTGTCATATATGTTAATATCACATACATATCATATCACAAGATAAACATAACACAATAGGATCATCATATTCCTAATGTGCCTAACTTTTCTTTCTTATCTTTCTTTCTTTACTTTGTTTCTTTGCCTAGACGTAGGCTAAGCGACTTATGCCACTAAATAGGGATGTGGGGTTTGTGTGCAGGCGGTCATAGACCATACATGGAGTCCTTACACCCGACATGATGGGTAAACCATAAGGTGGTCCATCGGCGTCGTTAAGGAAAGACAATGTCTATCCAACTGAATAAACCGTTTATGCCTTTACGCATTGGTGGTTAGTTACTCCACCCGGAATACTCAAACGTAACTATGCCATGGGAGGTATCATGATTCCCAAACCACGTGACCACGTACGCACTAGCTCCTTGGAACTAGCACGGGTTAAGCTTAACACAAGACTTTACATATGCTCGAGACTTCTTAATTATATTAGCTTAGGCTACACTTTCACCTAAACTAATCACATACATCATCTTTTACTTTAGGGCCCTTAAACGTGCACGTGACATGGCAATCCTAATCATATGTCTAGTGACTAGGTGTTCAAGCCATGCATACAAACATATAACATAATCATTTCATCTTTTCATAATCACATACATCATCTTTTACTTTAGGGCCCTTAAACGTGCACGTGACATGGCAATCCTAATCATATGTCTAGTGACTAGGTGTTCAAGCCATGCATACAAACATATAACATAATCATTTCATCTTTTCATAATCACATAACATAAACATTTCATCATTTCATTACATATGCACTTACCTCATACCTTTGCAACCTGCATAAGCATGTCATACATCGTTAACAATAAGCATCGTATCCCTTACTAACCTCCCATAATCACCCATAATCATATAACCATGCATACATAATCATATAAGAAGTTTAACTTATAAAAATGTATTTTGTTGTACCATCAAGTGACAAAAGATGTTATCTTTCCTCGGTACAGCTTAATAATGAGTTACGTATGTCTTACAGTGCTTGCTAAGTATTCCCGGGAACCTAGAAAGGAAACATAGGATAGCTAAGCATTAACAAGAATTTTTAGCTTAAATAGGCTAGGTGCACCGCATCCTTATCCAAGGTGCGTCGCACTAGCTGAAAGAATGATACGAGGAAAGCTAAGGGTGCGTTGCACTCCATAACGCACTCCTCGCACTCCCTCTCGGACTCACTAAGTGCGCCGCACCCTTTAAGAGGTGCGCCGCACCTACTGCAGCTACGGGAAAAACTCTTTTTTTCCCTTCTTGAACATAACCCATTCGAACCCTAAACGACTTTAACTCTTTAAATAGACTTGGGGACATAAAATTGACCTTTTTAATTACACTTTTGATGACGTTAATCAAGTAATTGATCCTTTAATCAATTGCTAACATAATGCAATCGTTTGATCACCCGAATACATGTAATTGATAATAGTTTAGCTAATTAACCCAACCCAAACCCCATCGTCTAGATTGAATTCAGACTTCAAAGGGATTTCACCTATATAACATGTTGATGACTTAAGAGATTCGAGATCTTAGGAAAACTTGATCGAAACGCCACGAAACTAAGAGAATTTGCTTTGGAATTGAAGAGGGGATCGGCTAGGGTATCACACACACGTATGGATCTGATTGTGACAATTAGGGGTGCCTAATTACCCCATTAACCCCTGGCCATCAACTCCTAATGTTACATTTTAGGTCCCTAGACTTCTAAACATCACATTCTTAGCTTAACTTTCTTATCGGAACACTTAACGACTTAACAAGCACTTAAATTTCATAACTTTACTTTAGTTACTTTCTTTTAACATACTTCAATCAAATCATATTAAACACATAAGCATTTAATCACATAATCCCGTTTAGAGCACATAACTTAACGAAACCTAACGTTAACTAACGGAATAGTCAACAAGTCAAACATGAAAAGTTAGGGATGTTACAATTACCTCCCCCTTAAGAGGATTCCGTCCCTGGAATCTCATCAAAAATGAACAAATGAGGATACTTCTCTTTCATCATGGACTCGGTCTCCCATGTTAAACTTTCACCATGGTTATGCTTCCATTTGATCAACACAAGGTCAATCACCTTCCGACGAAGTTTCTTTTGCTTCCTTCCAAGTATCGTTCTCGGTTCATCAACCATTCTCTTTTGTAGGATCAATACTCTCATCTTCAATAGGAATGACACTAGACTCTTCCGTCAAGCATTTCCTCAAATAAGAAACATGAAATGTGTTGTGAATTCCATATGGCTTTTTGTGATCAGCTTTGACACGAGCACAAGTCAAACATCTTCAGTAAGGCTTCAGTAGTCGAGTCTGGAGCGAGTCCAGTAAATCTGGACTAAATCTGGACCTAACAAATTTCCCCTATTTGTTTAGAAATAATGCAAGTGTTTTCAAGCTTGAATCTATACATTTTGTATGCTTGAAAAACACAAGTTTCGATTTGTCTAAAAAATCTAAGTTACTGGAAAACACTTTATAGATCATGAGTGTTTTCAGTTTCATCTTTTAAGTTCTACTTAGACTAAATCTGATCATTTACTTATATGAATAAAAAATTGCAACTATTATTACATACATCAACTGATAAATAGTATACAATTTTCATAAAGCAATAATTTACAACAAGTAAATGATAAGAGTCAGGCCCTTCTTTTTGATGTCTGTCTTGGAGCATCTTCAGTAGCCTTTCTCTTTGGTGATGGAGAAGATGGTATTGATTCTGGCGTTCTTATGCCCATTGCAACTTCCATCTGTTGCTTTATTCTCCATACCTTTTCAATCCTTTTCAGAAATGCTTTAACATCAGTCGACACATTTGTCTTCCCCCTGAACGTTAGAGCGATTTCCTTCAGTTCACTCCATCCAAATGCTTGGACTGAAGTACTTTTCCTCTCATCAGTAAAGTTACCCTCCCTGGTCAACTTTACTTCAAACTTAGACATGCCTTCATGATCTTCAGCCAATTTGATTTCAGCACCAGTGATCCTTCTGGCATCAGCCCTGAAATTCAACATCTCATTGTATTTTTCTTTTAGCTTGGCTTGCTGGATCAATGATTCAGTTTCCTTGGACACTCTCCTTTGCTCTACAGCAGATTGGAGTTCTTGACGATTTATTTTTCGAGAAGTGTCCAGGGAATGAAATTGCTTACATCAGCATCTTTGATTGCTTTGATCTGTCTGGCAGTCAATTTTGGTAAACCAGTAAGTCTCTTTCTGTACTCTATCTCCAGAGCACCAACATTCTTTCTGATCTTTTTCTGGAGACTTACCAGTTCATCCTTCCTTTGTCTGATGAGTTCTGGTACACTCACGCCATAAATAATTGAATCATAGACTTGTTCTTCTTCAGCGTAGAATGAGCGTACATGAACATCATCCAGTAAACTTAAACATTGATGAACTCTGGGGTCATCCTTCATCTTTTTATATACTTCAATATTAATGCCTAACCTGCCAGCATTGTAAGAATCCAGAGTACCCATAGTTGCCATCTCCCTTTGATGGGCCAGCAGTTCATCTTTTTGATTTCTTTTGAAAATCTCTATCATGATGCATTCTTGTTCAAGTTTCTTGGATGTTTCATCATCAGCATCTTCAGTTTGCTCTTCCTCTTCACCAGACACAACTTTTTCTTTTCCTTTAACAGCCTTCAGTGTAGTTGGAATATCTGGGAAGGTCTCAAACTGGGGCTCACTGGCTTCAGTACCAGTAGCTCCTTCAGTTAGCCCGGCTTCAGTGCATATGCTCTTTGTGACATGTGCTTCAGTGTTTGGTCACCAGACGACTTTTCCCCCTTGGAATGATCACCAGTCCTTGACTTGAGATCATTCCATAAATCTTCAAGCATAAGTCTGTCCAGTGCACCAAAAGTTATACCTGCTACTGGAGTTGTTTCAGACACAACTTTCTGAAGTGCCTGCACTTCCTTCTGAACATTTGCAACAACTTTAGGCAAGTGTTTTGGCAACTTCTCATCCAGTAAGTTGTCTACTTGGGGTAACACCCCATCATGAATGCTACGAAGAACAGTCTCAGAAACTTCTTCACATATTTCTTTCAGCATATTGTTTCTGAACTTCCTTGTACATGCATCACTTATTGTGCTGACAACTGCATCCTGGTCTAGTGTGGGTCTTGTCTCCAGAGAACTGACCCTAAAAACCAAATTCTGAACATCTTCTTTCAGACCTGCCAGTTCACCAGTGACTGCAGTCTGAACAGAACTAACCAACCTTGTCTCTAGACCCTGGACTGCCACTTTGATCTTTTCAGTGTTGTTGTTTGTGGCCAGTACCAGTTCATCAAGCTTCTCATAAACCAGCTTCTCATTCCCAGCAAAGACATTCATTTCAGATGTCAGGTTATTTGATAATAATGATTTGAAGTCAGAAATAACCTGTGATGAAGTCTGGAGTGATCTCTCCAGGTCCGCCACCTTACTTAAAAGGCCTTGGACCTCGGCAGAAGAAGAAGTGGAGAGACCAGTGGGAGGTTCAAGGGTTGAGGGTAATCTGGTCATTAGAGGAACTTGTGCCCAGTCCTCTTCAGTTGCAGCTTCAGATGTTGCAACTGGTGACTCCGGCGCACGAGGTGGAAGTTGAGATTGTGAAGGTTGAGTGGTTGCTAGAGAAGTATTGAGTGTGTTCTGGAATTGAAGGTGGTGGTGGTGGTGGTGGCATGTTTGATTGTGGTGGTGGCATTTCTGGTGGAGGTGTTGGCATTTCTGGTAGATTTTCTTCTTCTTGTACATCTTCACCCAGAAAATTCAAGTTTGCATCAAAACCTTCAGACATTGGGGAGTCAATATCATCCCATTCTGGAGCCATCCCAACTGTCTGTTCACCAGACTGTTCACCAGTCTCTACATTCACTTGTTCACCAGCCTCTACATTCAAGTCCAGTGGAGCCTCTTGCTCACCAGAAACATGTTCATCAGTCTGAACATCTTCAACTTCCTCAACAACCCGCTCAACAACCTCTTGTTCAAAAATTGGTGATCCATCTAGATTCATAACATCACCAGGATGTCTTTCAGGATTCACCTGAAGTCCAGCTCGCATCAGACGCCTATTAGTTCTAGGTCGTCTGGAAGGTTCAACAACTTTTGTACCTTGACCTTCTGGAGCAACTTGTCTAATGGGCTGTACAGCCTCAATGATCTGTACATCATCACCAGATGGTACTTCAACAGCTTGACCTCTATCTGGACCCATTTCAGCTTCTTCCCTTTGCAAGGAAAGCATGGACTGAGGAATATCTACCTCATCCAGTGGAGACCTGAGGTTGACCAGGTCCCTCATATACTCACTCACAGAAAAGTGAGTAGTATCCATATCATACTGGTCGCCAAGAGCATTCTTAAACATTAGTGAAAGGAAGCGAATATAAGGAACGAATGGTTTTCTTCCTTTCACTCTTAGTCGCTCAACCAGGTCATCAAAAAGGATCTGGGCAAAGTCCACTCTAAGCCCAAACCATAAGCAGTAGGCAATCTGGAGGTGAGTTTGATTGATCTGGTCTAACCCTCCAGAACTGCCTCCCAGACACTCAACAATATGGGTGAAGAAATATCTCCATGAGTCTGACAGCTTGCTCATGTAAATAGTCCCTTTCCTGGATAGCTGGCCATGCTCATCCAAGATATCCGTGTGCCCCATCAGCCTGCATACTTCCCTTGTATTGATACCAGTGGGAAGCTCAATAGGCAGCTCATTCTGGTCAAAATAGTTTAACTGTAGAACAGACCTGAGCAGACTTGCAGTGAAACCAAGGGATCTGGTACCTCCCTTTAGAGTATAATTGATCGATGAAGTTTCATCGTCATATTGAGCAGTGTACCAGAATTCACATAGGTACTCGTGGTACATCCTTCCTGGATTAAGTGTTAACGCACCATATAATGGGCAAGAGAGAAAGAATGAGTTTAATCTCCCAATAATTGATTGGGCATCATGAACACTGGACAGAGAGAGTCTGGCCATCCAGTTATTCATATTGATTCTTATGGCACTTGCCTCAAGATTGATATGAGGTGCCCTTTCAACATTATCCGAAGGAGCATATTCAACGGCAAGGAGATTTTTGAGTGATTTTGACTGTCTAGGTGCCATTTTATACAGAATAAATGAAGATGAAATTGAATATATATAGGTTATGATGAAGAATTGATGAAGGAATTTGAAAGATTTGGGAGTAAATATGTTCGAAGTAAATGCAATTGAAATTGAAAGTGGGTATTTATAGGAGAGACAATGTGGAACTCAAATGATTTATTTGAAATTATCAAATAAAGTTTTTGATCGGGTTCTGAGATCCGCATTAATTACATCACATCATACATAAATGCATGACGGTTTACAGCCCACAAACAGTAACAAGTTGTACTTTTTGTTTTCCCAAAGTAAAAAGACCATCATTACATTGAAAAATTTACATGCCACGTAGGATTAAGATATTTTTCAAAAAGATTTGCTTACGTGGCACACACAATGACCAAGTATTTAGAAAATATTATGACATATTTCAGTGCATCTGGAGGTTGACTGGACACTCCAGTATCACTGGTGGATTAGTCCATTGAACATGTACTGATGGTACACTGGAGGGACACTCCAGTATCACTGGTGGATTAGTCCAGTGAACATGTACTGATGGTACTCTGGAGGGACACTCCAGTAAAGTACCAGTGAAAACCATTTTTGAAAGACTGGTAACCTCAAACTTGCACGTCAACTAATTCAGACAAATGAGAGGGACACAATTTACAAGGAGACATAAGTCACCTCAAACACGCACTTCAATCTGTCCAGTTACCAGTGAGAGGGACACATTTACAAAGCACCAGTAATATTTTCTGAAAAGTTTGTCCAGTGAGAAAATAAATTAATAAATTCCCCCTGAACTTAAAACATTTTTAAGAAAAAATATCTTTCAAGTCTTTCCCTGGAATGTTCCAGAAATCTAATAATGCAAAGATAGTACACAAAGGCGTTCAATATCTGAGCTGTCACCAGATTTAAGGATTTAACATTCCCAACTCACCAACAAGATATTCAAAAGTTTTGACATCCAGAGGTTTGGTAAAAATGTCAGCGAGTTGTTTGTCAGTGGGAATAAAATGGAGTTCAATGTTGTTTTTCATAATATGATCACGAATGAAGTGATACCTGAGATCAATGTGCTTCGTTCTGGAGTGCATGACTGGATTGTTTGAGATAGCAATGGCACTGGTATTATCATAAAAGATTGGAGTCTTTGAATATTTAATACCATAATCAAGCAACTGGTTCTTCATCCAGAGTATCTGAGCACAACAACTGGCTGCACACACGTATTCAGCTTCAGCAGTGGACAATGAAACTGAAGTTTGCTTCTTACTGGTCCAGCTGACCAGCTTGCCACCTAGGAAATGACATCCACCAGTTGTGGATTTCCTATCTATCTTACAACCTGCATGATCTGAATCTGAATAACCCATTAGATCCGTGCCTGAGCCTTTGGGATACCAAAGACCTAGACTGGGGACACCTTTAAGGTACTTCAGTATGCGCTTTACAGCAAGCATATGAGATTCCTTTGGATTAGACTGATATCTTGCACATAAACATGTTGAAAACATAATATCTGGTCTACTGGCAGTTAAATATCAGTGAACCAACCATGCCTCTATAGACAGTGGTGTTCACTGGTTTTCCATCTGGATCGGAGTCCAGTGTCAGTGGTGCAGAAATTGGAGTTGGTTTAGATGGTGAAGAGTTCATATCAAATTTTTTTAAAAGATCTCTAACATATTTCTCCTGATTAATAAAAATGCCATCTTTGTTTTGTTTAATCTGGAGTCCAAGAAAATATGTTAGTTCACCCATCAAACTCATCTCATATTTAGTTGACATTATTTTTGAAAATTTCTTGCACATGTTTTCATCAGTAGACCCAAAAATAATATCATCAACATAAATTTGTACCATTAACAGATTACCTTTTTCATGAAGAATAAATAAGGTATTGTCAATTGCATCTCGTTTGAAACCATTTTTCAACAAATGTTTAGTCAGAGTGTCATACCAGGCACGTGGGCTTGTCTGAGGCCATATAGCGCTTTGTCCAGACGATATACCCAATGTGGATGCTTTTCATCAATGAAACCTGGAGGTTGTCTGACATAAACTTCTTTTTCAAGCTTTCCATTCAAGAAAGCACTCTTTACATCCATCTGGTAGACCTTGAACTGATGATAAGCAGCGAATGCTAAGAATATTCTGATCGCTTCAAGTCTAGCCACTGGAGCAAATGATTTATCAAAGTCGACATCTGACTGGCAGTAGCCTTGTGCTACCAGTCTGGCCTTGTTTCTGATTACGTGGCCATCTTCATCTACTTTGTTTCTGAAGACCCATCTTGTTCCAATTGGTTCTTTCTTTCCAACTGGGAAAGAAACCAGATACCAGACCTTGTTCCTTTCAAACTGGTGAAGCTCTTCTTGCATAGCAGTCACCCAGCTTGGATCTTCCATAGCCTTGTCAATCTTCTTTGGTTCCATCAAAGATAGAAAACTAACGTATAAGCATTGATTACTGGAGGCTCTTCTGGTCTGAACTCCTCTACTGGAGTCACCTATGATCTGATCAATAGGATGAGCTTTTGTCCATCTGGAGTACTGACCAGGATTGTTACTGACAACAATATCAGTACAAGAATTCAGTTGAGTCTCCTCTGGAGTTGCTTCTGGAGGAGGATCTTGCCAGACTACTTCAGTATCTTCATCTGAGTCATTTAAATCACGATTTGCATCATGAAATTCTTCATTTGAAGGCATTTCCTGAAGTACTGGTTCAGTTTGGAATTTTTCATAAGAAGACATTTCTGGTCTATTCTCAACTGACACTGATACTGGGGGAGTAGTACGAACATCTGATCCAATATTAATTTCAGAGGGTAGTTTGAAAATAATAGAAGGATAGAATGGAGTACTACTGGAGAGTTTCTTTTTCTGAACAGGTTCCAGATCAGGATGACTGGAAACTGTGTCTTTTGAATCTTCAGTTATTGTCGTTTATAGGATCGGATTCACAAAAGACAATTGGAGTTACTGGGGGAGTGTCAAGGGCTGGTTTCTTGTTGATTGCAACATTTGATTCATCAAATGTGACATGAATTGACTCATGGACCTTCTCCAGTCTCTTGTTGTAGACTCTGAAGGCCTTGCGAATGGCTGAATAGCCTAAGAAATACCCTTCATCAACTTTGGCATCAAATTTGCCTAGCTGACTGGAGTCGTTCAGGATGTAAACTGGACATCCAAAAACGTGAAAATAACCAATAGTTGGTTTTCTATTTCTTAAGACTTCATAGGCTGTCTTTTTGTGTCTTTTGATGTACACTGATCGATTCTGGGTGTGGCAAGCAGTTGCAATTGCTTCCGCCCAGAAACTGGTAGACAGTCCAGATTCAGCAAGCATACTCCTGGCAGCTTCTATCAGCGTTCGATTCTTCCTTTCCACCACTCCATTTTGTTCTGGAGAGCGGGCTGATGAGAAATTCTGGGAGATGCTAGTGTCAGTACAGAATGACTCCAGAGTTGCATTCTGAATTCTGTTCCATTGTCACTTCTTAACTGACACACTTTTCGACTGTACTTGAGCTCAATTTGCTTGATAAAACTGATGATTTCAGCAGCAGCTTCACTTTTAGACCTCAGAAAGATCACCCAACAATATCTGGAGAATTCATCTACGATCATCAGGGTGTATCTTTTACCAGCACGAGTCTGAACATTCACTGGACCAAAGAGGTCCATATGAAGCATATGAAGGGGTTCAGATATGCTGAAATTATGTCTGGTCTTGAAACTGGTACGTTTTTGCTTACCCATCTCACATCCTGGACATGGCCTTTCCTTTTTGAAGGAAACTGAAGGTATCCCATCTGCAAGTTGTTTCTGGACAACTTATTAATGTTCTTGAAATTTAAATGGGATAACCTTTTGTGCCATAACCAGTTTGTGTCTTCATCAGCTTGAGTATAGAAACACTGCTCTGAAGGAGAGCTTTCCATATCCATCACGTACACATTCCCTTTTCTGGGAGCAATCAACACTACCTTCCAGTCCTTGTTGAATACGATACCCTGAGCAATATTGAATAAGACTTGATAGCCATCATCACACAGTTGGCTTACACTGATTAGGTTGTATTTCAAACCATTCACAAATGCAACACGTCTGAACTTGACTTGTCCATTGTTCAGAACACCATATCCCTCAGTCTTTCCACAACCATCATTTCCAAAGTAATGGAGGGTCCATCAGAAATGGTGAACTCCTCCAGCAGGGTCTTACATCCGGTCATCGTCCTGCCAGCAGCACTGTCAAGATACCAGATATATTTCTTTTGATCGCCTGCACATACACCAGATACTTATCAGTTAGATTTGGGAACCCATCGACTGATGGGTTCACTGGACCCTCCCTTATAGGTCCCTGGGGCAATCTGGTTTAGTTCACTTTCTTCAACAGTGGTCTTAGTTGAAAAGACCACTGGGGTTGATAGTTTTGAAACCTTTTTCTTTTTCTCAACTGGAGAAATAGATTTAACTTTCTTAGCAAAAGGTTTTGTATTTTGTCTAGGGCCAGATGAAGTACCCTCAATAAAGTTTAATCTTGCATTAAAACTTTGAGATTGACGAGTCAGAATTTGAATCTGGCTCTCTAACCTGGACAAAATATTTTCTTCAGATAACACCTTAGCCTTTCCAGTCCTAGGCTTAGGTAGGGGATTGGTCTGAGGCAAAGGTTTATTCCGATAAACCTCTTTAACTGGAGCAGTCATCTGGAATGCTCCAGTCTTGACCTCTGGGGATTGAACTGGGTAAAAATTGGTCTTGGGAGTTACAGGCTCATCATAAACAGTGGTGGGCCTGAACTCCTCTGGTAATCGATTGATTACTGGTATTAATGATGCTACATGAGTATTTCCATCTAAGTATGCACGTTTTTGAGCAGGAAATTGTTTTACTCCAGCATCATATGGCTTTTTGGTTTCTAGCCATGATTTAATCACCAGTTTTTCTTTCTCTAAAATGATCTCAAGATCTTGTTTTTCTTGAATCAATTGTTCAGTACCAGAACCTGGGCTTGAAATGCCAGTTCAATGTCTTGAAGTTCTTTTAACTTTGATTTTAAGCAGTTATTTCAGAAGAATCTGTTTCTAGACCATTTACACAATCATATCTAACAGTTTCTACAAAAATCAAATCAGAATTAAGAGCTTCAGCTATGTCCAATTTTAGTTCATGGTCAGTTGCACAATCATAATCACTAACCTTCTTAATAACAATGTCTACCCATCGTCCAGATGTGACATCTTCCTTCACCAGGTGCTCATCGTCTGCCAGAGCCATGTAACATCAATCTCTTTCTTCTTCTTTATCAGCAGATGATTCATCAGAAGGAACCCACTTCTCTTCAGTTGTTGCAATCATGCACTTATTATTGTTTTCAATTTGTTGTGCCATGAGAGCAATCTGGGCCTTAAGCTTTTTATATTTCAGTTTATAGCTATCATCAGGCTTATTATTTGAAGAGAATGGACCAGGCTTGGATACAAACTGATTGGACCTGCACTCTTTCATGAAATGACCCTTTTTGCCACACTTAAAGCATGTCAAATTGGTCTTATCAGTGGAAGAACTGGATGCAAATTGTCCAGATGGCCTATTTGCTCTTGCTTTGAAACGGTTAAACGTTTTAGCAATCATTGCAATGAGGTCATCATCATCAGTTTTATCACAACAGTCTGGAGAGATTTGACTGGACTCTCCAGAATCCATGAGTTCAGACACCATCTTCTTCATAGAAAATACATTCTCAAAAGATATCAGTGCTGTACTATGTGGTTCAGTATGACTAACCACATTAGGACTACTGTAGGCATGGTTAAAAGCATCTTGTTCTGCCACCACTCTCTGAGCTTGATTTTCTTCAGTGTACCTGAAAGCTTCATATAGAGTTGAGAGAGTGTGTGTGTGCAGAGTTTTTCCTTGTCGTAAGACCAGGATCATGTGAGACCATTTGGTGGGTAGAATGTCACAGAATTTCTCCAGAAGTATATCCTTGTCCTTCTCAACCCCAAGACCTCTCAATTGGTTTATGATACTCATAAATCTTGTGTAAGTACCAGTGAGAGACTCGTTAGGCTGAGCAAAAAATGACTCATACCTCTTGTTTAAGGAGACCTTTCTGGTGACAATGGTGTCATCTCCTCCTTCATGTTGGTTTAAAAGTTCATCCCACATGGTTTTAGCACTAGAAAAAAGAACTAGTGTGGGAATTAGGGTTTCAGGAACGGCCCCGAGGATCATGTTTTTGAGAAGGGTGTCTATATTCACCAATCTCCTCTCCTCTTCAGACCAATGTTCCTCCCTCTTTTCCCTTCCTCTTCTAGATCCAGAAGGATCAAGAAGGGGATTGAGAGGTGATGTTGGTACATAAGGACCTTCGTTTAAAATTTTCATCATATTCCTCTCAATACTAGTGACATGCAAAACCATCCTAGCCTTCCACGTACCAAATTCATCACTGTTCCCACTGAATATAGGAACAGGATTATTTGAGTAGTGCACATGCACGTGTGGAGAAGCAGGAGTAGGAGGAGGAGGTGGATTAGTGTTATTAACAATAGGTGGTTCATTTTGATCATTAATATTTGCATTAGGATCGGGACCAAGACTAAAACCTTGTGTATTTTCTTGGTTAGCCATCAAGAAACAGATCTAGGCAATGTTTAGCCAACTGCTCTGATACCAAATGTGAGTCCCTTAAGTTCGATGGTTAACCAGGAAAGTGTAAAATACAACAAGTCTAATAATCACTAGAATGGACTAGTATTACTTGTAAATAAATGCAAGAATATATAAACAAAGTAATACAAGACTTAAAGCATAAACAAGTAAAGTGGAACATTATGTATTTTTCAATTGTGTATTTTATTTATAATGTTAAATAAAATACAAGGTTGTTGCGGAATCAAGATAATACAAATAAGTATGTATCCTAACAACCTATGAGTTACAAATGATCTATATTTGTCAAATAACTCTTTTGGATCGAGATACTTAAAGTTGTGAAGTATCCCAGTTTAAGATCGAGAGTATTTGGACAAATTCACTTTCATGCAAAGTGTATGCTAAAAAGTATTTTTCTCAAAGAAATGACTTTGTATTTATAGGCAACAAAATTCACCAGTGAATTTTGTGCCGTACAAATATGGTTGCATACATTTAATGATCCGACAAGAACATTAAATGTATTGGATAAGGAATAAGGATAAAGTCACATCAAATGACTTTGTGTCCTTTTATCCAACACCTTTACACACACAAACTTTGGTAAAGAACAAGTGGATTGTTCTTTAGGAAAGTGTGTAAGGGAAAAGTCAATCCTCGATATCAGTGTTCAGACTTGTAGGGTCTAGAACACTGACAATCCTCCAGTGTACAGATCTGGTAAGACTTTCCAGTAGACTCCGCCATTTGTCAGTCTTCTTTCTTCAGACTTCAGTCTTTGACTTCAGTCAGAATGTCTTCAGTAGAGTTGATCTGGACTGGGGTGAAGTCCAGTGAGCTCATCTGGAGAATACTCCAGATTTCCTATACAAGTATTTTGCTCACTGGTCTTCCATTATTTCTGGACAAATCTTCAGAGGGACTCCAGATTCCAAGTCTGGAGTAGGTCCAGTAGAACACGTTTCTGGACAGATCTTCAGTAAGGCTCCAGTAGTCGAGTCTGGAGCGAGTCCAGTAAATCTGAACTAAATCTGGACCTAACAAGTCGCACCCCAAGGCCAAATCCTAGGTGTGTCGCACTTTAGGCCGCACTCCCTCTCGGACTCACTAAGTGCGCCGCACCCTTTAAGAGGTGCGCCGCACCTACTGCAGCTACGGAAAAAACCCTTTTTTCCCTTCTTGAACAAAACCCATTCGAACCCTAAACGACTTTAACTCTTTAAATCGTCTTGGGGACATAAAATTAACCTTTTTAATTACACTTTTGATGACTTTAATCAATCAATTGATCCTTTAATCATTTGCTAACATAATGCAATCGTTTAATCACCCGAATACATGAAATCGATAATCGTTTAGCTAATTAACCCAACCCAAACCCCATGGTCTAGATTGAATTCACTTATATGAATCACAAGATCAGATTTCAAAGGGATTTCACCTATATTACTTTTAGATGACTTAAGAGATTCAAGATCTTAGGAAAACTTGATCGAAACGCCACGAAACTAAGAGAATTTGCTTTGGAATTGAAGAGGGGATCGGCTAGGGTATCACACACACGTATGGATCTGATTTGTGACAATTAGGGGTGCCTAATTGCCCCTTAACCCCTGACCATCAACTCCTAATGTTACATTTTATGTCCCTAGACTTCTAAACATCGCATTTTTAGCTTAACTTTCTTATCGGAACACTTAACGACTTAACAAGCACTTAAATTTCATAACTTTACTTTAATTACCATCACCTACTCGCTAGTACGATCATAATCGGCTAGCACCTACATGTTTGATTGGAGTAAAGAGGCACGAATCCTACCTTCGGGGAATCACCAACAAATAACCAAACACACCCATCATCCCATCTTCAACCTAACCTCGGTTTGGTGCACAGTCATTTGGCGCCATCCGTGGGACCACGACATTACTTGGACCCGAAAAAAACCGGCAAAACACGATTTTTGTGCACCTGAATCACGAGAAATGGTGAAGAAAAACAAAACTCAACCACTCAAAAATAAAAGATCCCTTTTTTCAATTAATCAAACGGTGACCAGGACTGCAAATCCCCCGGTAACTGCGCCCCGGAGGCTTTTATTTTCCACCCTTAAAGGAAAACAAAGCCTCAAATGACCCTTTGAACATCCGAGCCTCGATATTTAACATCGAGGTGCATCGAGTATACCTGGACAGCGGAAGTGAATGCGACGTTATATTCGAGCATTGTTTTCTCAAATTACCAGAGGCCATACGAGCCCTTAGATCCGATCTCCGAGGGCCCCTCATTGGGTTTCCTAAAGAACATGCATGGCCCTTTAGGGAGATTGATTTAAAAGTCAGTATCAAGGATGGGATACACGAAAGGACCAATACGTTGGACCTCGTGATAGTGCGGTCCCTGTTACCATATAACATCCTCCTAGGAAGGGTCGCTATGCAACGACTAGAGATGGTCCTCTCCGTGATCCATAGGCTTGTTAAGTTCCGATCTGAGACGGGGATAGGAACCATTCACTCATCTTACGAGCAGACAAAACAAGTTGTGTAAAAAGAATAGAAGGCAGAAATCCATCCGTCACGAAAGCTCAACCAGACCCGGAGGATGCCACGAAGGTAGTGATTAATCCCGCATTCCCTGATCAACTAATCACTATAGGCGCCTAACTTTCAGACGAATGTAAGCACACGCTTCAGAAGCTAATGCAGTCTAATATAGACATCTTCGCATGGGAATACTCCGACTTGACGAGAGTTCCCAGGATCTTGACATTGGAAGTGAAACCGTTCGTAACAGAGCATCATCTGAACGAACGAAAACACATTGAGCCTGATCATCAAAAGAAACGAGGCCTCTCAACTGAGAGAGACGAAGCTGCCAGGAAAGAAGTAGATGAGGTGTTGAAGGCAGGAATAATCAGTGAATCCACCTACCAGATCTGGATCGCCAACCCCGTAATGGTAAAGAAAAGAGACGGGGGATGGAGGATGTGTGTCGACTTTACAAACATTAACAAGGCGTGCCCCAATGATTGTTACCCCCTGCCGGAGATAGATTGGAAAGTAGAATCATTAGCAAAGCATAAGCTAAAGTGCTTTTTGGTTTAAAAAACGCAGGGGCTACGTATCAGTAATTGGTCGATAAGGCCTTCGCCACGCAGATCAGAAGGAACCTAGAGGCATACGTCGACGACATGGTCATCAAGAGTAGAGACGAGGAAGGACTAGTAGAAGACATCCGTGAAACCTTCGGGAACCTTCGAGCCATTAATATGAAGCTTTATCCAAAGAAGTGTTCTTTCGGAGTAGAAGAGGGAAAATTTTTGGGATATTATGTTAGCAACAAAGGGATACACCCGAATCCCTCCAAAGTAGACAAGCTGAAACAGACTCCACAACCAACGATGATAAAGGAAGTCCAGAGCCTAAACGGTAAACTTGCCGCACTTAGCCGTTTCGTTTCTCGAGGAGCTGACAAGCAATTACCCTTCTTCAAAACACCTAAAGGATGCATTCAGAAGAAAGATTTTGCATGGACAGAAGAGGCAAACAAGGCCCTGGAACATATGAAAAAATATATTTCAAATCTACCAACATTAACAGCGCTGAAACCAAAAGAAACACTCTTCGTGTATCTAGCGGCCTCGTCTGAATGCGTCAGCGCTGTGTTAGTAGCTGAAAGATATCGACAACAAATACCGATTTATTTCGTAAGTAAGGTTTTACAAGCAGCCGAAGCCAAAGGAAAATGGGGTGGAGGGGAGGGCAAGAGTGTGGGGGGGAAAAGGGACAGCTGACGAAGAGGGGAGAAGAGCGAGGGTAGAAAGGAGAATAAGACGGGAAGAAAAGCGTAGGGCGGAAGAAGGACGCAAAGGGGGGAGGAAAAGGGAAGCAGAGATGGGGGGAAAGGATAAAAGGACGTGTTGCTGGAGAAGAAGGGAGGAGTGTAGAGTTGGGAGCGGGAGAAAAGAGAAAGGAAACTGTAAGTAAGGTTTTACAAGCAGCCGAAGCCAATTATCCAGAACTAGAAAAACTCACTCTGGCTCTAGTTTACGTGGCACGAAGGTTACAAAGGTAGTTCCAGGCACACCCTATTGTCGTGTTATTAGACAAGCCAATAAAACAGATATATTTGAAACCGGAGAAATCAGGGAGAGTCGCCAAATGGGCCGTCGAGCTAGAAGAGCACGACATATAATTCAGAGCCCGACATGCTATCAAAGGACAAGTCTTAGCTGAATTCATTGCTGAAGTACATGAAACTAAGGATTCGGTTACGCACTCTACATCTCTGGAAGTAACAGGAACAGTCGAATGCGATGTTTGGAAGTTATATACTGATGGGGCTGCAAGTTCCGATGGCTACGGGGCTGGCCTTATGTTAGTCAATCCGGAAGACAAGGAATTCACTTATGCGTTAAGGTTCGAAATCAAAGTGACGAACAACGAGGCTGAATATGAAGCATTATTAGCAGGGCTTCGAATTGCAAGAGACATGAAGATTCGCAACATACAGGTATACGTTGATTCCCGATTAGTGGCGTTCCAAGTAAAAGGAGAATACGAGGCAAAACAGGAAACAACAAGGCAATATCTGCGAAAAATACAAGAATTGAGAGAATGTTTCAGCCACTTTGAAATAGAGCATATCCGGAGAAGCCAAAACAAAAAAGCGGACGCCTTAAGTAAGTTGGCCTCCTTAACATTCGATCACTTAGGAAAAAAGGTGTTGGTGGAAGTTTTGAAAGAAAGATCGATTGAAGAAAAACAGGTATCAGACCTTGTGGAGGAAGAAGGAAAGAATTGGATGACTCCTATTTATGAGTTTTTGATAAGCGGAATACTCCCAGAAGACAAAGACGAAGCTTGAAAGATAAAAATCAAAGCCCCGCAATATAAGATTCTGGACAAAAAATTGTACAAAAAGAGGTTCGTTACACCATGGTTGCGGTGCGCAGGGCCTAAACAAGCAGAAATGATCATCCGGGTAATACATGAAGGCATATGCGGAGCACACTCGGGCGCAAGGTTGGTCGCTACGAAGGCCATGTGATTAGGATATTTTTGGCCAACAATGCATCAAGATTCCACAACGTCGCTAAAGAACAGTGAAGCATGCCAGCTACATGCTAATGTACCGAGACAACCCAAAAATGACATGACTTCAGTAATCTCGGCATGGCCCTTCATACAATGGGGTATTGATTTAGTGGGACCCCTAACCGAAGCTCCAGGCCAAAAGAAATTTCTAGTGGTGGCCATCGTCTATTTCACCAAATGGGTAGAAGCAAAGCCGTTAGCTACGACAAATGGTGACCAGATTAAAAAGTTCATATGGGAACACATCGTGTGTAGATTTTGAATACCACAGACAATAGTATCTGATAATGGACCGCAGTTTGCTAAAGGAGTCTTTCTTGAATTCTGCAAATAGATGGAAATTAAGCAATCTTTCACGTCCTTGTATCATCCCCAAGGGAACGGACAGGTAGAAATGACCAATAGGGAAATAATTAAAGGAATAGAGAAACGACTGGGACGAAGCCTCAAGGGATGGGTAGATGAGTTACCATTAGTCCTCTGGCCAATAGGACAACCCCAAAACGAAGCAACGGGGAAACCCCATCCAGATTAGCCTTCGGCACCAAGGTAGTGGCACTAGTAAAATTCCAAGTATCCACCCAAAGGATGTTAAACACAGAGGGAAACTCAGATGAATTAAGAATAGACTTGGAATTATAAGAGGAACGAAGAGAAATTTTAGACATCAGAAAAGCTGCATTCAAAAAGAAAATAGAAAGGTACTACAACAAGAGAGTAAACCCAACAACGTTCAAAACCGGAGACTATGTGCTGCGATTGAATAGTGCAAGCGAAAAGGAATATACAGGGAAGCTGGTACCAACGTGGGAAGGTCCGTACAGAGTACAATTGGCCTTTGGAAACGGAGAATATAAGTTGGAAACACCCGAAGGGGCTCCAGTTGATAGGACGTGGAATACCTCGAATTTATGAAAATTCCATTGCTAAATGTTTCTCTTTCAATTAACTGTAAAGGCTAAATTTCCTTAAATATTCAATAAAGCAAAAAGTCCCCCTGGGGGACAATGCATTAAAAAAGACTCATTGTTTCAAAAATTCAATAGAGGGTCGCTACCTCAGCACATAATAAACAAACAAGTGGCCAAGTGGGAACAAGCTGACAGGGACGCCTGAACAAACACCCCAATGCACGCGCACACAAAACATATAAATACATGAAAAATAACATAGCATAAAGATAATATTGGTTCGATGCATAAAATCCCAAAATAAGTTCATAACAAACCTAATCAACACGGGGTTTCACAAGCAAAAAGTCATAAACCCCGGGATCACGCAAATGAGTGATATCATAAATGAAGTTGCTATGATAAATTGCCAAGTTTCAGAATGGCCTGATCAAAAGCTTCTTTCGCCTTCACATACTCAGGAGAATCCTCAGAATGAAGAGTAGAAAAAACACCTTTCTTCTTGGAGGTATTCACCGCAGAATCAATCAAACCAACAGCTTGAGAGCAGGTAGCAAGAGTCTCACAAACATAGGGGATTACCCTATCAACCGGTCCATTAACTTTCTCCCGGAGTTTGACATTTTCAAGGTCCTTCTAAAAAAGCTCGTCATGAAGTTTTCCCAAACCAGTGCGTAGCGCCTTCACAACAACATCTTGCTCTGACAAACGCTTTTCCAACTCTGCAATCCTGTCAAACAGGCTACCAACAACAAGTTGCGATTCCTTCAACAAATCTTGAGAATACTCTTACTCTCGACATAAGCCACGAATCAAGAGGTTCTTCCTATCACCCAAATCTTTCGAAAGCAATTCCTCCTCCATAAATGTTCAAGCAGTTGAACCAGAAAAAGATATCGGAGGCACATCAGCA
Organism: Erigeron breviscapus; assembly: GCA_034093135.1. Lineage (NCBI taxonomy): Eukaryota > Viridiplantae > Streptophyta > Magnoliopsida > Asterales > Asteraceae > Erigeron > Erigeron breviscapus. The sequence goes on along the minus strand of CM067170.1, from coordinate 3,168,869 downwards.
AGACCCTTCCCCTTCTTCACAACAATAGCATCATCGCTAAGACGGTCAGGAGCAACAGAAGATCCAACATCAACGACCTTACTCTTTGAAGACATTATTTTTCAAAAACAAAGTTTGTACGAATAAAGATACAGTAAAAAAAAAATTAAAATTTTAAAAAAAAAGAAGAAGAAACAAAGGGAACAGTAAATGACGGTGGAATAACAAAAGAGAGAGAACTCACAAAAGAAGATGGTGACAGTTGTGGAGAATTGGATAAGAAAATAAAGAGACGGCGATTTGTAAAGATTCAGAAAAACCCTAACCGTCGATAACACGCCTCGAGATACGTGCACTGACACAAAGACTTATTGGATCCCTAAAGTTACAGCATCAACCTTAGGGAATAGAAGAGTTGGGAGGAATAGTCCAAGGCAATACTTATTTAGAAAAAATCATCACCTTGGACTGGGGGGCTTGATGATATACCCTCCAGCGGTACGCAGGACCTGTCACACGAAGGAACAGTAGCACGCTACGACACGAAGGCTGTCCGTAACGAAGGCTCCTGCAGAAGATAAAAGAGATAAGAATTATTCCCCTATTAAATCGGGATTTGATCTTATCATTTCCTCCATTAAAGAAGGAAAAGATCCTTTTGGACTCTCTTGGTCAAAACCCTAGAGGAATGTTTAACTTCCTCTCCAAGATAAATTCCTCCTATAAAAGGAGACACATAAGACCTTTTAAGGGATGGATTCATACGTTCACCCACACAACATATAACTCAATATACAATACGATTGATCAGATCTAACCCTACTCGCAAGTACGATCATAATCGGCTAGCACCCACATATTTGATTGGCGTAAAGAGGCACGAACCCTACCTTCGGGGAATCGCCAACAAATAACCAAAACACACCCATCATCCCATCTTCAACCTAACCTCGGTTTGGTGCACAATCAGTAACCCAAGAACTGGATCAATCGAAAATACAACAACCTGTACCCAACCACAGTATAAACAAGGTATGGAGAGGTAAGATATAGAAAGTTCCTAAGGGTATGGGTACCTATACGGCTATACTGCTTCCAGAACGACGTGAGTGGTAGGAGATCGATCATGCATACCAGAGATTATTATTATAAGATATAATAAAAATCACAGAACATGAAAGTCTATTAAACATGAAATAACATGCATCGATAAGCTAAAACAAGCCGATATGTAATTCCATTCCTGTTTCACTATCAATGGACAAATAGCAACAAAAAAGTTCCGGTTTTTGGTAAATAAAATTGTCATAAAGTTCAATACTAATAGATCGAATAATTCACATAGGTTCAATTGCAGAAAGTCGGTAAGCTAAAACTTCATGTCTTACTGGAATGATTCTGAAGGTGTACATATGATTTCAACAGATGTGTATGATGTCAAGAGATTTTGATAGAAAAATATCGGAGCCCTACAAATTGGACATACATCCTTATCCTCCAACCAATCACAGAGGCACATCCAATGAAATCTATGGCTACAACCTTATATGATGAAGATTCTGTCATTGTCTCGCTACAACAAATTTACCAATTATTCACACATTTCAAGAATTACAAACTCAACTCAAGGAGCTCCAAGAAAAGGGTTTCATTCGCCCTAGTCAATCTCCTTGGGGTGCTCCTGTTCTCTTCGTCAAAAAGAAAGATGGATCCTTCAGAATGTGCATTGATTACCGGGAATTAAACAAGCTTACTGTGAAGAACCGGTATCCCCTCCCTAGAATCGATGACTTATTTGATCAACTTCAAGGTGCTAAGCACTTCTCAAAAATCGATCTTCGCTCGGGTTATCATCAACTCCGGGTACATGAAGATGATATCCCCAAGACGGCTTTTCGCACAAGGTATGGTCACTTTGAATTCACCGTGATGCCTTTTGGGTTGACTAATGCACCGGCGGTGTTCATTGACTTGATGAACCGAGTGTGTCAACCATACTTAGACAAGTCTGTCATTGTGTTCATTGATGACATACTTGTATACTCGAAGACGAAGGAGGAGCATGTTGAGCACTTGCGTGAAGTGCTTGAATTACTAAGGAAGGAGAAATTGTATGCAAAATTCTCCAAGTGTGAGTTTTGGTTGGAAGAAGTTCACTTTCTTGGTCACGTAGTGAGCAAGGATGGTATTCACGTGGACCCAAGCAAAATTGAAGCGGTCAAAATTGGAGAAGACCCGAAACGCCATCCGAGATCCGTCAATTCCTTGGATTGGCGGGTTACTATAGAAGATTTATTGAAAATTTCTCCCGTATTGCACAACCACTCACTCTCTTGACGCAAAAGGAGAGAAACTTTGAATGGG
>CM067170.1:3126352-3159570 GCA_034093135.1 Erigeron breviscapus | reverse complement strand
AATAAAATATTGTTGTTAGCGGATATGCTCAAATGAAAGAAAGGTTGAGATCTAAGTATATCCGCTGACAGAGTTTAGACAGTCTGGTTACCTTTTTAAGGAAGCAAATTTTTGGTCAGCGACTTTTCGACAATGTCAGGTCTACTAGCAGTTAAGTACATGAGGGATCCCACCATACCACGATATTTTGTGGGATCCACTTGTTTTCCATTGGGATCCGAGTCCAAAGTTAATGGTGCAGAAATAGGAGTATCTTTTGATGAGACAGAATCAAATTGATATTTCTTTAATAAATCTCTGACATATTTTTCTTGATTTATAAAAATACCATCACTGGTTTGTTTCACTTGAAGACCCAGAAAATATGTCAGTTCACCCATCATACTCATTTCATACTCAGATGACATTATTTCAGAAAACTGTTTACATTTTGTTATTTGTAGACCCAAACACAATATCATCAACATAAATTTGTACAAGTAGGATATCACTTTTATCATGCAATATGAATAAAGTGTTATCAATTGCACCACGTTTAAAACCATTTTTAAGAAGATGTTTAGTAAGAGTATCATACCAGGCTCTAGGTGCTTGTCTCAGACCATATAATGCTTTGTTCAGTCTGTACACCCAATGAGGTCTTTCTTCATTTATGAACCCTGGTGGCTGATACACATACACAACTTCTTCCAATTCACCATTCAAGAATGCACTTTTTGACATCCATTTGATAGACTTTGAACTCATGATGAGCTGTAAAAGCTAAGAAAATTCTGATAGCTTCCAGTCTAGCAACTGGTGCAAAAGTTTCATCAAAGTCTACTCCTTCTTCTTGTGAGTAACCCTTTGCAACAAGTCTTGCCTTGTTTCGAATCACATGACCATCTTCATCCATCTTGTTTCTGAAGACCCATCTTGTCCCAATTGGTTCTTTCTTCAGATCACTGGGACAAGGAACAAGTTCCCAAACATCGTTCCTTTTAAACTGATTAAGCTCATCTTGCATGGCTTCAATCCAGCTAGGGTCTTTCATAGCCTCGTCAATCTTCTCCGGTTCTATCAGTGATAAGAAGCTGACATTTAAGCATTGATCGCTTGTGGCTCTTCTGGTCTGAACCCCACTAGTGGAATTTCCAATGATTTGCTCGATTGGATGTGCTCTGTCCACTTAGTGTAATGACCAGGATGAACAATGATATCAGTGCAAGAACTCCTCTGATTTACTTCAGGAGGTGCTTCAGAAAAGACTACTTCAGTCTCATCATCTTCCTCCTGCATATCATGATTTGCATCATGAAACTGTTCAGATTGGGGTAATTCAGTGGAACCTGATATCTGAGGTGAAGCAGCATGTACATCTGATCCAATAGTCAGTTCAGAAGGTAGTTTAAAACTGACTGAAGGATAGAATGGAATGTTGCTTGACTTGTTTATTATTGGTTCTGAACTGAGATGTTCAGAAGCAGGTTCAGGTGACTGATCAGATTGGACAATAGGATCAGAATCACCAAAACTTATTGGACTTTCTGAGGGTGGTACAGGAGTTGAATTTTTAAAGATTGCAGAATTAGATTCATCAAAGGTAACATGAATTGACTCATCAACCTTTTCAAGTCTCTTGTTATAACTCTAAAGGCTTTGCGATTTGATGAATATCCTAGGAAGTACCCTTCATCAGCTTTTGCATCAAATTTTCCAAGCTGACTTGAATCATTCAGAATGTATACTGGGCATCCAAATACATGGAAATAACCAATATTAGGCTTTCTATTTCTGAGTACTTCATAGGCTGTCTTCTTGTGTCTTTTGACATAGACAGATCTGTTCTGAGTGTAGCAAGCAGTTGCAACAGCTTCAGCCCAGAAATTCTTGGGAAGACCAGATTCATTTAGCATACTTCTAGCAGCTTCAATCAGCGTACGATTCTTTATTTCTACAACACCATTCTGCTCTGGTGTGTGTGCTGAGGAGAAGTTCTGAGATATGCCAGTTTCAGTGCAGAAGGACTCCAAATGGCATTTCTGAATTCAGTGCCATTGTCACTTCTGAGCTGACAAACTTTTCGCTTGTACTTGAGTTCAATTTGTTTGATGAGAGCAATGATTTCAGCAGCAGCTTCACTCTTAGATCTGAGGAAAATTACCCAGCAATATCTTGAATATTCATCAACAATAACAAGGGTATACTTCTTTCCTGCTCTTGTCTGAACATTCACTGGTCCAAAGAGGTCCATGTGAAGCATGTGAAGAGGTTCAGTTATACTAAAGCTTTGCTTTGTCTTGAATGAAGCTCTTTTCTGCTTACCCATTTCACAACCTGGACATGGCTTGTCTTTATTGAAAGACATTGAGGGTATCCCATCAACAAGTTGTTTTCTTGACAACTTATTAATATTCTTGAAGTTCAGATGGGATAATCTTTTGTGCCACAACCAGTTTGTGTCTTCATCTGCCTTTGTGTAGAAACATTGTTCAGTGGGTGAACTATTCATATCAATGATATAAATGTTTCCTTTTCTTGGTGCAATCAATACTACCTTTCCATCTCTGTTGAATATAGTGCCTTGTGAAATATCAAATAAAACCTTGAAGCCATCATCACACAGTTGACTGACACTGATCAGGTTATATTTCAAACCATTCACATATGCAACACGTGTGAATTTGACTTGACCATTATTCACAACACCATATCCCTCAGTTTTTCCATTTTCATCATTCCAAATGTTATTGAGGGCCCCTCTTGCACCCTATATTCCTCCAGCAGGGTTTGATAACCAGTCATGGTTCTGCCAGCAGCACTGTCAAGAAACCATATATTCTTCTTTCGGTCTCCCTGCACAAACACAAAGATTAGTTCTTTTTGGGAACCCATCTCTTGATGGGTTCACTAGACTCTCCCTTAGCAGTCTCAGAATTCTTTGGTTCAGAAGGAACTGAAGGATCGAAGGGTATCTCAGTCATGATCTCAGATGACACAAAAACAGTTGGTTTGATGGGGGTTTCAACCTTTTTCTTCTCAGATTTTTGCTTGATTTGTTTGGAAAAAGGTTTTGCATTTTGCTTAGGTTGAAGAGGAGTGGTTTCAACATTTTTTTAAACGTGCATTACAACTTTGCACTTGTCTAGCCAATTGAAATTGACTCTCTAACCTTAACAAAATTGATTCTTCATTAGACACCTGAGCCTTACTGCTCTGATACCAAAGTGTGAGTCCCTTAATTAACGAGATGGTTAACCAATAGAAAGTGTAAAATACAACAAGTCTAATAATCACTAGATATGGACTAGTATTACTTGTAAATAAAGATGCAAGATATATAAACAAAGTAATACAAGACTTAAAGCAATAAACAAATAAAGTGGACCATTATGTATGTTTCATGGGTATTTTATTTATTGATGTTAAATAAAATACAAGGTTGTTGCGGAATCAAGATAACACAATTAAGTGAGTATCCTAACAACCTATGAGTTACAATATGATCTATGTTTGTCAAATAACTCTTTGGGGTCGAGATACTTAAAGTTGTGAAGTATCCCTGTTTAAGATCGAGAGTATTTGGACAAATTCACTTAAATGCAAAAGGAATGCTTAAAAGTATTTTTAACAAGGAAATGACTTTGTATTTATAGACAACAAATTCACCAGTGAATTTGTGTCGTACAAATATGGTTGGCATACATTTAATGATCCGACAAGAACATTAAATGTATTGGATAAGAATAAGGATAAAGTCACATCAAGTGCAAGTGTATCCTATTATCCAACCACCTTAACACACGTATACTTTTGTTAAAGAACAAGTGGATTGTTCTTTGGAAAGTGTGTTAAAGGTAAAAGTCAATCCTCGATATTAGTGTTCAGACTTGCAGGATCTAGAACACTAACAATCCTCCAGTGTGCAGATCTGGTAAGACTTTCCAGTGGACTCCGCCACTTGTTAAGTCTTCTTCCTTCAGACTTCAGTCTTTGACTTCAGTCAGAATGTCTTCAGTAGAATAGATCTGGACTGGGGTGAAGTCTTCAGTGAGCTAATCTGGAGAATGCTCCAGATTACCTGTACAAGTAAATGCTCGCTAGTCTTCAATTATTTCTGGACAAATCTTCAGAGGGACTCCAGATTCCAAGTCTGGAGTAGGTCCAGTAGAATATGTTTTCTGGTCAGATCTTCAGTGAGCTCCAGTAGTCGGTCTGGAGCGAGATCAGCAAAACAAGTTTCTTAACAAACCTAAATAAGGTTCCAGTAGTCCAGTCTGGAGCCAGTCCAGTAAGTCTGGACTAAATCTGGACCTAACAAATTCCCCCTATTTGTTTAGAAATAATGCAAGTATTTTTCAGACTTATAGATATACAAATGTGTATGTCTGGAAAACACTTGGTCGATTTAAGTCTAATCTAAGTTACTGGAAAACACTTTATAGATCATGAGTGTTTTCAGTTTCATCTTTTTAAGTTCTAACTTAGACTAAATCTGGTCATTCTACTTGTAAATATAAAAACTTGCAACTATTATTACTTTCATCAAAAAGGAAAATAATTACAACTTTCATAAACAAATAATTACAACAAGTACAATGGTAAAAGATTCAGGCCCTTCTTCTTGATGAATGCCCTGGTGCATCTTCAGTGGCCTTCCTCTTTGGAGATGATAATGGAACAGACACTGGTGGTCTCAGACCCAACACAGCTTCCATTTCTTGGATTCTCTTCCAGACTTTCTCAATCCTCTTCATAAAAGCTTTCACATCTGGAGAGAGATCAGTCTTACCTTTGAAAGTTAATCCAATCTCCTTTAGTTCAGTCCATCCAAATGCTTGGACTGAAGTATCCTTCCTTTCATCTGTAAAGTTACCCTCTCTGGTCAACTTCACATTAAACCTGGTCATACCTTGATGATGTTCAGCCAGTGTGATTTCAGCATTTATTATTCTTCTTGCATTGGCCCTGAACGTCATCATTTCATCATATTTAGCCCTTTGCTTTGCCAACTGAACCATCTCTTCAGTATCCCTGGATACACCACTCTGCTGTCCTTCAGTGGACTGTATTCTTGTCTATTGATTCTAAGAGTGGTATCCAGAGGAATAAAGGTGCTCAGATCACCATCTTTGATAGCTTTCAGTTGCTTGGCAGTTAGCTTTGGTAGACCAGTTATTCTCTTTCTGTATTCCAATTCCAGAGCACCAGCATTTTTTCTGATCTTTTTCTGGAGGCTTTACCAGCTCCTCCTTTCTCTGTCTGATCAACTCTGGAATGGTTACACCATAAATCAACGAGTCATATACCTGCTCTTCTTCAGCATAGAACGAGCGTATATGGACATCGTCCAGTGCATCAAGACATTGTTGAACTCTGGGATCCTCCTTCATCCTTTTAAAAACTTCAATGTTTACGCCTAACCTGCCAGCGTTGTAGGAGTCCAGAGTACCCATTGTAGCCATATCCCTATGATGGGCCAGCAGTTCATTTCTTTGATTATCCTTGAAGATTTCGATCATGATACACTGTTGTTGCAACTTCCTTGAAGTTCGTTGTCAACATCTTCAACTTGTTCTTCTTCTTCACCAGCCACTACCTTTTCTTTTCCTTTAACTGCCTTGAGTGTGGTAGGAATGTCTGGGAAGCTTTCGAACTGGGGCTCACTGGCTTCAGTACCAGTAGCTTCTTGTGTTCTTTCAACCATACGTGCACTGGCATCAGTACCAGTCACTTGTCTCTGTTGCACGACGCTTTCAGTAGCGACTGCTCTGGCAACTTCTCTCTTTCTCCTTATTAACCCTTCTTGTTCACCAGTAGATGGAACTGAACGTTTTCCCCCCTTGGAATGATCTCTAGTCCTTGACTTCAGATCATTCCACAACTCTTCCATCATATGTCTATCAAGGGAACCAAAGGTTCTTCCTTGTTCTGGCAATGAAGCAGTCATACCAGTTTTGAGTGCCTGGACTTCCCTTTTAATACTTTCAATTGATTCTGGCAAGTCCTTGGGCAGCTCAACTTCTATCCTCTGAACAACTTCTGGCAACATCACATCCTGAAAAGATCTAAGGATTGATCCAGATATTTCATCTGAGATCTCTTTCAGCATATCACCCTTGAATTTTCTGACAACTTCATCACTGAGGGTGTTGACCAGATCAGTCTGATCAAATGTTGGCCTGCTCTCCAGTGCACCAACTCTTGTCACAATCTTCTCAACCTCATCTTTAAGACCTGCCAGTGGTTGTACAACCTTATTCTCCACTGCAGTCTCAACAGAGTTCACAATCTTTCCTTCCAACCCTTGTACTGCCACCCTTAAATTTTGAGAATTAACATTCGTGGCCAGTACCAGTTCATCCAGTTTGTCAAAAACCATCTTCTCATTCCCAGCGAAGAGGTTCATTTCTGATGCTAAGTTGTTTGACAATAGAGACTTGAAATCAGAAATAACCTGGGAAGATGACTGAAGTGATCTCTCCAGGTCCGCCACCTTACTAAGAAGGCCTTGGACCTCGGTTGAAGATGAAGTGGAGAGACCAGTGGGTTGTTCCAGATGAGACGTCACTCTGGTCATCAATGGTACTTGTGCCCAGTCCTCTTCAGTTTCAATATTAGAGACTGGCACACTTGGTTCGGTTGGGTGTACTGGTGATTGAGTTTGTGTTGGTTGAATGAATGGTGTGAAGTATGAAGTTGATTGAGGAATTGATGGTGGTGGTGGTGGTGGCATTGAAGGTTCTGGTGGTGGCATATCTGGTGTAGGAAGTGGTATTTCTGGTTGAGGTGTTTCGGTTTCTGGTGGAGGAGGTGGCATTTCTGGTGAAGTTTCAATCTGTACATCTTCGCCCAAAAAATCCATATTAACATCCAAATTCTGACCTCCAGAAATAGGAGAGTCAGCCTCGTCCCAAAAAGAAGCACCAACCACATCTATCTGTTCACCAGCTTCCACATTTAAATCCAGTGAAGCCTCTTGCTCACCAGAAGCTTGTTCTTCAGTCTGAACAACTTCAACAGCCTCTTCTCGTACAACAGCCTGGACTTCAGTGTCCACTCTCTGTTCAGATTGTACAGAAGGATCAATATTTTCCTCTTCAAAGATGGGAGACCCATCAATATTCATAATATCACCAGGATGGGTTAATGGGTTTACCTGGACTCCACCTCTCATTAGACGCCTATGTGATCTTGGTCGTCTGGAGAGCTCAACTGTTTCTGGTCCACCAACTGGAGCCACTTGTTGAATAGGCTGTACCATTTCAACAATCTGAACATCTTCACTACCAGTAGGTACATCAACAACTTGTACCCTTACTGGTGCCACATTCTCTTCAATTCTTTGAAGTGTCAGCATTGCTGGAGGAATATCTACCTCTCCATCTCTGGACCTTAAATTTGCCAGGTCTCTCATATACTCACTCATTGAAAAATGAGTAGTTTCAAAGTCATACTGGGCTCCAAGGGCATTTTTGAATATAAGAGAAAGAAAGCGAATATATGGCACGAATGGCTTTCTCCCCTTCGCCTTTATACGTTCCACCAGATCATCAAAGAATATCTGGGCGAAATCAACCCTTAGCCCAAACCATAAGCAATAGGCAATCTGGAGGTGTGTTTGATTGATTTGATCCAATCCTCCAGAACTGCCTCCAAGACACTCGACGATGTGTGTGAAGAAGTATCTCCACGAATCCGTCAGTCTACTCATATAAATGGTCCCTTTCCTCAACAACTGACCATTTTCATCAACTATCTCTGTATGCCCCATTAATCTGCATACCTCCCTGAAATTAATACCAGTAGGGAGTGGCATTGCCAGCTCATTCTCATCCAGATAATTTAACTGAAGAGCCATTCTGAGAGAATGTACAGACATATTCAAGGGTCTGGTCCCTTGCTCAAGAGAATAGGCAATACAGGAATTTGCCTCATTGTATTCGGCTGTATACCAGAATTCACAAAGATAATCGTGATACATCTTTTCTGGATTTAAAGTTAGGGCACCATACAGTGGACATGAGAGAAAAAAGGTGTTTAATCTCCCAATTATAGATTGTGGATCATGGACACTGGATAGCGTGAGTTTTGCCATCCAGTTATTCATATTCATCCTTAAAGCCCTAGCTTCAAGGTTGATATGAGGTGCTCTAACTACATCAGCCGCCGGAGCATATTCAGCGGATAGAAGATTTCTTGGTGAATTTGATTGTCTAGGAGCCATTGGATATATAGAAGAAGATGAAATTGAATGAATATTTAAGGTTTATGAAGAATTTAATGAATTTGAAGTTAATATGCGAGTATTATGATTGGAAAATGAATGAAGAATTTAATGAAGGAATTTGAAGATTTGGGAGTAAATGTTCGAAGTAAATGAAATTGAAAGTGAAAGTGGGTATATATAGAATTGAGAATGTGGAACTCAAACGATTAATTTGAAATTATCAAATATAATTTTTGATTGTGTTCTGAGATCCGCATTAATTACATCACATCACACATAAATGCATGACGGTTTACAGCCCACAAAACAGTAACAACTTGTACTTTTTGTTTTCCCAAAGTAAAAAGACCATCATTGTTTTGAAAAACTTACATGCCACGTAGGATTTATAAGATAAATATCTTTGAAAAAGTTTGCTTACGTGGCACATACAAAGATCAAGTATTTTGAAAATATTATGACATATTTCAGTGCATCTGGAGGTTGACAGGACCGTCCAGTATCACTGGTGGATTAGTCCAGTGAAACATGTACTGATGGTACACTGGAGGGACACTCCAGTAAAGTACCAGTGAACAACCAATTTTGAAAGACTGGAAACCTCAAACTTGCACGTCAACTAATACAGACAAATGAGAGGGACACATTTACAAGAAGACATAAGTCAACTCAAACACGCACTTCAACTTGTCCAGTTACCAGTGAGAGGGACATATTTACAAAGCACCAGTAATATTTTCTGAAGAATTTGTCCAGTGAGAAAATTAATTCCCCTGAACTTAAACATTTTTAAGAGAAAATATTTTTCAAGTCTTCCCTGGAATGTTGATCCAGAAATAAATTTTTGAATCTTTAAATCAAAGATCCTTAGTAGTACACAATGGCGTTCAATACCAAGGTTCCAGATTTAAGGGTTTAACATTCCAACTCACCAACAAGATATTCAAAAGTTTTTACATCCAGTGGTTTAGTAAAAATGTCAGCGAGTTGTTTGTCAGTGGGAATAAAATGGAGTTCAATGTTGTTTTTCATAATATGATCGCGAATGAAATGGTACCTTAGATCGATGTGTTTGGTTCTGGAGTGCATGACTGGATTGTTGGAGATAGCGATGGCACTGGTATTATCACAAAAGATTGGAGTTTTTGAATATTTAATACCATAATCAAGCAACTGGTTCTTCATCCAGAGTATCTGAGCACAACAACTGGCTGCAGACACGTATTCAGCTTCAGCAGTGGATAATGAAACTGAAGTTTGCTTCTTACTGGTCCAGCTGACCAGTTTGCCACCTAGGAAATGACATCCACCAGTTGTGGATTTCCTATCTATCTTACAACCTGCATGATCTGAATCTGAATAACCCATTAGATCCATGCCTGAGCCTTTGGGGTACCAAAGACCTAGACTGGGAGCACCTTTAAGGTACTTCAGTATGCGCTTTACAGCGAGCATATGAGATTCCTTTGGATTAGACTGATATCTGGCACATAAACATGTTGAAAACATAATATCTGGTCTACTGGCCGTTAAATACATCAGTGAACCAACCATGCCTCTATAGACAGTGGTGTTCACTGGTTTGCCATCTGGATCCGAGTCCAGTGTCAGTGGTGCAGAAATTGGAGTTGGTTTAGATGGTGAAGAATTCATATCGAATTTCTTTAAAAGATCTCTAACATATTTTTCCTGATTAATAAAAATTCCATCTTTGTTTTGTTTAATCTGGAGTCCAAGAAAATATGTTAATTCACCCATCAAACTCATTTCATATTCAGTGGACATGATTTTAGAAAATTTCTTGCACATGTTTTCATCAGTAGACCCAAAAATTATATCATCAACATAAATTTGTACCATTAACAGATTACCTTTCTCATGAAGAATGAACAAGGTATTGTCAATTGCACCTCGTTTAAAACCATTTTTCAACAAATGTTTAGTCAGAGTATCATACCAGGCACGTGGGGCTTGTCTGAGGCCATATAGCGCTTTGTCCAGACGATATACCCAATGTGGATGCTTGTCATCAACGAAACCTGGAGGTTGTCTGACGTAAACTTCTTCTTCAAGCTTCCCATTCAAGAAAGCACTCTTTACGTCCATCTGGTAGACCTTGAACTGATGATTAGCAGCGAATGCTAAGAAAATTCTGATCGCTTCAAGTCTAGCCACTGGAGCAAAAGATTCATCAAAGTCGACATCTGACTGGCAGTAGCCTTGTGCTACCAGTCTGGCCTTGTTTCTTATTACGTGGCCATCTTCATCTACTTTGTTTCTGAAGACCCATCTTGTTCCAATTGGTTCTTTCTTTCCAACTGGGAAAGGAACCAGATACCATACTTTGTTCCTTTCAAACTGGTGAAGCTCTTCTTGCATAGCAGTCACCCAGTTTGGATCTTCCAGAGCCTCGTCAATCTTCTTAGGTTCTATCAAAGATAGAAAACTGACGTATAAGCATTGATTACTGGAGGCTCTTCTGGTCTGAACACCACGACTGGAGTCACCTAAGATCTGATCAATAGGGTGAGCTTTTGTCCATCTGGAGTACTGACCAGGATTGTTACTGACAACAATATCAGTGCAAGAATTCAGTTGAGTCTCCTCTGGAGTTGATTCTGGAGGAGGGTCTTGCCAAATTACTTCAGTATCTTCATCTGAGTCATTTAAATCACGATTTGCATCATGAAATTCTTCATTTGAAGGCATTTCCTGGAGTACTGGTTCAGTATGAAATTCTTCACCAGAAGACATTTCTGGTAAATTCTCAACTGACACTGATACTGGGGGAGTAGTACGCACATCTGAACCAATATTAATTTCAGAGGGTAGTTTGAAAATAATAGAGGGATAGAATGGAGTACTACTGGAGAGTTTCTTTTTCTGAACAGGTTCCAGATCAGGATGACTGGAAACTGTGTCTGGTGAATCTTCAATTTGTCGTTTATAGGATCAGATTCACAAAAGACAATTGGTGTTACTGGGGGAGTGTCAGGGACTGGCTTCTTGTTGATTGAGGCATTTGATTCATCAAATGTTACATGAATTGACTCATGGACCTTCTCCAGTCTCTTGTTGTAGACTCTGAAGGCCTTGCGAATGGCTGAATAGCCTAAGAAATACCCTTCATCAGCTTTGGCATCAAATTTGCCTAGCTGACTGGAGTCGTTCAGGATGTAAACTGGACATCCAAAAACGTGAAAATAACCAATGTTTGGTTTTCTATTTCTTAAGACTTCATAGGCTGTCTTTTTGTGTCTTTTAATGTACACTGATCGATTCTGGGTGTGGCAAGCAGTTGCAATTGCTTCCGCCCAGAAACTGGTAGACAGTCCAGATTCAGCAAGCATACTCCTGGCAGCTTCTATCAGCGTTCGATTTTTCCTTTCCACAACTCCATTTTGCTCTGGAGAGCGGGCTGAAGAGAAGTTCTGGGAGATGCCAGTGTCAGTACAGAATGACTCCAGAGTTGCATTCTGGAATTCTGTTCCATTGTCACTTCTTAACTGACACACTTTTCGACTGTACTTGAGCTCAATTTGCTTGATAAGACTGATGATTTCAGCAGCAGCTTCACTTTTGGACCTCAGAAAGATCACCCAACAATATCTGGAGAACTCATCTATGATCACCAGGGTGTATCTTTTACCAGCACGAGTCTGAACGTTCACTGGACCAAAAAGATCCATATGAAGCATGTGAAGAGGTTCAGTAATGCTGAAATTCTGTCTGGTCTTGAAACTGGTACGCTTTTGCTTACCCATCTCACATCCTGGACATGGTCTTTCCTTTTTGAAGGAGACTGAAGGTATCCCATCTGCAAGTTGTTTTCTGGACAACTTGTTAATGTTTTTGAAGTTTAAATGGGATAACCTTTTATGCCATAACCAGTTTGTGTCTTCATCAGCTTGAGTATAGAAACACTGCTCTGAAGGAGAGCTTTCCATATCCATCACGTACACATTCCCTTTTCTGGGAGCAATCAACACTACCTTCCAGTCCTTGTTGAATACGATGCCCTGAGCAACATTGAATAAGACTTGATAGCCATCGTCACACAGTTGACTTACACTGATCAAGTTATATTTCAAACCATTCACAAATGCAACTCGTCTGAACTTGACTTGTCCATTGTTCAGAACACCATATCCCTCAGTCTTCCCACAACCATCATTTCCAAACGTGATGGAGGGTCCATCAGAAATGGTGAACTCCTCCAGTAGGGTCTTACATCCGGTCATCGTCCTGCCAGCTGCACTGTCAAGATACCAGATAAGCTTCTTTCGATCGCCCTACACATACACCAGATATTGATCAGTTAGATTTGGGAACCCATCGACTGATGGGTTCACTGGACCCTCCCTTATAGGTCCCTGGGGCAATCTGGTCTAGTTCACTTTGTTCAATAGTGGTCTTAGAAGAGAAGACCACTGGGGTTGATGGTTTCAAAACCTTTTCATTTTTCTCAACTGGAGAAATAAATTTGTCTTTCTTTGAAAAAGGTTTTGTATTTTGTCTAGGGCCAGATGAAGTACCCTCAAGAAAGTTTAATCTTGCATTAAAACTTTGTGATTGACGAGTCAGAATTTGAATCTGGCTCTCTATCCTGGACAAAATATTTTCTTCAGATGATACCTTAGCCTTTCCAGTCAAAGGCTTTGGTAAGGGATTGGTCTGAGGTAAAGGTCTATTCTGCTTCACCTTTTTAACTGGAGCAGTCATCTGGACAGCTCCAGTCTTAACCTCTGGGGATTGAACTGGGTCTAAATTGGTCTTGGGTGTTTCAGGCATATCATAAACAGTTGTGGGCCTTAACACCTCTGGTAATCGATCGATTACTGGTATTAATGATGCAACATTAGTATTTCCATCTAAATATGCACGTTTTTGAGCAGGAAATTGTTTAACTGAAGCATCATATGGCTTTTTAGTTTCTAGCCATGACTTTATTACCAGTTTTTCTTTCTCTAGAATGATCTCAAGATCTTGCTTTTCTTGAATCAATTGTTCAGTTACCAGAACCTGGGCTTGAAATGCCAGTTCAATGTCTTGAAGCTCTTTTAATTTTGATTTTAAAGCATTTATTTCAGAAGAATCTGTTTCTAGACCATTTACACAATCAGATCTAACAGTTTCTACAAAAATCAAATCAGAATTTAAAGCTTCAGCAATGTCCAGTTTTAGTTCTTGGTCAGTTGCATTATCATAATCACTAACCTTTTTAATAACAATGTCCACCCATCGTCCAGATGTGACATCTTCCTTCACCAGGTGCTCATCAACTTCCAGAGCCATGTAACAGCAATCTCTTTCTTCTTCTTCATCAACAGATGAGTCATCAGAAGGAACCCACTTCTCTTCAGTTGTTGCAATCATGCACTTATTATTTGTTTCCATTTGTTGTGCCATGAGAGCAATTTGGGCCTTAAGCTTTTTATATTTCAATTTATAGCTATCATCAGGCTTATTATTAGAAGAGAATGGACCAGGCTTGGATGCAAACTGGTTGGACCTGCACTCTTTCATGAAATGACCCTTTTTGCCACACTTAAAGCATGTCAAATTGGTCTTGTCAGTGGAAGAACTGGATGCAAATTGTCCAGATGGCTTATTTGCTCTTGCTTTGAAACGGTTAAACGTTTTAGCAATCATTGCAATAAGGTCATCATCTTCAGTTTCATCACAACAGTCTGGAGAGATTTGACTGGACTCTCCAGAATCCATAAGTTCAGACACCATCTTCTTCATAGAAAATACATTCTCAGAAGATATCAGTGCTGTACTTGGTGGTTCAGAATAACTAACCACTTTAGGAGTACTGGAGGCATGGTTAAAAGCATCTTGTTCTGCAACCACTCTCTGAGCTTGATTTTCTTCAGTGTACCTGAAGGCTCCATATAGAGTTGAGAGAGTGTGTGTGTGCAAAGTTTTACCTTGTCGTAAAACAAGTATCATGTGAGACCATTTGGTGGGTAGAATGTCACAAAATTTCTCCAGAAGTATATCCTTGTCCTTCTCAACCCCAAGACCTCTCAATTGGTTTATGATACTCATAAATCTGGTGTAAGTACCAGTGAGAGACTCGTTAGGTTGAGCAAAAAATGACTCATACCTCTTGTTTAAGGAGACCTTCTGGTGACAATGGTGTCATCTCCTCCTTCATGTTGGTTAAGAAGCTCATCCCACATGGTTTTGGCACTAGAAAAAAGAACTAGTGTGGGAATTAGGGTTTCTGGAACGGCCCCGAGGATCATGTTTTTAAGGAGGGTGTCAAGATTCACCAATCTCCTCTCCTCTTCTGACCAATGTTCCTCCCTCTTTTCCCTTCCCCTTCTAGATCCAGAAGGATCAAGAAGTGGATTGAGAGGTGATGTAGGTACATAAGGACCTTCGTTTAAGATCTTCATCATGTTCCTCTCAATACCAGTGACATGCAAAACCATCCTAGCTTTCCACGTACCAAATTCATCACTGTTCCCACTGAATTTAGGAACAGGATTATTCGAGTAGTGCACATGCACGTGTGGAGAAGCAGGAGTAGGAGGAGGAGGTGGAGGATTAGTGTTATTAACGTTTTGTGGTTCATTTTGATCATGAATATTTACATTAGGATCGGGACCAAGACTAAAACCTTGTGTATTTTCTTGGTTAGCCATCAAGAACAGATCTAGGCAATGATTAGCCTTCTGCTCTGATACCAAATGTGAGTCCCTTAATTAACGAGATGGTTAACCAATAGAAAGTGTAAAATACAACAAGTCTAATAATCACTAGATATGGACTAGTATTACTTGTAAATAAAGATGCAAGATATATAAACAAAGTAATACAAGATTTAAAGCAATAAACAAATAAAGTGGACCATTATGTATGTTTCATGGGTATTTCATTTATTGATGTGTAATAAAATACAAGGTTGTTGCGGAATCAAGATAACACAATTAAGTGAGTATCCTAACAACCTATGAGTTACAATATGATCTATGTTTGTCAAATAACTCTTTGGATCGAGATACTTAAAGTTGTGAAGTATCCCTGTTTAAGATCGAGAGTATTTGGACAAATTCACTTAAATGCAAAAGGAATGCTTAAAAGTATTTTTAACAAGGAAATGACTTTGTATTTATAGGCAACAAATTCACCAGTGAATTTGTGTCGTACAAATATGGTTGGCATACATTTAATGATCCGACAAGAACATTAAATGTATTGGATAAGAATAAGGATAAAGTCACATCAAGTGCAAGTGTATCCTATTATCCAACCACCTTAACACACGTATACTTTGTTAAAGAACAAATGGATTGTTCTTTGGAAAGTGTGTTAAAGGTAAAAGTCAATCCTCGATATTAGTGTTCAGACTTGCAGGATCTAGAACACTAACAATCCTCCAGTGTGCAGATCTGGTAAGACTTTCCAGTGGACTCCGCCATTTGTTAAGTCTTCTTCCTTCAGACTTCAGTCTTTGACTTCAGTCAGAATGTCTTCAGTAGAATAGATCTGGACTGGGGTGAAGTCTTCAGTGAGCTAATCTGGAGAATGCTCCAGATTACCTGTACAAGTAAATGCTCAAAAAAAAAAAAAAAAAAAAAAAAAAAAAAAAAAAAAAAAAAAAAAAAAAAAAAAAAAAAAAAAAAAAAAAAAAAAAAAAAAAAAAAAAAAAAAAAAAAAAAAAAAAAAAAAAAAAAAAAAAAAAAAAAAAAAAAAAAAAAAAAAAAAAAAAAAAAAAAAAAAAAAAAAAAAAAAAAAAAAAAAAAAAAAAAAAAAAAAAAAAAAAAAAAAAAAAAAAAAAAAAAAAAAAAAAAAAAAAAAAAAAAAAAAAAAAAAAAAAAAAAAAAAAAAAAAAAAAAAAAAAAAAAAAAAAAAAAAAAAAAAAAAAAAAAAAAAAAAAAAAAAAAAAAAAAAAAAAAAAAAAAAAAAAAAAAAAAAAAAAAAAAAAAAAAAAAAAAAAAAAAAAAAAAAAAAAAAAAAAAAAAAAAAAAAAAAAAAAAAAAAAAAAAAAAAAAAAAAAAAAAAAAAAAAAAAAAAAAAAAAAAAAAAAAAAAAAAAAAAAAAAAAAAAAAAAAAAAAAAAAAAAAAAAAAAAAAAAAAAAAAAAAAAAAAAAAAAAAAAAAAAAAAAAAAAAAAAAAAAAAAAAAAAAAAAAAAAAAAAAAAAAAAAAAAAAAAAAAAAAAAAAAAAAAAAAAAAAAAAAAAAAAAAAAAAAAAAAAAAAAAAAAAAAAAAAAAAAAAAAAAAAAAAAAAAAAAAAAAAAAAAAAAAAAAAAAAAAAAAAAAAAAAAAAAAAAAAAAAAAAAAAAAAAAAAAAAAAAAAAAAAAAAAAAAAAAAAAAAAAAAAAAAAAAAAAAAAAAAAAAAAAAAAAAAAAAAAAAAAAAAAAAAAAAAAAAAAAAAAAAAAAAAAAAAAAAAAAAAAAAAAAAAAAAAAAAAAAAAAAAAAAAAAAAAAAAAAAAAAAAAAAAAAAAAAAAAAAAAAAAAAAAAAAAAAAAAAAAAAAAAAAAAAAAAAAAAAAAAAAAAAAAAAAAAAAAAAAAAAAAAAAAAAAAAAAAAAAAAAAAAAAAAAAAAAAAAAAAAAAAAAAAAAAAAAAAAAAAAAAAAAAAAAAAAAAAAAAAAAAAAAAAAAAAAAAAAAAAAAAAAAAAAAAAAAAAAAAAAAAAAAAAAAAAAAAAAAAAAAAAAAAAAAAAAAAAAAAAAAAAAAAAAAAAAAAAAAAAAAAAAAAAAAAAAAAAAAAAAAAAAAAAAAAAAAAAAAAAAAAAAAAAAAAAAAAAAAAAAAAAAAAAAAAAAAAAAAAAAAAAAAAAAAAAAAAAAAAAAAAAAAAAAAAAAAAAAAAAAAAAAAAAAAAAAAAAAAAAAAAAAAAAAAAAAAAAAAAAAAAAAAAAAAAAAAAAAAAAAAAAAAAAAAAAAAAAAAAAAAAAAAAAAAAAAAAAAAAAAAAAAAAAAAAAAAAAAAAAAAAAAAAAAAAAAAAAAAAAAAAAAAAAAAAAAAAAAAAAAAAAAAAAAAAAAAAAAAAAAAAAAAAAAAAAAAAAAAAAAAAAAAAAAAAAAAAAAAAAAAAAAAAAAAAAAAAAAAAAAAAAAAAAAAAAAAAAAAACTCGGAGAATCCAGATTACCTATACAAGTAAATGCTCACTAGTCTTCAATTATTTCTGGACAAATCTTCAGAGGAACTCCAGATTCCAAGTCTGGAGTAGGTCCAGTAGAGAAACGTTTTCTGGTCAGATCTTCAGTGAGCTCCAGTAGTCGGGTCTGGAGCGAGACCAGCAAAACAAGTTTTCTTAACAAACCTAAATAAGGTTCCAGTAGTCCAGTCTGGAGCCAGTCCAGTAAGTCTGGACTAAATCTGGACCTAAATCTGAGGTAGAAGGCTCAGTGGGGGAGATATTTTCTTCTTCTTTTGGCCTTTTGGAACCTTAGATGAAGTCTGAGGGGATGGCTTTTTGGTTTAACCTTCTTTTCTGAAACAGTTGTCTGAGCTGTTTCAGATTTACCCTCAGATTGTTCCTGGGCCTTATCAGTCACAGTTTTCTGTTTGCCAACTTCAGGAAAAATAATTTCTGGTTTCATTGCCTTTGGAAGTGCATCTAAATCAGTGATTATAGATGCCAAGTGAAGATCACCAGATTCATATGCTGTTCTTTGATTTGCAAAAGTATTTTTAATTGCAGCATCTGGATTTGGAGCTTTCATCCAAGATTTAATAATTTTCTGTTCCTTTTCAAGGATGGTTTTTAATTCTTCTTTTTCCAACTCTAAAGTGGCAACCATAGACTGATAACTTTTTAAAGCCAAATGAACATCTTTCAGCTCTTTTAGTCTGGCCTGACTGGCGTTCAGTTCAGAAGTATTACTTTCAAACATTTTTAAGCTTTCTGAACTCACAGTTTCGACAAATGAAATGTCAGCCTCTAAAAGAACCAAAAGGTCCAGTTTTTGTTCCTCATTACTTTCAAAACCAAAGTCACTAACCCTTTTCATGACTATATCCACCCATCGACCAGATTCAACATCAGATTTGACCAAATGACCTTGATCTTCACGTGCCATGAAACACATATCCCTAACTTCTTCCTCATCATCAGATGATTCATCAGATTCTTCCCATTTTTCAGTCTTGGCAATCATACAACTATTAATTGCTTGAGTTGTTTTGAGCCATGAGAGCTATTTGGGCTTTCAGCTTCTTGTACTTAGCCTTATAGCTGTCATCAGGTTTCTGAAAAATAGAATGATTAGGGGCAGATTGTGATGATAAAGGCTGACTAGATCTGCATTCCTTCATGAAATGTCCTTTCTTGCCACACTTAAAGCATTCAAGATTAGACTTATCAATAGAAGCACTGGAAGCAAATGGTTTGCCAGATCGATTAGATTTGGCCTTAAAACGATTGAACGTTTTAGCCAGCATGGCAACCAGATCATCATTGTCATCCTTATCACAACTATGAGTTACATTACCAGAAATACCAGTTTTTAACATTTCAGAGACCAACTTCTTCATCGAGTCAGAATAATCACTCTCAGAAGATAGTAGAGCAGTCCCATGTGGCTCAGAGTACTAACCATGACTGAACTGGTAGAAGCATGATTTTTGGCATCTTGCTCAGCCACAGCTCTCTCAGCTTTGTTCTCTTCAGTGTATCTGAAGGCTCCATATAGGGAAGCAAGAGTGTGACTGTGCAAGGTTTTTCCTTATCTTAAAACCAAGATCAAGTTTTCCCATTTAGAAGGTAAGATGTCACAAAACTTTTCTAACAAATTTCTTTGTCTTTAGTTACACCCAGGGCTTTCAATTGATTTACCAGATTAGTAAATCTGATGTATGTTTGAGTTAAAGTTTCACCAGGGATAGCAAAAAAAGACTCATATCTTTTATTTAAAGCAACTTTTCTTGTGACTATAGTCTCAGAGGTGCCTTCAAACTGTGTCATAAGTTCCTCCCACATTAATTTTGAATTTTCAAGTAAAACAAGGGTGGGCATAAGAGTTTCAGGAACTGCATATAAAATCATATTTTGCAGCTTGGTATCAAGGTCTACCAGCCTATGATCTTCTTCAGACCAATGATCCTTCTCCTTAGGTGTCATCCTAGGAGTCCCATCGGTAGTTCTGACAACAGTAGAGGCATTCATGGGGACAAAGGGTCCTTTTTTAAGAATATCGGTCAAATGTCTTTCAACACCAGCAATATATTTGAGCATGCATGCTTTCCATGTTTGAAAATTTTCACTGTTCCCATCAAACTTGGGAACAGGATTATTTGGAAAGTGTACGTATACATTATGCGATGGTATATTGTTGTTGATGATAGGGGGTGGAGTAGGTGGAGTAGTAGCATTAGGGTCAGGGCCTTCATTGAATATTTGGTCAACCATCTTTGCAGATCAAAGGTTAAGGAATTAATATAATTCAACCTTGCTGCTCTGATACCAATTGTGAGTCCCAAATATAGATGGTTAATACCCGACTGGCAAGTAGTTCTAACTGGAAGTAGACCAGTTCAGAATACGATCCAGATATGGATAAACAATAAGGTAAAGGTACTGAAAGTAAATGCAAGAAACAATAAGTGCTGAAACTATATAAATAATATGTATATTTCAAGTATGTAGCATTGAGACACGATGTACTTTTTCAATGTATTTGATTTATTGATATAAACAAATACAAAGGTTGTTGCGGAACAAAGATAAACACCCAAGTGTAAATATCTAAACAACCTAGAAATACAAGTGATCTAATAACTTGGAAATACTCGTAAGAATTACTTAGAGTATATCTCACAAGTTGCAATGCTAAAGTTTCAAGCAATTTGCAAGTTGTGAGAAGCCTTTATATTTATAGGCAAGGTTCATGCTGATGTGGACCAGGCCGTACAAATATGGTTGGGAGCATTTAAGGAATTAAAGTCAATTCCTTAACATGCGTACTTTTAAGGTTTAAGTGTGAAAGTTATTGATGTGACATTTCACACTTTATTCCCAACCTTTTACTCAACCTTGTACTTGTTAATAGTTAAAGCTATTAACTGGTTAAAGGTTAGTAAAGTAAAAAGGCTTCCTCGTAATCAGTGTAAAGTGTTGTAAGTACTTTACACTGAGATGCTTCAGTTTTCGATCAGGTAGAATCAACTTCTGAGCTCATCTGAGCTGATTCTCTTTCTTCAGACTTCAGTCTTTGACTTCAGCTGAATGGTATTCTGATACGTTGATCTGAACTGAAGTGAAGCTTCAGTGAACTAATTTTGAACGGCTTCAGAATTATGTACAAGTATTCTTCACTGAGCTTCAGCTATTTCTGAACAAGTTATACTTGGTCGATTTTCGACCCAACATGCTTCATATTCAGCTTCGTTATTTGTCACTGTGAATTCGAACCTTAACGCATAGGTGAATTCCTTGTCTTCCGGGTTGACTAACATGAGGCCAGCCCCGCAGCCATCGGAACTGGCAGCCCCATCAGTATATAGCTTCCAAACATCGCATTAGACTGTTCCTATTACTTCCAGAGATGTAGAGTGTATAACCGAATCCTTGGTTTCGTGTACCTCAGCGATGAAGTCAGCTAAAACCTGCCCCTTGATAGTGTGTTGGGCTCTGAACTCTATATCGTGTTCCCCCAACTCGATGGCCCATTTGGCTACTCTCCCCGACTTCTCCGGTTTCAACAATATTTGCTTTATTGGCTTATCTAATAACAGACAATGGGGTGTGCCTGAAAGTACCCTTCATAACCTTCGTGCCGCGTAAACCAAGGCCAGAGTGAGTTTCTCTAGTTCTGGATAACTGGTTTTGGCCCCTTGCAGAACTTTACTCACAAAATAAATCGGTATTTGTTGTCGATCTCTTTCAGCTACTAACACATCGCTGACGCATTCAGACGAGGCCGCTAGATACACGAAGAGTGTTTCCTTTGGCTTCGGTGCTGTCAACGTTGGCAAATTTGCAATATATTCTTTCATTTGTTCCAGGGCCTTGTTCGCCTCTTCTGTCCATGCAAAATCTTTCTTCTATGCATCCATTTAGTGTTTGAAGAAGGGTAATTGTTTGTCAGCCCCCCGGGAAAGGAAACGGCTAAGAGCGGCGAGTTTACCGTTTTCAAGGCTCTGGACTTCTTTTATCGTCGTTTGGTGGTGGATTTGTTTCAACTTGTCTATTTGGAGGGATTCGGGTGTATCCTTTGTTGCTAACATAATATCCCAAAAATTTTCCCTCTTCCACCCGAAAGGAACACTTCTTGAATTAAGCTTCATATTAATAGCTCGAAGGTTCCCGAAGGTTTCACGGATATCTGCTATGAGCCCTTCCTCGTCTCTGCTTTTGATGACCATATCGTCAACATATGCCTCTAAGTTCCTTCCAATCTGCGTGGCGAAGGCCTTATCGACCAATCGTTGGTACGTAGCCCCTACGTTCTTTAGACCAAATTGCATCTTCCGATAGCAGTAAGTTCCTTTGCTCGTGTAGAAGGACGTTTTGTCTTCGTCTTCCTCCGCCATCTGTATCTAATGATAACCTTTATATGCGTCTAGAAAGCACTTTAGTTTATGCTCTGCTAATGACTCTACCTTCCAATCTATCTCTGGTAGGGGGTAACAATCCTTGGGACATGCCTTGTTAATGTCTGTAAAGTCGACACACATCCTCCATCCTCCGTCTCCTTTCTTTACCATAACGGGGTTTGCAATCCAGATCGGATAGGTGGACTCCCTGATTATTCCTGCTTTCAATAGCTCATCTTCTTCTTTTTTGGCAGCTTTGTCCCTTTCGGCGGAGAGACCTCGTCTTTTTTGATGAACAGGCTCAATGTGCTTTCGTTCGTTCAGATGGTGCTCTGTTACGAACGGCTTTCCTTCCAATGTAAGTATCCTGGGGACTCCTGTCATATCAGCGTATTCCCATGCGAAGATGTCTATATTGACTGCAGTAGCTTCCGGTGCCTGTGCTTACATTCGTCTGAAAGTTGGGCGCCTATAGTGATTGGTTGATCAGGGAATGCGGGGTTAATCGCTACCTTCGTGGTATCCTCCAGGTCTGGTGGTGCTTTCGTGACGGAAGGCTTTCCGTCTTCTATTCTTTTTACATCGTGAACTTGTTTTGTCTGCTCGTAAGATGAGTGAATGGTTCCTATTCCTATCTCGGATCGGAACTTGACAAGCCTGTGGATCACGGAGGGAACCATCTCCAGCCGTTGCATTGCGGCTCTTCCTAGAAGGATGTTATAAGGCGATGGGGACCGCACTATCGCGAGGTCCAAAGTACTGGTCCTTTCGTGCATTCCATCCCTGATATTGACATCTAGATCAATCTCCTTGAAGGGCCATGCATGTTCTCCAGAAAACCCAACGAAAGGGCCTCGAGGGTCGGATCTACGGGCTCATATGGCTTCTGGTAACTTGAGGAAACAATGCTCGAATATAACATCGCACTCGCTACCGCTATCCAGGTATACCCGATGCACTTCGATGTTAAATATCGTGGCTTGGATGATCAAAGGGTCGTTTGAGGCTTTGTTTTCTTCTAAAGAAGGAAAATAAAAGCCTTCAGGCGCAGTAATCTGGAGATCTACATTTTTAGTCACTGTTTGATTAATCGAAAGAAGGGACCTTCTGTTTTTGAGTGGTTGGGTTTTGTTTTTCTTCACCATTTGTAGTTCAAGTACACAAAAATCGTATTGAAAGTTTTTCGGGTCTAGAGAGCGTTGTGGTCCCACGGATGGCGCCAAATGATTGTGCACTGAACCGGGATTAGGTTAAGAAAAGGGAGATGATGGGTGTTTTGGTTATTTGTTGGCGATTCCCTGAAGGTAGGGTTCTAGCCTCTTTACGTCAATCAAATATGTGTGATGTGTAGCCGATTATGATCGCGTTATTGAATCTGATTGATCGTGTTGAGAACACGATATTGTATGGTGAATATATTGTGAGTCGTCTGTGTGGTAAATGAACGAATATGTGAGTGAGTGAATGAATGCCCTAGTGGGTCTTTTTGGGTCCCTTTTTATAGGAGATAAAGTCTTGACCCTAAAGTTTAGCTTTTAGGGTTTTGACCAAGAGAATCCAGAATGATCTCTTTCCTTTTTTAAAGGAGAAATGATAAGATCAAATCCCTAGTTTATAGGGAAACAATTCTTATCTCTTTTATCTTCTGCGGGAGCCTTCGTTACGGAGAAGCTTCGTGTCGTAGCGTGCTACTGTACCTTTGTGTGACAAATCCTACGTACCGCTGGGAGGGTATATCATCAATCTTCCAGCAACCGTACTTCAACCGACACTCGATTATAGATGGAAACAATGTCATTGTATCTTCATCAACAATCCGAAATAATTGGGAATGGAAGATTATCAGAAGGGTAAACTTATACAATCCGATATAATCAGGTACAGAACATTTATTGACGAAGAACAATGTCTATCACAATCCCTGTACATGTACCATATGTAGGATAACTTTCATAGAATATAAAAACATAATTTCAATTAATTAATTTGTGTAAATTATCCCGTACTCAAAGATGTGGGATAATTAGATTGAAAGTTATATCGAAATGGATTGACAAGGATGAAGGTGTTGGGATTATACTAACTTATGGTGTACGTACATGCTTTTGTGTGTGCGAGAGTAAGAATTATCCGAATTTGATCTTATTGCTAGGGGATGGACATCGGTAGAAAAGAGAAGAGGAGGGTAGTCAATATGGTTTTTGGGTATATAGTTTTGTCCGTAATCTACAAATGTAAATGTAAATGGTAAAGAGATGAGTGAGGGTAATATTGTCATTTAAATACAATTTCCGTGAAAGAATCATTTTGTTAAGTGTAAAAATCATTACCCTTAAATAAATAATGATATGACAGTATTTATAATTATTTAAATAAATAACTAGCATTGTACCCGCGCAATGCGGCGGTGGTCGTGGCGGCGACGGTGTGGTGGTGGGGGCGAGTGTTGGTGGTGGAGGCGACGTCGAGTGGTGTAGATAATTCATACAAAGTAATTGATTTAAAGGGTTAATGGAGATATTTTAAAAGGTAAATGATTGATAGGTAATTTAATTATTAATGTTAAGGGAATAGTGTATGTGAAAATATTTTAAAGGGTGATAGATGAAAATATTATATGGGAGGACATTTTAGACATTTTCCCCCATGTAACTTTCAACATGGGGGTATTTTCTTTAATAAGTAGTATAGATATATAACATAGTTATTTAATACTCCTAAAATAGAATTCATCTAATAGTCTAATACAAATGAAGTTCATAACAAAATATCAATTTTTCCAATGAAATATAATTTTCATATTAGGAAAAAAAAAATGTTGTAAATGTATTACTGTAGGAGACTAGGAGAAAAAGAAGATAAAATAGTTATACTGTATGACCAAAAACCAAAAAAACCGAAAAAAACCGACAAAACCGAACCGAAAAAACCGAAAACCGAACGAAATCCATTGGTTTGGTTTTTGTTTTCTAAAAACCGAACGGATCGGTTCGGGTTTCGGTTTCATATGCCAAAAAACCGATCAAAAACCGAACCGAACCAAATATATTTTAATTTATATCATATTACATTTATATTTATTACTTATAATTTATAAATATGTTAATATATTTAAAAAATTTTTTTTGTGTACATATCTATGTAAATTGTATGTTTTAGATGAAAACGTACAATAAAATCTGTTAGGTCGAAAATCGACCAAGTATAATTTGTTCA
Organism: Erigeron breviscapus; assembly: GCA_034093135.1. Classification (NCBI taxonomy): domain Eukaryota; kingdom Viridiplantae; phylum Streptophyta; class Magnoliopsida; order Asterales; family Asteraceae; genus Erigeron; species Erigeron breviscapus. Next base: position 3,134,649 of record CM067170.1, on the reverse strand, counting down.
GAAATAGCTGAAGCTCAGTGAAGAATATTTGTACAGAATTCTGAAGTCGTTCAGAATTAGTTCACTGCAGCTTCACTTCAGTTCAGATCAACGTATCAGAATACCGTTCAGAATGAAGTCAAAGATTGAAGTCTGAAGAAAGAGAATCAGCTCAGATGTGGAGCTCAGAAGTTGATTCTACCTGATCGAAGACTGAAGCATCTCAGTGTAAAAGTACTTACACACTTTTACACTGATTACGAGGAAGACTTTTTACTTTACATTATTTACCCAGTTAATAGATTTAACTATTAATAAAAGTACAAGGTAAAGTAATGGTTGGGAATAAGGTATGATAAGTCACATCAATTGACTTATATACTTAAACCTTAAAAGTACGCATGTAAGGAATTAGCTTTAATTCCTTAAATGCTCCCAACCATATTTGTACGATCTAGTCCACGTCATCATGGACTTGGTCTATAAATATAAGTCTTCTCACAACTTGCAAACGGCTTGAAACCTTAGCATTGCAACTTGTGAGATATACTCTAAGTAATCCTTACGAGTATTTCCAAGTTATTAGATCACTTGTATTTCTAGGTTGTTTAGATATTTACACTTGGGTGTTTATCTTTGTTCCGCAACAACCTTTGTATTTATTTATATATCAATAAATCAAATACATTGAAAAGTAAATCGTGTCTCAATGCTACATACTTGATCTATACATATTATCTATATAGTTTCAGCCCTTATTGTTTCGTGCATTCACTTTCAGTACCTTTATCGTATTGTTCATCCATATCTGGATCGTATTCTGAACTGGTCAACTTCCAGTTAGAACTACTTGCCAGTCGGGTTTTAATCATCTATATTTGGGACTCACAATTGGTATCAGAGCAGCAAGGTTGAATTATATTAATTCATTAACCTTTGATCTGCAAAGATGGTTGACCAAATGTTCAATACAGGCCCTGACCCTAATGCTAATGCTAATGCTAATGCTAATGCTAATGCTAATACTACTCCACCTACTCCACCCCTATCATCAACAACAATATACCATCGCATAATGTGCACGTACACTTTCCAAATAATCCTGTTCCCAAGTTTGATGGGAACAGTGAAAATTTTCAAACATGGAAAGCATGCATGCTCAAATATATTGCTGGTGTTGAAAGATATTTGACCGATATTCTTAAAGAAGGACCCTTTGTCCCCATGAATGCCTCCACTGTTGTCAGAAATGCCGATGGGACTCCTAGGGTATCACCCAAGGAGAAGGATCATTGGTCTGAGGAAGATCATAGGCTGGTAGACCTTGATACCAAGCTACAAAATATGATCTTGTATGTTGTTTCTGAAACTCTTATGCCCACCCTTGTTTTACTTGAAAATTCAAAATTAATGTGGGAGGAACTCATGACACAGTTTGAAGGCACTTCTGAGACAATTGTCACAAGAAAAGTTGCTTTAAATAAAAGATATGAGTCTTTTTTTGCTATCCCTGGTGTAACACCCCAAGCTAAGGCTCAGAATATCACGGAAATCATATAGCACAAGGTGGAATTAATGTAGAACATGAACTAAATGCAAATAGAGGATTCAGTGAATCCATACAGTAAGTTAAACAAGAATCAAAATACATAAAGAACAAGTCATCATCAAAGATTACAACAGAACATCAAAAGATGGCTAACAGTTCTAAGTACGATGCAAAAGAAGGCAAATGGATCCTTGATCCATATAAGTCCAAGTCCGGGTTCAACAGCAAGCTAATAATCAAAATCCACGCCCCGAATTACTCTGAATACCTGAAAAGTGTACTAAGCATAGTCAACACAAGGTTGGTGAGTTCGCAGTAATGGTCCATAAGAAACCCTCGTCAATAATCATAATATACGAGTAGAGGCAAAACATGACTTACAGTGAGCCTCTATGAACAACACAACAACATCCACCACAAGATTACACACCACAAATAAAACGCGTAATAAACATTATACCCAGGTAACGTACATAACATCAATTCAAAACAGGTATCATATCCTCTTCAGTGGGATTGATACACAACCTAAGTCATATCCTCTTCAGTGGGATAGATACACAACCTAAGTCATATCCTCTTCAGTGGGATAGATACACAACATCCATACATCACAAGTCCATCAATCATCAAACATCAAACTAAAGTAAACTATACGCACATACACTTAGGAGGATTCTACTTTCTTCGAATCCTAGATGCTTATATATAGGGTCACCCGCAGCCTTTCCACCACATCTAGAACCCAACGAAGGCATAACCGACTTCCATGTATGCACGTCTATCCTAGCAGTAATAATAATAATAACAATAACCATAAAATAATACATCACAATCCCTTACTAAGATCCATTAAACGTAACCAATAATCCATTATTCCATCGCTCAATCAATCATTCAATCGTCAAACATTAATTCATAAGTTCGTCAATACAACGATAAAGGTATGCTTGAGTGCGTATCACACAAAACAAGTATAACGAAACGTACATGTTCATTCCAACCATAATTCCTGAATTTATCGCTTTCTCTAAACAACGCGTACATATACTTTGGAGGATTTTACTTTCGTCAAGTTCTAGATGCTTATGTATAGGGTCACCCGCAGCCTTTCCACCACATCTAAGACTCTTTGAAAGTAAAACCGACCTCCATATATGTACTTCTATCCTAATACCTTACAATGACACAATCACAATCGTAAATCATCACACAGTCAATCAAAACTATCTGTCAATCAACAATTAATCAGAAATTAACTAGACAGTCAATCAAATCAACCAAACAATTCAACAAACACGTATATGTACACTTTTCAGCCCGATTCTCTATTGAGTAGGGGGCTACGAAACTCACCTTGATCGGCAAAGAAGCTTAAGTCGAGTAAATGAAAGATTAATAGCGAGTATTGGGCCCCACGCGTCCACAACCTATCAAAGCATGTCATATAGTACAAGGTCAACTCTATAATCATAAACAAGTTGGTTCCTTAAGTTTAAGTCGAGTCACGAACCCACAATTACTTCTTTAACATAACCGAGTGTGAAACATAACACTTTGACCCAAAATTTTTAGAAACGGATTAAGAATCATACAAAATGAGTGTTACTACAAGAAACTAGACTCTCTTACGATTCCAACGATAGGTCATATGACTTATTTGGACTTACGGATCAAAAGTTATTAACGTTGGAAAATTGACGCGCATATATTCACAGAACCTATCCACTGCGCCGCAGTGAGCCAGAACCATGCTCACTGCGCCGCAGTGGCTAAAATGAACCAGGACCAGAAACAAGGCACTGCGCCGCAGTGAGCAAGGGTAGAGCTCACTGCGCCGCAGTGGCCACAATGCTCACTGCGCCGCAGTGGCCACAATCTGCAGCCAGCACCTGCAGTTTATGCAGGAAACACGAACAAAAACCCCCAAATTCGACCCAAACCATTCCAAAACGACTTGTAAGGACTTTTAGCCCATTTTGAAGTATAACCAACCATCATTAACCATTAATACACATAACCCAACCCACAAATTCGACCCAAACATCATAATCACTCATAATCCTTCAAACCCTAACCCTAACCCTAACCCTAACCCTAACCCTAACCCTAACCCTAACCCTAACCCTAACCCTAACCCTAACCCTAACCCTAACCCTAACCCTAACCCTAACCCTAACCCTAACCCTAACCCTAACCCTAACCCTAACCCTAACCCTAACCCTAACCCTAACCCTAACCCTAACCCTAACCCTAACCCTAATCCTCTAATCCTTCAAACCCTAACCCTAACCCTAATTTCCATTTTTACCATTTACAAGACTTGGAATCACATCAAAACGACTAGAAGCATAAAAACAAGCATAAATGGAAGTAAAAGAGTTGAACTAGACTTACACAAACTTCTCCTTGAGCTAGAACCCAAATTAGGTCAAAATGGCTAAAATGCAAGACTTCCACCTCTGATTCTTTGATATGACGCTAATGTTGTATAGATGACGATGATTCTAGCGTTATAACCTTTCCAACACTAAGTAGATGGTAGAGAGAAGAGGAATGAAATGGTCTTGCTTTGCTTTTGAGAGAAAGAGAGAAAAAGATAGATAGATAGAAATGAAAATGAGAGGGGGAGAAAGGGATAAGGGGGGGAGATGGGTCTTGGGGGGGGGGGGGGGGGGGGGGGAGAAAAGGGGAGAAAGGGGTGGGGGAGAAATGGGTCTTGGGGCTGGTGGGTCATAGACTACCCACGGGCCGACCCGTTTCTCTTTTCAAGCCAAGTTACAATCGTTACACTATTAAACATCGAATAAACATATTAACGACCCGACCAACATACCACATAGTCATATAATCACAAATGGGCCCAATTATTTCATTCAACAAGTTTGTTAGTCAAATTACACAAAAAGTCAATGGGTCAAGATTCACTGTTACCCTGGTGAAACTTTAACCCAAACATACATCAGATTTACTAATCTGGTAAATCAATTGAAAGCCCTGGGTGTAACTAAAGACAAAGAAATTTTGTTAGAGAAATTTTGTGATATCTTAACTTCTAAATGGGAAAACTTGATCTTGGTTTTAAGACAAGGAAAAACCTTGCACAGTCACACTCTTGCTTCCTTATATGGAGCCTTCAGGTACACTGAAGAGAACAAAGCTGAGAGAGCTGTGGCTGAGCAAGATGCCAAAAATCATGCTTCTACCAGTTCATTCATGGAATTCTTAGCCACATGGGACTGCTCTACTATCTTCTGAGAGTGATCATTCTGACTCGATGAAGAAGATGGTATCTGAAATGTTAAAAACTGGTATTTCTGGTAATGTAACTCATAGTTGTGATGAGGATGACAATGATGATCTGGTTGCCATGCTGGCTAAAATGTTCAATCGTTTTAAGGCCAAATCTAATCGATCTGGCAAACCATTTGCTTCCAGCGCTTCTATTGATAAGTCTAATCTTGAATGCTTTAAGTGTGGCAAAAAAGGACATTTCATGAAGGAATGCAGATCTAGTCAGCCTTCATCATCACAATCTGCCCCTAATCATTCTATTTTTCAGAAACCTGATGACAGCTATAAGGCTAAGTACAAGAAGCTGAAAGCCCAAATAGCTCTCATGGCTCAAAACAACTCAAGCAATAATAGTTGTATGATTGCCAAGACTGAAAAATGGGAAGAATCTGATGAATCATCTGATGATGAGGAAGAAGTTAGGGACATGTGTTTCATGGCACGTGAAGATCAAGGTCATTTGGTCAAATCTGATGTTGAATCTGGTCGATGGGTGGATATAGTCATGAAAAAGGTTAGTGACTTTGGTTTTGAAAGTAATGAGGAACAAAAACTGGACCTTTTGGTTCTTTTAGAGGCTGACATTTCATTTGTCAAAACTGTGCGTTCAGAAAGCTTAAAAATGTTTGAAAGTAATACTTCTGAACTGAACGCCAGTCAGGCCAGACTAAAAGAGCTGAAAGATGTTCATTTGGCTTTAAAAAGTTATCAGTCTATGGTTGCCACTTTAGAGTTGGAAAAAGAAGAATTAAAAACCATCCTTGAAAAAGAACAGAAAATAATTAAATCTTGGATGAAAGCTCCAAAACCAGATGCTGCAATTAAAAATACTTTTGCAACTCAAAGAACAGCATATGAATCTGGTGATCTTCATTTGGCATCTATAATCACTGATTTAGATGCACTTCCAAAGGAAATAAAACCAGAAATCATTTTTCCTAAAGTTGGCAAACAGAAAACTGTGACTGATAAGGCCCAGGAACAATCTGAGGGTAAATCTGAAACAGCTCAGACAACTGTTTCAGAAAAGAAGGCTAAAACCAAAAAGCCATCCCCTCAGACTTCATCTAAGGTTCCAAAAGGCCAGAAGAAGAAGAAAATTATCTCCCCCACTGAGCCTTCTACCTCAGATTCAGGTAAGGCTCAGGTGTCTAATGAAGAATCTATTTTGTTAAGGTTAGAGAGTCAATTTCAGTTATTGGCTAGACAAGTGCAGAGTTGTAATGCACGTTTAAAAAATGTTGAAACCACTCCTCTTCAACCTAAGCAAAATGCAAAACCTTTTCCAAACAAATCAAGCAAAAATCTGAGAAGAAAAAGGTTGAAAACCCCATCAAACCAACTGTTTTTGTGTCATCTGAGATCATGACCGAGATCCCCTTTAATCCTTCAGTTCCTTATGAACCAAAGAAATCTGAGACTGCTAAGGGAGAGTCTAGCGAACCCATCACGAGATGGGTTCCCAAAAAGAACTAATCTTTGTGTTTGTGCAGGGAGACCGAAAGAAGAATATATGGTATCTTGACAGTGCTGCTGGCAGAACCATGACTGGTTATCAAACCCTGCTGGAGGAATATAGGGTGCAAGAGGGGCCCTCAATAACATTTGGAATGATGAAAATGGAAAAACTGAGGGATATGGTGTTGTGAATAATGGACAGGTCAAATTCACACGTGTTGCATATGTGAATGGTTTGAAATATAACCTAATCAGTGTCAGTCAACTGTGTGATGATGGCTTCAAGGTACTATTTGATATTTCACAAGGCACCATATTCAACAGAGATGGAAAGGTAGTATTAATTGCACCAAGAAAAGGAAACATTTATATCATTGATATGAATAGTTCACCCACTGAACAATGTTTCTACACAAAGGCAGATGAAGACACAAACTGGTTGTGGCACAAGAGATTATCCCATCTGAACTTCAAAAACATCAATAAGTTGTCAAGAAAACAACTTGTTGATGGGATACCCTCAATGTCTTTCAATAAAGACAAGCCATGTCCAGGGTGTGAAATGGGTAAGCAGAAAAGAGCTTCATTCAAGACAAAACAAAGTTTTAGTATAACTGAACCTCTTCACATGCTTCACATGGATCTCTTTGGACCAGTGAATGTTCAGACAAGAGCAGGAAAGAAATATACCCTTGTTGTCGTTGATGAATATTCAAGATATTGCTGGGTAATTTTCCTAAGATCCAAGAGTGAAGCTGCTGCTGAAATCATTGCTCTCATCAAACAAATTGAACTCAAGCATAAGCGAAAAGTTGTCAGCTCAGAAGTGACAATGGCACTGAATTCAGAAATGCCACTCTGGAGTCCTTCTGCACTGAAACTGACATATCTCAGAACTTCTTTTCAGCCCACACACCAGAGCAGAATGGTGTAGTAGAAAGAAAGAATCGTACGCTGATTGAAGCTGCTAGAAGTATGCTAAATGAATCTGGTCTTCCCAAGAATTTCTGGGCTGAAGCTGTTGCAACTGCTTGCTACACTCAAAACAGATCTGTCTATGTCAAAAGACACAAGAAGACAACCTATGAAGTACTCAGAAATAGAAAGCCTAATATTGGATATTTCCATGTATTTGGATGTCCAGTATACATTCTGAATGATTCCAGTCAGCTTGAAAAATTTGATGCAAAAGCTGATGAAGGATACTTCCTAGGATATTCATCAAATCGCAAAGCCTTTAGAGTTAACAAGAGACTTGAAAAGGTTGATGAGTCAATTCATGTTACCTTTGATGAATCTAATTCTGTAATCTTTAAGAATTCCACTGTACCACCCTCAGAAAGTCCAATAAGTTTTGGTGATTCTGATCCTATTGCTGAATCTGATCAGTCACCTGAACCTTCTGAACATCTCAGTTCAGAACCAATAACAAGCAAGACAAGTAACATTCCATTCTATCCTTCAGTCAGTTTTAAACTACCTTCTGAACTGACTATTGGATCAGATGTACATGCTGTTTTTTTTTTTTTTTTTTTTTTTTTTTTTTTAACATTTTTATATTTCAGTTTTTACCTTCTGAACTGACTATTGGATCAGATGTACATGCTGCTTCACCTCAGATATCAGGTTCCACTGAATTACCCCAATCTGAACAGTTTCATGATGCAAATCATGATCTGCAGGAGGAAGATGATGAGACTGAGGTAGTCTTTTCTGAAGCACCTCCTGAAGTATTTCAGAGGAGTTCTTACACTGATATCATTGTTCATCCTGGTCATTACACTAAGTGGACAAGAGCACATCCAATCGAGCAAATCATTGGAAATTCCACTAGTGGGGTTCAGACCAGAAGAGCCACAAGCGATCAATGCTTAAATGTCAGCTTCTTATCTCTGATAGAACCGAAGAAGATTGACGAGGCTATGAAAGACCCTAGCTGGATTGAAGCCATGCAAGATGAGCTTAATCAGTTTAAAAGGAACGATGTTTGGGAACTTGTTCCTTGTCCCAGTAATCT
>CM067170.1:3079473-3125352 GCA_034093135.1 Erigeron breviscapus | reverse complement strand
ATGCAAATGTGAATGTGATAACGAGTAAGTCCACGATTAGTGGCATAACGTAAAGTCCATGTTGATGGCATAACGAGTAAGTCCACGATTAGTGGCATAACGTAAAGTCCATGTTGATGGCATAACGAGTAAGTCCACAATTGTGGCATGACGTTGTTATTAATGATATTGCTTAACGTGTATATTGTATATGAATGTTTAGCTGTGACGTTAACGTTGACTTGTATTGATTTGTGATAACGTGACACCTTTTAGGGTTTTCCTTGGAACGTGATTAGGTATTTTAATCCCCGTATATCGTTAACGGTTGTTATCCCGACACTTGTTTCCTATTACTTGTCTCTACGAACTCACCAACTTTATGTTGACCCGTTTTAGTACACTTTTCAGGTGATCAGGTTAGCTTAAGGACGTATTGGATGATTGCTTGCTTGATTATGTTAGAATTGGACTTGGACTTGGACTTCTTGGATCCGTGATTCATTATTTTCCCGATTAAGGGTTATGCTATATGTGATCCGATATTTGTATTCGTGATTGTTTTGTATGGATTGATAAATCCTATTTATGCATTTAGATTTGCTCTACATAATTTCCATGTCGTGTTGTGCTTTTCTTGTGATACCCCATGATTCCGTCTTGTTGGGGTGTTAAAACTTGTCATCCTTTTAACCAACCACCTTTACACACGTATTGTACTTTTATCAATAGACAAGTGGGTTGTCCGTGTAAAAGTGTTTAAAGGCATAAAGTCAATTCCTCGTAATCAGTGTTCAGACTTGTAAGGTCTAGAACACTGATAAAGGCTCCAGTCAGGAGATCTGGTAAGACTGTTAATGGGCTCCACTGCTTGTCAGTCTTCTTTCTTCAGACTTCAGTCTTTGACTTCAGTGAGAATGTCTTCAGTAGAAACGATCTTGACTGGAGTGAAGTCCAGTGAGCTAATCTGGAGGATTCCAGATTTCCTGTACAAGTAAATAGCTCACTGGTCTTCTTATTATTTCTGGACAAATCTTCAGTGTTGCTCCAGTCGTCAAGTCTGGAGCGAGTCCAGTAAATCTGGACCTAACAAATTCCCCCTATTTGTTCAGAAATAATGCAAGGTTTTTCAAGCTTCTATCTATACAATTGTATGCTTGAAAAACACTTGATTTTGACTAAGTCTAAAAATTTAAGTTACTGGAAAACACCTTATAGATCATCAGTGTTCCAATTTTAATCTTTTAGTTCTAACTTAGACTTAATCTGATCACGTACTTGTGAATCAAAAATTGAAACTATATTTACATACATCAACTGATAAACAGTTACAATTTTGATCAAAGAAATTTTAATACAAGTAAATGATGAAGAGTCAGGCCCTTCTCTTTGAAGTCTGTCCTGGAGCATCTTCAGTGGCCTTTCTCTTTGGAGATGGTGAGGATGGTACAGAAACTGGTCGCATACCCAGAGCAGCTTCCATCTGTTGTATTCTCTTCCAGACCTTCTCAATCCTCTTCATAAATGCTTTGACATCAGAAGTTAAATCAGTTTTCCCCTGAAAGTCAAGCCTATCTTCTTCAGTTCAGTCCATCCAAACGACTGGACTGAAGCATTCTTCCTTTCATCCACGAAGTTACCTTCTCTGGTCAACTTCACTTGAAACCTGGTCATCTGTTTATGATTTTTTGCAAGCTTAATCTCAGCACTTATGATCTTTCTGGCATCAGCCCTGAACGTCATCAGTTCATTATACTTATCTTTCAACTTGGCAGCCTGAATCAATGCTTCAGTTTCCCTGGATACCTTTTCTTGTTCAAAGGCAGACTGGATTTCTTCACGATTTATTCTTAGTGAAGTATCCAAGGGATGAAGGTACTGAGGTCTGCATCTCTGGCTGCCTTCATCTGTTTGGCAGTAAGTTTGGGTAAACCCTTTATTTTCTTTCGATATTCAATCTCCAGAGCTGCAGCATTTTGTCTGACCTTCTTCTGGAGGTTCACCAGTTCCTCTGTTCTTTGTCTGATCAGTTCAACTATGCTGACACCATAAGTCACTGCATCATATGTTTGTTGTTCTAAAGAGTACCTGGAGCGAACATAGACATCATCCATTGCATCCAAACATTGATGAACTCTGGGGTCTTCCTTCATTCTTTTATATACATCAACATGTATGCCCAACCTGCCAGCATTATAAGAATCAAGAGTCCCCATTTTTGCCATTTCCAATTTGTGAGCCTGCAGTTCATCCTTTTGCCTTTTCTTAAATATTTCAATCATTATGCACTCCTGCTCCAGTCTCTTTGAAGTGTCATCATCAGCAGTAGGAAATTCTGATGAACTCCCAGTGGTTTCAATCTCTCCTCCAAATACCACATGTTGCTTTCTTTTTACTGACTTCAGAGAGAGTTGTGATATCTGGGAATGCTTCAAACTGGGGCTCACTGGCATCAGTACCAGCAGCCTCTTTTCCCTGCACAATGGCTTCAGTGCCAAGTGCTTCTTGTGCACTGACATCAGTACCAGTCATGTTTTCGTGTTGCACGATGGCTTCAGTGCCAAAGGCCTTTTCAATTGCACTAGCCATCACTTCTTTCTTTTTCATCACCAATCCTCCTGGAACGGACTCAGTGGCAACAGACTTTTCCCCCTTGGAATGTCCACCAGTTTGAGACTTGTGGGCAGTCCATAACTGTTCAAGCATGTGTCTGTCTGAAGCACCAAATGTTCTTCCTGCCACTGGAGTTGTGATATTCACAGTCTTCCTTAGCTCAGTCACTTCCTTCTTGATAATTTGAATTTCTGAAGTCAAGTGCTTTGGCATTTCATTTTCAATCATATGTACCACCTGAGGCAACAACCCATCTTGAATGGTTCTAAGAACTGACTCAGAAATTTCCGAAGTAATTTCTTTCAGCATATCACCTCTAAATTTGCGTACAACTTCATCACTGAGGGTGCTTACAACAGAATTCTGGTCAAGGTGGCCTGCTTTCCAGATTACTAATCCTGGTGGTCAACTTCTGAACCTCATCTGTCAGACCTGCCAGTGGTTGAACAACTTCAGCTTTCACTGCAGTCTGAACAGAATTCACCATCTTTGCCTCTAATCCCTGAACTGCCACTTTAATATTTGCAGAATTTTTATTTGTGGCCAGTACCAGTTCATTCATTTTCTCAAACACCAGCTTCTCATTACCAGCAAAGAGGTTCATTTCTGATGCAAGATTATTTGATAGAAGAGATTTAAAATCAGAAACAACCTGAGAAGATGACTGGAGTGATCTCTCCAGGTCCGCCACCTTAGTCAAAAGGCCTTGGACCTTGGCTGAAGAAGAGGTGGAGAGACCACTGGGAGGTGTCAGTTCAGAAGCCATCCTGGTCACCAAAGGTACTTGTGCCTGGACCCCTTCAGTGGAAGTTTCAGATGTTACAATAGTGGAGTCCAGTACACGGTGTTCAGGAAAATTAAGTGGAGCTTCAAGTGGTGGGGGTTGATTTTGTGAAATTTGAAGTGAGGGTGGATTGAAATAAGGAGTGTTTTGTGGTATAGAAAGTGGTGGTGGTGGCGGTGCAATAATGGATTCTGGTGGTGGTGGCATTTCTGTAGAGACAGGTGGTGGGGTGACTGAAGCAATAACAGAAGTAACAACATTTTCTACTTCATCACCCAAAAAATTCATGTTAATATCAAACATATTACCTTCAGACATTGGGGAATCTACCTCATCCCAATCTGGAGCCGTCCCAACTGTCTGATCATCCACTTCTCTATTTAAATCCAACTGAGCATCTTGCTCACCAGTTACCTGCTCATCAACCTGTACAATATTTTCTTCCTGCTCAACATTTTGTACTTGCTCAACAATAAGAGACCCATCTGCATTCATGATGTCACCAGCAGAGGAACGAGAGACTGGAATTACTAGAGGTGAGGCTCCAGTAACGCCAGTTTATTCAAGAAAGGCTACTTGTATGTTCTCTCTTAAGACATCTCCAGACTCCTGTTAGGAGGAATCTGGATGGCTCGATTCGGCTCTATTAGGATTGACCTGAACTCCATCCTTCCTAAGACGTTTGGAAGTTCTTGGTCGAGTGGGGAGTTCTTGAGGTACAACAATTTGGTTCCCACCTGGAGCCACCTGGGTTAATGGTTGCACTATTTCAGCATTGAAGACTCCGGAGGGTCCTTCACCAATTTGGTTCCTACCTGGAGCCTCTTCTTGCTCATCTGATGATGATGCATCGGTTGCATCATTTCTAAAATGGTTTAGCATATTTACAGGAATTTCAACCTCACCAGTTTGTGATTTTAATGAAGTCAGCTCCCTCAAATAGTCACACACAGAAAAATGGTTTGTATTGTAATCATACTGATCACCTAAAGCTCTTTAAAAAACAAGTGACAGAAAACGAATATATGGAATATGAGGTTTTCTACCTTTCACTTTTAGACGCTCAACAAGGTTATCGAAGAAAATCTGAGCAAAGTTGACCCTGTATCCAAACCATAGGCAGTAAGCAATCCAGAGTTGCATTTGATTTATCTGGTCCAACCCTCCAGAGCTGCCACCCAAACACTCAACAAGATGAGTGAGGAAGTATCTCCATGAGTCTGAAAGCCTGCTCATATAGATGGTGCCTTTTCTTGATAACTGGCCATGCTCATCCAGTATATCAGTATGTCCCATCAGTCTACACACATCCCTGTAATTTAAACCAGTAGGGAGAGTAATGGCCATCTCATTTTCAGCCAAATAATTCAACTGAAGAATTTCTCTAAGAGAGTCAAAAGTAAGAGTTAAGGCCCTGGTGCCTTGTTGCAATGTGTAGTTGATGGATTGAGTGTTTTCAACATACACAGCAGTGTACCAAAATTCACATAAGTAATCATGATACATTTTTCCGGGATTGAGAGTAAGAGCACCGTAGAGTGGACAACTGAGGAAAAAGGCATTCAGTCGTCCAATGAGAGAAGTGGGAGCATGAGTGGTGCTAGTTAGTCTAGCCATCCAATTGTTCATATTTATTCTGATCGCCTTTGCCTCTAAAGTAATATGAGGTGCCTTTACTATGTTTGCAATGGGAGCATATTCAGCAGCGAGAAGATTTTTGACAGAAGTTGTTTGTCGAGGGGCCATTTTATTTGGTAGATAGATGATATGAAACTGAAAATTTAGGGTTTATGAAGATTTTATGAAGTAAATATGAGAGAGATTGATGATTGGAAATTGAATGAAAAATGGAGTAAATGAAGAATTTGAAGAATTGGGAGTAAATGATTTTCGAAGTAAATGAAAATAAAAGTGAATGTGGGTATTTATATAGGAGAGAGAGTGTGGAACTCAAACGGTTATTTTTGAATTTATCAAATATAATTTTGATCGGATTTTGAAATCTACATTAAATACATCACATCACACATAAATGTGTGACGGTTTACAGCCCACAAACATTACCCACTATTTCCTTTTGTCTTCCCAAGGTAAAAAGTTCCATCATTAGGTTTGAAAAATTACATGCCACGTAGGATAATAAGATAAATATCTTTTCAAAGAGTTTGCATACGTGGCACGCACAAAGACCAAGTATTAAAATATTATGACTGATATACCATGACTCATTTCAGTGCATCTGGAGGTTGACTGGACACTCCAGTATCACTGGTGGATTAGGCCAGTGATGCATGCACTGATGGTACACTGGAGGGACACTCCATTAATGTACCAACGAAAACCATTTGAAAGATTGACAACCTCAAACATGCAAATCAACTAATACAGACAAGTGAGAGGGACACATTTACAAGGAGACAAAAGTTACCTCAAACATGCACTTCAACCTATCTAATTACCAGTGAGAGGGACACATTTACAAGGTACCAGTAATATTTTTCAGAAAATTTTGTCCAGTGAGAAAATAAATTAATAAATTCCCCCTGAAATTAAAACATTTTAAGGACAAGAAAATATATGGCCTGAGTCTTCCCCCTGGAATATTGATCCAGAAATCTATTAATGCAAAGACAGTACACAAAGGAGTTCAATATCTAAGCAGTCATAGATGTATAAATCTTTAAATCAAGGATCCCTGATAGTACACAAAGGCGTTCAGTACCAAGGTTCCAGATTTATGGGTTTAACATTCCCAACTCACCAACAAGATATTCAAATGTTTTTACATCCAGTGGTTTAGTAAAAATGTCAGCGAGTTGTTTGTCAGTGGGAATAAAATGGAGTTCAATTTTACCTTTCACAATATTGTCACGAATGAAGTGATACCTGAGATCGATGTGCTTCGTCTTTGAGTGCATGACTAGATTGTTTGAGATAGCAATGGCCTTGGTATTATCACAAAATATAGGAGTTTTCGAATATTTAATACCATAATCAAGCAACTGGTTCTTCATCCATAGTATCTGAGCACAACAACTGGCTGCAGACACGTATTCAGCTTCAGCAGTGGACAATGAAACCGAAGTTTGCTTCTTACTGGTCCAGCTGACCAGTTTGCCACCAAGGAAATGACATCCACCAGTAGTATATTTCCTGTCTATCTTACAACCTGCATGATCTGAATCTGAATAACCCATTAGACTCTGAAGGCCTTGCGAATCAAGGACTGGCTTTCTATTAATTGAATTATTCAATTCATCAAATGTAATGTGCATTGACTCATGGACCTTCTCCAGTCTCTTGTTGTAGACTCTGAAGGCCTTGCGAATGGCTGAATAGCCTAAGAAATACCCTTCATCAGCTTTGGCATCAAATTTGCCTAACTGACTGGAGTCATTCAGAATGTACACTGGACATCCAAAAATGTGAAAATAACCAATATTTGGTTTTCTATTTCTTAATACTTCATAGGCTGTCTTCTTGTGTCTTTTAATGTAAACAGACTTGTTCTGGGTGTGGCAAGCAGTAGCAATTGCTTCAGCCCAGAAACTGGTAGGAAGACCAGATTCAGCCAACATACTCCTGGCAGCTTCTATCAGCGTTCGATTCTTTCTTCTACAACTCCATTCTGTTCTGGAGTTCTTGCTGAGGAGAAGTTCTGGGAGATGCCAGTGTCAGTACAGAATGACTCCAGAGTTGCATTCTGGAATTCTGTTCCATTGTCACTTCTTAACTGACACACCTTTCGCTTATGCTTGAGTTCAATCTGCTTGATAAGAGTGATGATTTCAGCAGCAGCTTCACTTTTAGACCTGAGAAAGATCACCCAACAATATCTGGAGAATTCATCTACGATCACCAGGGTGTATCTTTTACCAACACGAGTCTGAACATTCACTGGACCAAAGAGATCCATATGAAGCATGTGAAGCGGTTCAGTTATGCTAAAGTTCTGTCTGGTCTTGAAACTGGCAAGTTTCTGCTTTCCCATCTCACATCCTGGACATGGCCTTTCCTTTTTGAAGGAAACTGAAGGTATCCCATCTGCCAGCTGTTTTCTAGACAACTTATTAATATTTTTGAAATTTAAATGGGATAACCTTTTATGCCATAACCAGTTTGTGTCTTCATCAGCTTGAGTATAGAAACACTGCTCTGAAGGAGAGCTTTCCATATCCATCACATACACATTCCCTCTTCTGGGAGCAATCAATACCACCTTCCAGTCTTTGTTGAATACGATGCCATGAACAATATTGAACAGAACTTGATAGCCATCATCACACAGTTGACTGACACTGATCAGGTTATATTTCAAACCATTCACATATGCAACTCGTCTGAATTTGACTTGTCCATTGTTCAGAACACCATACCCCTCAGTTTTTCAACAACCATCATTTCCAAAAGTAATGGAGGGTCCATCAGAAGTTATGAACTCCTCCAGCAGGGTCTTACATCCGGTCATTGTCCTGCCAGCTGCACTGTTAAGATACCAGATAAACTTCTTTCGATCGCCCTGCACATCCACCAGATATATCAGTTAGATTTGGGAACCCATCGACTGATGGGTTCACTGGATCCTCCCTTATGGATCCCTGGGGTATCTGGTTGAGTTCACTTTCTTCAACAGTAGTCTTAGTTGAGAAGACCACTGGGGTTGATAGTTTAGAAACCTTTTTCTTTTTCTCAATTAAAGGAATATTTTTCTCTTTCTTAGAAAAAGGTTTGGGATTTTGTTTAGGGCCAGATGAAGTACCTCAAAGTTGTTTAATCTTGCATTACAACTTTGAATTTGATGAGCCAGTAGTTGAAACTGGCTCTCCATCCTTAACAAAATAGATTCTTCAGATGATACCTGAGCCTTTCCAGTTGACTGGACTTTAGGCTTAGGAAGGGAACTGGTCTTTTTCTTTTGAACCTGGGGTTTTTAGAAGCAGTCTGAGGCAAAGGTTTATTTTGATTAACCTTTTTAACTGGAGCAGTCATCTGGGATGCTCCAGTCTTAACCTCTGGGATAATACAAGTTTTTGGGGTAGAAGGTTCATCATAAATAGTACTTGGTCTAACCTCCTCTGGTAACCGGTCAATAACTGGTATTAATGCTGCAATATGAGTATTTCCATCCAGATAAGCATGTTTTTGGGATGGAAATTGGTTTATTCCAGCATCATATGGCTTTCTTGTTTCTAGCCATGATTTAATGACCTGTTTTTCTTTTTGCAAAATCATTTCCAGGTCATGTTTTTCTTGAACCAGTTGTTCAGTTACCAAAACTTGTGCTTGAAATGCCAGTTCAATATCTTGAAGTTCTTTTAATTTTGATTTTAAAGCAGCGATTTCAGAAGAATCTGTTTCTAAGCCATTAAGACTGTCAAATCTAACAGTTTCCACAAAAATTAAATCAGAATTTAGAGCTTCAGCAATGTCCAATTTTAATTCAGGATCAGTTTCATTATCGTATTCACTAACCTTTTTAATTACAATGTCCACCCATCTACCAAATGTGACATCATCCTTCACCAGATGCTCTTGGTCTGCCAGAGCCATAAAACAACAGTCTCTTTCCTCTTCTTCATCAACTGATGAATCATCAGAGGGAACCCATGCTTCTTCAGTGGTTGCAATCATGCATTTATTATTTTCTATCTGTTGAGACATGAGAGCAATTTGAGCCTTAAGCTTTTTATACTTGGACTTGTAGCTATCATCAGGCTTGTTATAAAAAGTAGATGGACCAGACTGAGAGACAAACTGACTGGACTTGCACTCCTTCATGAAATGACATTTTCTGCCACACTTAAAGCATGTCAGATTGGTCTTGTCAGTAGAGGAACTGGGTGCATCTTGTCCAGTGGGCCTATTTGCTCTTGCTTTAAAACGATTAAATGTTTTAGCAATCATTGCAACCAGGTCATCACTGTCAGTTTTATCACAGTCTGGAGAGATATCATTAGTGACTCCAGAATCCATTAGTTCAGACATCATCTTCTTCATAGAAAATACATTCTCGGAAGATATTAATGCAGTACAAGGTGGTACAGTATTACTGACCAATGTGGAACTACTGGAAGCATGATTTAAAGCATCTTTTTCAGCCTCAATCCTCTGGGCTTGATTCTCTTCAGTGAATCTGAATGCTCCATACAATGTTGACAGAGTATGGGTGTGCAAGGTTTTACCTTGTCTCAAGAGCAGAATCATGTGAAACCATTTAGTGGGAAGAATATCACAAAATTTCTCCAAAAGTATATCCTTGTCTTTCTCAACCCCCGGTCCTCTTAACTGGTTTATAATGCTCATAAATCTGGTGTAAGTACCAGTTAAAGACTCATTGGGGAGAGCAAAAAATGACTCATACTTTTTGTTTAGGGAGACCTTTCTGGTAACAACAGTGTCATCACCTCCCTCATGTGGGTTCACCAGTTCATCCCACATGGTTTTAGCACTGGGATAAAGAACTAGTGTGGGAATTAGGGTTTCTGGAACAGCCCTGAGGATCATGTTTTTAAGGATGGTATCAAGATTTACCAATCTCCTCTCCTCTCCAGACCAGTGTTCCTCCCTCTTTTCCCTTCCACTTCTTGATCCAGTTGGGTCAAGGAGTGCATTGATAGGAAGTCTAGGCAGATAGGGTCCTTCATTTAAAATTTTCATCATATTCCTTTCAATACCAGTAACATGTAATATCATCCTAGCTTTCCACGTACCAAATTCATCACTGCTCCCATTGAATTTAGGAACATGATTATTCGAGTAGTGCACATGTACATGTGGAGAAGTAGGGGGAGGAGGAGGTGGAGGATTATTATTTTGAACGGGTGGAGGTTCATTAAAATTAGGTTAAGGATTACCTTGTGTATTTTCTAGGTTGGCCATCGTGAAACAGATCTAGGCAAGTATATTAGCCTTCCTCTCTGATACCAAATGTAAAGTCCCTCACATGATGGTTTAACCCACGAGTGTAAAATAACAAGTCAAGTATGAACTAGATTGGACTAGTATTACTTTAAATACAAATGCAAGAATATAAATAAAGTAATAATGACTTAAAGCAATATTTAAACAAGTAAATAAATGGTGGAACACAAATGTAGTTTTCAAGTGTATTTTATTTATTGATGATAAACAAAATACAAGATTGTTGCGGAACCTAGATATTACAAGTATGTAACTATCTAAACAATCTTTGAATTACAAGTGATCTATACTTGCTAAATAATCTCCTTGGATCGATATACTTAAAGTTGTGAAGTATAACTATTTTGATCGAGAGTATTTTAGCAAGTTCACCAAATTGCAAAAAAAAGTAATTTGTACGAGGTATATGACTTTGTATTTATAGGAAAAGAAATTCAATAGTGAATTTATTATGCCGTACAAATATGGTTGCATGCATTTAAGGCAACTACTTTAATTCCTTAAATGCATTGGTTAAAGTATAAGGATAAAGTCATGTTGATGTGACTTGTCATCCTTTTAACCAACCACCTTTACACACGTATTGTACTTTTATCAATAGACAAGTGGGTTGTCCGTGTAAAAGTGTGTAAAGGCATAAAGTCAATTCCTCGTAATCAGTGTTCAGACTTGTAAGGTCTAGAACACTGATAAAGGCTCCAGTCAGGAGATCTGGTAAGACTGTCAGTGGGCTCCACTACTTATCAGTCTTCTTTCTTCAGACTTCAGTCTTTGACTTCAGTGAGAATGTCTTCAGTAGAAACGATCTTGACTGGAGTGAAGTCCAGTGAGCTAATCTGGAGGATTCCAGATTTCCTGTACAAGTAAATAGCTCACTGGTCTTCTATTATTTCTGGACAAATCTTCAGTGTCACTCTAGTCGTCAAGTCTGGAGCGAGTCCAGTAAATCTGGACCTAACAGGACTTGTGCACAACAACTTGATGCTGATACATATTCTGCTTCAGCAGTGGAGATGGACACTGTATGTTGTTTCTTACTAGACCAACTAGTCAGCTCCCCCCCCCCAACAGTTGACATCCACCACTGGTGCTTTTCCTATCTAACATGCAACCAGCATAGTCAGAGTCAGAATATGCAACTATGTCAAAACTGGAGTCTTTGGGATACCAGAGACCCAGTGTGGAGGTACCTTTTAGATACTTGAAGATTCGCTTGACAGCGAGAAGATGAGACTCCTTAGGAGAGGCTTGATATCTTGCACATAAGCAAGTAGCAAACATGATGTCAGGACGACTAGCTGTGAGATACATCAGCGAACCAATCATTCCCCTATAGTGAGTGGGATTCACATGCTTACCATCAGGATTAGCATGGAGATTATTAGGAGAAGACATAGGAGTGGTGTTAGTGGTCACATTGGACATGTCAAATTTAGCCAGCATGTCTCGAATGTACTTCTCATGATTAATGAAAATCCCATTTGGGAGTTGTCGAATTTGTAGACCAAGAAAGAAAGTCAATTCACCCATCATGCTCATCTCAAAATGAGAAGACATCAATGAGCTGAACTTAGTACAAAGTTTCTTGCTGGAGGACCCAAAGATAATGTCATCCACATATATTTGGACATAAAGAACATCAACACCTTTTCTATAGATAAAGAGGGTGCTGTCAATGGACCCTAGCTAAAACTTGTTAGAGAGAAGAAATTCAGAAAGAGTGTCATACCAGGCTCTAGGAGCCTGTTTAAGGCCATATAGAGCCTTATAAAGATGATAGACATGGTGTGGCTTGGCTGGATCTTCAAAACCAGGTGGCTGCTTAACATAAACTTCCTCATCGAGTTTTCCATTTAGGAAGGCACTCTTAACATCCATCTGATATACTGTGAAGTTTCTGTAAGCAGCATGTGCCAAGAATAAGCAAATTGCTTCTAATCGGGCCACTGGTGCAAAGATTTCATCGTAATCAACACCTTCTTCCTGAAGGTATCCTTGTGTAACCAGCCTAGCCTTATTACGAGTAACTACACCATCTTCGTCCATTTTATTCCTATAAACCCATTTTGTGCCAATGGGTTCTTTGTCAGCAGGTAGAGGGACAAGAAACCAGACATGCTATCGTTTGAACTGGGTAAGTTCTTTTTGCATAGCCTCTACCCAAGAAGGATCAGCCATTGCTTCTCCTATATTCTTAGGGGTGATCATCGACAAGAAATTCACATAGAGACATGTGTTTCTAGTCGCTGATCGAGTAACAATCCCTTGAGAAGGATCACCAATCACTTGGTGAGCTAGATGACTAGAAGTCCATTTAAGTGCAGGAAGACTGAGAGATGGGTCCAGCAGAGAGATTATTGTAAGAGGAGAAGTCAATGGTAAGAATGGGTTCAGGAGTATGATCAGTAGAGCCATTTAACTGATTTGAGTTATCATTGATGTTGGAGTCATCAGCTGACTCTATATCATCAGCATTAGCTGATGCATCATGAAACTCTTCCTCAGTAGAGTCATCAGCTAGTGATCTAGGTTTGGCTGATACTGCATGGATTGATCTTAAGATTGGTTCAACTGGCTCAATCAAGTAGATATGAGCAGCAACTTGCTCTGGTTCAGCATCTGCTGAACTATCCTGTTTGTCATGCTGATTATTATCAGGCAGCGAGCAAGATGCATCAACAAATGAGTCAGCTTCCTTAAAGTGAGGATCAGCGAGCTCATTGAAAATGACTTCAGATGATGTAATTGGAATGTCCTTAAGAGCTGATGAACTTTCATCAAATGTTACATGGATTGATTCATCAACCTTTTGAAGGCGAGTATTGAATACTCTAAAAGCCTTGCTGATGGAGGAATAACCAAGGAAGTAGCCATCATCAGCTTTAGGATCAAATTTTCCTAGGTGATCCTTGTTATTTAAGATAAAGACAGGACATCCAAAGACATGGAAGTATTTAATTTGAGGTTTCTTACCTTTCAAAACCTCATAAGCTGTCTTGTCATGTCTTTTGACAATAAGACATCTGTTTTGAGTATGACAGGCAGTGCTGACAGCTTCTGCCTAGAATTTACTAGGCAAGGAAGACTCGCTGAGCATAGTACGTGCTGCCTCAATTAGAGTTCTATTTCTCCTTTCAGCAACACCATTTTGCTCAGGAGTTCTGGTGGAAGAAAAGTTTTGTGAGATCCCTTGATCAGCACAAAAGGATTCAAGAGTGTGGTTTCTGAACTCAGTAACATGATCGCTTCTGAGTTCTTTAACCCTAATGCTGTTGAGGTTTTCCATTTTCTTGATGAAATTGATAATCTCTTCAGCAGCATCACTCTTAGAACGAAGAAAAATAGTCCAAGTATATCGTGAATATTCATCCACAATTACTAAAGTGTATCTGCTACCCTTTAGACTTTGGACATTTACAGGACCAAAAAGGTCCATGTGAAGAAGATGAAAGCAGCCAGTGATAGAATTGGCCTGCCTTGTTTTAAAAGTGGCTCTGTGGCTTTTACCTTTTTCACAAGCACCACAGAGTCTATCCTTTTCAAAAGAGAGATGAGGAAGGCCACGAACAAGGTTCTTTTTGGCAGAGAGTTGATGGTTTTGAAATTCACATGCGACATGCGCTTGTGCCATAACCAATTGAGTTCAGCAGCTGACTTAGCAAAGAAACAAGTCTCACTATCAGTTTTGATAGGAGTGAAGTCCACCAGATATACATCTCGTTTTCTTGGAGCGACCAAGACGACTTCCTTATTTACATTTACAACAGTGCCTTGATGCTTATCAAGAATCACTTTATAGTCAGCATCACAAAGTTGACTTATGCTGATGAGATTATGTTTTAACCCATTTACATATGCAACCTTGGTGAACTTAATGAGACCATTAGAGAGATGACCATATCCTTCAGTTTGTCCAGTGGAGTTATCGCCAAACACTACAGTAGGGCCAGCAGCCTCTACGTAGTTATCCAGCAGGGTCTTAGAGCCAGTCATGTGTTTTGAACATCCACTGTCCAAGTACCACACACCTTTTCCTAGCGAACCCTGCATGGATATAACAGAAGGATTTAGACTGGTTCACTATTAAACTCGCTGACAGCCATGTCAGCAGGATTAAAGATTTGAGCTTCAGAGGATTCCTCTCTACTGATAGTATCATTAGTAGAGTGAGGAAGATGAGCGTAAATATCATCATCAGTAGTGAGAGGAAGAGGAGCATTTGGGTCAGTATTCTCATCTCTTGGAGAGTTATCAACAAGTTGATGAGCAGGAAGCATGTCACGAGTAACCTCATAGGTGAAGTATTGATCAGCAGAGGTGACAGTGTTTCGAGTATCTAGAACAGTCAAGTTGCTGACTTGATTGTTGTTCCCATACTCGACCAGAATGCTACCATGACCATTAGAAATGATCTCTTGAGACTGGGGAAAGGAGATTCGCTGAGAAGCAATGAAGTCGGCAATGTTTTCCTCAGTGAGAACAGTTGTATCTCCTATACTATTTTCAAGTTCATTAGAAGGGGTGTTCTCGCTGACCATAGTGGAGGAGGAGGAGGTAGCAGTTGAGAAAGGAGGATTTGGTTGAATGACAACTTCAGGAGCATCCCTCGAGTTATCTTCATCACAATCAGAAGCAACATGACCTCTGCTGCCACATATGTAGCATTTTTTACCAGAGGTGCTGCCCTTTTGATTTTGAAGGAGAAATTCCTTCAATTGAGAAGAGAGATCATTAACTCGCTGAGTGAGTTCGTTAATTTGGGGATCAGAGGAGGAAGATGCCTTTTTCTTTTGCTTTGGCTTTTGCTTATGCTTAAGTGTAAGCTGAGGCATCTTAGGAGCAGGACCCAAGATGGACTTTCCTTTTGGATCCTCTGATTGAGAAGTAGAGGGATTTTGTGATCCCTTTACAACACTCCATGCTTGTCTGACAGCAGGATGAGAGGAAGAAGAAGAACCCTGCTGAGATGGATGCACTCTTTTAGGAGTGATCGATCTGGGTTGCTGATTAGGAGTAGCTGACCTCATTTGCCTATGAGGTAGGTACTGCCTGTTAGGAGTAGTAGCTCTCACTTGCTGATGAGGCAAGTGTCCTCTTTGAGGAGTGATAGGTCTTACTTGCTGATGGGGCAAGTATCCTTTCTGAGGAGTGATAGACCTATTTTGAGTATGAGGCATTCTTTCTTTTTGAGGAGTTTTATACCTCATATTGGAAGAAATAGGCATGGATTGGGGTGCCTGCTGATGGACCTGTCTATCAGCAGGTCTGACCTGAGAAGGTCCTACTTGCTGATATCTAGCGTCACCGAACCTGACGCGTCTTTTCATAAGACGATCATGCTGATCAGATTTACTGTCAGCATGTGCAGGTGCTTGATGAGAGGTTGAGAAAGAAGGGGTTTGAGAAGCAACTTGTTGTGATTGCTGACTGACAGAGTTAGCACGCTGAGGCGTGCTGTAGTCATAAGGTACAGCAACTGTGCTTCTCTTAAAAGGTTCAGCAGCTTTAAGAGTAAGTTACTGAGGAGCGACTGGTTTAAACCCATTACTGCCAATATCTCCTTCAAAAGATTCCCCAGAAGAGTATTGAACTCTTCCTTCATTAGGCATCATGCCAATAATGGGAAGATGAGGATAAGGATTGCTAGTGCTTGCTGAGGAGCTAGCACCATTTTCCTCGGCAGGGGTAGATGGGTCGTTGGTGGAGGTAGAGGTAGAACCAGCTTCCATTTCATTATGGTAATCATTAATACCCCTAACGAAATACCATTTCTTCAGGAGAAATGACAGCAGAAGGAGGAATGGAGATTTCAGGTTTCACATCATCATTGAACAAGACAGAGAGAGTGGTAGCGGCCTCAAAGTCACCGCCAATGACTGCCTGAACTTGGGCAGGGACTTGTTCATTTAGACACTTATGATGAAACCTGGAAGCTTTTGACCAGGAGGTCACAATCTTTTTAAGGTTGGCAACTTCAAGCTTGAGTTTTTCATTCTCAAGCTGAACTTTTTGTGCCAACAACTCATGAGATTGGAGTTCAACATGAACATTCCTCAGCTCGTTGAGTCTTTCAGATTTGTCACTTAACTCTAAAGAGACAGAGTCAAGTTTAGATTGGATATCAGCTCGTATAGATTCAACAAACTGGATATCACACAGAAGAGATTCGAAGATTTTAGGTTTATCTTCATCAGAGGCAGAAGAGTGAGCACATACCTTTTTAATGGTGACATTTACCCACTGACTAGAAGAGACTTGGTCTTTTGTCAGTGCATCACCATCAGCGAGTGCCATAAGACACATAGTATCAACGTACTCTTCACTGTCTGAATCATCTGATTCAGCCCAGTCATGTTCTTCAGCGACCAGCCCTTTTGCTGGTGTTTTTGCCTCCTCCATCTCAGCAACCTTTGCTTTAAGCTGATAGTATTTGTTCCTGTACTCATCAGCAGGTTTAGATGGGTTAGATTTAGGAGCAGCAGGAGTTGGAAGAGCAACTCTGCACTCCTTTTGGTAGTGTCCCTTTCCTACCACATCTCCAGCACTCCTCTTGAGATTTGTCAACAGGAGGCTTATATGGAGCAACCGACTTACGGTTGTTCCATTTTCGTGAGTACCTCTTACCAGCGACCAGGGCAAAGTCCATGAAGTCGCTGAACATCTCTTGTTTCTCATCAGCGTCGAGATCATTAAAAAGAGATTGAATAGGAGGTGGGAGATGAGAGGAGCTGGCACCATTATTAAGATTAATGGGCTCAGCAGAGACAAGGGCAAGGGGATCAATAACAGAATATGTTGAAGAAGAAGTAGAAGAGGAGGGACCAGCACTATGTTGTGCGTCAGCAGCAGCTCTTAGAGTTTGAGCAAGAGCTCTCTCTTCAAACTGAAGCATGCCAAAGAGAGATTCAAGGTCAAGACCATTGAGTCGCTCTGTGGTCATAAGGATTTGTCTTAATCCTTGCCACTTGATTGGAAGACTATCAATGAATTTGTGGCACACCTCAAAGTTGTCACGGGTGATACCAACATGGTCATGTCATTTAGCAACCCTTTAAATCGGGTATAGGTGCCATTGAGACCTTCATTTGGAAGAGAAAAGAATTTTTCATAGGCTCTTTTAAGGTCTATCTTTTTAGTGGCAATGGTAGCAGCAGAGCCCTCATATATGCTACATAACCTATCCAATACTTCTTTAGAAGTGGGATATTTGATGATGAGCTTCATGATGTCAATAGGAAGGGTAGAGACAATCATGTTTTTGAGCCTGGAATCAAGATTTACCAGTCTACGCTCATCATCGGTCCATTGTACTTCTGGTTTGACAATGTCAATCACAATCTCAGGAGCATCAGCAGTTGCTCCTGGTGTTCTTTGTACCAGAGTAGGTACGTATGGACCTTTGGTCATTATGGTTATAAGGTAGGGTTCTACACCAACTATGTGAAGAAGCATTCTTTCCTTCCAAGATCCAAAGTCGTCAGGCTCGAATCTTGGAGGAACAGACACGTAACCAAAGTCACGTGTGTTCACAAGAGTTGGTACAGCAGACATGTTCTTGTATTTTAAGAAAGAAATAAGAATTTAGATAAGAAAAGAACAAAATTTAGAAAGAAATAAGTATGCAAACAGATCTTTGTTTCAATGATTTAGAAACAGTGGCTCTGATACCACTTGACAGTCCACGATTTGCACACTTATAATATAATTAATCTAGACAAGAAGGTAAGTAGAAAGTAAAGAACAAGAACAAGAATAAAGTTCAAGTACAAGAAACTATGCAAGTCTAATCATATGTATCATTGATTAAACAGTGAATACATGGTCGATATTACAACTTGTCTTACAAGAAAAATACAAGAACAATATAATTGTTTAGTTTTAGACAAACTAGAAAACTAAAACAATTACAAGAAATAATAAGTGACACACACTTGTGGTGACAAACACAAAGTGTAAATGATGCGGCTGTGTTGCTTTATATAGGGGAGGAATTAGGGCAACACAGCCTTACAATGATAGTGATAGAATGGTGGTTGTCGACTTCTCATTGGCTCGAAGTACTTGGATCCAGGAGCCTTTGTCTTCTTTACCAAAACGGGTATGAAAGAGAAAACCCTTGTTTTGGTTCCAACTGTACCCTTGCCATATAAGGTAATATCCAGTTGGAAGAAACACCATGTGACTCTTGTCTTTACTTGATTTGAATTCTTCCCGCCTTGACTCACAATTTGGAAAGAAACCACCCGCTGACGAGAGTCACTCGCTGATGCTCGCTGACGACACACGTCAGCGACCAAGTCTGGTCAGCGAATCCTTGACTCAACATAACCGTTGTCATCAAACATATATAATGAGTACATAAAAAAAACATATATAACTTTGAAGGATACATTAGTAAATTTGTGACTTTATCTTCCAAATCATACCAAAAATGGCTGGAAAAGTTTTGGATAAAAAAACTCTCACTTTTCCTTTCTTTCACTTTATTTTTTTAAATTTAAACTTCCAAAACTACCCTCCCCCACATAACACACAAACTTGTTTTTTCTCTCTGTCAGAAAAAAAACATACACACACACCAGAATGTGTCTCACCCCCACCCTTATCGCCTCCACCGGAAAACATCATCGTGGGCAACTGGGCATCATCATTGCCAGTCAAATCTTCGCCAGCCAATCACCATCCGTCACCTCCACCGGCACTCACCATCGTCGGCCTTCTTATCGACGACTATTCATCGTTGCCCGCATCATCATCGCTAGATTGGTTATTTACCGGTTATTAGGTGTGTTTTTCCCCTTTTTTACCAGATTAGTTAGTTGAAAGCTTCAGTTCTTTTATTTAGGTTTCACACCTGGCCTCATTGCCACTAACCTCATCACCGCCACCGCCATCACCATCAGTCGCCACTATCACCAAATCGCTACCGCTATCGTCGTCGTAACACACGGACATCCATCTAGTTATATTAATTATCTCAATTGAAAGTTCAATTTTCCACTAGCCCACAATTTCAATTGTTCAAAATGTATAACCTAATTTTAATCTCGTTACATAACACAGACTTATTGCGAGTTTGGTAAACAGAGTTTATATATTCGTATATAAAAGTAATTCAAGACATTTGAATCTACCAAATTTCTTGCAAACAAAATTTGCACGTAAAAATAATTCAAGATGGACAATGATTTCCATATAAATCAAATCCCTGGTAAAATTTGGATGGACTACATTGTTAGGATAAATACCCAACTAAGTTGATTTGTACCAGTGAAATTCATAGACCTCGAAAATTAGGCCAAAGGTCGTTGTATTCACGAGTTAATTACATCTTGAAACCATTAATTGATGTGAAAAAGTAATTGAGAAGGAAAGGAGTAAGTCAAAATGTTACCTCAACAAAATTTACATTCACAGCAAATGGTAGGCTATCTATCTATCTATATATATATATTTTCCAACGTATATTTATAAGTATCTATCTATCTTCTATAATATAACTAAAAGAGGGGGTTGGGGGTACACTTGGCACCCCTAATCCCCCTCCTTTAGCATAATACTCTCTCCTTATTAATCCTCTATTTTTTTTAATATTTATTTAATAAAAAATGCCTACACTTTTTGTTTTTCTTTTTATTATCTAATATATAACTAGAAAAAACCCTCACATATTCTCCCAAAAAAAAACTACCCAAAAAAAACCTACGATCGACTACAAAAGGTTTTTTTATTTATATACTTTGTTCATATTTAATCATTATTATTATTATTTAACATTGAATTCTTATGTTATTGTTATTATTATCTCTTTTAATTTAGTTTGTTGTCCATTATAGGTTCATTATGACTTCTTCTTCAACAACAAAAAATAAGATCACATTCGTTCATCTTGAAAAACTTGAACCAACACATGTTAACCATCATCTACGACTCCGTGTTGTATCTTGAAGATCTTAAGCCAACACATGTTAACCATCATCTACGACTCCGTGTTGTGCATGTATGGACTGTTTCGGAGTGGAACAACCCGAAGAAAATCAAAACGTTCGAGATGGTTTTTGTTGATGAATTGGTATGTATTTTTCAAATTATATACTGTACACTTTTTGTTTCTCTTTTTATTTAACTAAAGTTGGAAAAAAATGGGTAAACTGGAATCAATATTTATATGGACTTAATTTTCATATGTTTTTTCTTTATCTTTCATATTGATTAAGTTCTGATATTGGTCATATTGATGGTTGCTCGAATCATACCGTTACTGTGTAAATTTTTAATTCGTCTATAATCAAAAGTTGTCATCAAGAATCAATTTACTAAGAATATATATAGAGATTTATGAAGCAGAAACTTACCCATCAAGAATTAGTACTTGATCTTCGTACGCAATGCAACTTCTTTATTTTTTAATTATTAATATATGTTTATGTTTTGATAATGAGTATGATTTCGATATGTATGATAGGCCTTCCGAAAGATTAGTTTATTACGCATTACTTCTTCAACTTTTTGCCTTATTTGAATCGTTTTATGTTTTATTTTTAGGTATTTTAATTTTATTCGTATCTATTTAATATACTTGAATTCCAATTTTTTAGCTTTGATTAATATATTTTGAGACTACCCGTCATTAGACAGGCCTGAGCACTAGTAAAAATATATTTTCTGCATATGAAAAAACTAAGAGAGGAATTAATCACTATATATTGCTCGAAAGTAGACTTAGTAAGACTCTCAATTTGTAATTTTAATGACGCTTTTTATTTATAGATTTATGTTGAGTCATGGATTCGCTGAAGATTACTTGCTGAGTCAAGTAGTCGCTGACAGCCTCAGCGAGAAGTTTCATCAGCGAGCCTTCAGCGATCATTATTATCTTCGAGTTAAAGGATAATTTCAATGACTCACCGTCATATGTTGTAAGTCAAATATAGGCGGGAAAATGAAGATAAGAAGACTGGTCCCAAGGACACGTGTTGCAAGATCAAGATGGAGCCATGTGACCTTGTACCAAAATGGTACTAAGGTGTTTCTCTTTCATGCCGTTTTGGGAAAGAAACAAGATGGCAAACAGATGTCTGAAGACCAGTCTTACACACCAATAGATAGTTGACAACCTTCATGTGTCAACATCTATTGGGTTGTCATGTGATGTCTTTTCTCCCATATATAAAGCATCACTTGACCTAGCCGCAAAGTTGTTGGTTCATTCTACAATAGTCACTTAGTGTGTTTTTCTCTCATTGTAGAATTGTATAATTGTTAAGTTTTCGTGTGTGCAAAAACTTAACAATATTTCCTTTCTTTCTTTCTTTGTAAACCAACCATGTATTCACCGTTTAATTAATACTACTTATGATTAAACGTGTTTACTTTCTTGTCTTGCTTTCTTAGTGTAATTTACATTAGTTGTTTAATTACATAATCGTTGCAAACTTGGGACTTTCAGTTGTTATCAGAGCGGTGGTTCGACACACCGAATCTGATCTGAGTAAAAGTTTGCAAGATTATCTTTCTTTCTTTCTGTACTTAATTTTCTGCATCTAAAAACTTTTCTTTAAACTTCTGTCTATTTTTCTTTTCTTACTATTATGTCTTCTGTTCCTTCTCTGGTTAATACCAGAGATTTTGGGTATGTCTCCATCCCACCCAGATTCGATTCACATGATTTCGGATCTTGGAAGAGAGAATGCTCCTACACATCGTAGGAGTTGAACCCTATCTTATGACCATCCTAACCAGAGGGCCATATGTACCGGTTCTGGTTACCAGGACACCGGGAGCCACTGCTGATGCTCCTGAAATTGTCACTGAGCTCATAAAACCAGAAGTACAATGGACAGATGACGAGCGTAGGCTTGTCAATCTGGATGCTCGGTTGAGAAATCGATGACAGGAGGGCTTGTCAATCTGGATGCTCGGTTGAGAAATCTCATTATTACTACCCTTCCTGATGATATAATGAAATCTGTCATCAAACTTTCTTCTTCTAAATTGGTGTGGGATAATCTGTGTACCAGATTCGATGGTACGGCAGATGTTCTTGCTACCAAGAAAATAGATCTGAAACGTGCCTATGAAGGATTCTTCTCTCTCCCTAATGAGAGTCTGGATGGCACGTATAATCTCTTTAAGTGCCTTTTGAATGATATGACAAATGTGGGCATAGAGCATAATACGCTTGAAATATGCTACAAGTTCATTGACGTCTTGCCCATCAAATGGCAAGGCTTAAGGCAAATTCTTAGAACAACTAAGCAACTGAAGGAGCATGACTTAGAGTCACTCTATGGCACTCTTCAATTTGAAGAGAGAGCCCTCGCTCAAACTTTGAGAGCTGAGGCTGAGTCTAAGAGGCATGCTGGTTCATATGCTTCAACTTCTTCTTCTTCTTTATCTAGTGTCTCTAATGTTCATGACCCTCTTGCCCTGGTCTCTGCTGAAGTCAGTCACTGTCCATCTTGACATCAGCAATTCCACCCCCTCTGACATCCAAGATCTTGTCAATGACCTCGATTTTGAGGAGAGACAAGATATGTTCTCGGACTTCATGAACTTTGCTCTTATCGCTGGTAAACGATTTCTAAAAAATGGAATGGTCGTAGGTCGACTCATTTCCAAAAACCAGGTAGACAAGTCTCAAGAAGAATGTTGGAGGTGTGGTCGTAAAGGCCATTACCAAAAGGATTGCAGAGTTTCTATTCCTTCTTTGCAGGCAGCGAAGCCCTCTTCATCATCAGCGAGGCCCTCTTCAGTCAAGCCTGCTGATGAATACAAAAAGAAGTATTATGAGCTTCGTGCCAAGATGGCTGATGTTGAAGAAGCCAAAGCTCCCGCCAAAGGTCTTGTTGCTGAAGAACATGACTGGGCTGATTCCGACGTTTCTGACAGCGAGGACTTTGTTGATGCCATCTGCTTTATGGCACTCGCTGATGACCAGGCGCTGACAAAAGATCAAGTATGCTCCAGTCAGTGGGTCAATGTCACAATCAAGAAAGGTCTCGCTAGGAAAAGAAGTGTGGTATTTGGACAGTGGCTGTTTCATTTGTGTTTTATGGGTGGTTCTTTGTATGCACTTTTTCCTCTGCCTCTGAAGAGGATAAACCTAAAATTCTTGAATCTCTTACTTGTGATATTCAGTACGTCGAATCTATTCGTGCTGATCTTCAGTCTAAACTTAACTCAGTAAGTGCTGAGCTAAGTGATAAGACTGACAAGCTCAAGGATTTGAGAAATGTCCATGTTGAGCTTGAATCCCAAAAGCTTCTCAACCAAACTCTTCAAATCTCAAATGAGAAGCTGAAAAATCAGGTCACTGACCTTGAAAAGATAGTCACCTCCTGGTCTAAAGCCTCTAGGCTTCACGACCAAATCTTCAGCTTGCAGGTTCCTGCTCAAATGAAAGCCATAATCGGTGGTGATTATGAGACTGCTGCGGTCATCACCAATATGTTCAGCGAGAGACCTGCTGCTGAAGAGAGGATTCCTTCCAGTGCTCTTACTTCTCGTGAGGAATTGCTTAAACATTACTTTGTTAAAGGCATGAATGACTATCATTCTGAACTGAATGATGAGTCTCCCTCACCCAGCACTTCCACTTCCTCGTCCCAAGCAGAAACTAGCTCATCAGCTAGCTTTGCTAAGACTGTCTTTCCAAACCATCCCATTATTGACATGATGCCAAATGAGGGTCGTGTTCAATATTCCCCTTCCCAAACATTTGAAGGGAATATTTCAAGTGATGGTTTCAAGCCTCTTGCTCCTAATGTTTTCACTGTTAAGCCCAATGGTGGGTTCATTGTCGAACCCTTTAGAAGGAGCAAGGTCGCTGTCCCATATGACTACAGCACCCCTCAGCGAGCTGTGCCTGTTAGTCAACCCGCTGAGAATTCCGTTCCCTCAGCAGTCGCTGAACGCCCTGCGTCTCAGTCCTCATCTTTTTCTAATACTTCTCCTGCTGGCAGAAAGGCTGTTATGCATGAGCACTTAATGAATAGACGAGCTAAGTTTGCTGATGCTCGTTATCAGCAACCTAATTCTGTCTATGTCCCAAAGGGAACTTTTGTCCCTCAACAAACAAAACCTGTTCAGCAGGTTAGACCTCCTCAGCCAGGAGGTCAGCAAGTTGCTCTAAGTCGTCATAGTTCTCAGCAACCCAGACCTATTCAACAAGTCAGACCTCCTCAGCAGGAGGTCAGCGAGTTGTTCTGAATAATCATGCCCCTTCTTCTTCAAATGCTCAATCTAAGGGCAAGTCCATTCTTGGCCCTGTTCAAAACTCTTCCTGTTCAGTTCAGGAAGAAAAAGGCCCTTTCAGTAGCATCAACTTCTTCCTCTAATCATGAGATTTGTGAGTTGAATAAGCGTGTCAACGACTTGTCCTCACAACTCAAGGAATTTCTGATTCAAAATCAGAAGGCTGGAAGAAAATGCTATTTATGTGGCAAAAGAGGACATCGCTGCTGACTGCAATGACAAAGACTCCAGGAATCCTCCTGAAGTAGTCATTCAGCCAAATCTACCCTCAGCTTCCGCTACTCATCCCTCCTCTGTAATCTCTGAGTGAGCTTCCCCAACTGAATCCAATATCAGCTTGTGTTAAAAAGAAATTTGAGCTTGATTTGTGCAAAAATGGAGTTAGTGTGTGAAAAGGTGTTTGTGTGTGTATGGAGGTTGAAGATGGAGATTAGAGAGAATTAAAGTTGAATGATTGGGATTAATTATGGAAATGGGAAAAGGCTTTCAAATAATGTGTGGAAGGGGGCTATTTATATCATAAATCTAAGTTTCACTAATGCCCCTTCCACCTCTAAAACATTTACATTTTAACACCATTTTAGATTTCTAACATTTTTCCCCTTGGTGTTGAAATGTAATTCATGCATGATATCATCTAAAAATACGAATTTGTTGATGAAGGTCTTCGAAGCTTTCTCATTGTCTTCAAGATCTTCCATCAACCTTGGCTTTACGTCTTTAATCTTCACACTTACCTTAAAAATGTATCTTTAAGTCTTGAACTTCTCAGAGTATGAGCATTGCGGAAACTTGATCTTGGCTCTTTAGATTTGAACATGAAAGCCTCTTCTTGACAATCTTAACTTTGTCACACTTCCCCTTAATTAATGAATCTTCTCTTGAAGCATTTGGACAAACATCTTTTTCATCACAAACTTCCCCTCGATCAAACAATCATATTTGCGTACCACCAACGCTTATGTATAGGGTGTACCCGCGGCGTACCCACCACGTTGGCGATAACTATCTTCAAAGAAAATTTGGGGATCACTTTAGTCAACAATTTATCTTTCTCCCCTCAACTGATAAATTCTTCTTTCAAATAAACTTGTTGGTAGCAAACTTTCTTGCTCAAAAATCATGCCTGACATCTCATCAAACCAAACATTCATCGTCTCTTGAATTGTGTTTGTTCGACGATTATAGATTCGGTAGGCAATTGATGTTTTGGAATAACCAACAAAATATCCTTCATCACCTTTTTTCTCGAACTTTCCAAGATTCTCCCGATCATTCAAAGTGTAACAAACACACCCAAATATGAAAGTAGTTGATGTTGGGTTTGCGTTTGTTAACAACCTCATAAGGAGTCTTTTCGAAACTGATTGATAATGGACCGATTCTGAGTGTGACAGCAGAGTCAACAGCTTCAGCCCACATATTGGATGGTAATTTGGAATAAGCAAGCATTGTCCTTGCTGCTTCACTAGCGATCGATTTCTCCTTTCAACAACACCGTTTTGTTGTGGGGTGCGAACTGCTGAGAATTGATGAGTTATACCTTTGGATTTGCAGAATTCATCAAAAACAGCATTCTTGAATTCAGTACCGTTATCCGAACGGATGTAACGAACTGGAAGTTGAAGATTTACTTGAGTATTGGTGATGAAATCTATCAACATCTGAGTTGTTTCATCTTTGGATGAAAGGAACTTGACCCAAGTATATCTTGAATAATCATCAACAATAACCAAGATGTATTTCTTCCCATTTCGGCTTTGTACTTTCATCGGCCCACAAAGATCCATGTGAAGCAAAT
Organism: Erigeron breviscapus; assembly: GCA_034093135.1. Classification (NCBI taxonomy): domain Eukaryota; kingdom Viridiplantae; phylum Streptophyta; class Magnoliopsida; order Asterales; family Asteraceae; genus Erigeron; species Erigeron breviscapus. Next base: position 3,098,998 of record CM067170.1, on the reverse strand, counting down.
GAAGAGGTGCTAAAGAATTTGGAGATTTCTTCGGTTTATGAGAAACTCTCTTAATCTTCCCAACAGCACAAGAAGGACAAACATGCTCACTTTCATACTTATAGTCAGGTAAGCCTTCAACAAGATGCTTATTGACCAAAGTATTGATAGTTTGGAAATTTAGATGAGAGAGCCTTCTATGCCATAACCAAGAATTCTTTGAAGTAGCCTTTGAAATGAGACAAATATTATCAGTTGGTTGGTTATCATCGAGATTGACGGTAAAAAGGTTATCGTCACGATCACCACAAAGAATATCAACTCCATCTAAGGTTTGGACTTTGCAAAGAGATTTTCGAAAAAGAACTTGAAGATTGTTATCACAGAATTGTCCAACACTGAACAAGTTGTGACTTAATCCTTCAACATAGTGAACTTTCTTGATGATTATTCCATTTCGTTCAATGTCTCCATATCCTAAGATAGGAGCGAAATTGTTGTTTCCAAAGCGAACTGTTCCCATGAATCGTTCAACAAAATTCTTGAGCAAAGATTTATTTCCAGTCATGTGCTTCGAACACCCGGAATCGAGTATCCAAACACAGATGGTTATTTCCTGCAATCAAGGAAATTAACCGTTTTTAGGTACCCACTTGAAGACGGGTCCTTTATGGTTAGTTAAAACAGGCAGGGTATATAACTTAGGAATCGCATTCAAACATGTTTTTGAATCAACATAAGCATTGACAAGCACATTATCAACAAACACATTTGAATAAAAAGTACGAACATTCACATGAGAATTAAAAGTAACATGTCTACGAGCATCAACATCAGTCACACAGGTACGGGAATTAAGATTGTTTACAAACTCACAAGGCCTTGCCTTGGCATTTTCAACATTATTTAACAAAGAAAAATTGTTTTTACTAACATGAACACCCTTCCTCCTATTTACATGCTTTCTCCTCTTTGTTTTCTTCCTTTTCTCAACATCCTTTTGATTACTAGTGATCTTAGGTACTAATGTCTTAGCAACCCATTTAGCACCACTAGTTATACTCTTTCCACCTGTTGAATTGAGATTAAGAAAATTAGAACTAGGAGTTTTAAACACTTCATCTTTTTGGAATCTTTTGGAGGTGAGGAAACTTCTTGCTTCTTTGGTTTATCATGAGAAAACCATCCATATCTATCCCTATATCTAGTTGTACCATTTGATGCATCCTTAGTTAGCGAAACTGTGCTAGACTTAGACATCTTAGGTATAGAACTGGATTGAGAGCTAGATTGAGAAGCATTAGGATAGTCTTTCGGAAGTATCACTTTGGTGTACTTTGTCCTGTGTGGAGTCTCAGCTTGTTCCTTTTTGACATGTTTCACAGGGGTAGCAACAAAAGTTTCTACCTTAATGGTCTTTGGTTCAGTCTTGACGAGTTTGGTCTTAACTCGTTTCTTTGAGTAATATGAAGTTGGAGCTTTGGACAATGGTTTTTGAGTTCCACTTTTGTTTTCACTTTGATTTTGGTAGATTCAATCTTTTTCTCAGTTTCTGAATCAAAAACATATTCTCCCTCCATGAATTTATCAAAATCATCTTTCGTGAAATCTTTTGAAAAAGAAAATTTCAATGGAGATTGATTAATTTCAGATTTAGTTGAAAATTTTGAAAAATCAGGAATCTTGGTGTCCAACTTCACATCATGGTTAGTCTCAGAAATTAGGTCAACTTGAACTGACACATCTTTGGTTTCACAAAAAAATTGAGTAGAAGTATCAACACCTATACTAGCACTAGGCTTAGGGTGAACAACTAACTCATCAACATGTTGCATGTGAAAAACCTATAGAAGTACCATATCAAAACTAAACTATGTGCAAGTTCTTCATTAGAAAAATCAGATTGCACATAATTCTCAGCTATAAATGTAGCAGTATTTTGACAAGTACATTCAAGAGAATCAGTCAAGGTCTGAGTAGAGGTATTGGTAGATGAATCACAAGTAGTTTGTGTAGAATTGTCTACTAAAGCACTTTGGTCAGTTTGAGTAGAAGCAATCTCACAAACTTTCTTAGTATCAACAACAATACATTTATCCTCTGAATTCGGACTTTGAGACTTGAGATGATCAATAACATTTTGTTGAGATTCTACCTTTTGTTGTAAACCTTCTATTTGTTTTTCCAAAAATGTAGTTGGAAAATACATTTTAGTTGGTTTAGGTGGAGTACAGACAGATTCTTGGTTTTGAAAATTTGATTCAATTTCTTCCAATTTGAAAATTGAAGATTCTTTGTTTTGTATGAATCATTTATTGCATCATAATTAACCAAAAAATCTTGTTTAGGTATTCTCTCAACTTCATCAGTCTCAAATTCGTCATCCAATGGACGAATAAATTGTTGTATCATACCAAGTCGTAGGAATTTTTCATCATACAAGGGTTCAATTTCCTCTTTGGCTTTTTGCAATGGTGTGATATTCTCAAATCCAACCCGAGAAGAAGTTCTGTTTTGTCAATTTTTGACTTGTTGAAATAGGCAGTGAAATCAAGAGAGGATTTTGTTCAACTTTATATAACTTTTCTTGATAGAAAAGTATATTCTTTTTAAATTCCTCAACTTGTTTTTCAAGATTCTCAATCTCAATGCCTTTTAAGAAAACAATTATGATTTAAATCAGAAATCTTCCTTTCGAATTCAACATTGTTTGGTTTAGCTTCTTGGAGCTTTTTATTAAGAATATCAACATCCATTTGTCTTGCATTTGCCCGAAGCCATTCATTGGTCTTTTGAATTTCAAGATCTTGATTGGCCTTTTCAAGATTATGAATGGTCTTTTCAAGATTTGACATTTTTGTAATAACTTAGAATCAGGAGAGACATTCAACTCACATTCTTTGACCAACATCTCATCTTTGTATGCTTGAAAATCTTGTTTAATAGCATCATGTTCAAAAAGTAATTTGGAATGTTCTTCCAGAAGTTTTGAAAATTCACTTTTAGAAAATGAAATACTATTTTTCAACTTTTTGTTTTTGTTGGCTAAAGATTGATATGAGTTAAATTTGATAAAGCTAATCTACATGACTCTTTGTCCTTAATCAAAGAAAAAGTAGAGTCGAGATTTACCTCATCATTTGGGTATTCATCATCAGTGCTTTCTTCTTTAAAGACTTTGTTCTTGGCCAACCTTGCCATATAGCAAACATTAGCGGAGAGATCTTGATCTTCATCATCTGTGAGTAACAGCCATTTGTCATCTTCAGCTAGCAATGCATGTCCTGTTTCGACTTGTTTGGCTAACAGCATCTTCTGCTTGTAATACTCATAGTTCCGGACATGGTGGACCACCGCACCCCAGAGAGGTTAATATCCCCCCCCCCCCCCCTGTGGGGTACTCATAATCCCGCTTGCGAGGTTGTTTGCAGTCAACGGCAAAATGTCCAGGAATACCACAATTAGTAGCACTTTTTGTCTGATGCCTTACCCTTCTCAACTGTTTGTTTCTCATATGCTTCCTTCTTTTCACCATACCTTGATCCATTAGCTTCACCTTGCTCATTACTCCTTGGATGATAGTGTTCCTTCTTGGGAAATGCACTTGTAGAAGAAGTGCGGAGATTGTTGTTTGTTGGCCCGCTTTGTAAAATTTCCTCTTGAAATGCTTTGTTACCGCGGCAAGAGCTTGATATAGTTCATCTGAAACACCATCTCTTGTAGCCATCAGATCATCTCCCTCCTCATCAGACGAAGAAACAACTACCATTTGCCTCTTAAGAGCTTCAGAAATCTTCTTCTCAACTATCAATGCCAAAGGATAAGAAGATACAACTTCTGGCATTTTGTTTGATGAAGCTTTGTTTAGGACTTGGTTTTCATTGAGTTTGAAGGATTCATAAAGAGTATGAATGGTGAACTTGGTCAGATTTTGATGTTGCTTGATCTGGGTTCCAAAATCTTCCCATTCTGGACCAAGAGCTTTGATGAATTTGATGTTTAGCTCAATCTCTGTTTTCTTGACATTGTTCTTCCTCAGCTCATTTATGACATTGCAGAATCTGTAGTAGACAGCTTCAAGAGTTTCATTAGGCAATTTCGCGAAGTTGTCAAACTCAGTCAAAATATTGTCAATCTTATCGTCGAAGTCACGTCAGCTCCTTCCATCTGTCTAGCCACCTCCTCCCATATCTCCTTGGCCGTATCATAAGAATCAACAGAGCCATAGATTTCATCCGGTAGAGCTTTGTATAAGCATGACCTAGCTCTGTTATCTGCAGCTGTTCGATCTTTTTGTTCAGCATTCAAAAGATCAGGAGTTAGAATTATTGCTTCAGTAGTGGGATGGCGATGAACGGCAAGTCCATTAAGGATGGAATCTTTCATCATATGACCATTTGTTTGACTTTCCACATAGTCCATTAATCTTTTCTTCCATAGTCCATAGGAACCACGGTAGAGAACTGGAGGTCTTGTATCTGAACCCAATGCCAATGCTTCACGAGAAGCCATTAGAGATTGATTTGATTTGAAAAATTGAATGAATTAAGAATTGAAGAAACAGAAAATGAAACGATCTTGAGAAGATCGTCTTGGGTGAGATCGTTTTGTGTAAGATCGTCTTGAGCAAGATCGTCCTAGGTGAGATCGTCCTAGGTGAGATCGTTCTAGGATTTTGATGAAATTTGGTTAAGTCTTGAAATTGAAACGATCTTGAAATGAAACGGTCTTGAAATGAAATGACTTTGAACTAATTGATTTTGGATAAAACGATCTTGAATTGAAATGAATTTGGATTGAAATGATTCAAGGAACTGGGACGATCTTGGTTGAAGATCGTCTTAAGTTCAGAGGAAATGGGACGATCTTGGTGAAGATCGTCTTAGCTTCAGAATGATGAGACGATCTTGGTGAAGATCGTCTTGTTCTTCTTTCCAAGAATTTGAATTGACCAAACCAATCCTTCTGGATTAGTTAGCCACAATCAAACACTTCACAACACAACCACTTGTCAAGACGATCTTGAGGAGATCGTCCTACAAGCCACTAAGCACTGGTATGAAAATTAAAATTTCAAAGACTAAGACGATCTTAGGAAGATCGTCCTAGTGAAGATCGTTTTGAAGTCATCTTCTTCATCTCATCAGTTTTCCATAAAAACTCCATTAATAACTTTAAAAGCTTCGGTTTCTTTTGAATTACTGGGAGTTAGATCACAAAATCACTTGCAAACTGATTGTAATTACGTCCGCAACAAATTTACGAACAAAATTCAACACAAAACACAACAGATTCAAATCCCTCAAATTCGCGCCAAACACAAAATTCAATCTCGAGAATTAGATTGAATTGAAACTTGAAACTTGACAGGATTATGTTTTCAACAACCACGAATCTATTGGTGAACAAATAACTGTGATTTTATGTGATTTGAAGTGTGAATTTTGATGAACCAGTAGGTGAAAAATACGAACAAAAATTGTAAATAATTTTGATTTTTGATGAATTTGTGTTTTTTTGTATGAAACTGGCTGATTGGTATTAATGAGTGTGTAAAGAAAAGTTATCAAAGGTTATGTGTAAGTTATGATCTCTAAGGTATGAGAGGGCTATTTATAGTCTAATTATACAATTATGCTAATTGTCACAATTAGCCCCTCAACCTTAGTAATCATTTATCTATGAATTAACAACAAGAAATTCCTCTAATCTAGATTACAATTTATCACTATTTTTGGATTTCTAACATTCTCCCCCTTAGTGAGACATTGTAATTAAGTACGTGTTATATTGTCTTGTAGGAATGAATTTGATGAGCCCGGTGGTGAAGACAATTGGTGTGTTGAAACAAGTCTTCAAAGCTTTCTCATTTGTCTTTGGAGAACTTGATTTCAGCTCCCCCAGCTGAATCCAATATCAGCTTGGGTGAAGATGTTGTTCTCACTAATGACAACATTGCTGAATACATTGCCGCTCAGCGAATCTCCTTTCCCCAGTCTCATGAAATCATTACCAATGGTAGTGATAGTATACTGGCTGAATATGGGGAAAACAGCCAAGTCACTAACATGGTTGTTCTAAACACTGGAAGCTCTGTCACTTTTACCTCTGAAGATCAATTCTTCACACGAGAGATTACTCATGACATGCTTCCTGCTCATCAGCTGGTTGATTTCCCAGTTGATCAAATGCTGATCCTAGAGCCCCTCTTCCTCTCGTTTCAAATGATGATGACTTTGCTCATCTTCCTCTCACATCCTCTGCTGATGATACTATCAGCGAGGATGCTCATGATTCATCCTAAATCCTTCTTATGTTATCCTGCAGGCCTCGCTAGGAAAAGAAGTGTGGTATTTGGACAGTGGCTGTTCAAAACACATGACTGGATCCAAGGACCTGCTGGATAACTTCGTGGAGACCGATGGTCCCACAGTTGTGTTTGGTGACAATTCTACTGGCCAAACTGAAGGATATGGGTCTCTCTCCAATGGGCTGATCAAATTCACTAAGGTTGCTTATGTGAATGGATTGAAACACAATCTGATCAGCATCAGTCAATTGTGCGATGCAGACTACAAGGTTATCCTTGATAACCATCAAGGCACAGTGATCAATGTCAATAAAGAAGTGGTCTTGGTCGCTCCAAGAAAAAGGGATATCTACTTGGTAGATTTCACTCCTGTCAAAACTGACAGCGAGAACTGCTTCTTCTCAAAATCTGCTTCTCAAATCAACTGGTTATGGCACAAGCGTATGTCGCATGTGAACTTCAAAACCATAAACTCTTTGGCCAAGAAAAATCTAGTTCGAGGCCTTCCTCCTCTCACTTATGAGAAGGACAGGCTCTGTGGTGCCTGTGAAAAAGGTAAAAGCCACCGAGCCACCTTCAAAACCAAACAGGCCAACTCTATCAGTGGCTGTTTCCATCTACTTCACATGGATCCTAAATGATAAGGATCATTTAGGAAAGTTTGATCCCAAAGCTGATGATGGCTACTTTCTGGGATATTCTTCTATAAGCAAAGCTTTCAGAGTTTTCAATACTCGCACTCAAAAAGTAGATGAATCAATTCATGTTACTTTTGATGAAAGTTGTTCAGCTTTAGGTGATCTCTCAAATGAGTCATCTGCTGAAGTAATTCTCAGCGATCTATCTGACTCGTCTGAAGTATCAGCGACACATCATGATGTTGCTGAACAACCTATCGCTGAGTCTCCAAGTCCTTCACCAAATGATGAGTACATTGCTGCTCACATTTATTCTATAGATCCAGTTGAGCCTTCTTCGAACAGTTAATGCCACTTCCATTAATGTTCCTCTCTCAACTGAACCTCAAGATGCTGACGGTGCCGCTGAGGAAACATTTCATGATGCCTCAACGAATCCTCTTTCAGGAGACACTGAGGATGACACTCTCAGCAAGAGGTACCCACTGTTCTCAGTGACCCTCCTGTCAGCAACCCTGAACCCTTGCTAACCATTGATCTCTCCTCCTATACTCCCACTCCTAGTGAAACTACCACCACAGTATCCGCTATGAATCATTCTTCTATTCACACACCAGCACTCAAATGGACTGCTGATCACCCTCTTGACCATGTGATTGGTAATCCACACAATGGTGTCCAAACTCGCTCAGCGACAAGTAATACTTGTCTCTATGTCAATTTTCTTTCTCAAATTGTGTCTGCCAATATTGGTGAAGCCATGGCTGATCCCTCATGGGTGGAAGCCATGCAAGAAGAACTAACACAATTTGAAAGACAACATGTTTGGTTCCTTGTTCCTTCTCCCTATAAAGAACCCATTGGCACTCGATGGGTTTATAGGAATAAGATGGATGAAACTGGTGTGGTCATCAGAAACAAGGCAAGACTGGTTGCTCAAGGTTATACTCAAGCTGAAGGCATTGATTATGACGAGACCTTTGCTCCAGTCGCTCGTCTTGAAGCCATTCGTCTCTTTCTCACTCATCCTGTTTACAAAGGCTTCATTGTCTATCAAATGGACGTCAAGAGTGCCTTCTTAAATGGTGCTCTTGATGAAGAAGTCTATGTTAAGCAGCCTCCTGGATTTGAGGATCCAAAGCATCCTCACTATGTTACAAGCTAAATAAAGCTTTATATGGTCTTAAACAAGCTCTAGAGCTTGGTATGACACATTGTCTACCTTCCTTCTTGACCATGGCTTTCGTAGGGGAACCATTGACAGCACCCTCTTTATCTACAAGCATAAGGGTGATGTTCTGTATGTGCAGATTTATGTCGATGACATTATCTTTGGTTCCCTATCCACCAAAATCTGTCGAAAGTTCAGTTCTCTTATGTCTAGCACTTTCGAAATGAGTATGATGGGTGAATTAACCTTCTTTTTGGGGTTACAAATCAAGCAGCTTCCCACTGGAATATTTATCAATCAAGAAAAATATATTCGGGATATGTTGCATAAATTTGACTTCACCCATGTCACTCCAAAGGGAACTCAATGTCCCCTCCTAATAATCTTCACGCTGACCCTGATGGTAAGTATGTGAATCCTACTTACTATCGTGGCATGATTGGGTCACTCATGTATCTCACAGCGAGTCGCCCAGACATCATGTTTGCCACATGTCTCTGTGCTCGCTATCAAGCTTCTCCTAGGGAATCTCATCTCCTCGCTGTGAAGCGTATCTTCAAATATCTCAAGGGTACACCCACGCTGGGTCTTTGGTACCCAAAAGACTCCAACTTCGAGTTAGTTGGATATTCTGACTCCGACTATGCTGGTTGCATGCTTGATCGCAAAAGCACCAGTGGAGGATGTCAACTGTTGGGGGGGAAGCTGACTAGTTGGACTAGTAAAAAGCAACACACAGTTTCCATCTCCACAGCTGAGGCAGAATATGTCTCTGCAGCGAGCTGTTGTGCCCAAATGCTATGGATGAAACATCAGCTTGCTGACTATGATTTGAATACTCTAAAATTCCAATCATGTGTGATAATACAAGTGCTATTGCTATTACACACATAACCCAGTTCAACATTCCAAAACTAAGCATATTGATATTCGATATCACTTTATTCGTGATCATGTCATGAAAGGTGACATTGAGATCTACTTCATTCCAACTGATGATCAACTAGTTGACATCTTTACTAAACCATTGGATGAAACTAGATTCAAACTACTTGTTAGCAAGTTAGGAAACTTGAATGGGGAATCAGCGACATGACTTGTCATGTATGCTAATTCAGCGAGCTTAAGTCAGTCTTACTCTCTGATCTCAAAGCAATGAAGAGCTTAAAGTCTTCATCTAGTCCAATAGCAAACGGCTATTGGTAAAGACTTATAAAATACGTTGATCCCTGTTGCTTTGGGAAAAAGCAAATAATAGCAATGAAGAGCTAAAAGTCTTCATCTAGTCCAATAGCAAACGGTTATTGGTAAAGACTTATAAAATCCGTTGATCCCTGTTGCTTTGGGAAAAAGCAAATAATAGCAATGAAGAACTAAAAGTCTTCATCTAGTCCAATAGCAAACGGTTATTGGTAAAGACTTATAAAATCCGTTGATCCCTGTTGCTTTGGGAAAAAGCAAAATAAAGCAATGGAGAGCTGAAAGTCTTCATCTAGTCCAGTAGCAAACGGCTCTGGTAAAGACTTATCAAATCCGTTGATGGCTGACAGTTTGCCAAAAACTGTAGTCAGCGACCAACGTTAGTTGTGAAGTCGCTGACAAAAACTTAAACATGCTGAGCATCCTTCAGCATGTAATCTTTCCAAATATCCTTCTTAAGAAATTAAAATTCTCAATTAATAAAACATAGGATATTTTCAAAACTAAGTGTTTTCAAAGTAACTATGTGGGTGACGTGGCAAAATCTTGAACCACATGTTTTATATATTCAAACTGAAAGGTCACCTCGATTTTTGCCCTGATCACGTCATTTGTCTGAATGTGACAGTCTGACTGACAGGTTACGACTGCTCAATACGGCGCACACTCAAGTATTTTTTTTTGGATAAAATTTCTTTTCCTTTATTTATGTACGTATCGTATGCGTATATATGTATATATACAAAATAGTTGTTGATTACAACTGTTCCACAGCCTGAAAAAGAGGAGAGAGAAATCATGTTGTAAAATCGTGGCCCACAACCATACCCTATATATACAACCTCACTCTCACAACCTTATTTTCACGCTTCCTTATAATTATTCACTTTCTCTCAAATCAAATATCTCTCTCCATCTGTTCATCCTCTTTCATAAATCTCCTTCATCTTCTTCCAACAAAAATCAATGGCATCCTCCTCTGATATTCCTCAAAATGTTGAGATCCCTCCTTCTTCCTCTACCGCCGCCGTACAAAACCCACCGGTTCCTGAACCACAAGTTCAGGAACAAGTTCATATCTCTTATCTTAATTCACCAGTTTTCACTCCTATAAATATCACAAAATCATCCAAAGTGAATTTCTCTGCTTTCCAAATTTTTGTGAAATCCAATAATCATATTGGCACATCTAAGTTGCCAAAAGATTCTAAGGGGTACAAGCCCATGTTGGACTTTATCCATGCTTCTCCTGCCAGTCATTGTATTATGGGAGATCCGGAGAAGATTTTTGTTCATCTTCTCCGAGAGTTCTGGTGGACTTGTGAATATAATGATGAAACGAAGTCCATCACTGGCGCTGTTAGACAAGGGGCGAAATCAATAACTATTACTCCGGCGTCTCTTCGCCAAACCCTAAGATTTCCCCAAGAGACAAATGAAAACAAGTTTGTAGAGGCTGTTGGTGAAAATGAATGGAAGGAGTGGTTACATTCCATTGGCTATAATTATAACTTGAAAACTCCTCCAACAATTCCAAGCAACCCCTTGAAGCAGAATCTTCCCGGGATCTGGAGAGTTTTGTTCACCCATGTAATTCAGTGCATGGGTGGTAATTCTGGATCATATAATCAAGCATCATCTACCTCGATGCCGATTATTCATGCCCTCGCTGAAGGGAGATTTGTAGATTTTGGGAAGATGATTTTCAATGATATGAAGAACAAGGTCAGTATGAACAATAGATCACATACAGTGCCTTTTGTAAGAATTTTCTCTCTTATCTTCAAAGAGGCACTGAGTGAAGAATATGTGTTACCAAACGCTGCCACAATTCTTATAGCGAGAGTGGGCAACAACATCTACAAGCATCCCGCTGAGCATCTTGTTGCTCGCTCCACTCATATAAAAGAGGTACTCTTCTCTCTTAATTCTTCTTTATACCCGAAAGACAGCGACTGGGAGGCAGCACTTCTTTCTGATGAAGTGGCTGATACAGTCGCTGTGGATGCTCAAATGCCTTTAGAGGCTGGCTCACTGGTAAACCCCCCAGCGACCTCCAAAGCCTCCAAAAAGACCAAAGCAAAATCTAAGGCAGCATCCTCAACACAAACTTCACAATCTTCACCCTCCGCTGACGTCCCAAAACGTAAGCGGAGTGTACCAAAGGGCCAACCCAAGGTTAGGAAGTCCTCACTGCCCAAGGACGATAGTACCCAGGCCACCCCATCAGCAGCCTCCCAACAGGCTGCTGACGAGACAAATGGGAACAGCGGGCAGCCACCTCAAACTTCTGTAGGCGAGGTTGGTGAAGATATTGGGTCACCCCAGCCCACTAGAGGTCAAAGTCCAAACTCCTCCCCCAAATAATTCCCCTTCTTCTCAATTACCCTCTGAGTCATTGACAGCAGCCAGATCACAGGTGATGCTAGAGTCAACACATTCTACGGCCGATGATGTCTTGGTGGAACAACACACTGAGACTGAGGCACAAGGTTCCCTTACCCCTCCTTCTTCTATTGTCTTGGAAACTGTCTGTGCAGGGACTGAGACAAATATCTTATCAAGTGAAATGGAAACTGATGAAGATCTGGGCAGCGAGTTTGACCTCCAAGATAATGATGTTGAAATCACACTCGCTGTCGCAGAAGAAAGTGAAGAAGAGGCTTATGTAAGTGGTTTCTTAGATGAAGACTTGGGATATATGTTGATCTCCCTCTCCTACAGAATCTGAGGTTATCCCAGAGTTGTTAGCCGATATGCCTCCTCCACCATGCTACTCTCAAAGACCCACAGCTTCTCATGAACAAGTTGGTTTTTATGGAGACTATGTGCCTGAAGCGAATGATGCTGAGCTTCAGCGAAGGGTGGAATTATGTCACCTTCAAAGAATAAGGCCAGCTGTTTATGTTGAGGTGGAAGAAGTTGATGATGAAATAATCATGGAAGTGCCACCATTGCACCACCCAGGATTTTTTCAGGGTTCCTTGCTCCAAGTATCCTGTCTCTCTAAAGGATCTCAAGGTCCCTTCTGCTGATGAAGAACTCACCACTGCTTTTCACTGCTGTTAATGTCCCTGGCCTTGACTATGTTGAGACTTGTCAATTGCACGAATTGTTGCGAAGAGTGCAAATCTGCCAGAGCCAAGGCAATAAACATGGGTACTTGTATGCTTGGCTGGTAGACCAAGTAGCTCAGGTTCATATTGAGGCTCATGAAAACTTTCTAAAGTTGATAGCTGGAAATGTTGACTTGACTGATGAGCTAGCTGAGCTCAAAGGTATGGTGTTTGGGATCACCAAGAATCAAGTCACCCACACAAAGTCAAATGAGCAGTTGTTTAGAAGAAATCAAACCTTGCTGAATGCAAGCATGAAGAAGGTCAGCACCTCTAATTCTGCCATCTCTGCCTCATTGGACAAGCTGAAAAATGAAGTTTCTGAGTCAGCTCTTAAAGAAGTTGTGCCAGCACTTCTTGAACTCTCCCAAACAAACATTCTCTTCACCGCCCATCTTCGCCAACTCTACAATAAAATTTCTTTCTCTTCTACATCTCAAGATGATTTCCACACTTCCATCACTCAAGAACTCGATTCTCTCAAGAACAAACTTTTTCTCTCAAACTCCTTTTCAAGTTGCTGTTGACAAGAAGCTACTTGATGAATCTGTCACCAGGACAAAGAAACTTGAAGAGGAGGTTGCTGGTCTTAAAGGAATGATAGCTAAAATGTTGGGCCTCCTCAAAAAGGGTAATGTGTAAGTAGCTCGTACCTCAGCTGCTTCCAAGGGGAGAAAAATGCTGAGGACCCAACACAAAAATCCAAGCCAGCTTAGAAGGTTGTAGAACCGGCAGCTGTGAATGTAAATGTTGAAAATGCTCCCCAAGTTCCCCCCACTGAAACTGGCAATGCTGAGAAGGTTAGTAAACCGGCAGCTAATGTTGAGGGGGAGCAAACCTTGAACGTCACTAAAGAAGCTGAGAAGGTTGTTGCTGAGAATGTGCCAGCAAAACCAATAAATGTTTCTATCTTCAAGCCAACTGCTGAGTTCCACGCTGCCCTTGAAAAGAGATATGCTGATAAGGGTAAAGCAACAGTGGTTACTCAAAGCAAGCCACCAAAAGTTCCCACTTCAGCAAGGGAACAACAAGAAAAGTTAATGTCTGGAGCCTTTCCCAAATCCACAACTTCTACTGCTGAACTGTCTCCTGAGGAAGTTGTTCGTCAAACATGAACGGTTAAGTAAGAAAAAAGAAGAGGAGCTGTCTCAGAAGTTTATAAGTGAGCAAATTGTTGGTGATGAACTTAAAGATGCTGATGATGAGACAAAGAGGTTGGCTCAGCAATCTGGTGGATTGGCAGTCTTAAAAAAGAATGAAGAAAAGTTCTTTGCCAAAAGAATGAAAACTTTTGAAGAAGGTCAGGCGACCTATCTTGAATCAAGAGAGGTAAGGAAAAGGAAAGAAGAGATCACGTCGGTCAGGGTCTCGCTAACCCAACAAGGGATGAATCTTTCCCTACAAAGAAAAGGAGTGCCCAAGTTATATACGCTGAAAAATGTTACGAAGGATACACTTGGGCCAACTGAATGGATCGAAATTTACAAGCTGATCAAGGACAAGACAGCTGTAAGTTATGAACCGCTGATAAAGATGGCAGGTGAGCAGATAAAACATATTCGCAAAATGGAACAAAAATACAAAGTCAAAGACTCTCTGCTCAGCGCTGCAAGAACATCCATATCCTCCTCCTCCTCCTCAGCAACCAAGAAGTGGTGTGAGGAGAACAGCTTCTGGTCAAGTGATGTCTCAGCGTCCCTTCATTCTCAGAGCTGTTCCAAAGACTGATATAGATGAGGAGCCTCTGCTGAATCTAAAAAGCCTTCCAGGACCCTCTTTATGGATGGAGCTTATGATGACAAGCTGGGAGGTTTCTGCTTTTGCAATGTCCATGGTCATGAACTCTTCTTCAGGACCAATGAAATTGGAATTGCCCCCTCTACTTTTCTTTTGAAAATAAGAAAGTATTGTGCTCAGTCGTCCAACAATCCCGAATTTATAAAACTAATTGATCAAGAGCTGCTGAAACCTGAAAGACAACAAGACAGAGCTTTCATCGAGGCCAAGCAAGAGTCGCAATGGGATTAAGGAGACTTGTAACCTTTGTAATGCTGTTTTTATTGTAAAGTTGTTTGTCAAATAAATAAGATCAGCATTCCTTCATTTCTATCTATTGTACTTCTAAGAAGTAACTTATACTCAGCTAAGTCTCCTCAGCGAATAGGGGGAGATTGTTGAGTCATGGATTCGCTGAAGATTACTTGCTGAGTCAAGTAGTCGCTGACAGCCTCGGCGAGAAGTTTCATCAGCGAGCCTTCAGCGATCATTATTATCTTCGAGTTAAAGGATAAGTTCAATGACTCACCTATGTTGTAAGTCAAATATGGGCGGGAAGATGAAGATAAGAAGGCTGGTCCCCAAGGACACGTGTTGATAGATCAAGAATGAAGACATGTGACCTTGTACCAAAATGGTACTAAGGTGTTTCTCTTTCATGCCGTTTTGGGGAAGAAACAAGATGGCAAACAGAGATGTCTGAAGACCAGTCTTACACACCAATAGATAGTTGACAACCTTCATGTGTCAACATCTATTGGGTTGTCATGTGATGTCTTTTCTCCCCTATATAAAGCATCACTTGACCTAGCCGCAAAGTTGTTGGTTCATTCTACAATAGTCACTTAGTGTGTTTTTATCTCATTGTAGAATTGTAGAATTGTAAGTTTTCGTGTGTGCAAAAACTTAACAATATTTCTTTCTTTTTTCTTTGTAAACCAACCATGTATTCACCGTTTAATTAATACTACTTATGATTAAACGTGTTTACTTTCTTGTCTTGCTTTCTTAGTGTAATTTACATTAGTTGTTTAATTACATAATCGTTGCAAACTTGGGACTTTCAATTTCAATAAAATTAGAATTAAATTTCATTCCTTAATGTATTTGATTGTAAGAAAATGAAAGAATTTCATTCCATAGGAATGTACATAAACATTCTTTCATTCCAAGGAATCTCCATTCCTTAAGGGTCTTGGATGGATTTTTATCATTTTTACTCTATTGAACTCTTATAAACAATAAGTCATTTTTCAAATCTGCTCTTCAAATTCCAATTTTTTTAAAATTTCATTCCTAAATAAAAAGAAAAACATTTAGAAAGTTAAAAGTGACTAAAACTTAAAATAAAGATGATTAACTAAGCATCAAACATCAAATTGTCCCGTGCAAATTTTTGGTGTGAGTGATGAGGTAGATGATGTCAATCTTTAGTTAATTATTTGTGAGGACGGATGATGATGGATGGTCGGTTGGTCCCAGTGATAAATAAGAAATAGATGGCTTAGATTGTATCTTTTCGAAACCGAGGTTGTTGGGTATCTCTATAGCCACCTTTTAATTTCTAAAAACATCTCTTAAAAGAAGCGACTCCTCAAGGGTAAAAGGAGCGAATTTCACCCCATTTGGGTGAAGCGCACTCTACATTTGATTGGATGGATTTTATGGGGAGTAAGTTGAGCGACGGAGGGCAAAGGGGCAAACACAACAACACCCTTATTGAAAAGGGGTTGTGTAGCAAACACAAATTGTGAGAATATTCCAATATATTTATACGGCCTCATATTTATAAACCTTTAGGGTCGCACACGAAGAATGGGGATGACTTAGTTGAACTTCATATAAATAACAAAATAGCCATTATTAATGATAATAACTAGAAGTTTCTAAAAATAGTTTTTGAAAAGTTTCCAAACATAGATTTGGAAATGACGAGCGAGTCGGAACCGCGAATCGGGTCGAAAACGGGATCGGACATTAAGCACCATGAGTCGACCCATGGGTCGACAAAGTCTACCCATGGGGTCCCACATAGGTCGGCGCCGAGCAAAGAGAAAGGAGGGGGGAAAAGAAAAATTAATGGAATTATTCTTTATCCCACATTGATTGAAAGAAGGAAACCTAAGGGTTTTCTATGGCTATATGAAGAACCCTCATTCCTTCTTGCACCAAATATCTCTTTTTTTGGGAGTTCGACATCTACCATGTAGATGGAGAGCAAACCAACTAGTTATTCATATGGTGGGTATTTTGTTATAACTTGGAGTTATAGCTAGCACTTAGCTAAATGCCGAAGATCCGTTCGTGTGTACGAGACTAGAGAGGAGTTCTATACTTGGGCTCTAGTACGTGACGGAGTTCTCATCTCCGTATTTCTACAAAGTGGTTAGGTTTCTTTCTTTGTCTACTTATTTATTAGTTGGTTATATTGAATTAGATTTGCTTGGCTCTCCTTCCACTTTTGAAACCTTGTTTGCTGAAATCGTTTAAAAATGTCGAATTCTTGGATTAAGAATACAGATGTTATTGAAAATGGAAGAAAAACTTTAACTTAATGCAAAAAATGAATGAATGAATGCATGAATGAAGTATATATATATTTCCTGAATTTTGTTCTGTTTTTAATATGTCTCAAACATTAAGAGATGCAGCTTTTAATCCCTATTGGTTTAATCAGTGAGGCTTGAGATTACTTTTCTAGTTAATTTCTTCCTTTAAGATATATTTAGGAACACTTCTTCAAAAGCGTACACTCTTGCGGTATATATAAAAAGCGCAATCACAACGTTTTCAAAACAATGTACGTCAATTCAGCATCATAGTATTGCGTATATCATTATTGTTGTGTATATTTCAATTCGGTACCACATAAGTGAATGATGTTTTCTTCAAGATGAACTATAAATTGCCGGAACAAATTCAAGTACATTGGTCAAGTTTCAACATTATATCTACAAGTAATTAACTGTCAATAATACACGAGATCACATCAAAAGTTTGCTATTCTGAATTTATATACTGTATTATTGACTATGATGATTCTAAGAAGGGAAGTGAATATGAAAAAAAAAATTATTAAATTCTTGAAACACTTATAGAAATGTATATATGTAAGGAACGGATCATATTCCTTTTATTCTTAAATCATTAAAAAAAACCCTTGCTATTCAAGAACAATGGACCTTTCATATCTAATGATACTTAGCCCTTGCATCTTATTGGCTTCCACCTAGTGAGTGCTGATTATTAGCACTCAGTAGGGGATGGTAGTAGTGATTGTTGGCCTAGAACTTGGCTTACCACCATCACCAGGGGATTGTTGTACGTCCCGGCTTGTTGGAGGTGAGTCAATACCACCTTTAGAGTGTGGTTTTATGCGTTGGGTTGGATGTGGTACCGAACCGAGAGGTGCTGGCTTTTTGTGTATGGAATGAGGAAGAGGACACTTCCAATAGCACATGCATGCTTTCTCTTTGGTACAATCGAAATGATTTGCTTTCCTCGATCCTAAACAGGTTGTGTTGCACACTGATTTGTCTTGTGGATCCTTGCACAATCCATCATGTTTCTCGATTTTGCATATATTTTGACCCTGGGCCTTTATTTCTGTTCATTAAGTTAGTTAACTCAGATATCAAGTAGATAATAATCTAAAATAATCATGATATCTAAAATAATACATTACATACTTCGTCCATCTCATAATAAGTGTTTTATTTTGAAACTTTGAACTCTTTCTTTTTCAACGTTGACCTAATTTGTGCTATATAATACTCGATGTAAATTATATAAATGGATTCTGTTTTAAATGTATTTTCATCTATATCAATTTATTAACACAAACATAAATATTTAATTTCAAATTTAAAAACATCTAACACAAAAAAATTATTTAAGTTCAAATTTTAAAAAAAAGGACTTAAAATGGACAAAAACAAGAAATTTTGTAATAGGATGGATTGAGTATTTATTTTAAAGTTCAAATCATATGTGTTGGGTTATATAACAAATTATCAAATTAAATCACAAAGCACGCAGCGGAAGATTAAACTATGCAACTAATTAATTAACCAAGGAAGAAAATATGTACCTTTACTTGAAGATAATAAAGCAAGAAACTTTATGAGGATTTGAAGTAAATCCCTCTACGTTTGCACACACGACACACGGATGTACATATGCTAGTACTTGATCACGAACACTTGGCTTTCTCTTCTTGATTTGTCGAACAACTTAAACCGAAAATCCCTTTAGGGATTGCTTGCTACGGCCGAAAGAAGAGAAGAAGGAGGAGAGAATTGTGAGGGTTTTTCTTTTCTTGTAATTGTATATTTTTAAAACCCCTTAACCTAAGCCTTGTATTTATAGGTATAGATTAGGGTTGATTTACTTGGAAAATAAGCTAGGATTAGGGTTTAAAACCCTATGCCAAAACCGGCCCCCTCCAAAAGAGGTTCTAGAATTCTCCTTTCAAATTACAAGAAGGGTATCGTTGCATACGTGATTGAAGGTCACGCTTGGGATAGGCATGTTTGCTTATTCATACATTTGGCACTTGCATTGATACGCATATCATTTGTGCATCTTCATTACACTCTCATTTCTTTTGTGTAATCTTGTTGTTGGACGATATTGTGTTGCTTAGAGGCTCACTGTAAGTCATGTCTAGCCTCTATTCTTATATTGTGATTATTGATGTTGGTTCTTACGAACCATTACTACGAACTCACCAACCTTGTGTTGACTATGCTTAGTACACTTTTCAGGTAATCAGGTACTCCCCGGGCGTGGAGTTTAGTTGCTTGCTTGCTTGCTGTCTAACCCGGACTTGGACCTCATGGATCAAGGATCCATTGACCCTCCTTTTGCATTATACTTAGGATCGTTTGCCATCTTGGATGTATTATGTTAACTTTGATGGCTATTTGCTCCTGTTGTTTTGATACTTGCTTCGTTATGTTTTGGATTCACCGAATCTATATTTGCATTTAGATTGTTCTATTGTAATTCCACCTGGTGCTATGTGTTTTCCGTGATATTCTGAGCCGCGGCTTGGGGTGTTACAGAATGGTGGCCCATGCGTGGTCGTAGAGAATTAGGCGGTTTGACCTAGACTACGGCTTAAGTTAAAACTCTTCATATAGCATGCATGGTTAGGAAATTCGTGTGCAATATGAATTTTGTAAATCCCCGTGTGAGTTCGTAGTTAAGACCATTTGTGTGATAGCTTGAATTCAACGTGATGAATATGGTTACTATGATTTTTTGTTGTTATTTGTTGAAGCTAATGTGACGAGTTAGGGCAAAATGAAGGGATGCCATTAACTTAGTATAA
>CM067170.1:3041814-3078473 GCA_034093135.1 Erigeron breviscapus | reverse complement strand
TTATTACATTCAACCGGACATACACTTTAAGTATAGTTTTATGGATTTTTAAATTTTGGCACCCCATAATGTTACTTTGACCCAATAGCAAAGCCTCATTATGTTTTATACTGACATGATACAATAAAAAGAGTTAGGGATTTCACTTACATTTTAATACGAGTAATATAAAAACTGAAGTAGAAGTTCAGAAGGCAACTTTTTTGAGGAATTATTTGGGGTTTGGCGGTGTGTGTATAGACTGGTTAAGGGAATGAATATCACCAGGCACCTCAACACGTGAGCGACGGTTCTTTTCTAGTTCAAGATTAAACTTTAATTTCATCTATGATGATTTTTCATTTGTAGTTTTTTCATGAATTCAAGGTTTAACAATTTAATTGGTATTTCTCTGTTTTTGTTTTATTTCCTACTTTATTATTTATGTTTATAGTTTATTATTAAATTTAGAATTATTTTGGGCGTTTTAAATTAAACTAGTACCAACCCTTAGTTTCGAACTCAAGCCATGGTCTTATAAGTGAAACTCACTATACCAGTAGTTATACAAGAGGGTTGGTTTATAGTTTATTAAAAATAATTATTGTTTAAAAATATGGTGGCATCTTTAATACGTTATTATCATAATTAAGATAAACAACTTATATTTTATTTATAAAGACGTTATATATATAATTATACTATGTAGTATATACAAATGTCGGACTCTTACAAGTCGAGTCACGAGTCAAAACTCATGTTTTCGAGTTGAGTCAAAAGTTACGAGTTGACAACTATGTTTATTCGTACTCGTAATTGATAAACCTTTTGGCATCCCCCACTTGTAAGCAATAAATCAAGTATTTAATAATTATTATAAAAAAGAGGTTTCTTAGTTAATATTGTTACCGGTAATGAAGCATCGGGAAAAGAAGAGATGTTGACGGATCGATTGGCGGTGACGGAGTGATGACCGTTGGGGAGGAGACAGAGTGACGGAGTGATTGACCGTTGAAGGAGTAATCGACTGGCCGGTGACAGAGTGGTTCACCGTTGAAGGAGTAATCAATTGACCGGTGACGGAGTGATTAACCGTTAAAAGAATAATCGATTGGCCGGTGACGGAGTGATTAACCGTTGGAAGAATAAACGATTGGCCGGAGACGGAGTGGTTGACCGTTGAAGCAGTAATTGATTGGCCGGTGACGGATCAAATGACCGGTGACGGAGTAATCGTTTCGCCGGTGACGGAGTAATCATTTCGCCGGTGACAGAGTGGTTGACCGATGAAGGAGTAATCAGTCGGAAATTATGGATGGTTGACGGAGAAGCTCGACGGATATGAATAGCCGAGAAAAAGGATAAAGAGATATTTATTTGTATCAGTGTATCACAGTATCTTATTTTTTTATTTGTAACGTAAATAGCTTGATTTATATATATTATTCTTTTCATAAACATAAGTCTCTCCGGAATTTATTGATGAGTCATTAACAACCGTTCGTCACTAAATGCATTTAGTATTGTAGTGTAATAAATAATTTCATAAACAAAATCATTGTAACATGCAACCAACTGTCCATACAACTAACCAAAAAAATTGCAGGTAGATTCTTCAAATTCTCATACTCATGACACCAAAACATTTTACATGTTTACGTAAAATAATAAAACAAAAATGTGAATCACACTTAGCGCGAATGTTTAGATACATTCCAAATCTAAGTCAAGTTTGCAATGATTCGTTAATCCATAACATAAAAAGATGTTGAGAAACATCCATGTGATTGTTGCAACAAAACTCCTTTTTGGGGTAACTGTGAAATAACCTATCTATGTTACTAGCTTTCGTGCTTTTAGGACTGCTTATTCATACTGCTTATGTGCTTATGCCTTCTCAAATAAGCTGGTTAAGTTGCTTAATTATTTTATTTATTACTCTGGAAGTCTGGAACAGAATAAATTGCTTATCCAAAACAGCTTATTTCACCTACAAATAATCATACAAGTAGTTTGGATAAGAAACTGTACAAGGGCGTAAGATTGTAACATAACCACATAAGTAGGTAATTATCCAGTTACCCAACTTAAATACTTCTATTGCATAATGTGAAAAGCACACCTCGGGCATACCTAGTCCCCAAAGGTACGAGGCTCACATTGTTGGGCCTTTGTAAGTTGTGATGAGGCACACCTAGGTGTAGTGCCTTGAATGAATCTCCTCAGAGGCTTAGGCACGCCTGGTGACTATTAAGGGTTTAACAAATAATTGTTCACTAAATTAGACCCTTGGCGCCTCATTAGTGGTTTAACATATACTAAAGCAATCGTGCATGTCACTCTTTTATATTTGAGCCTGTGTGTTATGCATTATCTAGGGATACCTACTTTTTTTTTAATTCTGAAAAGTGAGTATGCAATATGTGTGTGGCTGTATGCACTCTGTAAGTTGATGTTGTCCATAATTCCATATTTTATTAGCTCCAGATGATTGGTAAAAAATTCCAGATAAAATATGTTGCACCTACAATAGTGAGCTACAACCAGTATGCAATACATGTAACTGCTTATGTATGAATTTGTCAATTACTACATGAAACATATTTAACGTTTAGTTTTACAATGCGATTAAATTTATCATACTTTCTAATTTTGGACATGATGCCACAACCCCTAGCACCGGACACCTTGGCACCTTAGTCCCAATTACTTAAGCAAGATTTGTTAAAACGACGATTGACCTCAGTCATTTAACTTATTTGCCGATTACTACAGCAGCAACAATTCCGCCATGGGCGGGTATGGAGGAGATAAGATTTAGACAGTGATACCTCTGACCGAGGGTAGATTATTCATTAAATAGTAAAACATTAATGCAATTTAACCTAAACTCTGGGCATTAACTAGCATTCTTGTCACATTAATAATTTTCTAATATCAAAACTTTATAATAATAACAATAATAAAGAAAAAGAAAATTGTGAACTGAGCCAGTGGTGGCAGGGGTTCTTGCAGATTGCTGTGGTGCTACAACTGCTACAATCTTTTTTGAAATTTTGTTGTGAGAGATTTTAACTGACTTTGAAACTTGACCCACAAATGGTGACACTCCACCCCAGCTGCATCATTCTGTACAAAATACAAATTGAGCCAAAAAAATCAGTCAGTCAATAAAAACTTTCAAAGGGAAATGAATCAAGAAAACGAAAACATCACAAAAGATGTGGAATTTAAATGTATGAAGTTGTTAATTTGTATTGCCTGAATGAGTGAATTTACAAGGATACTTATAGTGGACATTCACAACAGAAGGTACACAAATTAAGGGGCTATACATGGAATACATTTGAATTATAAATAAAAGATTTTTACTCCTCTAACTGTGTCCACCATAAATAAAAGATATGTTCCTGTAAATTAATGTATCTTCACACAAGCAAGATGGGATGTCGAACCACTCTACGAACCTGAAAGTCCCAAGTTTGCAACGATTATGTAATTAAACAACTAATATAAATTACACTAAGAAAGCAAGACAAGAAAGTAAACACGTTTAATCATAAGTAGTATTAATTAAACGGTGAATACATGGTTGGTTTACAAAGAAAGAAAGAAAGAAATATTGTTAAGTTTTTGCACACACGAAAACTTAACAATTATACAATTCTACAATGAGAGAAAACACACTAAGTGACTATTGTAGAATGAACCAACACCTTTGCGGCTAGGTCAAGTGATGCTTTATATAGGGGAGAAAAGGCATCACATGACAACCCAATAGATGTTGACACATGAAGGTTGTCAACTATCTATTGGTGTGTAAGACTGGTCTTCAGACATCTCTGTTTGCCATCTTGTTTCTTTCCCAAAACGGCATGAAAGAGAAACACCTTAGTACCAAAATGGTACAAGGTCACATGGCTCCATCTGATCTATCAACACGTGTCCTTGGGGACCAGCCTTCTTATCTTCATTTTCCCGCCCATATTTGACTTACAAGACATATGACGGTGAGTCATTGAACTTATCCTTTAACTCGAAGATAATAATGATCGCTGAAGGCTCGCTGATGAAACTTCTCGCTGAGGCTGTCAGCGACTACTTGACTCAGCAAGTAATCTTCAGCGAATCCATGACTCAACAATCTCCCCCTATTCGCTGAGGAGACTTAGCTGAGTATGAGTTACTTTTTAGAAGTACAATAGTTAGATATGAGGGAATGCTGATCTTATTTATTTGACAAACAACTTTACAATAAAAACAGCATTACAAAGGTTACAAGTCTCCTTAATCCCATTGCGACTCTTGCTTGGCCTCGATGAAAGCTCTGTCTTGTTGTCTTTCAGGCTTCAGCAGCTCTTGATCAATCAGTCTTATAATGTATGGATCATTGGAAGACTGAGCACAATACTTCCTTGTTTTCAAAAGGAAGGCAGAAGGAGCAATTCCAATTTCATTGGTCCTGAAGAAGAGTTCATGACCATGGACATTGCAAAAGCAGAAACCTCCCAGCTTGTCATCATAAGCTCCATCCATAAAAAGGGTCCTGGAAGGCATTTTTAGATTCAGCAGAGGCTCCTCATCTATATCAGTCTTTGGAACAGCTCTGAGAATGAAGGGACGCTGAGACATCACTTGACCAGAAGCTGTTCTCTTCACACCACTTCTTGGTTGCTGAGGAGGAGGGAAGGGATGTCTTGCAGCGCTGAGCAGAGAGTCTTTGACTTTGTATTTTTGTTCCATTTTGCGAATATGTTTTATCTGCTCACCTGCCATCTTGATCAGCGGTTCATAACTTACAGCTGTCTTGTCCTTGATCACTTGTAAATTTCGATCCATTCAGTTGGCCCAAGTGTATCTTTAGTAACATTTTTCAGCGTATATAACTTGGGCACTCCTTTTCTTTGTAGGGAAAGATTCATCCCTTGTTGGGTTAGCGAGACCCTGACCGACATGATCTCTTCTTTCCTTTGCCTTACCTCTCTTGACTTGAGGTAGCGTTCTCTGCCTTCTTCAAAAGTTTTCGTTCTTTTGGCAAAGAACTTTTCTTCATTCTTTTTCAACTGCCAATCCACCAGATTGCTGAGCCAATCTCTTTGTTTCATCATCAGCATCTTTCAATTCACTCAACAACCTGCTCACTTATAAACTTCTGAGACAGCTCCTCTTCTTTCTTCTTACTTAACGTTCATGTTGACGAACAACTTCCTCAGGAGACAGTTCAGCAGTAGAAGTTGTGGATTTGGGAAAGGCTCCAGACATTAACTTTTCTTGTTGTTCCCTTGCTGAAGTGGGAACCTTTGGTGGCTTGCTTTGAGTAACCACTGCTGCTTTACCCTTATCAGCATATCTCTTTTCAAGGGCAGCGTGGAACTCAGCAGTAGGCTTGAAGATAGAAACATTTATTGGTTTTGCTGCACATTCTCAGCAACACTTTCGTTTGCTCCCCCTCAACATTAGCTGCCGGTTTACTAACCTTCTCAGCATTGCCAGTTTCAGTGGGGGGAACTTGGGGAGCATTTTCAACATTTACATTCACAGCTGCCGGTTCTACAACCTTCTCAGCTGGCTTGGATTTTTGTGTTGGGTCCTCAACATTTTTCTCCCCCTTGGAAGTAGCTGAGGTACGAGCTACTTCCACATTACCCTTTTTGAGGAGGCCCAACATTTCACCCATCATTCCTTTAAGACCAGCAACCTCCTCTTCAAGTTTCTTTGTCCTGGTGACAGATTCATCAAGTAGCTTCTTGTCAACAGCAACTTGAAAAGGAGTTTGAGAGAAAAGTTTGTTCTTGAGAGAATTGAGTTCTTGAGTGATGGAAGTGTGGAAATCAGCTTGAGATGTAGAAGAGAAAGAAATTTTATTGTAGAGTTGGCGAAGATGGGCGGTGAAGAGAATGTTTGTTTGGGAGATCTCAAGAAGTGCTGGCATAACTTCTTTAAGAGCTGACTCAGAAACTTCATTTTTCAGCTTGTCCAATGAGGCAGAGATGGCAAATTAGAGGTGCTGACCTTCTTCATGCTTGCATTCAGCAAGGTTTGATTTCTTCTAAACAACTGCTCATTTGACTTTGTGTGGATGACTTGATTCTTGGTGATCCCAAACACCATACCTTTGAGCTCAGCTCATCTTTCACAACATCATTTCCAGCTATCAACTTTAAAAAGTTGTCATGAGCCTCAATATGAACCTGAGCTACTTGGTCTACCAGCCAAGCATACAAGTATCCATGTCTATTCTGGCAAATTTGTACCCTTCTCAACAATTCTTGCAGCTGACGAGTTTCAACATAGTCGAGGCCTGGCACATTTACAGCAGTACAAGCAGTGATGAGTTCTTCATCAGCAGAAGGAACCTTGAGATCTTTTAGAGAAACAGGATACTTAGAGCAAGGAACCCTAAAAAAGTCTGGATGGTGCAATGGGGGCACCTCCATAATGATTTCATCATCAAGCTCTTCCACTTCAACATAAACTGCTGGCTTGATTCTTTGAAGTTGACAGTATAGCACTCTTCGCTGAAGCTCAGCATCATTCAATTCAGGTACATAATCTCCATAAAAACCAACTTGTTCATGAGAAGATGTGGGCCTTTGAGAGTAGCATGGTGGAGGAGGCATATCACCCAATGACTCTGGGATATCCTCAAATTCAGTAGAGGAGAGGAAATCAACATATATCCCAAGTCTTCGTCTAAGAAACCACTTACATAAGCCTCTTCTTCACTTTCTTCTGCGGCAGCGAGTGTGATTTCAGCATCATTATCTTGGAGGTCAAACTCACTGCCCAGTTCTTCATCATCAACTTCCTTTTCTGTTAACAAAATATTTGTCTCGGTCCCTGCACTAACAGTTTCCGAGACTTGTGCAACAATATTTGGGGTAAGGGAACCTGGTGCCTCAGTCTCAGTGTGTTGTTCCACCAAGACCTCATCGGCCGTAGAATGTGTTGTCTCTAGCATCACCTGTGATCTGGCTGCTGACAACGACTCAGAGGGTATTTGAGAAGAAGGAGGGGAAATATTTGGGGGTGGAGTTGGACTTTGACCTCTAGTGGGTTGGGGTGACCCAATATCTTCACCAACCTCGCCTACAGAAGTTTGAGGTGGCTGCCTGCTGTTCCCATTTGTCTCGTCAGCAGCCTGTTGGGAGGCTGCTGATGGGGTGGCCTGGGTACTATCGTCCTTGGGCAGTGAGGACTTCCTAACCTTTGGTTTGCCCTTTGATACACTCCGCTTACGTTTTGGGACGTCAGCGGAGGATGAAGATTGGATATTTTGTGTTGAGGATGCTGCCTTGGATGTTTTGCTCTTTTTAGAGGCTTTGGAGGTCGCTGGCGGGTTTACCAGCGAGCTAGCCTCAGAAGGCATTTTAGCGTCCATAGCGACGTATCAGCCACTTCATCGTAGGAAGTGCTGCCTCCCAGTCGCTGTCTTTGGGGTATAAAGAAGAGTTGAGGAGAAAAGTACCCCTTTCATATGTGAAGTGAGGCGAGCCACCAATTTCAGCTGGTGGCTTGTAAATATTGTTTCCAACCCTCGCTGTTGGAATTGTTGAAGCATTAGGCAGTACATATTCATCACCCAGCGCCTCCTTGAAAATAAGGGAGAAGAATCTTGTAAAGGGCACTGTGTGAGACCTATTATTCATGTTGACCTTGTTCTTCATATCATTGAAGATCAACTGAGCATAATCCACAAATCGTCCTTCAGCAAGAGCGTGGATTATGGGCATCGATGTAGATGACGCCTGGTTGTAAGATCCAGAATTTCCACCCATGCATTGAATCACATGAGTGAACAGAACTCTCCAGATCCCAGGAAGATTGTGCTTTAATGGATTGCTTGGGATCGCTGGAGGGTTCTTCAAGTTATAATTATATCCAATTGAGGGCAACCATGCCTTCCATTCACTTTCATTTGCTGGTTCCACAAACTTGTTATCATCGGTTTCTTGTGGAAACCCAAGAGTGAGACGAAGAGAAGCAGGAGTGATGGTGATTGTCTTCTCCCCCTGGCGGACAGACCCAGTGATGGACTTGTTTGCATCATCATATTCACAAGTCCACCAGAATTCTCTAAGAAGATGGACAAAAATATTTTCTGGGTCCGCCATGATGCAACGATTTGCAGGAGATGCATGGATAAAATCCAGCATTGGCTTATACCCTTTTGTACCTTTTGGTACGTCAAGCGAGCCAAGATGATTGTTAGGTTTAACAATCATCTTCGAGGGAGAAAAGGAAACTTTTGAAGATTTATTTACATTAACCGGAGTATAGATTGGAGAATTTAAATAGGTAATAGGAGTTTGTTCCTGAACTTGTGGTTCAGGAACAGGTGGATTTTGTGCAGCGGGGGAAGAAGAAGAAGGGATCTCAACATTTTCTTGTTGTTGAGGGATTTGAGATGAAGAAGCCATTGATTTGGTTGAGAAGAAGATGAAAGAGATTTATGAAAGAAGATGAACAGATGGAGAGAGATATTTGATTTGAGAGAAAGTGAATAGTTATATGGAAGCGTGAAAATAAGGTTGAGAGAGAGAGGATGTATATATAGGGTATGGTGGTGGGCCACGATCTTATAGCATGATTTCTCTCTCCTCTTTTTCAAATAGTAGAACAGTTGTAATCAACAACTGTTTCGTACATAACTATAATATAAAAATATTTTGAGAGTAACGTTTAAATAAAAGAAAAGAAATTTTAACCCAAAATACTTGAGTGTGCGCCGTATTGAGCAGTCGTAACCTGTCAATCAGACTGTCACATACAGACAAATGACATGATCAAGGCAAAAATCGAGGTGACCTTTCAGTTTGAATTTATAAAACATGTGGTTCAAATTTTGCCACGTCACCAACATAGTTACTTTGAAAACACTTAGTTTTGAAAATATCCTATGTTTTATTTTGAAAGACCACATGCTGGAAGATGCTCAGCATGTTTAAGTTTTGTCAGCGACTTCACAACTAACGTTGGTCGCTGACTACAGTTTTTGGCAAACTGTCAGCCATCAACGGATTTGATAAGTCTTTACCACTAGCCGTTTGCTAGTGGACTAGATGAAGACTTTTAGCTCTCCATTGCTTTTTCCCAAAGCAACAGGGATCAACGGATTTAAGAAGTCTTTACCATAGCCGTTTGCTATTGGACTAGATGAAGACTTTTAGCTCTTCATTGCTTTATTTTGCTTTTTCCCAAAGCAACAGGGATCAACGGATTTTATAAGTCTTTACCAATAACCGTTTGCTATTGGACTAGATGAAGACTTTTAACTCTTCATTGCTATTATTTGCTTTTTCCCAAAGCAACAGGGATCAACGGATTTTATAAGTCTTTACCAATAGCCGTTTGCTATTGGACTAGATGAAGACTTTAAGCTCTTCATTGCTTTGAGATCAGCGAGTAAGACTGACTTAAGCTCGCTGAATTAGCATACATGACAAGTCATGTCGCTGATTCCCCATTCAACATTCCTAACTTGCTAACAAGCAGTTTGAATCTAGTTTCATCCAATGGTTTAGTAAAGATGTCAGCTAGTTGATCATCAGTTGGAATGAAGTAGATCTCAATGTCACCTTTCATGACATGATCACGATAAAGTGATATCGAATATCAATATGCTTAGTTTTGGAATGTTGAACTGGGTTGTGTGTAATAGCAATAGCACTTGTATTATCACACATGATTGGAATTTTAGATATTCCAAATCATAATCAGCAAGCTGATGTTTCATCCATAGCATTTGGGCACAACAGCTCGCTGCAGAGACATATTCTGCCTCAGCGTGTGGAGATGGAAACTGTGTGTTGCTTTTTACTAGTCCAACTAGTCAGCTTTCCCCCCAACAGTTGACATCCTCCACTGGTGCTTTTGCGATCAAGCATGCAACCAGCATAGTCGAAGTCAGAATATCCAACTAACTCAAAGTTGGAGTCTTTTGGGTACCAAAGACCCAGCGTGGGTGTACCCTTGATATTTGAAGATACGCTTCACAGCGAGGAGATGAGAATCTTCTAGGAGAAGCTTGATAGCGAGCACAGAGACATGTTGCAAACATGATGTCTGGGCGACTCGCTGTGAGATACATGAGTGACCCAATCATGCCACGATAGTAAGTAGGATTCACATACTTACCATCAGGGTCAGCGTGAAGATTATTAGGAGGGGACATTGAAGTTCCCTTTGGAGTGACATGGGTGAAGTCAAATTTATGCAACATATCCCGAATATATTTTTCTTGATTGATAAATATTCCAGTGGGAAGCTGCTTTGATTTGTAACCCCAAAAAGAAGGTTAATTCACCCATCATACTCATTTCGAAAGTGCTAGACATAAGAGAACTGAACTTTCGACAAAGGTTTGTGGATAAGGAACCAAAGATGATGTCATCGACATAAATCTGCACATACAGAACATCACCCTTATGCTTGTAGATAAAGAGGGTTCTGTCAATGGTTCCCCTACGAAAGCCATGGTCAAGAAGGAAGGTAGACAAGGTGTCATACCAAGCTCTAGGAGCTTGTTTAAGACCATATAAGGCTTTATTTAGCTTGTAGACATAGTGAGGATGCTTTGGATCCTCAAAGCCAGGAGGCTGCTTAACATAGACTTCTTCATCAAGAGCACCATTTAAGAAGGCACTCTTGACGTCCATTTGATAGACAATGAAGCCTTTGTAAGCAGCATGAGCGAGAAAGAGACGAATGGCTTCAAGACGAGCGACTGGAGCAAAGGTCTCGTCATAAACAATGCCTTCAGCTTGAGTATAACCTTGAGCAACCAAGTCTTGCCTTGTTTCTGATGACCACACCAGCTTCATCCATCTTATTCCTATAAACCCATCGAGTGCCAATGGGTTCTTTATAGGGAGGAGGAACAAGGAACCAAACATGTTGTCTTTCAAATTGTGTTAGTTCTTCTTGCATGGCTTCCACCCATGAGGGATCAGCCATGGCTTCACCAATATTGGCAGGCATAATTTGAGATAGAGAAATTGACATAGAGACAAGTATTACTTGTCGCTGAGCGAGTTTGGACACCATTGTGTGGATTACCAATCACATGGTCAAGAGGGTGATCAGCAGTCCATTTGAGTGCTGGTGTGTGAATGGAAGAATGATTCACAAGCGGATACTGTGGTGGTAGTACACTAGGAGTGGGAGTATAAGAGGAGAGATCAATGGTTAGCAAGGGTTCAGAGTTGCTGACAGGAGGGTCACTGAGAACAGTGGGTACCTCTTGCTGAGGAGTGTCATCCTCAGTGTCTCCTGAAAGAGGATTCGCTGAGGCATCATGAAATGTTTCCTCAGCGACACCGTCAGCATCTTGAGGTTCAGTTAAGAGAGGAACATTAATGGAAGTGGCATTAACTGTTCGAAGAAGAGGCTCAACTGGATCTATAGAATAAATGTGAGCAGCAATGTACTCATCATTTGGTGAAGGACTTGAAGACTCAGCGATAGGTTGTTCAGCAACATCATGATGTGTCGCTGATACTTCAGACAAGTCAGATAGATCACTGAGGATTACTTCAGCGGATGACTCATTTGAAAGATCACCTAAAGCTGAACAGCTTTCATCAAAAGTAACATGATTGATTCATCTACTTTTTGAGTGCGAGTATTGAAAACTCTGAAAGCTTTGCTTATAGAAGAATATCCCAGAAAGTAGCCATCATCAGCTTTGGGATCAAACTTTCCTAAATGATCCTTATCATTTAGGATGAAAACTGGGCAACAAAAAACATGGAAATATCCAATTTGAGGTTTCTTGCCCTTGAGAACTTCATAGGCAGTCTTATCATGTCGCTTGACAATAAGACACCTATTTTGAGTGTGGCAAGCAGTACTGACCTGCTTCAGCCCAGAATTTACTAGGAAGAGAGGACTCACTGAGCATGGTTCTTGCAGCTTCAATGAGAGTTCTATTTCTCCTTTCAGCTACCCCATTTTGCTCAGGAGTGCGAACAGAAGAGAAATTTTGTCTAATCCCTTGATCAGCACAAAAAGTCTCAAGAGTGTGGTTTCTGAACTCAGTGCCATGATCGCTTCTGAGTTCTTTAACACGTATGCTGTTGAGGTTTTCCATCTTTTTAATGAAATTAATTATTTCCTCAGCAGCATCACTCTTAGAATGAAGAAAGATTGTCCAAGTATATCGTGAATATTCATCCACAATAACTAAGTGTATCTGCTACCCCTTAGACTTTGGACATTTACTGGACCAAAAAGGTCCATGTGAAGGAGATGGAAACAGCCACTGATAGAGTTGGCCTGTTTGGTTTTGAAGGTGGCTCGGTGGCTTTTACCTTTTTCACAAGCACCACAGAGCCTGTCCTTCTCATAAGTGAGGGGAGGAAGGCCTCGAACTAGATTTTTCTTGGCCAAAGAGTTTATGGTTTTGAAATTCACATGTGACATACGCTTGTGCCATAACCAGTTGATTGAGAAGCAGATTTTGAGAAGAAGCAGGTCTCGCTGTCAGTTTTGACAGGAGTGAAATCTACCAAGTAGATATCCCTTTTTCTTGGAGCGACCAAGACCACTTCTTTATTGACATTGATCACTGTGCCTTGATGCTTATCAAGGATAACCTTGTAGTCTGCATCGCACAATTGACTGATGCTGATCAGATTGTATTTCAATCCATTCACATAAGCAATCTTAGTGAATTTGATCAGCCCATGGGAGAGAGACCCATATCCTTCAGTTTGGCCAGTAGAATTGTCACCAAACACAACTGTGGGACCATCGGTCTCCACGAAGTTATCCAGCAGGTCCTTGGATCCAGTCATGTGTTTTGAACAGCCACTGTCCAAATACCACATTTCTTTTCCTAGCGAGGCCTGCAGGATAACATAAGAAGGATTTAGGAAGAATCATGAGCATCCTCGCTGATAGTATCGTCAGCAGAGGATGTGAGAGGAAGATGAGCAAAGTCATCATCATTTAAAACGAAAGGAAGAGGGGCTCTAGGATCAGCATTTGGATCAACTTGGAAATCAACTAGCTGATGAGCAGGAAGCATATCATGAGTAATCCTCTCGTGTGAAGAATTGATCTTCAGAGGTAAAAGTGACAGAGCTTCCAGTGTTTAGAACAACCATGTTAGTGACTTGGCTGTTTTCCCCATATTCAGCCAGTATACTATCATTACCATTGGTAATGATTTCATGAGACTGGGGAAAGGAGATTCGCTGAGCGGCGATGTATTCAGCAATGTTGTCATCAGTAAGAACAACATCTTCACTCAAGCTGATATTAGACTCAGCTGGGGGAGTTCGCTCAGTGATTACAGAGGAGGGATGAGCAGCAGAAGCTGAGGGCAGATTTGGCTGAATGACTACTTCAGGAGGATTCCTGGAGTCTTTGTCATTGCAATCAGCAGCGATGTGTCCTCTTTCGCCACATAAATAGCAATTTCTTCTTCCAGCCTTCTGATTTTGAATCAGAAATTCCTTGAGTTGTGAGGACAAGTCGTTGACACGCTTATTCAACTCACAAATCTCATGATTGGAGGAAGAAGTTGATGCTACTGAAGGGGCCTTTTTCTTCCTAGACTGAAGAGGAAGAGTCTTGGGAACAGGGCCAAGAATGGACTTGCCCTTAGATTGAGCATTTGAAGAGGAAGGGCCATGATTATTCAAACAACTCGCTGACCTCCTTGCTGAGGAGGTCTGACTTGCTGAACAGGTCTGAGTTGCTGAGAACCATGATGAATCTGAGCAACCTGCTGACCTCCTTGCTGAGGAGGTCTGACCTGCTGAACAGGTCTTGATTGCCGAGGGACAAAAGTTCCCTTTGGGACATAGACAGAATTAGGTTGCTGATAACGAGCATCAGCAAACTTAGCTCGTCTATTCATTAAGTGCTCATACATAACAGCCTTTCTGCCAGCAGGAGAAGTATTAGAAAAGATGAGGGCTGAGACGCAGCGTTCAGCGACTGCTGAGGGAACAAAATCCTCAGCGGGTTGACTAACAGGCACAGCTCGCTGAGGAGTGCTGTAGTCATATGGGATAGCGACCTTGCTCCTTCTAAAGGGTTCAACATTGAACCCACCATTGGGCTTAACAGTGAAAACCTTAGGAGCAAGAGGCTTGAAACCATCACTTGAAATATTCCCTTCAAATGTTTGGGAAGAGGAATATTGAACACGACCTTCATTTGGCATCATGTCAATAATGGGATGGTTTGGAAAGACAGTCTTAGCAAAGCTAGCTGATGAGCTAGTTTCTGCTTGTGACGAGGAAGTGGAAGTGCTGGGTGAGGGAGACTCATCATTTAGTTCAGAATGATAGTCATTCATGCCTTTAACAAAGTAATGTTTAAGCAATTCCTCACGAGAGGTAAGAGCACTGGAAGGAATCCTCTCTTCAGCAGCAGGTCTCTCGCTGAACATATTTGTGATGACAGCAGCAGTCTCATAATCACCACCGATTATGGCTTTCATTTGAGCAGGAACCTGCAAGCTGAAGATTTGGTCGTGAAGCCTAGAGGCTTTAGACCAGGAGGTGACTATCTTTTCAAGGTCAACGACCTGATTTTTCAGCTTCTCATTTGAGATTTGAAGAGTTTGGTTGAGAAGCTTTTGGGATTCAAGCTCAACATGGACATTTCTCAAGTCCTTGAGCTTGTCAGTTTTATCACTTAGCTCAGCACTTACTGAGTTAAGTTTAGACTGAAGATCAGCACGAATAGATTCGACGTATTGAATATCACAAGTAAGAGATTCAAGAAGTTTAGGTTTATCCTCTTCAGAGGCAGAGGAAAAAGTGCATACCTTCTTGATTGTGACATTGACCCACTGACTGGAGCACACTTGATCTTTTGTCAGCGCTTGGTCATCAGCGAGTGCCATAAAGCAGATGGCATCAACAAAGTCCTCGCTGTCAGAAACGTCGGAATCAGCCCAGTCATGTTCTTCAGCAACAAAACCTTTGGCGGGAGTTTTGGCTTCTTCAACCTCAACCATTTTGGCACGAAGCTCATAATACTTCTTTTTGTATTCATCAGCAGGCTTGACTGAAGAGGGCCTCGCTGATGATGAAGAGGGCTTCGCTGCCTGCAAAGAAGGAATAGAAACTTTGCATTCCTTTTGGTAATGGCCTTTACGACCACACCTCCAACATTCTTCTTGAGACTTGTCTACCACTGGTTTTTGGAAATTAGTCGACCTACGACCATTCCATTTTTTAGAGTATCGTTTACCAGCGATGAGAGCAAAGTTCATGAAGTCCGAGAACATCTCTTGTCTCTCCTCGAAATCGAGGTCATTGACAAGATCTTGGACGTTAGAGGGGTAGAATTGCTGATGTCCATGTCAAGATGGACAGGACTGACTTCAGCAGAGACCAGGGCAAGAGGGTCATGAAGTAGACAGCGGAAGTAGGGATATAGGCATAAGACTAGGAGGGGCGGGGAGTAGGTTAGCAATGTGAAATGGGGGGTAAAACCCAAAGGGCGAGAAAGTGGTCCGCGAAGCACGGGGGGGAAGAAGGATGCGGACGATAGAGAGGCAGGAAAGTGCGAGTGACAGTGCGAGTGGCAAGAAGAGACGGAGGCGAGGAAGGGAAGGTCGAGGGGGGGGTGAAGCGGCGGGAGCCGGTGGGTCGGGAGAGGGGGAGAATTGCTTATGTCCATGACAAGATGGATAGGACTGACTTCAGCAGAGACCAGGGCAAGAGGGTCATGAACATTAGAGACACTAGATAAAAGAAGAGGAAGAAGTTGAAGCATATGAACCAGCATGCCTCTTAGACTCAGCCTCAGCTCTCAAAGTTTGAGCGAGGGCTCTCTCTTCAAATTGAAGAGTGCCATAGAGTGACTCTAAGTCATGCTGCTTCAGTTGCTTAGTAGTTCTAAGAATTTGCCTTAAGCCTTGCCATTTGATAGGCAAGACGTCAATGAACTTGTAGCATATTTCAAGCGTATTATGCTCTATGCCCACATTTGTCATATCATTTAAAAGGCACTTAAAGCGATTATACGTGTCATCCAGACTCTCATTAGGAGAATAAATAGGCATTTTGAAAATGATTATAACGTGCCATCCAGACTCTCATTAGGGAGAGAGAAAAATCCTTCATAGCACGTTTCAGATCTATCTTCTTGGTAGCAAGAACATCTGCCGTACCATCGAATCTGGTACACAGATTATCCCATACCAATTTTAGAAGAAGAAAGTTTGATGACAGATTTCATTATGTCATCAGGAAGGGTAGTAATAATAAGATTTCTCAACCGAGCATCCAGATTGACAAGCCTACGCTCGTCATCTGTCCATTGTA
The DNA here is from genome assembly GCA_034093135.1 of Erigeron breviscapus. NCBI lineage: Eukaryota > Viridiplantae > Streptophyta > Magnoliopsida > Asterales > Asteraceae > Erigeron > Erigeron breviscapus. The sequence continues at coordinate 3,062,202 of CM067170.1, read as the reverse complement.
CTTCTGGTTTTATGAGCTCAGGGACAACTTCAGGAGCATCAGCAGTGGCTCCTGGTGTCCTGGTAACCAGAACCGGTACATATGGCCCTCTGGTTAGAATGGTCATAAGATAGGGTTCAACTCCTACGATGTGTAAGAGCATTCTCTCCTTCCAAGATCCGAAATCATGTGAATCGAATCTGGGTGGGATGGAGACATACCCAAAATCTCTGGTATTAACCAGAGAAGGAACAGAAGACATAATAATAAAGAAAAGTAGACAGAAGTTTAAAGAAAAGTTTTTTGATGCAGAAAATTAAAGTACAGAAAGAAAGATAATCTTGCAAACTTTTACTCAGATCAGATTCGGTGTGTCGAACCACCGCTCTGATACCAACTGAAAGTCCCAAGTTTGCAACGATTATGTAATTAAACAACTAATGTAAATTACACTAAGAAAGCAAGACAAGAAAGTAAACACGTTTAATCATAAGTAGTATTAATTAAACGGTGAATACATGGTTGGTTTACAAAGAAAGAAGAAAGAAATATTGTTAAGTTTTTGCACACACGAAAACTTAACAATTATACAATTCTACAATGAGAGAAAAACACACTAAGTGACTATTATAGAATGAACCAACAACTTTGCGGCTAGGTCAAGTGATGCTTTATATAGGGGAGAAAAGACATCACATGACAACCCAATAGATGTTGACACATGAAGGTTGTCAACTATCTATTGGTGTGTAAGACTGGTCTTCAGGCATCTCTGTTTGCCATCTTGTTTCTTTCCCAAAACGGCATGAAAGAGAAACACCTTAGTACCAAAATGGTACAACGTCACATGTCTTCATCTTGATCTATCAACACGTGTCCTTGGGGACCAGCCTTCTTATCTTCATTTTCCCGCCCATATTTGACTTACAACATGGCGGTGAGTCATTGAACTTATCCTTAACTCGAAGATAATAATGATCGCTGAAGGCTCGCTGATGAAACTTCTCGCTGAGGTCTGTCAGCGACTACTTGACTCAGCAAGTAATCTTCAGCGAATCCATGACTCAACAGAAGATTTGAATTGTGGCAAATGTTTCACACTTTCACCTAATAATACGTTTTGCAGGCTGGGCCGAACTGTTGATGTGTCTAACCTTTTAAAGTACCGGCAGAGACTAAAAGAGTGAGTTCCAGGTTGAATTTCGATTTATGGAGAGGCCTGGGTAACTGTTCCTTTAGATAACGAGTAGCCGCTTTAAAATGTGGGTTGAGTTATATAGTGTGGATTGCAATGGCAACACCCTAATCCACAAACGCTACATAATAAGCAAAGCCATCAAAATATTTTTGAACGGGACCCCAAACATTCGAATAAATTAGTTGCAAAGGTTTGTTTAATAATTCTTTTATTACTTATTATGTCCCAAGGTGTCTCAATATACCAAAGTATAATGAGCACAGAACAGTTGTAGAGGGGGGTGAATACAACTTTTCCTTAATCTTTACCAACTTTTTAAATAATGTTTTAAAGACTCAGATTAAAACTTAAGAAAGTAAAGTACAGGAATCAATAAAACAGTAAAGCAGTAAAAGTAAGAACATTCTTGAACACAGATTGTTTTTCAATGTAACTCTTTATTAAGAAATAATCTATACAAAGAATTACAGGGTTGTTGCGGAACAAAGATAGCCTATAGATATCTAAACAACCCTCTGAAATGAAAAATTACAATCAACAAGTTTCTACTCAAGAGAATCAGCCCAAGCTGATCTACAGACTAAGCTGTGTAAGAGCAGAGAAACTTGTGTGAAGAATGATTCTAGGAAGTCACACATATGCATACAAGGAATGAGGCTTTTATAGGCGAAAGCCTTCTTCTCTTGGTGTCCAAATAAGCCACGTATTTCTTCTATGGAGACAGAGAATATTTGATCGTGCCATGGTACTTGTGGTCCCGGCACATTCTCTTTCATCCAATCACAGTATGGACACGCATATGTAAACCAACCACCAACCGGATTCTAGGAACCTTCCTAATCACGTCATTTGTCCTTATCTCAAATCCAGGTTGTTATCTTCACTTGATTGTCATATACAGATTGGGCCGTTTGTCAAGGCACCAATCTGCCTAAGTGTTTCCAAGCTGACTGCTAATCCCAAGCCGTCTTCCACTACCAGCTTGGTCTTCTATCTTCAATCCTCCTCTTCGACTTGGATTGAATGCTTTAAACAATGTTGATGCAGCTTGAATAACACTTGCTTCCATAAGATTATAATTACAAAACATGAAGCATGATCTGGGTCAGAAAGATCGGTCAGTTTGACCCATAAAAAAATTAAAGCAAAAATTATACAAACAAAAAATAGGATAAAAAGCTATTAAAAAAAACATAATACAAAAGAGTAAAAAAAAGATAAAAACAAAAAAAATCATTTAAAAAAAATACTACAGAAAACAAATGAAGAATATACCCCCACCCCACCCCCCCCTCTCCATCTTCCCATAACCCCGACATATTACAATTTTTTTCTTTATCAATATTTTTCATCACCACATTTAACCCACATCTTCATTTTTACTCAACATAATAACTATTATCTCTAATACCGTATAACTATATTTTCCTATATCAAAGAGGAGCCCCCCTCTCATACTCAGTTACAACTCCAAAGCTACCAAGTTACCCTTGTTTGTTTACAGATATTTATCCCTTTACCCATCTCTTTCTATAGACCTTTTTTTTCTATAACAAAAAAAACATTCAGCCACCCGACAACCAAACCTCAACCCTTTATACTCCCAAACCTCTCCAATCACCACCACCTACAATGACCACCAACCACCGCCATTGGTTTGAAATCATTCCGTCACGTCACTTCCCATGTTTTATATTGTCATCGCCGTTTTACCGCGCAATCGTGCGGGCACTATGTCTATACCTTATAAAAGGAGGAACCCTCCCCCAAAATCTCAAATAAATTGAATACCTAAAATACTCTCTCCTTTATTTATTAACTTAAATATCTCCACCTAATATACCTATAATACCCTTAATGAAATAATTTACAACATAAATCCTCAATCCTTAAAATAACTACACTACCTCCTTTAACATCAATGACTTTTACATTAACCAATTATTAAGATATAGTCGTTTTTATTTGCATCATTTCCAACGAACATTAATATATCTTTAATAATAAACATAAATCCCTCAATCCTTAAAATAACTACACTACCTCCTTTAACATCAATTACTTTTACATTCACCACCATTGCCCCCACCACCCGTCACCACCACCTTCGCCCACCACCCGCCACCACACGCGCCGCCGTTGTCGGGCATACACTCGTACTATAAAAGTCATATCCCCCTGATTCTATCATTCAGATATTGGAATGTCGAACTTGGTCTACCACAGTTTACGAACAAACTTGTCTCGAAAACGACTATTATGGTGTTGTGATCAGGTCGAGAAGCAGAGACGACCAAGTAGGTTGACCGACCCATTTGCGCTGAGAAAAGTTAGCCGTAGCAATAATTCAGTTTCCTTCAAGGATCGTGGAAGTCACGAGCTTAATTATAAAATAATAGTCTGGAACGAGATCCAACTTTTTTATGGCAAGCTATACATAGAATACATTTATGAATTTTCTAAATAAAATGATATTTTACTCTTATCACTGTGGCCAATCGTAAAAAATATATATATGTATGATGTTGAATCCTCTAAATGCTGCATTGTTAACGTATTTTCATAATAATAATCCTAATAATAATATGTCCCTGGGAAGAAGGGGAGATATTGCAGATGAGCCGCCAGTGCGGATCTAGAATCCGTCATTGGGTATGTACTTTCGATAAAAAATTTTTTGATAATAGGGATCAGAAGCTAGAGGTTCAGGTTTGTCCTAGCTATGAGTTTTTCGTACGATTCTCAACCACATCAAGTATGTCAAGATATAGCACAATATGAAAACTAAAAGGTTCAAACACAAAATATAAAAAAAAGAAAACAATAGAAGAGTTATAATAAAGATTTATAATAAAAGGTAACATACGAATTAATAGTATTTATTTTTTTTTTTGGGTAAACTTAAAATCATTAAGCATTTATATTCCCTGCACATAAGGTTTTTAAACTTTATAAACATCTAGAAGTTTCAGGATTGAAACTAAAATTATACATATCAATAGGGGTACTAAAAAGAATATAGCAGAAGTATAGTCTTTGGCTCTCTAGAGTTTGGTTGGATCATCTTCCCCATTCTTAACATTCCACCATTAAATAGGTCTAAGTTTCTCTTTTTTCTTTTCTATTCTAGCTTTGATAATGTTGCAGGGTATTCACCATTAATCATTGGGTATGCACTCCTAAGAAACTCTACTACTATCTCATTGTTGTGTTTGTGTGTGAGTTCCGCTCTTGGTAATTTAATTCGTCGAAAGTATATCGAATGACATCTCTAATGAAAGAGCATGAAATTTTAAGAACACCCATACAATTTTTATAATTTATCGATATACGGTTTTTAAGATAAATTTTATTGAATGAATTAAAGTAATAAAATGATTTATGGACGAGAGAAAAAATGAGTGGTTGAGATTTGAGGAGAGAGAAGAAAAATGAGTTGTTGAGATTTAAGGGTATTATAGGTATATTAGGTAGAGATGTTTAAATTAGTGAAAATAAAGAGGGGTAATTTAGGTAGTTCAAATCATCTTTTGAGATTTTAAAAAAAGGGCAAAATGATTTATAAGATAGTATTAGATAGAGATATAGATAAGGCAAGCGTTTGTTTAGTTAATTATGTATATAACTCACACTCTTATCTCATCTCCAAAACTTTTAAACTGTCACCACATAATCTATTTTTATAATATTTCAAAACCAGATGAAATATTTTTAAAATTAAAGACCATTAGCAATAAACCACAACTTCTTGACTATCCATTCAAGTTTAATCTATGTTATCTACATATTTTTTTTCCCACCGGTATGGTTTCGGCAACCCATCGATATCAAGCTACCCGTTATTGATTTGGTGAGATAACCGTCCATCCGTATGTCCAATTTATCATCGTCCATTATGACACCATAAATGAATACACAATATCGTCTATTAAAAAGTTATTAAAAAAGAATGTAATATGAATGTTTTAAAATAAATTATAAATCTTTATAGAACATCACCAAATCAATAGACTAATTGTTTTTTCATACTCTCTAAGTTCTTTTGTAATTAGGAATAAATGAATCTTTTTGTTTTCTCTCAATCACTTCCTACTTTAAAGAAGTTGATTAATTTATTTATTTATTTGGTTGGGTGTGGGGGTTCGAGAGTCGTAGCTTTTTTTCACAAGTGTTTGAACAACATGAATATGACGTCCTACAAATTGGGTTAAAAGTATTTATCAAAATTTTTTTATTAATTACTTTTGGTTTAGCATTATTTTAATAAAACTTTGAAGTTTTTCTAAAAGAAAAGAAACCGTGGAAAAGAACTTGTCAGACATTTTTTTGTAAATGGGAAGAAAATAGGTGTCGCGAGTGTGCCCGGGAGGGATGGAAACATATGCTTACTGGTAGACCTCTCAACCCATGACACATCCTCCCTCTTCCTCACTGCCACATCAGCTTTTCTCTCTCCTAAATCACCTCTTCCTCACTCACTACCAACCCCACCTCTTCCTCACCTCTTCCTCAACTTTTAATTTATTATTAATATATATATACATAAACAAAATAAAAAAAAATAAAACTCAAGATTTTGGACCCCACACACACAATCACCCCGTCCACAAGCATCGATGGGTCGAAGGGGAGGATTTGGAAGGCGGGCGACGAGATGCACCATTGATCCTCATCGACGAGCTCGAAGGCTTCCGGGTGCCGTTATTATTTATATACTAGTACTAGATTAGTGTGCCGCGTTAAACGCGAGTTAACATATATAATTCATATAATGTTACTGTATAATTATTAAGAAAGACATAAATTAACACTTTTAAAAAGTTAATATAATGATTATGACAATTTTTTTGTTGGTTATGTAAACCATAAAAATATCCATTAATATGTCTATAAAATTGTCTCATGATTTTTCTTAACCCTAACAACTTCCTTCCCATTTATGTATTTTATAGTATTCATAATTTTTTTTATTCCATTCAACATCATGTTGCTTTGTATACAAAAAGTGAAAATCAACGAAAGCTATCATTTCATTTCGCTGTCATATAACATCAGTTGATCGGTTAAAACTTATTAGTGCGTTAAATACTCATTCAAAATTCATGTTCCAAAAATTAAATATACAATTAATTAAAAATCAAAATAAATATCATTTAGGAAATTATGATTCAAAATGATTATCATTCTTTGCATTTAAATAACAATTCAAGATCGTATGATGTATTTTAGTACAATTTTTGGCTGATATAGGGATTAAATGGTATAGTTCATTTGTTGGTAGCTTGGAGGATTAAAAGCATGACTCTTGCTTTCCAATTGGCTGTTTTTGCATTAATTGCTACTTCATCAATCTTATTGATTAGCGTACCCGTTGTATTTGCTTCTCCTGATGGTTGGTCAAGTAACAAAAATGTTGTATTTTCCGGTACATCATTATGGATTGGATTAGTCTTTCTGGTGGGTATCCTTAATTCTCTCATCTCTTGAACCTATTGTCCTAGATCCAAACCGAAAAGACCCTCTGAATTATTCTTGGTTGTGAGACACATTCACATTTAATATTTTACTTTCTATTTGTGATTTTCAATTTTCATAGTCAACCTAATCCCATTATTTTCAACTTATAATTATTTTACATTTGTACATGAACTAATTTGTTCAATTTTTATACATAGTTTTTGCAATAGTAATCTCCACAGACTCAAATATAAAGAAAAATGATTCAAAAACATAAATCATAGTTTTCAAATAGGGAAAGAAAAGTGAAAAGTATTATACAAGATATACAAAGTCCTTGTACTTAACTCATAGATTATACACCTAGTTCCTAATTAGCATCTATTTGAAGTTTATATATTAATATTAATTAAAAAAATTACATAATATTAGCATTGAAATTCCTATAAAATACCTGGACTCAAAAGTAATATAGATATAAGCATCTACATAATTCTCTGTGCAAGGTGTTGATATCGAGTGGATTACTTATTTTATAGTTGAATTTTCTTCTGGAACCTTTTTAATTTTGAATTTTAATAGGGTTTTTAATTATATTTATTAATCATTTATTTTGTTTTTAAAATGTCATATTATATATGTGTATCCAATTAATACTAATAACATCATTTGTTATTGGTTTGAATATATATAATAATGATTATAATATCACAATTATAGAAACCTATGATTATTAATAATAATAATCTATCCAATATAAATTATCAATAGTCTTCTTATTATCATTATAATTAATTATACAACGTTGATTCTGTAAAAAGAATCTTGCGTATTCTCATAATTAAATAATTAATAATTTATCTATTATAATTTAGGATTTACACTTTATTATAATCTACTGAGATATAGATTATTAAAATTTGGGGGGGAAGGACTAGGTTGTGGTTTACTTAATATAAATTTTGGTAATGATACCTTTATTTTTGGATTTAAAACCTCAAAAAGTTTATAATTTCATCATCTTGCTATATTTGCCGTAGTCTAATTTAGGACTCACTATTAGGATGGTGACGGTTCCCGTGTCGGTTAAATATCTTTGAAATTATTAATGAACTTATATTCAATTGTGCCAAAATACCCTTACTTTTTTTATTAAAATAAAGCTGTTACTGTACGGACAACTAACATTTACTATACATTACCTTAAAAGTATGTTAACTGATTTTCTCATAAATTACAGACTAATTAAATACGAAGGTTTAATATATACATACAAGAAAAATGATTCACATAACATATATATTTTATCATACACTAAGCTTATTAAAAGACTAATAATTATCAAAACTATTTATTATACACTAAGGTTAATAAAAGAACTAATAATTACATATTGAATAAAAGAAAACCTTGTGTTTATTTGATGTTGCGTCATATGTGAAAACAAAACTAATAATTAACAATGAAAATTGGAAACGACTCAAATATTATATTCGTACAAAGATATATCATGAATTCGTTTAATTATACAAAGTATAAGGACTCACGTCGTGTTTTAATAATAAATTTGGTAATGATAACATTAATATGATTTAAGGATTGTAACTAATAGTTTAACTCATCTAACGGTCCTTACTTTTCATAAAAGAATTTAGGATTTTATTTATATATATATTTGTTAGATTGTTAGATGTTAGATTGGATACGAAATAATTGATTGAATAGATATTTAAGGTTTACTAAATATTATATACTAGTAGTTATTGAAAGATCAATGATAGAGGGACCATAAAACTAAATGGATAAAATGATGGAAAATTGAGGAAAAGTAGATGTGAAGGTGAAGATGTATTAAAAGGCCATGAATTGTAATTGTATTTATCATACTACGTACGCAGCTTATTGTTTTCAAATTCCCATTTACATATTCTTAGAATAAAGTATTTCCAAATTTATATGTATCTAATATAATATATTTCGATTTTATTAAATACATATTGTTATATTTGACTAATTATATAAAGTAGGACTAATGTAACATCCCAAACTTTTCAAGTTTGACTATTTGACTATTCCGTTAGATAACGTTAGGTTCGTTAAGTTTATGTGCCCTAAATGGGATTATGTGATTAAATGCTTATGTGATAATGTGAAATTATAAGTATTAATGAAAGTAATTAAAGGAAAGTCATGAAAGTTAAGTGCTCGTTAAGTCGTTAAGTGTTCCGGTGAGAAAGATAAGCCAAGAAAGTAACGTATAGAAGTCGAGGGGCTTAAGTGTAACTTTGGGAACTGATGGCCAGGGATTTAAGTGCAATTAGGTAACCCAAATTGTCACAAAATCAGTTCAATATGTGTGTGAGAAACCCCCAGGCCGCCCCCTTCCCTCTTCCATAGCAATACTTCATCAAATCTCTTCGTTCGTTGGTGTTTCGATCAAGTTTTGTTTAGATCTTGGATTCCCTAATGCATCTACAGGTATTGTAGGTAAATCCTCCTTGAAATCTGATCTTATAAGTCATATATGTCGATCCAATCCAGGCCATGGGGTTTGGGTTGGGTTATATTGCAAAACGTTTACCGATTTCATGTTATTCGGGTGATCAATTAAGTGATTTATGTTTGTAATGGATCAAGGAATCAATTGATGGTTTGAAGTCATCAATTGTGTCTTAAAAGAGGTCAATTTGATGTCTCCAGGTCGGGGTTAGGGTTTGAGATCGAATGGGAATCGTTTAAAGAGGTTCAAAAATCAAGTTTGCTGATCGAGCCCCGTTGTGCGGTGCACAAGAATTCTGTGCGGTGCACAGATTGGTCTGGGTGTTTCTCACTTAGTTTATGCGGCGCATGGAAGATCCATGCGGCGCATATTCAGGTCTGGCAGTCGTATAGGCTTGTTTTCATGCTTGTTTGACCCATAGACCTTATGTTCAGGTTACCTTATGATATAGGGAACTTAGAGAGGTCTTTTGAAGCCACGTTTATGTTATCTATTGGTTGTATGATGCTATTGGTAGATGGAAACACAAACAAGACAAGTTAACCTTGCGTATTGCTCGTTGTATTCGTCACGAGGTAAGATACACTACTTTGACACGCTGAGGGTTCAACAAAAACATAGTTTTCATATAATAACTTCCCCTAATGATATCTTGTTTGCTTATGGGTATTCGGGATTATATGGGAGGTGATATGGGCTATGTAGATGTATATCGATGCCTGAAATGCTACCCCAATGATATGAGATGATATGTTAGATGATGAAATGATATGAAATGCTTTGAGTAGCTATGAAATACGATATGTAATGAACTATGTTATGCAATGAAAGATGATATGTAATGATATACGATATGCAATGATATATGATGATGTACGTGATGTAACAATGTATGAGATGTAATGATATGCTATGAAATGCTATGTATGTTGAAATGTGATATATAGATGATAAATGAAATGTGCATGTTTGTATGGCTTGTTCATCTAGTTCACTAGACTTATTAAGTTGCCATGACACGTGCACGTTTAAGGGCCCAAACGTAAAAGATGATTATGTGATGATGTTTAGGTAATGTGGACACCTAAACTATATGAGATGTGAAATCGAGCTCGTAATTTAGATGTGAAGTGTTAAGCTTAACCCGTACTTGCCCTTGCCCGGCTAAGTGCGTAGATGTGGTTGCTTGGGTAGCTCCTTGCAACATGGTCAAAGATGTGAAGAGTAATACGGGAGGTCTGACCCGCCCCACTTTTCTTGAACATACGGATTACTCCGGGATTGGCTTGCCATTCCTTAACGACATTGATGTACAGCCGTAAGTTTGTCCATCTAGTCGGGTGTGACTTATGTCACCCTTACAAAGATGTATATGTTATATGAGATGCGTGACTTATGTCACAAACACAAAGATGTTAGATGTTATATGTAAAGATGCAAAAGATGACTAGGCACATTTAGGATGACCCATCCTAATATGATGATGTTGATGCTATGATATGTATGTGAGATGATATGTTTGATGTGTTATGTGCCTTAACGATTCTAATAACTTTTCGATAATGTTTTAAATGGACAAATGTTTTATAAACTATGTGTTATCTTACTTAGCTAATTCGTTAGCTAACACTTGCTCTTTTAAAATGTGTTGTGCCCTCAGGTCCAACATAGTGAGTAGGTAGATGTGAGAAGATGTGAGGCATGGGTAGATGGTCTTGAAGCTGGCTTTAGTTTACCCATAGTGGCTGCTCGCTTTAGACATTTGCTTTATGTTTAGATATTAATGACTTGTATTGATAATTGTCGGTTGTTTAATGTTGGGCAACCGACGGGTTTCTATTAAACTTGTTTTGATGATGCGAATTAGTAACACCATTGAATAAGTAAACCAAACAGATTTTAATTGGTTTGGACTTTTAATGTTTCTTCCGCTTTATTTTAACGCCGTTAGGCGAAAATTTTTGGAAACCCGTATTTTAAATGACGGGTGTTACAAGTTGGTATCAGAGAAATTGTTTAAGTGAACCAAGGACTATAGGTTGCCATAGGAATTGGACTTAAACCGATAGATGACAAGATAGGCTTAAGTAAGTATGCTTAGCCTTTGAGATGAAATGTTTTTAGGACGGGTTGGGATGAGTGAGAGTGTAGGATTAAGGCTTCATGTTCATTGATGTGTTTTATGTGTATACACTTGTTGTGTAGCCCTTATTCCTCTGTTCCTCGCGCTCCCGTCGCCAAACTATTCTATTGCTATGAAAGACGTTCTGTGAAAGGTAAGGTGCTAATTCTCTATTTGAATTTGATAAACTTGTGCTTTATATTACGTGAGAAATTGTTGAGATGCACAAGAGTTGAAGGATTTGGTGAAAAGAAGACGATACACAAATGAGGTAACGAACATGTGAGTGAAAGGATACAATTACAATTATGGTCCGGAACATAATTGCAAGCGTATCACGACGCGAGCGTGTTTGTATGGACATACTTGTGTTGACCGGAGTAGAAAGTAATGAAGTTGGTAAGATTTCTATGAAGTGATGTATTATGTTGTTGTGGAGCCCACGGGCTTATAAGACATGGACTTGAAGTTTGATAAGGATAGTTGATGATGGATACTTGAAGGAATATAAGTAGGTGATGCATAGAAGGGTTACCGGACACACGTATGGAAGGATAGTTACAATTCCGGTCGCGAACGTAATTGTAAATGTATCACGACATGTGTGTGTTTGTGACTGTGTCTGTGTTGATCCAAATGAAGTGAAGATGATTGATGGAATCATTGAATGGTATCATATTTAACTACATGGAGAGTAGACACGTATGAATGGAATAAAGAATGATGAAGCAGAAGCAATTAAAGAAGTCAACTCAAGGGTTGATTGAACCCTTAAACATGAAACTCTTCCATTCCATGAGCACTATGTTATGATGTGAGGCTTCATTCGAGCTGTTAAATGTGAAAGTTGTACTTGGGATTAAGATTGAAGGTTTGTGTATGTATGGAATTCGATTTAAGGATTTAAAAATTAGGTTTTGGTCGAACTGGGTGATGTGCGGCGCATGAGCCTTTATTGCTGTAACACCCCGACTATAGCGGAAACACGAGATGCCACAGAACGACATGGTACAAAAGATTTAAGTAAAACATCAACATAAAGTTTCAAATGCCATTCAAATTCAAAAGGTTACAAGTTCAAGTTGACGTTTAATAAACATTACATAACCAATTCATAATCAAAAGATCAAATGTTTGCGTTACTAGTCCAACATGCAACACATAAACACATCGTCCAAGGAGCGGTCCAAAAGCTAACTTACTGCCCTAGACCTGAAAAGCATGAAGAAAAAGTGTCAACTACGAGAGTTGAGTGAGTTCATAGGATTATGCTAACAACACACATGTATTTAATCCAATTCAAGAAAGAATATGTCATAAAATTTCCAAAAATTCCATCATACTGTCCATACCCAAACCGTATGTTCAAACAATAATTGACATCCATAATATAATATCAATACCTCTGGGTCAATGGTAAGACTACCATGACATAATTTGATGAGATTGTTCTTGAGCCACTACTAAGACCGGTTATGTCCCAATAATCAATATAATGTCCCAAATGATAAGATAATGATAAGCACATGCTGTCAATCACGTGCATAAAGATAACCAAGGGTCGTGCCATGGAGACGCCCATAAATATATAGTAGTTAGAGCACCGCGAGGCCAGACTGGCGATGAAGGTGGCCCCCAAGGCAGACCAAACATCCCACCGTTACCTATAATAGTGGATGAGGGGACAATCCTAGTTGCGCAACCCTCTAACTACAGGCCTCAATGAGTTAATAGTAGTGTACAGGGGACCACCGTTTGACAGTACTCAAGCTCATCATATAACATAAAACACGTTGAACATACAATATAATTCCCATATCATTATCATTATTTCAAAGAATCATTTCATAAGAAAGTCATTTTAATTAATCATGCTTTTCACCCCGCAAGTAAACACATAAAAGAGTTTGAAAGGGGGCTATGACTCACTTGATTAGAGAGTGAATAGGGGCTGATCAAACGTGATTCCTTCGCTTATATTTGTTGCGCCTCAAGCAAGCCTAAACCATAACGTATATATTCACGGCGTAAGTTCGCGTGACATGAACTAGTGAGCTAGATCATGAGATGTATACTAGTAGACTTGCCCATATTTGGTTGTCATTAGATTATGGAATTTAAGTGCATTATGATGTTCTCATTGTTTGGGTATAAGAGATTTGGTGGTAAGAGTCGTTTCCTCATTATACGTTTTTGTACGTTTATTGGAATTTCGGTAGTTTGGCTTTGATTTATATGATTTCCATTGTATACTTTGCTTAGTAATAATATTTGACATTAGTGGTCTTATAATATTAATATTTATGTATATTTTCTGATTTGTAATTATATTTTAATTTAATATTATTTAATTAATTATTTATTCATTTTATTGATTTATTAATTAAATAATTCCTTAAAAATACTTTTAAGTGTCATAATTGTCTTTATAAATTATGGATAATTTCATTTGAATTATCTTCTGATATATATGCTCCTTAATTTATAATTTCATGATTTATACTTTTATTTGTGTATTTTCCATTTATTTTAATAATAATATTTAATTAATTGTTTTTACTTAATTATTTATCTTTAAATTATGTAACACATATCTCTTGCCTTTTAGCTATTTTTCTCCAGTAGGTTTTATTTACTTTTATCCATGGTTAAGATGATTTAACTTCATTCTTGATTTACATAATTTATTTATGGATTTTTATGTCTTTTAATTACTATTTAAATTCAATAATTCATGGAAATTCTTAGAAATCATCACTAAACATTTTGGTCAAATATCTCAGGCCTTTTAGGCAACTTTTATTCATACAAAATCATATCCATTCAACTCTCTTGTGTCTTGCTTATTTTGAGGGTTTTATGATTAAAAATCGTTTACCGAAATAGTGATTTTAGCCTCATTTCTTGGCAATTAAAGTGCTTCAAAATGGATTTTCATTCTTGTTTCATTATTTCCAGAAAGTTCATCATATTTTGGTGTCCAAAATCGTGAGAGTGGTGGTGGTGTGATATGTGCAATTTAGTGCTTTCGGTTAGTGATTATTTGACCCGAAAAGGTGATTTTTGAGCTTGTTGTTGTCATGAACCAATAGATCTAAGTTTTCTGCTTTTATTTCAACATTTTTCCAGTAGGTTTATCATATTTTCTTGGTCATAAGATTATGGTGCATGTGTGTGCTCAAAATGCATTTTTGCGTTTTTTCGGTTTGTGATTTCTAGCTTATTTTAACATGTTTTGATTCAAGCTTTATATCCTTGATATTTTCAATTTTTCCAGAATATTAACACTATATTAACATATTTTTCACTTATAACAAGTCCATATCCATCTCATAATCCAACAAAAGATCCAACTTTCTTAAATCTAGCATATATGCCTTCAAATCAACACTTTTTACTATCAACTTTTATAGATCTAACTTTCAACAATACAAAAACATCTTTTATATGAAAAATCCCAGAATATACTCTTCAAAAATATACAAAAACATATAGATCTATCAACAAGAAAGTCACTTTAAAAGCTACGAATCTATAACCCCACTTTTGGGTCTTAAACTTGTTGAATCCTTGGATCTTTCTTATTAGATTCGACATGCATGAGCATGGAAAGAAAGATCCTATCAACTTTGCCCTCATTAAGTGTATATTACAAAGAAAACAAGAAGAAAGTATGAGTTTTTTTGATAAAACCTTTGAAAAACAAAAACAAGATTAGATCTAGTAAAAAGGATGAAGATTATACCCTCTTGAACTTGGTTTTGGATGAAGAATTTGGGCAGATTTTTGTGGCCTTCAAACCCCTATAATACCTTGAATCTAAGCCTAGAACAACCCTTGAACCTTGCTTGTATTAACCCTTAACAATCTAGCTTAAACCCTTATTATTATTGTATGTTTATATGGATTGATGTTTGCCTTTTCTTTCTCTCTTTTTGGCCGTGGGTATCAAGAAGAAAGGAGGGAGAAGAGAGAGTTTGTCTTGAGAGAATAAGAGTGTGTGTGAAGAATGTGAAGAGTGTGTGTTGGAATGGTGAGTTCCAAGAGAGAAAAGTGTGATGAAGTTTGAAATGGGTATGTGAGGGGGTGATGGGGGCCGGCCCTTCTAGGGCATATGGGGGGTCTTTCACATCTTTTTTTTTATAAAATTTTGTTGTGTAATATGTATGTAAGTGTTAGGTGTAAGAATATGTATTTTTGTAAGGTTATTTGTATTAGTTTGCACTAATATGTTAGCTAGTGAGGTCCAAAACATAAGTGTGTGTGCCGTATGTATGTATGTATATGTACATACCTTTGGTTTTTTAATTTGTTACAAGGCTCATTGGTTGTAATCTTGTATTTAATTTAAGCATATATGCATATATATACACTTATTATGATTTAAACGCTTTTATGCGCACATAAGAACTTATAACATGTTTTGAATTGGGCAAATTTTATTTTCGTGACCAAATTTACTTTAATTAGTTAAATGATTAAATTGTTGGACCTTCGTAAGGATTTTTGATGGTTATCTCAACTTGTGAGACTTACATTATTATTTAGATAATCCGATTGATCATAAACAAATTTTTTGTTCAATGGTACTTTATAATTATTTAGAATTGAACAATAGCTTTAGATTGCTAATTTAGGGGCATTATCTACTAGCTTTAAGTATAACTATGGCTTGCGAGATCATGGACAACATAACTAGCTCATATATAACATTTAAAAATTAGGGTTGTTACACCTAGTGGTCGTGTTGTCGCATATCTTCCAATTTTGAAAAGTTGAATTCTGAAGGGAGCCCGATATGCGGCGCATGAACCATTCATGCGGCGCATATCCTCCAGTTTTGTAAAATGGATTTCAGTTGGGTGCCCGATATGCGGCGCATAGAGGTTCTATGCGGCGCATAGAATATGTGCTCAGAACTTGGGTGTTTTCTGTGACAAATTTACATGAAATATGCGGTGCATATGTATTCCATGCGGCGCATAGGTTCCCAGATATGTATTTATGCGGCGCATGCACCATCCATGCGGCGCATATTCTGGTCAGTTTTGGATATATGACTCGTTTAGTTTTGATTTCGCTATGGGATGATATGTGACGATTGGGACGAGTATCTTAAGGGGGAGGTAATTGCAACATTCCCAAATTTTTGGTGTAACGGTTGACTCGAGTCGTTCAGTCAACACTTTGCTACCAATAAGTCTCTTAACGAGTTAATGCTTACGTGAGTTTAATATGCTTTATGTGAGAGGCTTTAATGCCTTAAAGATATATACGTTTATGTGTTAAAGATGCCAAGATGTGTTTAATATGTCGATAGAATTCTCGGTGGGCGATTTAAGCTAGTTATGTGACGTATAGAAGTCTAGGGACCATTCTTGCCATTCCTGAAACTTCAAAAACGTGATTAGGAGTAATTAGGTCAGATTATTATCCCCTAATTCAGTTATTCTTTCCTCCTAAGAACCCTAAACCGCCCCTTTTTCTGGAGTGATCCTCGTGCGATTTCTTGCGTTTTCGGGTGGATTAATGATCAATCGGTGCATGTAATCGATCCGTTTATCATCCTCCAAGGTATAAATCGAAGTCTTTGCAGAATATTAGTCATATTCATCCATATATTTCGTCCATACCTGGACTTGTTGAGTATTGATTGATAAGAAACGTTTTGTTGTTAGATTGGCGATTTCGGGTCATTCGGTGATTGTTATTGCAATCAATATGTATCTTGAGATTCCCTACAGGTATGAAGTTATTTCTAGAGTCATTTTAATGTTCAAATAGAACCAATATAGGGTTCACATCTGGTCTTGAGGAGTTTGATATGATTCGACTGCGTTTGTGAGTCGATTTAGGTCATTCAGGTGTCAAATCGATTGTAAAATGAGTATAATGAATCCATGAATCAATTAATAATCTCATAATGATAAGTAAGTCATAATTTGATGTGTAGGAACTGTAGAGGTCGTGGTGGCTTGACATGGATGTTTAATGGTGGAAGTTGTTTGCAAAATAAAGAGTTTATTAGGTCCGAAAATTCAGTCATATTGCAAAAATCATATCTTCCTTATATGAACGACTTAGGAAGATGAATCTTACATTTCTGAAAACCTCTATGTGTCCCCTAAATTCGATATGAACAAAGTTTCCTTTGATTTTGCCCAGAGATATGCGAAAAATGTCGATTTCCAGAAATGGTCAGGTTTTGGACGAATTCTGCAGACTTGTCTTGCAAACGTCATAACTTATTCATTAGAGATCTTCAAGAGTCAACCTTGCATTTTTGGAAAAGGTCTTTGAGTTTTCTACATTTGTAAGATTTGAGTTTTGTCTCACCGGTCATCTTATGACCCAAAAGTTGTACTTGAGGAGGCTTATGAACCGTGGTGACGTGCTTATTTGAATGTCGCCTGAAATGTGATACGACCTAATATGATACGAGGTGTAGTAAATTTATATGTTGACGTGTGATAGGGTTAAAAGCCAAGATTAGACACCGAAAGTTTTATTACAAAGTAATTATTTAATGATCCTTTAACGGAAGTGAGGAGTCACGTTATCATGGACTAAGAGACAAGGTTGCGTGGGAAGCTAAAGGTAATGATATGATATGAGCCATAGTAAACTGGTTGTCCAAGAATGTTTATTTTCCTGGTGAACTATTACACCGTTTCATTGGACATGAAAGAAAAGATGTGTGTCAAAGAAGTTCCCTTAAAGTGTGAAAGCTAATTGTTGAATGCTTCAAATCGAGACGACCGTTATGTAAACAATTTTCAGATATGTTTTGGAAAAGTATGAAGGGAATGGTGAACTCAAATGGTGTCTATAACCCTTAGATTGATGGGAAAGAGAAATGATGAATTAGGAACTTGGAAAGGTCATATGATCGTGCGATAGTGCGTTGAGATTTTCATATACCATTGTTGAGTTCACATATAATGACAACTACGATGTAGGTATGGATGTCACTTCATGATATGACATGTTATGGAAAGGAAAGTTGTGGAGCCAAATAACATAAAGATAACAGTTCATAAAGTTAGAATTGTTAAACGAGTGTTTTGATTAGCTTAAAATTCGAAAGGTTTTGTGGTGAGCCAAGAAAGCTTATTATGAAAAAGTGGGTATTATGGTCTAACCATAAGACTCTATGGAGGGATATGTTATGCATCAAAAGTTATGGCGAGTCGACCCTTTGTTCAAATGAATTATGTGAGTTATGGTAGCAAGTTATAAGGATACGTGTATGAGGGGCTTAATCGCCAAATGTAATATGGGTGCTACTTATGAAGGTTGAAGAAATGAGTTGATTACTTGGTTTGATTTAAAGATTGAACCAAAGAAATGACGAAACGGTTGAAATGGTAAAGTAAAGGTGGAAAAGACTATGTAAGAAGCCGAATGAGTTTGGCTATGCTAAGTTAAAGTACAACTCAAGGAAATCCTGAAATGATATGATAAAGTGAGGGATACGGATAAGTCATTTATATATGAGTGGCGAAATGATTCTGAGGACAGAATCCTTTTAAGGGAGAGGTAATTGTAACATCCCAAACTTTTCAAGTTTGACTTATTGACTTGACCGTTAGTCAACGTTAGGTTCGTTAAGTTTATGTGCCCTAAATGGGATTATGTGATTAAATGCTTATGTGTGATAATGTGAAATTAATAAGATGATGTTTAATGAAAGTAATTAAAGTAAAGTCTTGAAAATAAGTGCTCGTTAAGTCGTTAAGTGTTCCGGTGAGAAAGATAAGCCAAGAAAGTAACGTATAGAAGTCGAGGGGCTTAAGTGTAACTTTGGGAACTGATGGCCAGGGATTTAAGTGCAATTAGGTAACCCAAATTGTCACAAAATCAGTTCAATATGTGTGTGAGAAACCCCCAGGCCGCCCCCTTCCCTCTTCCATAGCAATACTTCATCAAATCTCTTCGTTCGTTGGTGTTTCGATCAAGTTTTGTTTAGATCTTGGATTCCCTAATGCATCTACAGGTATTGTAGGTAAATCCTCCTTGAAATCTGATCTTATAAGTCTTATAGTCGATCGATCCAGGCCATGGGGTTTGGGTTGGGTTATATTGCAAAACGTTACCGATTTCATGTTATTCGGGTGATTAATAAGTGATTTATGTTTGTAATGGATCAAGGAATCAATTGATGGTTTGAAGGCATCAATTGTGTCTTAAAAGAGGTCAATTTCATGTCTCCAAGTCGGGGTTAGGGTTTGAGATCGAATGGGAATCGTTTAAGAGATGTTCAAAAATCAAGTTTGCTGATCGAGCCCCGTTGTGCGGTGCACAGGAATTCTGTGCGGTGCACAAGGATTCTGTGCGGCGCACAGGAATTCTGTGCGGTGCACAGATTAGTCTGGGTGCTTCTGTTTGAGTTTATGCGGCGCATGGAAGATCCATGCGGCGCATATTCAGGTCTGGCAGTCGTATAGGCTTGTTTTCATGCTCGTTTGACCCATAGACCTTATGTTTAGGTTACCTTATGATGTAGGGAACTTAGAGAGGTCTTTTGAAGCCACGTTTATGCTACCAATTGGTCATGTGATGCTATTGTTAGATGGAAAAACAATCAAGACGAATTAACCTTGCGTAATGCTCGTTGTGCTCGTCACGAGGTAAGATAACATCTTTTACCACATGAGGGACAACAAAATGATTCTCAACTTATTATATTCAACTAATGAATTTTTTTTTTGAAACGGACGTTTTTCAAGGTGTTTTGTCAAACAAGTTTTTGCAAAAAAAAATTTATGAAACCGGGTAAACCGGTATTGGGAGTATCGGTTTCACATTTTTGGCTAGAACCCGGTATTCCCAAAACCGGGTTCAGAAAAAGGACTGCGAAACCGGTACTAGCAAGCCCGGTCTTGAACTTTGTACACTACTTTTCAGACAACCGAGTTCGAGCCAAACGTCAAAAGAGCAGGAAGCATCAATAATGAACGATTACACAAACATTTAATATATATATATAATATATAAAAACACACAATATATATATATATATATATATACGAACATCGCTCATTTTCTGGGCATTCAAAACATTCAAAATAAAATACCCAACTCAATTTTCAAATACATTATCCCCTCAAAAAACATATTTACAGAAATGGT
>CM067170.1:3039344-3040814 GCA_034093135.1 Erigeron breviscapus | reverse complement strand
GATTATGGTTAGTTAAAAATGGTCATAAACCAGGTTTTTCACCTTGTCAGGTGGAACTCGCGCCGCGAGCCTTCCAGGTCGCGCCGCGAGGTGTAACGAATTTCGAACAGAAACCTGCACTTGAATTGACTCGCGCCGCGAAACCTCCAGGTCGCGCCGCGAGGAATATAGCAAGGTCGCGCCGCGAGGACCTCTGGTCGCGCCGCGAGTTTTGTGACTGTTTGACATTTTCAGTTTTCGATAAATTGAACGTTGAACTTGGTGAATATCGAATGGTACATCAGACTACCTTATAATGACAATGTCATTGATATTACCAACAATAAATTAAAATTAAGCAATAAGACAAATCATATCTCAAGCCAATCAATCAATAAGTACAAAAGCATGTTCTCAAGTGTATGTCACTTGGGAGTACGTCAACCATTCAATAAGTACAAAAGCATGTTCTCAAGTGTAAAACACTTGGGAGTACGTCAAACCAATCGATGAGTACAACCATAATCAATCTCAATCACAAGTCCATCCATTTCCACTAGACAACACGTACATACACTTCGGGGGGTTTTACTTTCATCAAGTTCTAGATGCTTATGTATAGGGTCAACCGCAGCCTCCCACCACATCTAAAACCCTTTGAAGGTATAACCGACTTCGATGTATGTACGACTATCCTAAAGAATCACATTATCACAATCATATGCGTAAACCATCAAACAATCTATCAAATCCATCAAGCAATCATTCAAACAATCAAACAAATAAGTGTACACTTTTCAGCCCGAATCTCAAGCGAGTAGGGAGCTACGGAACTAACCTTGATCGGCAGAAGAAGTTAGAGTCGGTATAAAAAAGAGTACAAGCGTTCAACATTCACTTCGCGTCCACCACCTATAATTATAATATATACATTTATTAATGGACAAGTTAAAACCCTAATTCGAGTTTTATTGGTGACTCAAGTCATTTAAGGGTTCCCGGGATTCGTATGCACCTAAGAGTGTTCAAGAAATGGTTTAAAAACGAGTTAGTGTTGCCCTGAAATCGTCATACACAACTTGTAATTATTCGTTATGAAGTCCATGTAATCGTCCCATTTTAAGCTTTATTTTGAACCTCGACTTTAGACGATGATTACAACTTGAATATGGGACTATAGAAGTCGAGTAATGGCTCGTATGAAAGCTCTATTCGATCCAAGAATACGGAACAAGAAGCTAGAAAACGAAACTGAAAAACAGGCACAGAACACCACCGTCTTGGACGGTAGGCGCAAGCAACAGGTACATCAGCAGGAACAAGGGAAAGAAAACCAACCCATTTGACATCCAAACTCATTTCAGGCACCCAAAACATTTAGGGGAGGTTTGAAACTTGTTTTAAAGCATGCTTAGACCCTTACAAACGTAATTACACTTAATCTGTTTCATAAATTCAGTTCAAACACTATGAACATTGTTAAAATCATTT
>CM067170.1:3009344-3036844 GCA_034093135.1 Erigeron breviscapus | reverse complement strand
CAAAAACCTTTTTAAATATACCAAAATACCCAAGTTTTTTCGAATTCACCAAAAATACCCACAAAATCTCATGACCGCAAGGAGGAGGTGCGAATCGCAAGCACTGCTTGCGGATCGCAAGATTTGCTTGCGTATCGTAAGACTCGATTGTGAATGACCCGACCCACTCATTGCTTATCCTAACCCGGTTGTATTTTAAACCTAAACGCAAATCGCAAGCCTCCATACCACCTAGTCCGCCAACCACTTTCCTCCACCCCAAATCACCACCGTCGTCCACCACCTCTGCCAATCACCACCGACTTCCGCCACCATCACCGCCCAAGTGCGCAAAAACAATAGTATGTCTTCATAATTGCATTTTCCATATTTATCATGCATACCTTTAGATCAGATGAAAAATTTGTAACTTCTTTTTTATAACCCGCTTTCTTTAAGTGATAATTCATCCATTTTAGAAGAACTTATTTTGGTGCCAAACCCATGAGCTCTTCGGCTTCCTGTAATTTAACAAAGTAGTGCCTTGTAAATTAAGTTTATGAAGTTACAAACAAAGTATACCCACCTCGTTGAGTGACTGGTATGTTTCTATTCTATTTTTCTTTTTATCTATCATCCTCGATTTGTATATCTGTATGTACATGTTATTATATATGTGATTTATTGACCAAAATTGGTAGGATTTCATTGCGTTTTCTATATGTATATATTTTTATGTATATTTTTTCATAAAAACCAAATTGATAATATATATCTGTATATGTCTGTATGTATATATGGCTTCTGTAAGGCAGCTTTGGTTGACTATAAGTTTTGATTGTAAATAATTCCACTCGTAAACATGAAATGAGGCCATCTTTCAGAGGAGATTTTAAAGAAAAGGTGTCTAGGGATGGTTGCCCTCATCTTTGGCTGATGATTTTGTTTACAAATCCAACAACCCTTAATTCTGTTTGCTTATTTCAAAAAGGAAATTTGAATAAGTAGCACCATATTATGTGGTTAATTTTATACTGTTGTTGTTAAAAAAAATGTATGTTGATGAAAAAGAGGCTGTGATGATGATGTAAAGCTTGATGCGAGTGGATTGGAGCTAAATTGAGATTATCTGCATCTTGGCTGGGCAAATTTAATAATAACTCATTTGGATGGTAATGTGAAAGTAGTTGTCTTTTACATTGCAACCGGAAAGTGTATTTGCAGCCATGGCAGGTATATCCTCTTTGTTCAACCGGAAAGTTGAAATTTGGGTCTAAATATTAATTTGGGGTTGGATCAAAAGATTGTGGATTTTGGTAATGTTGCAGAATTTGAATGGGTTGAATAGGAAAATGATCAGAAATTTGTTGGTGATTAAATTGTTGTGGAACCATGAAATTTTGATGATGATAAATATTTAGTTGTACATTGTGAATGCCATAAACGGGAGCTGAAGAACTTAGTTGATTACTTCCTGTTCCAGATCCAATTTCAGTACTTCTAGATTCAACACACAATGTAACAATATCATCACAAACACCAATATAACTCATGAATCGATCAACATCTTCATTATCGTTTATCAAGTAAACTTTAACATTTTTCAAATAAGTTAGACTCACCTCACTTTCAAGAGCTAAACTTAACTTTTTTGCAACATGTAAAATTAACTTTTTGTAAGTTAATTTTTTAACGGGCAATTTTAGTGAACGATTTATATTGTAAACTACCATTTATGTTCTCCCAAGACCCTCCATAACACAAATCTATCCAAACGTTGGTTGTTTCCATTACTAAATAAAAACTAAATATTTAATGTTTATAGATAAGAAAAACATACTTTTTACTTTGCAAATTGAAAGAAAAATTATGGTGTTGTTTATGGTGAAAGGTATGGTGTTGTTTAGGGTGAAAGGTTGTTGTTAAATTCATAAGTAAAAAAAGTACATGAAAATCTGATTGCTATCTTAACAAGTACAAGAAAATCTCACAAAAAATCTTATCCATAAGTAAAAAAAAGTCAAAATCGCAAGAATTGCTTGCGGATCGCAAGAACTGTTTGCGGATCGCAGGCATTGCTTGCGGATCGCAAGAACTGCTTGCGGATCACAGCCTTGCTTGAGCATCGCAAGGATTCCTTGCGATCGGGAAGCAGTGCTTGCGATCCGCATCTCCTCCTTGCAGTCTTGCGATTTTATGGGTGTAACATCCGTGACTTTTGACCCGTTGACTATTTGTGCAATTTGGCTAACAATTTAGTTAGTAATATAAATTAAAGTCTTTTGGGGTTCATTTAAGTGCAATGTGTACATATAGATCAATTTGTCGTGCAATTTGGGGCTTATGCGCTAGTCGAGTTCATTAGTCATGCTAATCGATGCTTACAATTTAAATTCAACTAAATGTAAATGACTTTTGTAAATCAAGGTAGAAGCTTGGGAGAATAAGCGAGTTTTAGCGAAACGTTAAGTTAAAGTATGTTTGTGAGTCGTTTTGGCATTTAAAGGGTTAACGTTTAGCTATTTGTCGAATTTAGCGGAGTGGGAGCCTACCCTTTTGGAGTTTAGGCCGGCCCCCCTTCTAACTCCCCCTCCTCCACTCATTTCATTTCTATCTTCTCCTTCTCTCTCTATTTTCTCTTCCAAGAAAAACACAAGCACCTATATCTCTCTCTCTCTGGATTTCTACCTCATATATTAGAAGTTAAGCAAGATTTTGTTAGGGGTTTTCATCATCAACCTCATCTTAGCAACATATCGAAAATTCGGGTTTCAAGGTGCAAGAAAACATCTAATTCGGGTCAAATTCGGGTTTGAACACTAGGTGGAGATTTTGGTAAGTTAAACTCATCCCATAATCTTTATTTTATGTTTATTTACATATTTCTAGTTGATTTCAAGTAAATTCGGGTCACAAATCGGGTCAAAATGCAAATTAGGGTTTTGTGGATTCAAATTAGGGTTAAGAACGATTTTGGCATGAAATTGATGAAATGAAACGGATTTATGGATTGGGTTATGTTTATTTATGGTTAATGGTGTTTATCTATGCTTCAAATTAAGTTACAAACTCCTACAAGTCGTTTTGGAATGGTTGGGTCGATTTTAGGGTTTTGGTCTTGGTTTTTCTGCACTTGAGCTGCTGGTGCAGGCTGCAGAAAGGGGCCACTGCGGCGCAGTGGCTTAGCCCCTCCTTCACTGCGGCGCAGTGCTACTTTTCTGACCTCTGGCTCGTTTTAGCCCACTGCGGCGCAGTGAGCATGGCTCTGGCTCACTGCGGCGCAGTGGATTTAATCTGGGAATCGTGCGCGTCAGTTTTCAAACGTTAATAACTTTTGATCCGTAAGCCCAAATAAGTCGTATGACCTATCGTTGGAATCGTAAGAGAGTCTATTTTCTTGTAGTAACATTCATTTTGTATGAAACTTCCTCCATTTCTAAAAATGTCGAGTCAAAGTATCTTGTTTCTTACTCGGTAAAGTTATATAAGTGTTTAGGGGTTTGTGACTCATCTTAGACTAAATAAACCAACTTGTTTAAGATTGTAGAGTTGACATTCATGATTTTATGATATATGACATGCTTTGATAGGTTGTGGACGCGTGGGGCCCAATATTCGCTATTAATCTTTCATTTACTCGACTTAAGCTTCTTTGCCGATCAAGGTGAGTTCCGTAGTTCCCTACTCAATAGAGATTCGGGCTGAAAAGTGTAAACATACGTGCTTCATTGTTTGAGTAATTTGTTGATTATGCGGTAAACTTTGGTTACATATTGTGATTAAGATAGAACATGACGTGCATTGTAAAGTCGTATGATTTGTTGTACGATAGACTTGTGTTTGAGGTTGATTATGCTTTTGTGTTTATGGATTGATTGATTGATTGTTCTAGTTGTTGGATTGATGTGACGGTTCATTTCGTTTGATTGACTTGGTTTATGTGTTTGTTAAGTATTTCATTAATATTAGGATAGACGTACATACATGGAAGTCGGTTATGCCTTTATTGGGTTTTAGATGTGGTGGGAAGGCTGCGGGTGACCCTATATATAAGCATCTGGGACTTGAAGAAAGTAGAATCCTCTTAAGTGTATGTACGTATAGTTGGTTTAAATTATGGTTATTGGCTTATGATTGGATGAATGTTGATAATTGGCTTATGTTGGATGAATATTGATTGTTGGCACAGGTTCATCGTATATTGATTGATGGCACAGGTGCATCGTATATTGATTGTTGATTTATGAATTATGCATTTACATTTGATTGTAAGCATTGCATACATTGATGATGAGCCCTCGGCAGGGGATTGCCGACATCCTGGTGCATAGATGTATGCACCCATTTTGGATGTAGAACGTGACCCGAGTATATAGACATATATATCTCGATGATTTTGAGATACAGCCTTGTTCATTGTGATGACAGAAGGGTATCGTTGCATAGGTGACGGAGTTCACGCATAGGATAGGCATGTTGGCTTATTCATGCATTTGGCACTTACATTGATTCATATATCATTTGTGCTTTCTCATTACACATTTACTTGTCTTGTGTAATCTTGTTGTTGGACGATATTGTGTTGCTTAGAGGCTCGCTGTAAGTCATGTCTAGCCTCTACTCGTATATTGTGATTATTGACGATGGTTCCTTATGGACTATTACTACGAACTCACCAACCTTGTGTTGACTATGCTTAGTACACTTTTCAGGTAATCAAGTTATTCCAAGGCTTGAAGTATGATCGATTTGTTAGCTTGTTGTTGAACCCGAACTTGGACTTATATGGATCAAGGATCCATTTGCCTTCTTTTGCATTGTGCTTAGGACCTTTAGCCATCTTTTGATGCTCAGTTGTACTCTTTATGTATTTTGATACTTGTTTATCTTATTGTATGGATTCACTGAATCCTTTATTTGCATTTAGTTCATGTTCTACATTAATTCCACCTTGTGCTATATGATTTCCGTGACATTTCGAGCCTCGGCTTGGGGTGTTACAATGGGTATTTTTGGTGAATTCGAAAAATGGGTATTTTGGTATATTTAAGATGATTTTTAGTTATCTAGGCTATTTTATCTTATTTTATATACATCCACTACCCTCATCTTCATATATTTGGCAAATTTATTCTCTTTTTGGGAAAGGATTCATTATTGAACACCGAGTTTAAAATCATTTGAAGGTAATGTCTAAGAAATTTATCGCAAACATTTTAAGATAATTTGAAAGTAATGTAGCTATTGTAAGAGTTTGTCGATAAAGAAAATATTACTTGTTACATAACATTTTATTATATTAATCATTTACTTTCTTATTCATGTTTGTCTCAAAGTAGCTCTTATATTTCATTAAATACTTCACTATTATTGATGGTTTTAATTTAAACATCAACTCGTTTTAGATACGAAGATAGTAGTAGAATTAACTGATGAAATACTGCAACAAATTTACAAATTTGAAAGGCAGGTTTGATGTGCACATGAATTCTATTTTTTTTTTACTTTTTGTACATAAAAACATATATAAGGTATTGTGAAACTCATCAATGCATGCATATATTATATACATATCACTTCCTTATATTTCTATTGGTAGACAAATACAAGTGCAACGAAAGAAATATTAAAAAGTTAACGGTGGTCAATAATTGGAAAGACGTGTACAACTTGGACTGTTTTGGATATGATTTGTATTTCGGTTCACGAATATGCCTTGTTTTCAAACAATTACTAGGCCGCCCTTTTTCAGAAGCTTCGTATGAGATTTCCACCCATATACATGTACATTTGAACAATCATCTTATCTTAAAACAAATAAAAATATTACTCTAATAATACTGATATATAGCTCAGTAATAACATTAATAATATCGATAATTCAACGAACTAAAAATATATATGTATATACTACTTGTCTAATGTGAAAGAATAGTAATGTATGTCGACTTTCAGTCTTACATTGAATTTCTAAAAGCATCGATTAGGAAAAGAATGTTAACAGTAAGATTTGAACCTCTCTAACTGAGAAACAAACATTCGCTTTATCTTTTAACTTTCCCAAGTGTTTATATTAGATTTATTTCTTAGCAAAATTAGTATGGCGTTTTTAAAGCCATTTGGAGATTAAGATTATCTAGCAGACCACCCTCGTTACATGTTAAAAAATTCCGCCCTAATGTATATGCAATGTTGCCAAACTCAGGAATGGACCAGCCCGTCATGATTTAGACGTCAAAGGCTGGTGTCCTAAACAAAGATTGATTTAAAGCGGGTATATAACTATTTCTTGGTGGGAAAACAACCAGTAAACAAGACTGGATTATTTACCCAATAACACAGAATTTTGTTACACAGCCTGCTACATTATTCTTTTTTGGAGTAACACCTTCAATATGAGAAAGAAAAAGGTAAAGAATAACAGGACAGTCGATAGATCAACTATTGGGGGTCAAATAAATGTCAGATTACATAATTGCTTTAAACATCAACAGTTGGTAGTAAGCTCTGTACAAAAGCCCAGAATAACCCCCCTTCCTGGAGTTGGAGCTTCCTATTTTTTAGGGGAAAAACAAAAACCTTTCCTCCACCTTCATATAATTCTGGCATTACATATTCATTGACCGACCACAAAAAATAACTTAGGGGGAAAAAAATCCTCCATTGGGGACAGAAATGATACAAAAAGAAAGAAAATGGTTACAGACAAAAGGGTACCATGTGTCAAAGCACAGCAAAAATAAAGCAATTAGATGAGCAGATATACCAGTTGTAACATGAAATCTCCATGCCTATTTACACAACTGATGGCTCATTTCCCACTGTCTGTATGAACTTCACATGGCAATTGTTATATATAACCGAACCTATTTCTCATAAGAAAAAGCTGCCTCAAGTAGCACTTGTACCGAGCAAACTTCTGCCAGCAAGATTCTACAAAAATGACAAAATATACGCACTTTATTGGTGATCACAATGTAGCCCCATGAAAATTGCAACACTAATTTAGCATTCAGAAATTGCAATCATGAGATGTGTTGTATGCTTCAGCAGAGCACCTAAAATATTTACCTTGATGTTCATGGAGCAATGGCATTGAGTGCTACTGTATAGAGGTTTCTAAGAATCTGTGAAACCGTTGTACTTTTGCTTGAGCGTGGCAACTTGAGGATGGTATGCTTCCAAAGACTTTTCTTCCTTTTCTTTTTTCACGGGAGAAGAAATCTTCTGTATCGAGGACGTAGGAGATCTGCCAGCACTCAACTGATTAGAAATCAGATAAACTTTATCAAGGGATATGGCATGCAAACAAATACACAAAATCAATACTTATATTAGAGAAGAGCTGTTGAGACAACTTTTAAAATAAAAATATGAAACAGCAGGGTAAATCAGATCAGGATACTCTACATGCCATATATAATGTTATAAGTAGTAAATTGTATGACATGATTAGAAGCGATTCATGATGCAAACGGAGTAATTACAATCGGCAGAATATAATCTACCATGCATATTAATCATGTATTTAGTAAAAAGATATCATATGATTATGTAGTTTTCACTCTAGATTTCTTACCCTGTTTGTGTTGTGTCTCAGATTATGCTTAGAGCCTACTTGTTCATAATTTAATACTCTGCAGTGACATCACGTACATAATTAGAAAGGTACTTTGTTGGTACCTGGTACTGTCGTTGTTAACTAACTAGTGGGACTAGACAATGCAAAAATGTACAGGAGTCTTCGGGAGCCACTTCCATTTCAAGAATTAGAATTTAGTAGTGGGCCTAACTGCCCGACCCATTTATTAACTAGGGTTTAGAAGATTCGATTATATCCTATAAATAGGAAGTTACATTATTCTATATTATTTATTGCTTTTAAATTACAATACAAAGAGTAACTGCATAAAAGTTACTACCCGATGATAGGCAAACGGGCAACAAGCTGCGCCGCCACCCCTTTCTGAATAGCAAAACCTATCCTACTAAAAACAAACCCTTGGTCCCTGGGGGTCGAGGCGTTGCTATGAACGACCTTCTGTATTCTAGAGAGAAACCGAACCGCTTCTGGGGCTAAAAAACCAAAGGTATCGAAGGCAAAAGGGACAAAAACATGTTGGTTTTCAGTACAAGCTTTATCATGTTTAGCAAACTTTTTCTGTTCCGCCTTTAATGCCGCCTGCCCTGCCACAAAACCGTTATCCCGGAGGCCAACAAGGGGGGATACACCTGTGAGATCCACGCACGCGTGTTTCCCACCATCCCATCCAAAAACTAGAACATCCGCAGGGCGCAAGGTAGATCTCACCTCAGCCGGATCTGTTAGAAAGTTAACAGGGGCCTCTTTTTTTGCAGATATCCTTGCCATCCTTAGAGCATCCCACAACACATCACGAACCAAATCATGCCGATACTTGAAACCTGGCAATTCTTTGCAATGCAACGCATGTTCCCCAAACTTATCCAAACAGGCCTTATGACACACCGGACAAGGCTCATCCACTGGGAACAATGGGACCATTAGACGGTATTTAAGGACCGCCCTGTATTCAATCGAAGACATGTGTTGCCCAAGCCCCTCAATAGGGACAACAGACAGAAAATCTTGTGCATGAGGTCCTTGTAAACATTCCAACACTGCATTCTGCCGCGGGGTCAGATTATAATCAATCCCAAGACTTTTGATCGGTTTTACTATAAAGGGCACTCGCCAAAATTTGTTGAGCTTTTGGAGGGGCGGTATCCTTACTAGAAAAAACCCCTAGATCAAGGTCTGGGAGTGTCACATGTAAACATCGCAGCACCTGTTCGTAGTCTGAGTCGAGACCAGTGACCCCACTGTCACGTAGGATGTGATCTTGCAGCTTCCAAGATTGAGCCCTTGAAGCCACAAATGCGTAGGTGGAAACTTCTTCAGCCTTAAGAAGCCCCAACCCTCCAAACCGGATCGGGAGGGAAGCCATCCTCCATTGTAAATCACCAAAGTACGGCCCCCCACATACAACGATATCTTCAATAGCACTCCTGAGTCCTTTGTCAAACAACGACACTGCCTCCTTAGCAAAAGAAGGTTGACAAGTACGCAAGCCGAACAACATCTTAGCAACACCCATACATGACCTCAGAAGGAGGAGCTCACTTTGAGGATCCCTTAACTGGGGGAGGCACCTCATAAGGTCCACCGCGCAAGAGGCCCTTTTGACAGCCAACTTACTAATATAAACTCCATCCCTACTGACGGCTCCCCCCAGAAGTTTCACCCCTCTATCCGGCCTCCCAATTTCACTGGGAAAAAGGCCTTCTTTCACCTTCAACCCATTACAAGACGGCCAGAAAACTTCGGTTTTCTTGATGTTGAGCTTGAGTCCCAAGGAAGGACCCTCTGCTCTAATAATGGTTAAAGCTTTAGCCACCTCCTCTACGTTACCAATGATCGTGCCATCATCCAGGTACCAAGCATGGAAAGGGAGGGAACAAGTGTCTCTCACACGGTGAACGAGAGGGTGCAAAGCAAGGGCAAAGAGTAGAGGACCAAGAGGGTCCCCTTGTTGAACTCCAGTAGTAGACCCAATGCATACATTCCCAACATATAATCTGGCAGGTTGCGCATACAGGAACTGAACCCAAGACGAAATAGATGGGCAACGCAGGCGGACCTCGCGTAAGAGGGCCGTCCTATCCACAAGGTTAAAGGCATTAGAGAAATTGACGGTAAGCATAGCTAAAGATCCGTCCGAATGGAAATAATTAAGAAACCTGTTCGCACTGTGAAGCACAGCCTCCGCCCCATTCGGGATCCCAACCCCAAATTGGAAATCCCCCAAATAATTTGCCATTTCTTTCCCAACCTTCTTCATAGCCACTTTCGAGACCAATCTCCTCCAAATAGCACCAACAGCAATAGGTCTAATCCCATTATCCGGCTTGAGCAGTGGAGTTAGAGGAGCCGAGGCAATGAACTCAGCGAGTACCCTTAGAATTTAGTATGGGCCTGACCCATTTATTAACTAGGGTTTAGAAGATTCGATTATATTCTATAAATAGGAAGTTACAAAAATTATCAGGTAAATATATTTTTTATTTCATTTTGAGAGACAGCCGACCTCTAACAAGTTGGCCAACTACTCTACCGTTATTGGTTATCAGGAAGGTTCGATCTACCATGGAGCAGAGACACCCAACTTAGTGAGGGACAAGTTAACATCAACAATGAAAAGCGTGACAATGAATGGGGGATGTTGACAATGGTAATAAGCTGCAGAATGCGTAAAATCACATAAGTCGGTGAAGAGAGGAACCACCAAGTCTCTGAGATGTTTGGCAGCAGAGGTTACTAGCAACCCACAAAGTACAACAATATGCAGAAAAAACTATAAACCAAAACGGAAACTAGATTATGAACAGTTTAATGACGAATGCTTGTTGAAGGAAGAGATGAACTTAAGGGCTTTTCAAAAACCAAATCCAGAAAGAAATGGGACTAAGTTTGAGAAAAGCTGGTATTTCTTTTCAAAAACCAAATCCAGAAAGAAATGGGACTAAGTTTGAGAAAAGCTGGTATTTCTTTAGCACTAATCTATGAACTCATCATGATGCACACGAGAGGAAAATACATGAGAAATTACGATACCAAAACCATTGGTATTGGATTTTTTTTGCTTCAAATTTCACCTTAACGAACCAATCCTTCATTGACCCAGACACTTGTGAGTAGTAATACCCTCAGTGATAAAACCCATTATGAAATAAATGAAAACAACAAAAGCAATGGGTGATGGGGTTGTGGAGTTGTGGCATGCTACAACATCATATCGCTAGATTCTACATAACTTTTGAAAGGAAAGTTGAAGTTATAAGCCCATATATGCTCCTCCATCAGAAAGAAATAGGGTTTTGGGAGCACCAAAGATGAAATTATTCGAATTTTTCTTAAACAAGGACAGGATTCATGAACAAGGTAACATGGGAAATAGATCTGAAATATCCACTTCACGACCCCAAAAGCAATGGTGGTTTTCTTAGATAATATAATAGAAACAAGATTTATGAGAAGTTCAAAGGGGAGTGGTGAGTCATTCTAGATTCTTCAACAACAAATAATTGGGATAAATTTAACATGAAAAGGGTGAACGAAAACTAAAAACCAGCAGACTCATGTGTGCACTTTAATCATGCAAATACATCAAAGATTATGTATGAGAGTTTGCATAGAAGAGTAATGCAAAGACAGCAAATACCTTTGACGAGCTACAAGACATCTTATACTCCAAGCCATTGACCACTTGAACACCTTCCATGGCAGCTGACAGAGCAGCAGATTCACCCATGTCCAAGAATTGGCGTTTACTTCTGTATGTAGTAAGGACTTCAATGTCATTATATAACAAAGGCTAATTCTATATCCTCCTACCTAATCCCTCAAATTCATCCTCCTAGAGATGATGACACGTGGGATGATCAAGAGAGTAGATGGACTAGAAGATTGAGAACACGTGTCATCATATCTTTGTTAGGAGGATTTACCATTTTGCAAAAGAATTAATGAGGAAATCGTGTTAAACCAAGAAAAGCAATGAAGGTGTCAAATCATTTTACAAGCATAACAGTTGATTATTTCCTATATAAATGTTATCATGTAATCCTTGAAAGATCCAAATGCTTAATGAATAAATAATGAATTTAGATAGATACGGTTAGCACACTAATGGCATCGTACAAACATCTTTAATGATAAAAGACTCACTTGTTTATTAAACTTTGAACAGAAGACTCAATTATTCGAGTCAGAAAGTATTATTACCTCTGCAACATAATGCCAGATTCCTTTTTTTCAGGCACAACCGAAAGGAAATCATTCTGAAGATACGCTGCAAAATTAGGATCTACAGAAACCGCAACTACTTCGGGCTTTTCATTTCCATCATCCATCAGCTGGATGGTCAAACAAGATGGGCTAGATGACTGGAAAACATTTGAAAAGAAAATAAAAACCAAACGCAGTTACATGCAAAACAAAGGAAAAGAGACCAGAGCAAGAAAACTTACACACTGAAATCTGTATATGTTTTCATCATGAATGTGGATATGTGCATTCTCATAGTATACAGAATCAACATATTTCTCAGAATTTCGCGATCTTTCATACTCGAACAGTTGGAGAAGTTTGTTATCTGTCTCATCACCTGCGACAGTTTGAAGCTGCAGCCAGTAGAAATGCAATCAGAACCATTACCCGGAGAGAAAAGATCAATGCAGGTGCATACCTGTTTGACAAGCTTAAAAATCAGCTTATCTAATGTAAATAACACATAAGATTGATTTCCGATGATATCCCGACAATCATCTTCGAACTTCGCATTATCAGCAGAACCATCAAGCAGGCTGTAAAGAGCACTTATAAATCTGCACAACACAATGATATCCTAATAAGGATAGATGTTTCTAACGTTCCGTGTAATATACAGATGCAGAAATTAACTACCTAGAGTACAAATCGGGTGGGGAGGTGTCCTTAGTAGCTCTCTGTTGAGTCATGGATTCACTGAAGATTACTTGCTGAGTCAAGTAGTCGCTGACAGCCTCAGCGAGAAGTTTCATCAGCGAGCCTTTAGCGATCATTATTATCTTCGAGTTAAAGGATAAGTTCAATGACTCACCGTCATATATTGTAAGTCAAATATAGGCGGGAAAATGAAGATAAGAAGACTGGTCCCAAGGACACGTGTTGCAAGATCAAGATGGAGCCATGTGACCTTGTACCAAAATGGTACTAAGGTGTTTTTCTCTTTCATGCCGTTTTGGGAAAGAAACAAGATGGCAAACAGAGATGTCTGAAGAGCAGTCTTACACACCAATAGATAGTTGACAACCTTCATGTGTCAACATCTATTGGGTTGTCATGTGATGTCTTTTCTCCACTATATAAAGCATCACTTGACCTAGCCGCAAAGATGTTGGTTCATTCTACAATAGTCACTTAGTGTGTTTTTCTCTCATTGTAGAATTGTATAATTGTTAAGTTTTTGTGTGTGCAAAAACTTAACAATATTTCTTTTTTTCTTTCTTTGTAAACCAACCATGTATTCACCGTTTAATTAATACTACTTATGATTAAACGTGTTTACTTTCTTGTCTTGCTCTCTTAGTGTAATTTACATTAGTTGTTTAATTACATAATCGTTGCAAACTTGGGACTTTCAGTTGGTATCAGAGCGGTGGTTCGACACACCGAATCTGATCTGAGTAAAAGTTTGCAAGATTATCTTTCTTTCTTTCTGTACTTTTAATTTTCTGCATCTAAAATCTTTTCTCTTCTTTTCTTTAAACTTCTGTCTATCTTTCTTTTCTTATTATGTCTTCTGTTCCTTCTCTGGTTAATACCAGAGATTTTGGGTATGTCTCCATCCCACCCAGATTCGATTCACATGATTTCGGATCTTGGAAGGAGAGAATGCTCCTACACATCGTAGGAGTTGAACCCTATCTTATGACCATTCTAACCAGAGGGCCATATGTACTGGTTCTGGTTACCAGGACACCAGGAGCCACTGCTGATGCTCCTGAAGTTGTCACTGAATATAATGAAGAAACGAAGTCCATCACTGGCACTGTTAGACAAGGGGCGAAATCAATAACTATTACTCCGGCGTCTCTTCGCCAAACTCTTAGATTTCCCCACCAGACTGATGAGAATAAGTTTGTTGAGGCAGCAGGTGATGATGTATGGAAGGCATGGTTGCCTTTGATTGGTTATAATTACAATTTTAAAAATCCTCCAGCGATCCAAAGCAATCCATTGAAGCAAAACTTACCAGGGATCTGGAGGGTACTATTCACTCATGTAATTCAGTGCATGGGTGGCAATTCTGGGTCTTACAATCAAGCATCATCAACATCGATGCCCATAATCCATGCCCTTGCTGAAGGATGGTTTGTGGATTACGCCTTGCTGATCTTCAACGATATGAAGAATAAGATCATCATGAACAACCGGTCACATACTGTGCCTTTTGTTAGAATCTTCTCCTTGATTTTCAAGGAGGTGCTGGGAGATGAATATGAGCTGCCCCAGGCCTCAACAATACCAATAGCGAGGGTGGGCAACAATATATACAAGCAGCCTCTGAACACTTGGTTGCACGCCTCACTGCACATATAAAAGAGGTACTCTTCTCTCTAAACTCTTCTTTATACCCCAAAGACAGCGACTGGGAGGCAACACTTCTTTCTGATGAAGTGGCTGATACGGTCGCTGTGGATGCTGAAATGCCTTTAGAGGCTGGCTCGCTGGAAAACCCCCCAGCGACCTCCAAAGCCTCCAAAAAGACCAAAAAATCCAAGGCAGCATCCTCAACTCAAATTTTACAATCTTCACCCTCCGCTGACGTCCCAAAACGTAAGCGGAGTGTACCAAAGGGCAAAACCAAGGTTAGGAAGTCCACAGCGCCCATGGACACTAGTACCCAAGCCACCCCATCAGCAGCCTCCCAACAGGCTGCTGACGAGACAAATGGGAACAAGCAGGCAGCCACCTCAAACTTCTGTAGGCGAGGTTGGTGAAGATATTGGGTCACCCTAGCCCACTAGAGGTCAAAGTCCAACTCCTCCCCCAAATAATTCCCCTTCTTCTCAATTACCCTCTGAGTCGTTGACAGCAGCCAGATCACAGGTGATGCTAGAGTCAACACATTCTACGGCTGATGAGGTCTTGGTGCAACAACACACTGAGACTGAGGCACCAGGTTCCCTTACCCCAAATATTGTTGCACAAGTCTCGGAAACTGTTAGTGCAGGGACCGAGACAAATATTTTGTTAACAGAAAAGGAGGTTGATGATGAAGAACTGGGCAGTGAGTTTGACCTCCAAGATGATGATGCTGAAATCACACTCGCTGCCGCAGAAGAAAGTGAAGAAGAGGCTTATGTAAGTGGTTTCTTAGACGAAGACTTGGGATATATGTTGATCTCCTCTCCTCCTACTGAATTTGAGGATATCCCAGAGTCGTTGGCTGATATGCCTCCTCCACCATGCTACTCTCAAAGACCAACAGCTCCCCATGAACAAGTTGGTCATTTTAGAGATTATGTGCCTGAATTGAATGATGTTGAGCTTCAACGAAGGGTGCTATTCTGTCAACTTCAAAGAATCAAGCCAGCAATTTATGTTGAAGTGGAAGAAGTTGATGATGAAATAATCATGGAAGTGCCACCATTGCACCACCCAGATTTTTTCAGGGTTCCTTGCTCTAAGTATCCTGTTTCTCTAAAGGATCTCAAGGTCCCTTCTGCTGATGAAGAACTCACCACTGCTTTTACTGCTGTCAATGTACCTGGTCTGGATTATGTTGAAACTCATCAGCTACAAGAATTGTTGAGAAGGGTGCAAATCTGCCAAAGTCAAGGGAATAGACATGGATACTTGTATGCTTGGCTGGTAGACCAAGTAGCTCAGGTTCATATTGAGGCTCATGACAACTTTCTAAAGTTGATAGCTGGAAATGATGTTGTAAAAGATGAGCTGACCACTCTTCAAGGTATGGTGTCTGGGATCACCAAGAATCAAGTCACCCACACCAAGTCCAATGAGCAGCTGTTCAGACGAAATCAAACCTTGCTGAATGAAAGCATGAAGAGGGTTAGCACCTCTAACTCCGCCATCTCCGCCTCGCTGGACAAATTGAAAGCTGAAGTCCATTCAGCGAAGGTCACCGAACAACCTGGTCTCTTATCATCTCTTCAGCAACTCTCTCAATCCAACATTCTTTTCACCGCCCACCTCCATCAACTACAAAACACTGTCTCATCCTTCTCCGCTCACCAAGATAATTTTCGCACTTCCATCACCCAAGAAATCCACTCTCTCAAAAATAAACTCTTTTCTCAAACGCCTTTCCAAATCGCTGTTGACAAACAGTCACTTGAAGAGTCTGTCAGCAGGACGAAGAAACTCGAAAAAGAGGTTGCAAGTCTTAAAGGGATGATGGGAGAAATGCTGGGTCTCCTCAAGAAAAACAAAGTGGAAGCAGCAAGTTCCTCAGCTGCTTCCAAGGGGGAGAAAACTACTGAAGAGGTCCCAGCAAGTCAAAATGTTGAAACCGCTCCCCTCGCTGATAATGAAAATGCTGAGAAGGTTGATGAACCGGCAGCAAATGTTGAGGGGGAGCAAGCAAAAAATGGTACAAGTGAAAGTGCTCCCCAACATACAACTACTGAGCAAGCTGAGAAGGTTATTGAACCGGCAGCTGAGAAGGTTGTTGCTGAGAATGTGCCAGCAAAACCAATAAATGTTTCTATCTTCAAGCCTACTGCTGAGTTCCACGCTGCCCTTGAAAAGAGATATGCTAATAAGGGTAAAGCAGCAGTGGTTACTCAAAGCAAGCCACCAAAAGTTCCCACTTCAGCAAGGGAACAACAAGAAAAGTTAATGTCTGGAGCCTTTCCCAAATCCACAACTCTAACCCAACAAGGGATGAATCTTTCCCTACAAAGAAAAGGAGTGCCCAAGTTGTATACTCTGAAAAATGTTACTAAGGATACACTTGGGCCAACTGAATGGATCGAAATTTACAAGCTGATCAAGGATAAGACAGCTGTAAGTTATGAACCGCTGATCAAGATGGCAGGTGAGCAGATAAAGCTTATTCGCAAAATGGAACAAAAATACAAAGTCAAAGACTCTCTGCTCAGCGCTGCAAGACATCCCTTCCCTCCTCCTCAGCAACCCAGAGTTGGATCAAAGAGATCAGCGTCTGGATCTTAAGTCTCTCGTCTCCCCACTGTACTCAGAATGGTTCCCAAAACTGATATAGATGAGGAGCCGCTGCTAAACTTGAAGATGCCTTCCAGAACTCTTTTCATGGAAGGTACATATGATGAGAAGCTGGGAGGTTTCTGTTTTTGCAATGTCCATGGTCATGAACTCTTCTTCAGGACCAATGAAATTGGAATTGCTCCTTCTGCCTTTCTTTTGAAAATAAGGAAGTATTGTGCTCAGTCTTCCAATGATCCAGAGTTTATAAGACTGATTGATCAAGAGCTGCTGAAGCCTGAAAGACAACAAGATAGAGCATTTATCGAGGCCAAGCAAGAATCCCAATGGGATTAAGTAGTCTTGTAATCTTTGTAATGCTGCTTATTGTAAAGGTGTTTGTCATATATATAATATCAGCATTCCCTCATCTCAATTTCTAAATTCTTGTAAAGCGACTTTACTCAGCAAAGTCTCCTCAGCGAATAGGGGGAGATTGTTGAGTCATGGATTCGCTGAAGATTACTTGCTGAGTCAAGTAGTCGCTGACAGCCTCAGCGAGAAGTTTCATCAGCGAGCCTTCAGCGATCATTATTATCTTCGAGTTAAAGGATAAGTTCAATGACTCACCGTCATATGTTGTAAGTCAAATATAGGCGGAAAATGAAGATAAGAAGACTGGTCTCAAGGACACGTGTTGCAAGATCAAGATGGAGCCATGTGACCTTGTACCAAAATGGTACTAAGGTGTTTCTCTTTCATGCCGTTTTGGGAAAGAAACAAGATGGCAAACAGAGATGTCTGAAGAGCAGTCTTACACACCAATAGATAGTTGACAACCTTCATGTGTCAACATCTATTGGGTTGTCATGTGATGTCTTTTCTCCACTATATAAAGCATCACTTGACCTAGCCGCAAAGATGTTGGTTCATTCTACAATAGTCACTTAGTGTGTTTTTCTCTCATTGTAGAATTGTATAATTGTTAAGTTTTTGTGTGTGCAAAAACTTAACAATATTTCTTTTTTTCTTTCTTTGTAAACCAACCATGTATTCACCGTTTAATTAATACTACTTATGATTAAACGTGTTTACTTTCTTGTCTTGCTCTCTTAGTGTAATTTACATTAGTTGTTTAATTACATAATCGTTGCAAACTTGGGACTTTCACTCTCCAGTTTGTTTCAGCAGATGTCGTAAAAACTTTAGCAGACAATAGTCTATCATACAACACCTGGCAACGTAATACAGATAAACAAAAATTCCAAGTAAAGGATAGTATAATTTGAAAAATAACATAGATAACTACTTACTTGGTGAAGCCGAAAAAGAACATAAAAGCTTTCGTTCCCGTAAAAAACGTTGCAATCTTTTATCCCACCAGTGTGTAATGGAGAAACCACACGCTTTGCCAATGGTTTTGCTGTAAGCAAAAAGCGATCTGAAGATTGCAATGATGTGCTATCTCCTCCAACAAAGTTTGCATCCTCTATTCCCTCAGCCTCTCCTTCACTTTCTGCTTTGCCATCAAGATCTTCATGATCTCCATCTTCTGTGTGTTCTTCCCTTGAGCATTCATCTGCAGCAGACTCGGTGCCTGAAACATCATCACCACCACCTTCTGGAGCATTTTCACTATCCTCGTCATCAGCATCTGCATCGATCTCCATAAAATCAAAATCACCATTTGGGGATAATTCACCCTCTTCTTTCTCAAATTTAGCAGAGCTTCCATTTGCCACAGTTGCAGATCTTGAGATGTCGCCAGGCTGTAGAATAAGAAAATATCTGTGATATGTAAGAGCTCATTGCAAAAGTGAAACGAGTGACAAATAGAGTCAAACCTGAGATGAAGAAACATTAATGTTTGACTTGACTTCATGGCCATCTTCATTAACATTATTTGGTCTAGATGAGGTTGCATCGTGTCCTTGAAAAATATGATCCCAAAATTTTGGCTCAGCAATGACATATATACCATAACGTAAAGAAATCATAAATATAAAAATTCATAGATGTCAAGAACACTCCCTAGATAACTCAGTGCAAATTCTGGAAAGATTGTTATCATTTGTAGTACCTGTTACTGTCGCTTTATCCCCAACAGCTACGTTCTTAACGTCTTTCTCTAGTCTTGATCCATCCTCTTTGATTGAAGTAGCTCCATTAACCAAAACGTTCTTGCTTGAATCAACTCTTTTTGGTGAAGCATTATAATCTCCCATGCAGGCTGGTTTTCCTTGCTTAATACTAAAAGTAACACTATCAGCACCTGGACTAGCATCACTCTCGCCTTCGTTCTTGGTAGTACCACGTGTAGATGTCTCAACATCTTCAAGACCATCAGAATTGCAGGGCCGCGTAGGTACACTGAGCATTGGCTCCAAGAAGGTAGTCCAAAGCCTTAATACATTGTCCAATTGTTCCTTGGTTGTGCAAATCTCTTCACATGAATACTTGATAAGTTTATATACATCTTCATGAATATCCTTGTCGGTGAAATCAAACTCAAGATTTGGCATGATATAATGTCTATTTCCAGCAGCAATACTAAGGAGCACATCATCATCTTTTTGGCTCTTTTCCTTTATTTCATTGATCTCAGCCACCAAGCCTAGTTACAGAGAAACATGAACGGTTTTCATATAGAAAAACATCAAGTAACTATGATATCTGTGTTGAGTCAAGGATTCGCTGACCAGACTTGGTCGCTGACGTGGGTCGTCAGCGAGTCATCAGCAAGTCACCAGCGAGCAAATGACTCTTGTCAGCGGTGGTTTATTTCCCAAGCTGTGTGTCAAGGCGGGAAGATTTCAAACCAACAAGAAGACAAGAAGTCACATGGTGGTTCTCCCAACTGAATGTTACCTTAAATAGCAAAGGTACAGTTGGGACCAAAATGAGGTTTCTCTCTTTCATACCCATTTTGGTAAAGAAGACAAAAGCTCCTGGATCCAAGTACAATGAGCCTATGAGCAGTCGACAACCACCATTGTGTCTCTATCATTGTAAGGCTGTGTTGCCCTAATTCATCCCCTATATAAGGCAACACAGCCGCACCATTCTAAGTGTTCTTTGCAACCAAAAAGTGTGTATCACTTTATTTGTAATTGTTTAAGTTTTCCTTCTTTTCTAGACTTAGCAATTACATAGTTCATTTGTAGTCTTGTAAGACAAGTTGTAATATCGACCATGTATTCATCGTTTAATCAATGAGACATATGACTAGACTTGCTTAGATATTTACATTTGAACTTATTCTCGTTCTTGTTTCTTTACTTTCTGTTCTTAACTTTCTTGTCTAGTTAAAACTAATATAAGTGTGCAAATCCTGGACTGTCAATTGGTATCAGAGCGGTCGTTTCTAAATCATTGAAACTAGATCCGTTTGCATACTTTTTCTTTCTTTCTTTCAAAAAAAATTCTTTTTCTTTCTTAATCCTTTTTAAACAAGAACATGACTGTTGTTCCCACCCTTGTTAACACACGTGACTTCGGTTACGTATCCGTCCCTCCAAGATTCGAGCCCAATGACTTTGGGTCTTGGAAGGAAAGGATGTTACTACATATAGTGGGTGTGGAACCCTATCTAATGTCTATTCTGACCGTCGGTCCTTATATCCCCACTCTGGTTCAAAGAACACCAGGAGCAACTGTTGATGCTCCTGAGATTGTGATTGACATCGTCAAACCAGAGGTTCAATGGACTGACGATGAAAGGAGACTTGTTAATCTTGATGCAAGGCTCAAAAACATGATTGTCAGCACTCTTCCCACTGACCTCATGAAAGTGGTTATTAGATATCCCTCTTCAAAAGAAGTTTGGGATAGATTGGTTAGCATGCATGAAGGCTCTGCTGCTACCATTGCCACTAAGAAAATAGACTTAAAAAGGGCCTATGAAAATTTCTTTTCCCTTCCCAACGAAGGTCTAAACGGTTCATATACCCGATTTAAAGGGTTGCTGAACGACATGACCACTGTTGGTATTTCTCATGATGATTTTGAGGTTTGCCACAAATTTCTTGATAGTTTACCTATCAAGTGGCAAGGTCTGAGACAAATCCTCAGAACCACTGAGCGACTCAATGGCCTTAACCTTGAGTCTCTCTTTGGCATGCTCCAGTTCGAAGAAAGAGCTCTTGCTCAAAATCTTAGAGCTGCCGCTGATGCACAGCATCGTGCGGGTCCCTCTTCTTCTTCTGTTTCCTCTTCTTCTCATTGTGCTCTCGACCCATTGGCCCTTATCTCTGCTGAGCCCAGTAATCTTAATACTGGTGCCAGCTCTTCTATTCTTCCACAACCTATTCAATCTCTTGTTGATGATCTTGATGCTGAAGAGAAACAAGAGATGTTCAGCGACTTTATGGATTTTGCCTTAGTCGCTGGTAAGAGGTACTCCCGTAAATGGAACAACCGTAGGTCGGTTGCTCCATATAAGCTCCTGTTGACAAAGCTCAAGAGGAGTGCTGGAGATGTGGTAGAAAAGGCCACTACCAAAAGGAGTGCAGAGTTGCCCTACCAACTCCTGATGCTCCTAAAACTAACCCTTCCAAACCTGCTGATGAGTACAGGAATAAATACTATCAGCTGAAGGCCAAGGTTGCTGAAATGGAAGAGGCCAAAACACCAGCAAAAGGGCTGGTAGCTGAAGAGCATGACTGGGCTGAATCAGACGATTCAGACAGTGAAGAATACGTTGACGCCATGTGCCTTATGGCGCTCGCTGATGGAGATGCTTTGACAAGAGATCAAGTCTCCTCAAGTTAGTGGGTGAACGTCACCATTAAAAAGGTTTGTGCTCACTCCTCTGCTTCTGAAGAAGATAAACCAAAAATCTTCGAATCTCTTCTTTGTGACTTTCAGTTCGTTGAATCTATACGAGCTGATTGTCCAATCTAAGCTTGACTCTACTTCCTTGGAGTTAAGTGAAAAATCTGAAAGACTCAATGAGCTGAGGAATGTTCATGTTGAACTCCAATCTCATGAGTTGCTTGGCTCAAAAGGTTCAACTTGAGAATGAAAAACTCAAGCTTGAAGTGGCCAACCTTAAGAAGATTGTGACCTCCTGGTCAAAAGCTTCCAGGTTTCACCACCAGTGCCTAAACGAACAAGTCCCTGCCCAAATTCAGGCAGTAATAGGCGGTGACTTTAATGCTGCTGCCTCTCTCTCTGACTTGTTTAATGATGAGGTAAAACCTGATTTTTCTATTCCTCCATCTGGAGTCATCTCTCCTGAAGAGATGAAGAAATGGTATTTCGTTAAGGGTAACGATTACCATAACGAAATGGATGCTGGTACTACCACTTCTACTACCAGCAACCCATCTAATCCTGCTGAGGAAAATGGTGCTGGCTCCCCAGCAAGCATCAGCAACCCATATCCTCATCTT
This sequence comes from Erigeron breviscapus, assembly GCA_034093135.1. Lineage (NCBI taxonomy): Eukaryota > Viridiplantae > Streptophyta > Magnoliopsida > Asterales > Asteraceae > Erigeron > Erigeron breviscapus. Next base: position 3,014,722 of record CM067170.1, on the reverse strand, counting down.
CCCATTATTGGCATGATGCCAAATGAAGGAAGAGTTCAATACTCTTCTGGGGAATCCTTTGAAGGGGATATTGGAAGTGATGGTTTCAAACCCATCGCTCCTCAGCAGCTTACCATTAGACCTTCTGAACCCTTCAGAAGAAGCAAGGTTGCTGTTCCCTATGACTATAGCTCGCCTCAGTGAGCTAATCCTATTAGTCAGCAACCTCAACCAGTTGCTCAACCTTCCTCTTCTTCTTCATCTTCTCAGCAAGCTCCTGCCCATGCTGACAGTAAAACTATTCAGGATGATCGTGTCATGAAAAGACGCGTCAGGTGCGGAGACGCTAGATATCAGCAAGTTGGACCTTCTAAGGTCAGACCTGCTGCTGATAAACAAGGTCCACCAGCAGGCACCACAATCGATGCCTACTCCTATTTTGAGGCATAAAACTCCCCAAAAGGAGAGAATGTCTCACACACAAAATAGGCCTATTACTCCTCAAAAGGGAAACTTGCCTCATCAGCAAGTAAGGACTATTACTCCTCAAAGGGGAAACTTGCCTCATCAGCAAGTTAGGCCTATTACTCCTCAAAGAGGACACTTGCCTCATCAGCAAGTGAGAGCTACTACTCCTAACAGGCAGTACCTACCTCATAGGCAAATGAGGTCAGCTACTCCTAATCAGCAACCCAGATCGATCACTCCTAAAAGAGTGCATCCATCTCAGCAGGGTTCTTCTTCTTCTCACCCTGCTGTTAATCAGCTGGAGTGTAGTCAAGGGATCAAAAATTCCCTCACCCCCCATCCTACACCACCACGATCCAATGAGAAACAAAAAAAACATATCGCCCCGGGGACCCACTCAGACGAGGACACTCCAAGAGGCCAAGAACACCACCCCCACACACACCAACCCCACAGGGAAAAATTATTTTGGGTCCTGCCATCTCAAAAAATAAAAAAAAAACCACACAAACCAAACCAAAAGGACAAATCCAGAAGATGCCTCAGCTTACACTTAAGCATAAGCAAAAGTCTAAGCAAAAGAAAAAGGCATCTTCCTCCGTTGACCCTAAAATTAACGAGCTAGCTCAGCAAGTTAATGATCTTTCCTCAACTGAAGGAATTCTTCCTTCAAAATCAAAAAGGCAGCACCTCTGTTAAAAAATGCTACATATGTGGCAGCAGAGGTCATGTTGCTTTTGATTGTGACAACTCCAGGGATGCTCCTGAAGTTGACATTCAACCTAATCCTTCTTCTTCAGCGGCTTTCTTCTTCCACTATCATCAGCGAAAGGTCCACTTCTGCTGATGTATAAATAGTGTAGGAGAGTCAACCGATCTCACTGAGGAGAACATTGCTGACTTCATTGCTGCTCAGCGAATCTCCTTTCCTCTCTCTCAAGAGATCATTACTACTGGTCGAGGTAGCATTCTGGTTGAGTATGGGAACAACAATCAAGTCAGCAACTTGACTGTTCTAGATACTGGAGCCACTGTCACCTCTGCTGATCAATATCACACCTATGTGATTGATCGTGACATGCCTCCTGCTCAGAAGACTAACCTCAGTGCTCCTCCTCCTCTATCTACTGATGACGCTGTCAGTAGAGAAGAATCCTCTGAATCTCCCATCTTCAATCCTGCTGACATGTCCGTCAGTGAGTTCAACAGTGAACCCATCTAAATCCTTCTGTTAAATCCATGCAGGGCTCGCTGGGAAAAGGTGTGTGGTACTTGGACAGTGGCTGTTCAAAACACATGACTGGCTCAAAGACCCTGTTGGATAACTACGTAGAGGCTGCTGGCCCTACTGTAGTGTTTGGTGACAATTCCACTGGACAAACTGAAGGTTATGGTCTTCTCTCAAATGGACTCATTAAGTTCAACAAAGTCGCTTATGTCAATGGATTAAAACATAATCTCATCAGCATAAGTCAACTTTGTGATGCTGACTACAAAGTGATTCTTGATAAACATCAAGGCACTGTGGTAAATGTAAACAAGGAAGTAGTCTTGGTTGCTCCAAGAAACGAGATGTATATCTGGTTGACTTCACTCCTATCAAGACTGATAGTGAGACTTGTTTCTTTGCTAAGTCAGCTGCTGAACTAAATTGGTTATGGCACAAGCGTATGTCGCATGTGAATTTCAAAACCATTAACTCTCTGGCCAAAAAGAACCTTGTTCGTGGCCTCCCTCATCTTTCATTTGAAAAGGATAGACTTTGTGGTGCTTGTGAAAAAGGTAAAAACCACAGAGCAACTTTCAAAACCAAGCAGGCCAATTCTATCTCTGGCTGCTTTCATCTTCTTCACATGGACCTTTTTGGTCCAGTGAATGTCCAAAGTCTAAAGGGTAGCAAATACACTCTAGTAATCGTGGATGAATATTCACGATACACTTGGACCATATTTCTTCATTCTAAGAGTGATGCTGCTGAAGAAATTATCAATTTCATCAAGAAAATGGAGAATCTCAACAGCATAAGGGTGAAAGAACTCAGAAGCGATCATGGTACTGAGTTTAGAAACCACACTCTTGAATCCTTTTGTGCTGATCAAGGGATCTCACAAAATTTCTCTTCTACTAGAACCCCTGAGCAAAATGGTGTAGCTGAAAGGAGAAATAGAACTCTCATCGAAGCAGCTCGCACCATGCTCAGTGAGTCCTCTCTACCCAGCAAGTTCTGGGCAGAAGCTGTCAATACAGCTTGTCACACTCAAAATCGCTGTCTTATTGTCAAAAGACATGACAAGACAGCGTATGAGGTACTGAAAAGGAAAGGTACCTCAAATCAAATACTTCCATGTTTTTGGATGTCCTGTCTTCATCTTAAACAACAAGGATCATCTAGGAAAATTTGATCCTAAAGCTGATGATGGATACTTTCTTGGGTATTCATCCATCAGCAAGGCATTTCAGAGTATTCAATACTCGCCTTCAGAAGGTTGATGAATCCATTCATGTTACTTTTGATGAAAGTTCATCAGCACTAAAGGACATTCAATCTTCTTCTTCTGAGGTCATTTTTAATGAGCTAGCTGACCCTCTTACTGAGGAAGCTGACTTATTTGTTGATGCTTCTTGCTCGCTGCCTGATACTATTCAGCATATCACAAAGGATAGTTCAGCTGATGCTGAACTAGAGCAAGTTGCTGCTTATATCTACTCGATTGAGCCAGTTGAGCCTATCTTAAGATCAATCCATGCAGCATCAGCCAAACCTAGATCACTGGCTGATGACGTGCATGCTGATGACTCTACTGATGAGGAGTTTCATGATGCTTCAGCAAATGCTGAAGAAATGGAGTCTGCTGAAGACTCCACCATCAATGATAACTCAAATCAGTCGAATGGCTCTGCTGATCATTCTCCTGAACCCATTCTTACCATTGACCTCTCTTCTTATAATACTCCTGCTGATCCCATCGCTCCAACTTCCGCTGCCACTCAACTTGGTGTATCAAGTGCTCCTGCACTTAAGTGGACGTCTAGTCATCCAGCTCACCAAGTTATCGGTGATCTTCAGCAAGGAATTATCACTAGATCAGCGACAAGAAATACATGTCTGTATGTAAACTTCTTGTCTATGATCACTCCCAAAAAATATAGGAGAAGCAATGGTTGATCCTTCATGGGTGCTGCCATGCAAGAGGAACTTACCCAGTTCCAAAGACAGCATGTCTGGTTCTTGGTTCCTTTACCTCCTGGAAAAGAACCAATTGGAACAAAATGGGTTTATCGAAATAAAATGGACGAAGATGGTGTTGTTACACGTAACAAGGCTAGGCTGGTTGCACAAGGTTACCTTCAAGAAGAAGGTGTTGATTACGCTGAAACCTTTGCACCAATGGGCCAGACTGGAAGCTATACGCTTATTCTTGGCACATGCTGCTTACAAAAACTTCACTGTATATCAAATGGATGTAAAGAGTGCCTTCCTAAATGGAAAACTCGATAAGGAAGTTTATGTTGAGCAGCCACCTGGTTTTGAAGATCCAGCCAAGCCACACCATGTCTATCGTCTCTATAAGGCACTCTATGGTCTTAAACAAGCTCCTAGAGCTTGGTACGACACTCTCTCTGAATTTCTTCTCTCCAATAAGTTTCAGCGAGGATCCATTGATAGCACCCTCTTCATCTATAGAAAGGGTGCTGATGTCCTATATGTTCAGATATATGTAGATGACATCATCTTTGGGTCCTCCAGCAAGAAACTTTGTTCTAAATTCAGCTCCCTGATGTCCTCTCATTTTGAGATGAGCATGATGGGTGAGCTGACCTTCTTTCTTGGTCTACAAATTCGCCAACTCCCAATGGGATTTTCATTAACCAAGAGAAGTACATTCGAGACATGCTGGCTAAATTCGACTTATCCAATGTACCACCAAAGCCACTCCCATGTCTCCTCCTAATAATCTCCATGCTGACCCTGATGGTAAGTATGTGAATCCTACTCTCTATAGAGGAATGATTGGCTCGCTGATGTATCTCACAGCGAGTCGTCCTGATATCATGTTTGCTACTTGCTTATGTGCAAGATATCAAGCCTCTCCAAGGGAATCTCATCTTCTCGCTGTCAAGCGAATCTTCAAATACCTAAAAGGTACTCCCACACTAGGTCTCTGGTATCCCAAAGACTCCAGCTTTGACCTTGTTGCATATTCTGACTCTGACTATGCTGGATGCATGTTAGATAGGAAAAGTACCAGTGGTGGATGTCAACTGTTGGGGGGGAAGCTGACTAGTTGGTCTAGTAAGAAAAAGCATACAGTTTCCATCTCCACTGCTGAAGCAGAATATGTATCAGCAGCGAGTTGTTGTGCACAAGTCCTCTGGATGAAAAACCAACTCGCGGACTATGACTTAGAATTCTCTAAGGTCCCCATTATGTGTGACAATACAAGTGCAATTGCTATCACACACAATCCTGTTCAGCATTCTAAGACCAAACACATAGACATTAGGTACCACTTCATTCGTGACCATGTCATGAAAGGGGATGTGGAAATCTATTTCATACCCACTGATGACCAACTTGCTGATATCTTTACTAAACCTTTAGATCAAACAAGATTTAAATATCTCATCAGCAAGTTGGGAATGCTGAATGGTGAATCAGCGACATGACTTGTCATGTCTACTGATGCTTCAACTTATCTCTCATAAGTTGAAAAGTGATCTTAAGGTCAGTGATCTTAAGGTCAATAATTTTTTTTAACCATGTTCAAAGGTATATTACTTGCTGAACATCAAGCAATGGAGAGCTAGTCTTCATCTAGTCCAGCAGCAAACGGCTGCTGGTAAAGACTTCTCAAATCCGTTACTCCCTGTTGCTTTGGAAAAAAGCAAGATAAAAAGTAATGGAGAGCTAAAAGTCTCCACTCATATCT
>CM067170.1:2958144-3008344 GCA_034093135.1 Erigeron breviscapus | reverse complement strand
AAAGAGCATATGGCACTGAAGCCGGGCTTACTGAAGAGGCTGCTGGTACTGAAGACAGTGAGCCCCAGTTTGAAACCTTCCCAGATATTCCTACTACACTGAAGGCTGTTAAAGGAAAGGAAAAAGTTGTGTCTGGTGAAGAGGAAGAGCAAACTGAAGATGTTGATAATGAAACTTCAAGGAAGTTAGAGCAGGAATGCATAATGATTGAGATTTTCAAAAGAAATCAAAAGGATGAACTGCTGGCCCATCAAAGGGAGATGGCAACAATGGGTACTCTGGACTCCTACAATGCTGGAAGGTTAGGCATTAATATTGAAGTTTTTAAAAGGATGAAGGATGACCCAGAGTTCATCAATGCCTAAATGCATTAGATGATGTTCATGTACGCTCATTCTACGCTGAAGAAGAACAAGTATATGACTCAATTATTTATGGCGTGAGTGTACCAGAACTCATCAGACAGAGAAAAGCTGAACTGGTAAGTCTCCAGAAGAAAATAAGAAAGAATGCTAGTGCTCTGGAGATAGAGTACAGAAAGAGACTTACTGGTTTACCAAAGTTGACTGCCAGACAGATCAAAGCAATCAGAGATGCTGATGTAAGTACTTTCATTCCCCTGGACACTTCTCGTAGAATAAATCGTCAAGAACTCCAAACTGCTGTAGAGCAAAGGAGAGTGTCCAAGGATACTGAAGCCTTGATCCAGCAAGCCAAGCTGAAAGAAAAATATAATGAAATGTTGAACTTCAGGGCTGATGAAAGAAGGATCACTGGTGCTGAAATCAAGTTGGCTGAAGATCATGAAGGCATGTCTAAGTTTGAGGTAAAGTTGACCAGGGAGGGTAACTTCACTGATGAGAGGAGAAGTACTTCAGTCCAAGCTTTTAGATGGAGTGAACTTAGGGAAATTGCTCTAACATTCAAGGGGAAGACAGATGTGTCGACTGATGTTAAAGGATTTCTGAAAAGGGTTGAAAAGGTGTTCAGAAGGAAGCAACAAATGGAAGTTGCATTGGGCTTAAGATCACCAGATTCACTACCTTCCTCTCCTTCTCCAAAGAGAAAGGCTACTGAAGATGCTCCAGAAAGGACATCGAAAAGAAGGGCCTAGACTCTTATTGTTTACTTATTGTAAATTATTGTCTTATGAAAATTGTATACTATTTATCAGTTGATGAATGTAATAATAGTTGCAATTTTTTTTTTTTATAAGTAAATGACCAGATTTAGTCTAAGTTAGAAATTAATTGATGAAACTGAAAACACTCATGATCTATAAAGTGTTTTCCAGTAACTTAGATTTTTTAGACAAATCGAAACTTGTGTTTTTTCAAGCTTACAAAATGTATAGATTCAAGCTTGAAAACACTTGCATTATTTCTAAACAAATAGGGGGAATTTGTTAGGTCCAGATTTACTGGACTCGCTCCAGACTCGACTACTGGAGCCTCACTGAAGATCTGACCAGAATCGTGTTCTACTGGACCTACTCCAGACTTGGAATCTGGAGTCCCTCTGAAGATTTGTCCAGAAATAATGGAAGACCAGTGAGCAAATACTTGTATAGGAAATCTGGAGTATTCTCCAGATGAGCTCACTGGACTTCACCCCAGTCCAGATCAACTCTACTGAAGACATTCTGACTGAAGTCAGCTGAAGTCTGAAGAAAGAAGACTTAACAAATGGCGGAGTCCACTGGAAAGTCTTACCAGATCTGTACACTGGAGGATTATCAGTGTTCTAGATCCTGCAAGTCTGAACACTGATATCAAGGATTGACTTTCCCTTTACACACTTTCCAAAGAACAATCCACTTGTTCTTTACCAAAGTATACGTGTGTAAAGGTGGTTGGATAAAAGGATACACTTGACATTTGATGTGACTTTATCCTTATTCCTTATCCAATACATTTAATGTTCTTGTCGGATCATTTAATGTATGCAACCATATTTGTACGGCACAAAATTCACTGGTGAATTTTGTTGCCTATAAATACAAAGTCATTTCCTTGACAAAAATACTTTTAAGCATTCATTTTGCATTGAAGTGAATTTGTCCAAATACTCTCGATCTTAAACAGGGATACTTCACAACTTTAGTATCTCGATCCTAAAGAGTTATTTGACAAATATAGATCATTTGTAACTCATAGGTTGTTAGGATACATACTTAATTGTATTATCTTGATTCCGCAACAACCTTGTGTTTTATTTAACATCATAAATAAAATACCCATGAAACAATACATAATGTTCCACTTTATTTGTTTATTGCTTTAAGTCCAACTTGTTAGATGGTACTACTGAAGACACCTCTATGTCGATGGGGAGTTACTTTGCAATATACTTACTGAACTGGAGACGACCAGTTGCAGTGGTATATACCAAGTTCTAGATAGATTACTTATATAAAAGACAATAAGTAAAGAACAATGCAATAATACAAATAACTTGTAAACAATCTTGATGAGACAATATATAGTTTTCAATGTGTAATTTATTTATTGATATTAAACAAATTACAAGGTTGATGCGGAACCAAGATAATACACGAATGTAAATATCCTAACAACCTATGAAATACAATTGATCTATACTCTGAATTTCTCTTCAACAATCGAAACACTTAAAGTAGTGAAATGTTCCTTTTAGCGATTGAGAGAATATTGCACAAGTTCACCAAGAATATTGCAGGTTTGCAAAGTATGAAGTTATTCGTTTGTGTGTGAAGTAACTTGTAATTCTTGGTTGTGCAATGACTTGTATTTATAGGCAAAGTTAACATTGGGATGTTAACTTTAGCCGTACAAATGTGGTTGTGAGCATTTAAGGAATAGCATTTAATTCCTTAAAAAGCATTGTAAAGTCGCATGTTAAAGTGACTTTACATAACCACCTTTATGTACCTTTTAATACTTAAATAATAGGATAAGGCTTATTATCCGGGTAAAGGTACATAAAGTATACAAGTCAATTCCTCGTAATCAGTGTAAAGCTTTGTAAGGGCTTTCCACTGATGGTCTCCAGTTTGTAACTGACTAGAATGTCAACTGGGCTTCGCTGCCATTGTCATTCTCTTCCTTCCATTTGTTGTCTTCGACTTCAACTGGAATGTTTCTTCAACTTGGTCAGTTCTCAACTGGAGGAAGTCTTCAGTTGCGTTAACTGTACGGTGCAACTGGACTTCAATATATTTCTCGACAAATCTTCTTGGTCACCAGTTTACTGGTCACCAGATGCAACTGGTGAACTGGTCAGTGTGAACTGGTGACTGGACAGTTCCAGGTGAACTGGACCTAACACTTTAAGTCTTGTATTACTTTATTTATATACTTGCATTTATATTAAAGTAATACTAGTCCATTCAAGTGCTTATTAGACTTGTTGTATTTTGCACATTCCTGGTTAACCATCGAACTTAAGGGACTCACATTTGGTATCAGAGCAGAAGGCTAAACATTGCCTAGATCTGTTTCTTGATGGCTAACCAAGAAAATACACAAGGTTTTAGTCTTGGTCCCGATTCTAATGCAAACATTAATGATCAAAATGAACCACCAATTGTCAATAACACTAATCCACCTCCTCCTCCTACTCCTGCTTCTCCACACGTGCATGTGCACTACTCAAATAATCCTGTTCCTAAATTCAGTGGGAACAGTGATGAATTTGGTACGTGGAAGGCTAGGATGTTTTTGCATGTCACTGGTATTGAGAGGAATATGATGAAAATTTTAAACGAAGGTCCTTATGTACCAACATCACCTCTCAATCCCCTTCTTGATCCTTCTGGATCTAGAAGAGGAAGGGAAAAGAGGGAGGAACATTGGTCAGAAGAGGAAAGGAGATTGGTGAATCTAGACACCCTTCTCAAAAACATGATCCTCGGGGCCGTTCCAGAAACCTTAATTCCCACACTAGTTCTTTTTCCTAGTGCTAAAACCATGTGGGATGAACTTTTAAACCAACATGAAGGAGGAGATGACACCATTGTCACCAGAAAGGTCTCCTTAAACAAGAGGTATGAGTCATTTTTTGCTCAACCTAACGAGTCTCTCACTGGTACTTACACCAGATTTATGAGTATCATAAACCAATTGAGAGGTCTTGGGGTTGAGAAGGACAAGGATATACTTCTGGAGAAATTTTGTGACATTCTACCCACCAAATGGTCTCACATGATCCTAGTCTTACGACAAGGAAAAACTCTGCACACACACACTCTCTCATACTCAGGATTCAAAGCTCTTAAAAATACCAGTGAAAGAAAACGAATATAAGGAATATGTGGTTTTCTACCTTTCACCTTCAGACGGTCAACCAGATCATCAAAGAAGATCTGAGCAAAATCAACCCTGTACCCAAACCAAAGACAGTAGGCAATCTGGAGTTGCATTTGATTAATCTGGTCCAACCCTCCAGAACTGCCACCTAAACACTCAACAAGGTGAGTGAAAAAGTATCTCCATGAGTCAGTCAGCTTGCTCATGTAGATTGTGCCTTTCCTTAATAACTGGCCATGTTCATCCAATATTTCAGTGTGCCCCATCAATCTGCACACATCCCTGAAATTGATACCAGTAGGGAGAGGGATTGCCATCTCATTTTCAGCCAAATAATTTAAATGAAGAACATCTCTGAGAGAATCGACAGTGAGAGTGAAAGACCTGGCACCTTGTTGCAATGTGTAGTTGATGGTTTTAGTGTTTTCAACATACACAGCAGAATACCAAAATTCACACAAATAATCATGATACATTTTACCCGGATTACGTGTGAGAGCACCATAGAGTGGACAACTGAGGAAAAAAGCATTCAGTCGTCCGATTAGAGAGGTGGGAGCATGAGTGGTGCTAGTGAGTCTAGCCAACCAATTGTTCATATTAATCCTTATGGCCTTTGCCTCAAGAGTAATATGGGGTGCCTTAACAATATTTGGAACAGGAGCATATTCGGCGGCGAGCAGATTTTTAGGTGAGTTTGATTGCCTTGGTGCCATTTTGTTTGATAGATTGATGAAGATGAAATTTAAGAATTAGGGTTTTGATGAAGATTTAATGAATTGAAGTAAATATGAGAGATTTATGATTGTGAATTGAATGAAAAAGAAATAAATGAAGGAATTTGAAAGATTTGGGAGTAAATATGTTCGAAGTAAATGCATATGAAAGTGAAAGTGGGTATTTATATAGGAGAGAGAATGTGGAACTCAAACGGTTAATTTGAAATTATCAAATATAATTTTGATTGGGTTCTGAGATCCGCATTAAATACATCACATCACACATTAATGTGTGTGAAAACACGTTTTAAACGTGTGTTGATCGTAAATCGTGATCTATCCTAAACTAGAAGTGCGAAATCCATCTAGATTAGTTATTAGGGTTCTTGTACAATACAAAGATAAGAAAACAATTACAATGGGAGAAATAATAAACATTATCATTAGTCATATGATTACAATACAAAACGAATTTGTATGATTACATCTTGAAGACTACGAATCACAATCAACAAGACGACTAACAATAATGAATATGGTGGACTTACGACTGAAGGTTTGCGCGATCCTTCAGCCGGCCATGGACGAATTACATAGCTATTAAATCATCACTGAAATCTGAAACCTAAGTCCTATATTTATAGGTACAAATGGGCTGGGCTGTCAAATTCGTACAAAATGGGCTGGGCCTTACGAACTTATTAGTTCTTACGAACTTAAAGTTCGTAAGGCATATATGTACGAACTTATTAGTTCTTACGAACTTAAAGTTCGTAAGGCATATATGTACGAATTTCTCAGCCTTTTAGAATTATTGCATCGGACAACAATTTGTGCACTTTATGTGCTCCAACAATGTGTGATGGTTTACAGCCCACAAACAGTAACAACTTGCACTTTTTGTCTTCCCAAGGTAAAAATACCATCATTTTTTTGAAAAAAAATGACATGCCACGTAGGATAATAAGATAAATATCAAGATAAATATCTTTTCAAAGATTTTGCATACGTGGCACGCACAATGACCAAGTATAAAAAGTATTATGACTGACATATCAGTACATCTGGAGGTTGACTGGACACTCCAGTATCACTGGTGGATTAGTCCAGTGAAGCATGTACTGATGGTACACTGGAGGGACACTCCAGTAAAGTACCAATGAACAACATTTGAAAGAGACTGGTAACCTCAAACATGCACGTCAACTAATACAGACAAATGAGAGGGACACATTTACAAGGAGACAAACAGTCGCCTCAAACATGCACTTCAACCTATCTAATTACCAGTGAGAGGGACACATTTACAAGGTACCAGTAATATTTTCTGGAAAATTTTGTCCAGTGAGAAAATAAATTAATAAATTCCCCCTGAAATTAAAACATTTTAAGAACAAAAATATATCTTTCAGTCTTCCCCCTGGAATGTTGATCCAGAAATCTATTAATGCAAAGATAGTACACAACGGCGTTCAATATCTAAGCAGTCATAAATTTATAAATCTTTAAATCAAAGATCCCTGATAGTACACATAGGCGTTCAATACCAAGGTTCTAGATTTAAGGGTTTAACATTCCCAACTCACCAACAAGATATTCAAAAGTTTTAACATCCAGAGGTTTAGTAAAAATGTCAGCGAGTTGTTTGTTAGTGGGAATAAAATAGAGTTCAATGTTGCCTTTCACAATATTATCACGAATGAAGTGATACCTGAGATCAATGTGCTTCGTCTTGGAGTGCATGACTGGATTGTTCGAGATAGCAATGGCACTGGTATTATCACAAAAGATTGGGGTCTTTGAATACTTAATACCATAATCAAGCAACTGGTTCTTCATCCAGAGTATCTGAGCACAACAACTGGCTGCAGACACGTATTCAGCTTCAGCAGTGGACAATGAAACTGAATTTTGCTTCTTACTGGTCCAGCTGACCAGTTTGCCACCAAGGAAATGACATCCACCAGTAGTGAATTTCCTGTCTATCTTACAACCTGCATGATCTGAATCTGAATAACCCATTAGATCCATGCCTGAGCCTTTGGGATACCAAAGACCCAAACTGGGGACACCCTTAAGGTACTTTAGTATGCGCTTTACAACAAGCATATGAGAGTCTTTTGGATTAGACTGATATCTGGCACATAAGCATGTTGAAAACATAATATCTGGTCTACTGGCAGTTAAATACATCAGTGAACCAATCATGCCTCTATAGACAGTGGTGTTCACTGGTTTACCATCTGGATCTGAGTCCAGTGTTAATGGTGCAGAAATTGGAGTGAGTTTAGATGGTGAAGAGTTCATATCATATTTCTTTAAAAGATCTCTAACATATTTTTCCTGATTAATAAAAATACCATCTCTGGTCTGTTTAATCTGGAGTCCAAGAAAATACGTTAATTCACCCATCAAACTCATTTCATATTCAGTTGACATTATTTTTGAAAATTTCTTGCACATTTTATCATCAGTAGAGCCAAAAATAATATCATCAACATAAATTTGTACCATTAACAGATTACCTTTTTCATGAAGAATAAATAAGGTATTGTCAATTGCACCTCTTTTGAAACCATTTTTCAATAAATGTTTAGTCAGAGTATCATACCAGGCACGTGGGGCTTGTCTGAGGCCTTAAAGCGCTTTGTCCAGACGATATACCCAATGTGGATGCTTTTCATCAACGAAACCTGGTGGTTGTCTGACATAAACTTCTTCTTCAAGTTTTCCATTCAAAAATGCACTCTTTACATCCATCTGATAGACCTTGAACTGATGATGAGCAGCAAATGCTAAAAATATTCTGATCGCTTCAAGTCTAGCCACTGGAGCAAATGATTCATCCAAGTCGACATCTGAATGGCAGTAGCCTTGTGCTACCAGTCTGGCCTTGTTTCTGATGACATGACCATCTTCATCTACCTTGTTCCTGAAGACCCATCTGGTTCCAATTGGTTCTTTCTTTCCAACTGGGAAAGGAACCAGGTACCAAACCTTGTTCCTTTCAAACTGGTGAAGCTCTTCTTGCATAGCAGTCACCCAGCTTGGATTTTCCATAGCCTCGTCAATCTTCTTTGGTTCATTCAGTGATAAGAAACTGACATATAAGCATTGATCACTGGAGGCTCTTCTGGTCAGAACTCCTCTACTGGAGTCACCTATGATCTGATCAATAGGATGAGCTTTTGTCCATCTGGAGTATTGACCAGGATTGTTACTGACAACAATATCAGTGCAAGAATTCAGTTGAGTCTCCTCTGGTGTTGCTTCAGGAGGAGGATCTTGCCAGACTACTTCAGCATCTTCATCTGAGTCATTTAAATCACGATTTGCATCATGAAATTCTTCCATTGAAGGCATTTCTTGAAGTGCTGGTTCAGTTTCAACTGAGACTGATACTGGGGGCGTAGTACGAACATCTGATCCAATATTAATTTCAGAGGGTAGCTTGAAAATAATTGAAGGATAGAATGGAGTACCACTGGAGAGTTTCTTCTTCTGAACAGGTTCCAGATCAGGATGACTGGAAACTGTGTCTTCTGAATCTTTATTGTAGTTGATAGGATCAGATTCACAGAAGACAATTGGAATTACTAGGGGAGTATCAAGGGTTGGCTTTCTATTGATTGCGGCATTTGATTCATCAAATGTGACATGAATTGACTCATGGACCTTCTCCAGTATCTTGTTATAGACTCTGAAGGCCTTGCGAATGGCTGAATAGCCTAAGAAATACCCTTCATCAGCTTTAGCATCAAATTTGCCTAACTGACTGGAGTCGTTCAGGATGTAAACTTGACATCCAAAAACGTGAAAATAACCAATATTTGGTTTTCTATTTCTTAAGACTTCATAGGCTGTCTTTTTGTGTCGCTTCACATACACTGATCGATTCTGGGTTGTTAATCTGGAGTCCTAGAAAAAATGTTAATTCACCCATCAAACTCATTTCATATTCAGTTGACATTATTTTTGAAAATTTCTTGCACATTTTATCATCAGTAGACCCAAAAATAATATCATCAACATAAATTTGTACCATTAACAGATTACCTTTTTCATGAAGAATAAATAAGTTATTGTCAATTGCACCTCTTTTGAAACCATTTTTCAATAAATGTTTAGTCAGAGTGTCATACCAGGCACGTGGGGCTTGTCTGAGGCCATAAAGCGCTTTGTCCAGACGATATACCCAATGTGGATGCTTTTCATCAATCGAAACCTGGTGGTTGTCTGACATAAACTTCTTCTTCAAGTTTTCCATTCAAAAATGCACTCTTTACATCCATCCGGTAGACCTTGAACTGATGATGAGCAGCGAATGCTAAAAATATTCTGATCGCTTCAAGTCTAGCCACTGGAGCAAATGATTCATCAAAGTCGACATCTGAATGGCAGTAGCCTTGTGCTACCAGTCTGGCCTTGTTTCTGATGACGTGACCATCTTCATCTACCTTGTTCCTGAAGACCATCTGGTTCCAATTGGTTCTTTCTTTCCACTGGGAAAGGAACCAGGTACCAAACCTTGTTCCTTTCAAACTGGTGAAGCTCTTCTTGCATAGCAGTCACCCAGCTTGGATTTTCCATAGCCTCGTCAATCTTCTTTGGTTCATTCAGTGATAAGAAACTGACATATAAGCATTGATCACTGGAGGCTCTTCTGGTCAGAACTCCTCTACTGGAGTCACCTATGATCTGATCAATAGGATGAGCTTTTGTCCATCTGGAGTATTGACCAGGATTGTTACTGACAACAATATCAGTGCAAGAATTCAGTTGAGTCTCCTCTGGTGTTGCTTCAGGAGGAGGATCTTGCCAGACTACTTCAGCATCTTCATCTGAGTCATTTAAATCACGATTTGCATCATGAAATTCTTCCATTGAAGGCATTTCTTGAAGTACTGGTTCAGTTTCAACTGGGACTGATACTGGGGGCGTAGTACGAACATCTGATCCAATATTAATTTCAGAGGGTAGCTTGAAAATAATTGAAGGATAGAATGGAGTACCACTGGAGAGTTTCTTCTTCTGAACAGGTTCCAGATCAAGATGACTGGAAACTGTGTCTTCTGAATCTTTATTGTAGTTGATAGGATCAGATTCACAGAAGACAATTGGAGTTACTAGGGGAGTATCAAGGGTTGGCTTTCTATTGATTGCGGCATTTGATTCATCAAATGTGACATGAATTGACTCATGGACCTTCTCCAGTATCTTGTTATAGACTCTGAAGGCCTTGCGAATGGCTGAATAGCCTAAGAAATACCCTTCATCAGCTTTAGCATCAAATTTGCCTAACTGACTGGAGTCGTTCAGGATGTAAACTTGACATCCAAAAACGTGAAAATAACCAATATTTGGTTTTCTATTTCTTAAGACTTCATAGGCTGTCTTTTTGTGTCGCTTCACATACACTGATCGATTCTGGGTGTGGCAAGCAGTTGCAATTGCTTCAGCCCAGAAACTAGTAGACAGACCAGATTCAGCAAGCATACTCCTGGCAGCTTCTATCAGCGTTCGATTCTTCCTTTCCACCACTCCATTCTGTTCTGGAGAGCGGACTGATGAGAAATTCTGGGAGATGCCAGTGTCAGTACAGAATGACTCCAGAGTTGCATTCTGGAATTCTGTTCCATTGTCACTTCTTAACTGATACACCTTTCGACTGTACTTGAGCTCAATTTGCTTGATAAGACTGATGATTTCAGCATCAACTTCATTTTTAGACCTGAGAAAGATAACCCAACAATATCTGGAGAATTCATCTACGATCACCAGGGTGTATCTTTTTCCAGCACGAGTCTGAACATTCACTGGACCAAAGAGGTCCATATGAAGCATATGAAGATGTTCAGATATGCTGAAATTCTGTCTGGTCTTGAAACTGGTACGTTTCTGCTTACCCATCTCACATCCTGGACATGGCCTTTCCTTTTGAAGGAAACTGAAGGTATCCCATCTGCCAGTTGTTTTCTAGACAACTTATTAATATTTTTGAAATTTAAATGGGATAACTTTTTGTGCCATAACCAGTTTGTGTCTTCATCAGCTTGAGTATAGAAACACTGCTCTGAAGGAGAGCTTTCCATATCCATCACGTACACATTCCCTTTTCTGGGAGCAATCAATACTACCTTTCAGTCCTTGTTGAATACGATACCCTGAGCAATATTGAATAAAACTTGATAGCCATCATCACACAGTTGACTTACACTGATCAAGTTATATTTCAAACCATTCACAAATGCAACACATCTGAATTTGACTTGTCCATTGTTCAGAACACCATATCCCTCAGTCTTTCCACAACCATCATTTCCAAAAGTAATGGAGGGTCCATTAGAAATGATGAATTCCTCCAGCAGGGTCTTACATCCGGTCATCGTCCTGCCAGCTGCACTGTCAAGATACCAGATATATTTCTTTCGATCGCCCTGCACATCCACCAGATATTATCAGTTAGATTTGGGAACCCATCGACTGATGGGTTCACTGGACCCTCCCTTATAGGTCCCTGGGGCTATCTGGTTGAGTTCACTTTCTTCAACAGTAGTCTTAGTTGAAAAGACCACTGGGGTTGATAGTTTTGAAACCTTTTTCTTTTTCTCAACTGGAGAAATATATTTTTCTTTCTTGGAAAAAGGTTTAGTATTTTGTTTAGGGCCAGATGAAGTACCCTCAATAAAGTTTAATCTTGCATTAAAACTTTGAAATTGACGAGTCAGTAATTGAATCTGGCTCTCTAACCTTAACAAAACACTTTCATCAGATGACACCTGAGCCTTTCCAGTTGTCTGGACTCGAGGCTTAGGTAGGGGATTGGTCTTCTTCTTTTGAACCTGGGGTTCATTAGAAGCAGTCTGAGGCAAAGGTTTCTTCAGATTGACCTTTTGAACTGGAGCAGTCATCTGGAATGCTCCAGTCTTAACCTCTGGGGATTGAACTGGGAAAATATTGGCCTTGGGAGTTACAGGCTCATCATAAACAGTGCTGGGCCTAAACCCCTCTGGTAATCGATCGATTACTGGTATTAATGATGCACATGAGTATTTCCATCTAAATATGCACGTTTTTGTGTGGGAAATTGATTTACTCCAGCATCATATGGCTTTCTGGTTTCAAGCCATGATTTAATCACCAGTTTTTCTTTCTCTAAAATGACTTCAAGATCTTGTCACTACTGCTGATACCAATTGTGAGTCCCAAACTCTCTTGATGGTTAACCTAGAATGTAAAATACAACAAGTCTAATAAGCACTAGATTGGACTAGTATTACTTGAATATAAATGCAAGTATATAAACAAAGTAATACAAGACTAAAAGCAATAAAATAAAGGTGGAACACAATGTAATTTTTCAAGTGTATTTTATTTATGATGTTAAATAAAATACAAGGTTGTGCGGAATCAAGATAATACAAATATGTAAGTATCCTAACAACCTATGAATTACAATTGATCTATATTTTCCAAATAACTCTTTGGATCGAGATACTTAAAGTTGTGAAGTATCCCTGTTTAAGATCGAGAGTATTTAGACAAATTCACCTTTAATGCTAAAAGTAATTTTAACGAAGAAATGACTTTGTATTTATAGGCAAACAAATTCACCAGTGAATTTGTGTCGTACAATATGGTTGCATGCATTTAATGAACCGACAAGGTCATTAAATGCATTGGTTAAGGTACAAGGATAAAGTCACATCAATATGACAATAATCTTTTAACCAACCACCTTTACACACGTAAGCACTTTGGTAAAGAACAAGTGGAACGTTCTTTGGAAAGTGTGTAAAGGCAAAAAGTCAATTCCTCAATATCAGTGTTCAGACTTGTAAGGTCTAGAACACTGACAATCCTCCAGTCGTAGATCTGGTAAGACTTCCAGTGAACTCCGCCATTTGTCAGTCTTCTTTATTCTGACTTCAGTATTTGACTTCAGTGAGAATGTCTTCAGTAGAATAGATCTGGACTGGGGTGAAGTCTAGTGAGCTAATCTGGAATACTCCAGATTTCCTATACAAGTATTTGCTCACTGGTCTTCCATTATTTCTGAACAAATCTTCAGAGGGACTCCAGTTTCCAAGTCTGGAGTAGGTCCAGTAAATATCATTTTTGGACAGATCTTTAGTAAGGCTCCAGTAGTCGAGTCTGGAGCGAGTCCAGTAAATCTGGACCTAAGAGTCCATAACTTATCAGCTTCGATATGCGAACCGTCTTCAATCTCCCTTATGAACCTCGTGCTAATCGTTGACCTAAACGTATCTGCTGCTTCGCTCATTAAGTTTTTCCAAAGGATTCTTGGCTTTACAACCTTCTCTATCTTGGTTGCTCGTCTACTCAGGAGCAAATCTATGACCAACAGTCTATGTTGGGAGTAGCATGTAGGATCGAAAAGATGTAGAGTTAAGCTAGATCAGAATTTAGCTTAGTGTGTGTAAAGATGTAGATCTACCTTTTATGTGAGAGAGAGATATAGATCTGCTTCTATATGCGGCGGAGAACTAGAGAATATATATGATATGAAACTAGGTACACAAACGGTGGTGATATATATATTCACGGAAGGATTTTATTCCCTTTTTATTTTAGTTAACTTTAATTTATTATATTTCTATTTATATTTTACTAGATTAAACCCGTACGTTGTATGGTAAAAAAATGTAATTATGATTAGCTAAAAATAAAATTTAATAATATATCCATTTACAAACTCTATACAACATTTACGTAATAATAACTCATATCAAGAATGATAAATAAATTTAACTTAATAAGTATGTAGAAAACAAACTAATTAAATAGGTGTTAATAAATGATGATTCATTAGTCTTATATATAGGTTAATAAATGATGATTCATTGTTTTCTACATGAATTGCACGATAAGACGAAAAGTCTATTTTTAATGGGTTATTATGTGAGTTATTGATAATACTTAATTAATTGTAACCATTTTACAATTTATGATGGGGTGCTCAACAATCATCACGTAGGGTTAATAAATGATGATTCATTGTTTTCTACATGAATTGCACGATAAGACGAAAAGTCTATTTTTAATGGGTTATTATGTGAGTTATTGATAATACTTAATTAATTGTAATCGTTTTACAATTTATGATGGGGTGCTCAACAATCATCACGTAGAGGGCATCAATGTATCGGCTTCGGGTCTAGAACATCATAGTTGTGCGTTGGTATCCTAACGGCGAATAGATTATGTCCAAAACTGTTCAGTTGAAAGATAAGCAAACCGGCGACAGTAAGTGTTCACAAGAAATGAGATGTGTATAACGTTAACGGTTGCTCATAAAGTTTTAAAGGTATGATGGTGATTATACATGATTCTATGGCCTTACACATACCATATCCATAAATGAGTATATTATCTCCTTTCTTAATAACTCCTTTTTGTTTATATTTTTTTAATTTTTTAATGTTTTTTTTCTAAAGAAGTATCATGTACTGTCTTGAGAAGAAAAACAACATTGCTCACGTTTTTATGGATAAGATGCAAGCGGGTATTTTGTACTCTCTAAAAGGTTTTACCATCCAGCCTAAAGATACGTACCGGTTGATGAAAGACGACCATTACACGATTGAATTACAAGGCTCTACTGTTGTTATGAAGGTCACCAAAAACTTAGTTACTTTTGTACATCACCCTTTTCAACTTAGTGCGTTTGAAGATTTGGAAGCCACCGAGAAAGTACTTTGTTGGTATGTGTAACATCCCAAACTTTTCAAGTTTGACTTTTGACGTTGACCGTTAACTTGTCGTTAGTGACCGTTAGTTACTATGTGATTTATATGTAATTGTGTGATTTAAATGATTTATGTGAGATATGTGTTAAAGTGATTTAAAGTAATGAAATTAAAGTTGAATGTGATTAATAAAGCCAATTAATGTTATCGATAAAGTATAAGAGTCGATAAGTGTTCCCGTAGGCGTTAAACGAGCCGTTAAGTGCCGAAACGAGTTATAACAAAGTGCGAGGGCCTAGATGTAAAGTTGGGAAAGTATCTCCAGTATATAAGGGACCCTTTGCACGAAATAATGCAGAGAAAAACAGATCCAAAACCCTAGAAAAGTCTTACATTCAAACCCTAGGTCAATTCTTCAATAACTAGTCGATTTCGGGGGATTTCGGAAGGGTTTTTGCTTGGTTTTTGATCCGTTGATCAACCCTACAGGTATTATATCATCAATTGATTGTTGATTAATTTTTAAAGTAGGTTTTTTCCCTGTAGATTTGACCATGAGGGCTGGGGTTGTTGAAAGTTGATGTTTTCGGTTAAAAACGACGTTTTCGTGAGGTAAATCATTAATTGAGATGATTAACTATGATAAGATGCAAACTTTACTGATTAATCATGTTATTCAGATGTATTAGAGTCAATTCCAGGTGGTTAATTGGAAACCCACTTGATGTATGGATTTTTTGAACTAAACGTTATCGATTATGTGTTTTTCGGGTGGTTTAAATTATGAATCATAGATGCAATTGATTCTTAGATCAATTGATGTTTTCAAATGTTTAATTGTGACCTAATTAATGTTAATTTAATGGGAATAAGTCGTGGTGGAGGTTTGGGGTTCGTTTGGAAGGAGTTTAGAGCAAATTTGAAGTAAGATTTTCTGATCAGAGCCCGATGTGCGGTGCACACACTTTGTGCGGCGCACAAAGTGGTCTTCTGTGGCAAATTCATGACCTTGAGGGCTCTTGTGGGGCGCACAGATTTGGTGCGGTGCACAAATGAGGCCAGTAGGTTTGGGATTTTAGTTTGTGCGACGCACAAAGTCTGTGCGGTGCACAGAAGACCTGAATTCCATTTTAGTCTCGTTTCTACCATTTATTGATCCTATACTTATTCTAGGTAGTCGGAAACACAAACAAGACACGTTAACTTTGCTTATTGATCGTTGTGCTCGTCATCAGGTAAGATACATGTCTTTTATCACGCTGGAGGCACAACAAAAGTAGTTTTCTATAATTAACCTCTTAATCTGATTATCTTATATGTGTTGGGTTTTCCGGGTTATGCGGGAGGTTATATGGGAATGTATGCATGTTGATATGTTGATGTTTAAAGTAGATGTAAGAACGTGCATATGAAGTATGATGCTTATACTAACGTTGCCATGATATGATTATGATATGTGTTGTTGATAAAGTCGTTGATATGCCTTGATGTTGATATATGATGACTTATATGTGGGACTTAAGTATGTCATGCCTAGTTCACTAGATACACGTGGGAATTGCTATGAGTTGTGCACGTTAGTGGGATTAAATGCAAAAGTAGACGTGGGACTAATTAGGTAACGATTGTATCTAATGTTAGAGTAAAATGTGAGATGTGGGAAATCGTTCTAGCCTTAGTGTTAGTGCGTAAAAGTAAGAAAGATATAAATACGTGGGAAATGCTATAGCTAAATATGTGAGATTGACGTGGGAAGTGTTAAGCTTAAGCCGTGCTAGTTGTAAAGCTAGTGCGTACGTGGTCGCTTGAGTGGCTCCTTACGGCATAGTTACGTGGGACTAGTATTTCCGGGTGGAGTGACTAACCACCAATGTTAAAAGCATAACGGGATACTATGGAAATGGCATTGCCTTTTCTAAAAGTTAAGACGTGGGAAATCGTGCTAGTTGTAAAGCTAGTGCGTAATATGTAAATTGATTAAAGATGTAAAATGTGGGAATAAGTTGATTAAGATGACTATAAGAATATGTGAGAAAGATGTACATGTAATTTAAGACGTGAGATTCTAATGTGACGTGAGATTTATGTAAGATATGTTGATATGTGTGATATAATCGTTGATAGGCACAATTAGGAGTAATTACTCTACATGTGCTAATATGTATGCGTTGATATGATATGAGATGTTGATTATATACGTTGATATGATATGAAATGTTGCGTTGCAAGTTAATGTAGATATGATTCGATGTGTGATGGGGATGTGGAAAAAGGTAAGGATGGAATGATCTTATGATATTTGTGGATAATGTGTGATATGGTCATGTTTTGATAAGAATAACATGAATATGTTTTATGAAAGTAAAATGAAGAACGTTTTGTAAATGTGTGTATCTTACTTAGCTAATTTTATTAGCTAACACTTGCTTTTACGAAAATGTTGTGTCCTTCAGGATAAGCAAGTTTGAGCTAGGAAAGGATTAGCTCGGTGAGATGGGGTAGATGCAATAAAGAAGACTAGCATAGATTGTTGAATGCTTAGACTTCCCATAGCCTATGTTTCGGCTACACTATTTAAGTTTATGATACATGTAATAATGAATGGCATTTATGTTGGTGCCAAGACTTGGATTTCATTTATATTGTTTTGATGATGCACTTTAGTAACACCATTTTATGAAAGGCACCATCCGTTACGGATGGGACAGTTTTTAAGTGATCCTTTTCCGCTACATTTTAAATGCCGTTTGGCAAAAGTTTTTTGAAATCCAGGTTGTAAAATGACGGGTGTTACAAGTTGGTATCAGAGAAATGGTTTAAGTGAACCAAAGACCGAACAAAGCCATAGGATTTGGACTTAAACCGCATGAGAAATGATAGGCTTAAGTAGTGATGCTTTAGCTTTAAGATGAAATGCATGTAGGACGGGATGGGTTGAGTGTGAGAGTAGGATTAAGGCTTAATATGTATTTGTTGATGATATGTATGATTATGACGGTTTGCCTTATTCCTTCACTTTTCTCGCTTCCTACATCGATAAATGTATTTGTTGCTACGATAGACGATCTCCTAAGGTAATGTGTGAATTCTCTGGTAAGAATTTGACAAGTATGTACAATTGATTTATGCGCGATGTGTGGTCAAAGAATTTTTCCATTACGCCTTAGTATGTTATGTATGATAAGAGTTGGACTTGAAGCTGAAGTGTCATGTGAGATGGAATTCGCTGAATTGACTCCAACCCACCGGTTAGAGACAAGGACCATAAAGGACAAGAGGTATGAGATTTCATGTATGTAAAGGAAGTTGTAGAAGTTTGCTATGAGAAAGTGGATGCAAAAGTGGACGAAAAGAAGTTTGTGTTCAAAAGGAAGAATGAGGAAGTCTCGGTTTTGGGTAATTAAAAGTTGAATGGCTGGAGTTCTGGTTGCAAGTCGGCTTATGTTGTTCCATGTGTGGACAAAAACTTGGAGATGTAATAAGTGTGTGTGATGATTCTATTACCATGTTTGTTGGGCACTTGATTCCTAATGAAGAAGATAAGGTGCATGCTTATGTGGATGGTATTCCGGCTAGCTATCGAGGTATCTGTAGGCAACATGCCACTCTTATAGGTGCTATCAAGGAATCAAAGAAGTTGGATGATGATTTAAGTCCGAGAAGACAAATGTGAAAACTGTGAATGACAAGAAGGTTGGATTTAAGAGAAGGTTAGATGAGTTGTTAGCTTCGGAAAAGAAGTTTAAGAATGGTTCGACTTATGAGGGCAAGAATCATGGAAAAGCTAGTCAGTGGTGTTCAGTTTGTAGAGCTCATCACAGTGGACCATGTTCGGAGAAAACTAGAAGATGAGATAGGTGTGGTAAGCAGGGACATGTTGCTTCTAGGTTCAAAGATAATATTGGATGTTGCAAATATGGTAGGACATGACATTTGATTGTTGATTGTCCTCAATGGAAAAATGATGCGAAGCAGGATGATGCTCAAAAAGCCAAGGTTCGTGCATATCAAATGACTACTGTGGAAGATGAGTGTGATGATGAGATACCTAACAAGGTAATTCCTTAGTAGATTAATCGATGATACTTATGCTTATATGTGTATGTGAAATGTGTGTTTAATATGTGTTTGTAGTTAGTATATTATTGTCATGATGGATTGTGAAGGAAATGTTGGACATTATGATGTGTGAGTATAGTTAAAGGTACACGTGTGAGGAATGATATAGTTAGAATTATGGTCCGGAACATAATTGTAAATGTATCATGAGGCGGGCGTGTTCATTTGACGGTAATCACATTGACTAATGAAAGACATTAAAGGAAAGGAAGGAGGTGAAAAGGAAATGATTGGAAATGTGGTTGAATTTTAAGTGGTAAAACGTTGACAAATGCGTGTGTGGAAAGTAGTGAGAAGATGAAATGAGGTGTTGATGTCATGAGATGATTCTGAGGACAGAATCCTATTAAGGAGGGGAGAATTGTAACATCCCAAACTTTTCAAGTTTGACTTTTGACGTTGACCGTTAACTTGTCGTTAGTGACCGTTAGTTACTATGTGATTTATATGTAATTGTGTGATTTAAATGATTTATGTGAGATATGTGTTAAAGTGATTTAAAGTAATGAAATTAAAGTTGAATGTGATTAATAAAGCCAATTAATGTTATCGATAAGGGTATAAGAGTGGATAAGTGTTCCCGTAGGCGTTAAACAAGCCGTTAAGTGCCGAAACGAGTTATAACGAAGTGCGAGGGCCTAGATGTAAAGTTGGGAAAGTATCTCCAGTATATAAAGGACCCTTTGCACGAAATAATGCAGAGAAAAACAGATCCAAAACCCTAGAAAAGTCTTACATTCAAACCCTAGGTCAATTCTTCAATAACTAGTCGATTTCAGGGGATTTCGGAAGGGTTTTTGCTTGGTTTTTGATCCGTTGATCAACCCTACAGGTATTATATCATCAATTGATTGTTGATTAAGTTTTAAAGTAGGTTTTGTCCCTGTAGATTCGACCATGAGGGCTGGGGTTGTTGAAAGTTGATGTTTTCGGTTAAAAACGACGTTTTCGTGAGTAAATCATTAATTGAGATGATTAACTATGATAAGATGCAAACTTTACTGATTAATCATGTTATTCAGATGTATTAGAGTCAATTCCAGGTGGTTAATTGGAAACCCACTTGATGTATGGATTTTTTGAACTAAACGTTATCGATTATGTGTTTTTCGGGTGGTTTAAATTATGAATCATAGATGCAATTGATTCTTAGATCAATTGATGTTTTCAAATGTTTAATTGTGACCTAATTAATGTTAATTTAATGGGAATAAGTCGTGGTGGAGGTTTGGGGTTCGTTTGGAAGGAGTTTAGAGCAAATTTGAAGTAAGATTTTCTGATCAGAGCCCGATGTGCGGTGCACACACTTTGTGCGGCGCACAAAGTGGTCTTCTATGGCAAATTCACGACCTTGAGGGCTCTTGTGGGGCGCACAGATTTGGTGCGGTGCACAAATGAGGCCAGTAGGTTTGGGATTTTAGTTTGTGCGACGCACAAAGTCTGTGCGGTGCACAGAAGACCTGAATTCCATTTTAGTCTCGTTTCTACCATTTATTGATCCTATACTTATTCTAGGTAGTCGGAAACACAAACAAGACACGTTAACTTTGCTTATTGATCGTTGTGCTCGTCATCAGGTAAGATACATGTCTTTTATCACGCTGGAGGCACAACAAAAGTAGTTTTCTATAATTAACCTCTTAATCTGATTATCTTATATGTGTTGGGTTTTCCGGGTTATGCGGGAGGTTATATGGGAATGTATGCATGTTGATATGTTGATGTTTAAAGTAGATGTAAGAACGTGCATATGAAGTATGATGCTTATACTAACGTTGCCATGATATGATTATGATATGTGTTGTTGATAAAGTCGTTGATATGCCTTGATGTTGATATATGATGACTTATATGTGGGACTTAAGTATGTCATGCCTAGTTCACTAGATACACGTGGGAATTGCTATGAGTTGTGCACGTTAGTGGGATTAAATGCAAAAGTAGACGTGGGACTAATTACGTAACGATTGTATCTAATGTTAGAGTAAAATGTGAGATGTAGGAAATCGTTCTAGCCTTAGTGTTAGTGCGTAAAAGTAAGAAAGTTATAAATACGTGGGAAATGCTATAGCTAAATATGTGAGATTGACGTGGGAAGTGTTAAGCTTAACCCGTGCTAGTTGTAAAGCTAGTGCGTACGTGGTCGCTTGAGTGGCTCCTTGCGGCATAGTTACGTGGGACTAGTATTTCCGGGTGGAGTGACTAACCACCAATGTTAAAAGCATAACGGGATACTATGGAAATGGCATTGCCTTTTCTAAAAGTTAAGACGTGGGAAATCGTGCTAGTTGTAAAGCTAGTGCGTAATATGTAAGTTGATTAAAGATGTAAAATGTGGAAATAAGTTGATTAAGATGACTATAAGAATATGTGAGAAAGATGTACATGTAATTTAAGACGTGGGATTCCAATGTGACGTGAGATTTATGTAAGATATGTTGATATGTGTGATATAATCGTTGATAGGCACAATTAGGAGTAATTACTCTACATGTGCTAATATGTATGCGTTGATATGATATGAGATGTTGATTATATACGTTGATATGATATGAAATGTTGCGTTGCAAGTAAATGTAGATATGATTCGATGTGTGATGGGGATGTGGAAAAAGGTAAGGATGGAATGATCTTATGATATTTGTGGATAATGTGTGATATGGTCATGTTTTGATAAGAATAACATGAATATGTTTTATGAAAGTAAAATGAAGAACGTTTTGTAAATGTGTGTATCTTACTTAGCTAATTTTATTAGCTAACACTTGCTTTTATGAAAATGTTGTGTCCTTCAGGATAAGCAGGTTTGAGCTAGGAAAGGATTAGCTCGGTGAGATGGGGTAGATGCAATAAAGAAGACTAGCATAGATTGTTGAATGCTTAGACTTCCCATAGCTTATGTTTCGGCTACACTATTTAAGTTTATGATACATGTAATAATGAATGGCATTTATGTTGGTGCCAAGACTTGGATTTCATTTATATTGTTTTGATGATGCACTTTAGTAACACCATTTTATGAAAGGCACCATCCGTTACGGATGAGGCAGTTTTTAAGTGATCCTTTTCCGCTACATTTTAAATGCCGTTTGACAAAAGTTTTTTGAAATCCAGGTTTTAAAATGACGGGTGTTACAGTATGTCTCCATATGTTAACTGTATAAGGATTATAAAAACATGCAAAAAAAGAAAACAAAAAAAATAAATAAATAATAAAACGAAACAAACAAAAAAAGATAGGCCTCAACCTGGGCATAAATTAAAATGAAATATAGAGGACAAATTTGGAAATGTTTGAAACAAAGGATCAGTTGTTTTTAAATAACCTTAACATATATAATATGATTGGTAGTCTAAATTAAAGTTGCATATTTTGCTCATATGATGTGTTGCCATAATCTGAATTGGTTTGGTTATTGAGATTAGACTAAAAAGGGAGACATAATAGCGTATTGGTGAGTCACTTTTGATTGTACACCAAACCGAGATTAGGTTTAGAAAAGGGGTGATGGGTGTTTTTGGTTGTTTGTTGGCGATTCCCCTGAGGTAGAGTTAATCTCTTTACGCCAATCAAGTATGATTTGATTGTTAGCCGATTTGTGATCGTGCTATTGTGTTTTGGGTTTGATCTTGTTTGATCGTATGTTGCGATGTGAGAGTAAGCCGATTATTATCGTGCTTTGGGATAGACTTAAAGTCTAATTAATTGTGTTGTATTGACGGTATCATATGTGTGTGTTTTCTGGAGAGGAGAAGTGAGTCCTTGAAGATCTTACGCCCCCCTTTTTATAAGAGAGGCTCGACTTGGAGAGAAAGCCAAGTTTTAGGGTTTTCTTGATAAAAGGCCAGGAGTATAATTTCCATAATTACCGGCCCTTCTTGATAAGAACAAATCCCGACTTTATAGGGGAACAATTCTTATCTTTTCCATCTTCTGCGCGATCCTTCGTTACTAACAGCCTTCGTATCGTGACGCGTTACTGTTCCTTCTTCGTACCGCAGGAGGGATATGTCATCAAGCCCCCCAGTCCAAGGGGATGTTTTTTGCCAAATAGGCATTACCTTGGACTATTGTTGTTAATTTACTAATTCTTGGGGACGTGTTGTGATGAATGGAATCCAAAAAGTCTTGTTTGTCAGTACGCGTATCCCAAAGCGTATTTATCGACGGTTAGGGTTTTATCCCTCCACTAATATATAAAACTTCTCGCCGTCTTTAATTTCTTCATTATATTTCTGCAACTGTTACCATCTACTTTTTTGTAAGCCTTTTCATTTACTCAGATCCTCTGTTGCTCTCGTCAAAGAATGTTGTCAAAGAGAAAGATTGTTGATATTGGTTCTTCTGCCGCCCCCATGGATGATTTGGCCGCAAAGAAGGGAAAAGGTCTTGCCGATATTCTCCCTGTTTCTTTTTCCGGCAATACCGCTCGTAAATTTATGGAGGAAGAGTTGCTTTCAGAGGATATGAGCGAGCGGAAGAACCTCTTGGTCAAGGGGTTGTGTCGAGAATACGAATATTCTCAGGATATGTTGAAGGAATCTCATCTTGTGGTTGGGAGTTTATTGGACAAGATCGCTGCTCTGGAAAAGCGGTTGACGGAGCAGGATGTGGAGGTGAAGGCTCTTCGCACAGGCTTAGAAAGGCGTCATGATGAGCTTTTGCAGAAAGATCTTGAGAATGTGGAACTCCGGGAGGAGGTGAGGGTTTTTGTGAAGAAGGTGATACCTCATTTGTGCGAGACTCTTGCCACAGGTCCACAGGCGGTTGGCTTGATTGATGCCGTTGTGAATTCTTCCAAGAAGAAAGGCAAACTGTCTGCTACCCATTCTGAGCGTTCTCCCGAGTACATGGAGGCAAAGGAAGTGTTTGACCAGGCTATCTTGAAACTGGCAAGTTATCACAGCAACTATATTCATGATATTACTCATCTTCGTAACTCCGGGGCCTACGACTTTTTAGTCGTGAAGCCCCGTTTTGATTAGTTCTTATTTGCAAACTATTTATTTATGGAATTTCATGTATCAGACTTTATCGTCCTTATTGTATTCCATATTTTTGTGCATATATTTGCGTATATTGGGTTGTCTGTTCAGGCGTCCCTGTCAGTTTATTCCCTTTTTGAGGTTGCGACCCTCTATGTTAAGACAATGAGTCTTTTGATTAATGCATTGTCCCTCATGGGGCTATTGCTTATTTTTA
Organism: Erigeron breviscapus; assembly: GCA_034093135.1. Taxonomy (NCBI): domain Eukaryota; kingdom Viridiplantae; phylum Streptophyta; class Magnoliopsida; order Asterales; family Asteraceae; genus Erigeron; species Erigeron breviscapus. The sequence continues at coordinate 2,984,307 of CM067170.1, read as the reverse complement.
AATAATTGAGGCACATAGCCTTATATGTTTAAGACTATTCGGTCTTATATTGAATATTGAAGACTATTGGTCCTTTAAGACTATTGGTCTTTTTTGGGACTATTGGTCTTTTTGTAATGCGATATCCCCCGTAAGGGCTTTTTATTTTATTAAATACTTTAAAAGCATCTTAGCTTATACATATTACTAGAAAGGAGAGAAAACTTAACAGTAGAATTTTCGCAAGTTCGAACTGTTCCAGGTCCTGTCGACCGGAGCCCCTTCGGGTGTTTCTAGCTTGTATGCTCCATTCCCGAAGGATGCCTGTACTCGGTATGGGCCTTCCCATGTCGGACCCAACTTCCCTATGTACTCTTTCTCACTTGCGCTGTTTAACCGTAACACATAGTCTCCGGTTTTGAAAGTTGTGGGATTTACTCTTTTATTGTAGTATCCCTCAATTTTCTTTTTAAAGGCGGCTTCTCTGATGGCTGCGATCTCTCTTCGTTCTTCTAGTAAGTCCAAGTCTATTCTTAATTCCTCTGAATTTCCTTCTTTATTTAGCATTCTATAGGTGGAGACTTGGAACTCTGCTGGTGCTACGGCCTCCGTTCCGAACGCTAAACTGAACGGAGTTTCTCCGTTGCTTCGCTTTGGTGTTGTCCTGTTAGCCCAAAGGACCAGCGGTAATTCGTCTATCCATCCTTTATGACTTCGACCGAGCCGTTTCTCTATCCCCTTGATTATTTCTCTGTTGGTTACCTCCACTTGTCCATTCCCTTGAGGATGGTAAACGGACGTGAATGATTGCTTTATTTGCAATTGTTTACAAAATTCAGGGAAGACTCCTTTTGCGAATTGTGGACCGTTGTCGGATACTATCGTATGCGGTATCCCGAACCTACATATAATGTGCTCCCATACGAATTTTTTCATTTGATCCCCATTCGTCGTAGCGAGCGGCCTTGCTTCTACCCACTTAGTGAAATAATCAATGGCTACCACCAAGAACTTTTTCTTGTTTTGAGCCTCGGGGAGTGGCCCTACGAGATCAATTCCCCACTGTATAAAGGGCCACGCTGAAATTACCGAAGTCATATCATTTTTCGGTTGTCTCGGGATGTTGGCACGTAGCTGACATGCTTCACAATTCTTTAGCAATGCTGCGGAGTCCTGGTGCATAGTTGGCCAGAAATATCCTAACCTCATGGCCTTCGTAGCGACAGACCTTGCTCCTGAATGTGCTCCGCAGATTCCTTCATGTATCTCCCGGATAATCATCTCTGCCTGCTTAGGTCCTGCGCAACGGAGCCATGGCGTGACGAATCCCTTTTTGTACAGTTTCTTGTCCAGGATTTTATATTGCGGAGCTTTAATCCTTATCTTTCGGGCTTCGTCTTTATTTGCGGGGAGTATCCCACTTACCAGGTACTCATAGATCGGAGTCATCCAGTTTATTCCTTCTTCCTCCACAAGGTCCGACACTTGTTTTTCTTCGATTGACCTTTCTTTCAAAACTTCCACTAATACCTGTTTTCCCAGGTGCCCGAACGTGAGTGAGGCCAACTTACTCAGGGTGTCAGCTTCTTCTTATGTGTTCTATTTCAAAGTGACTGAAACATTCCATCAACTCATGTACCTTTCGTAGGTATAGCTTTGTCGTGCCTTGTTTCGCCTCATATGACCCTTTTACTTGACACGCTACTAGCTGAGAATCGACGTATACTCGGATATTTCGGATCTTCATATCCCTTGCGATACGAAGCCCTGCTAGTAATGCCTCATATTCAGCTTCGTTATTTGTCACCTCAAATTCAAATCTTAATGCGTAGGTGAATTCCTTTTCTTCCGGGCTGATTAGCATAAGGCCGGCCCCACAACCATCGGAGCTGGCGGCCCCGTCGGTATACAGTTTCCAGGTGTCGCTTTCGACGTTCCCTATTACCTCTAATGACATGGAGTGAGTCATAGAGTTTTTACTTTCATGGACTTCACTGATGAAATCGGCCAACACTTGCCCTTTAATTGCGTGTCGCGCTCTGAATTCTATGTCATGCTCCCCTAGTTTGATGGCCCATTTGGCCACTCTACCTGACTTTTCCGGTTTCAACAATATCTGTTTTATCGGTTTGTCAGATAGAACGACGATAGGGTGCGCTTGGAAGTACCTTCGTAACCTTCGTGCTGCGTGAACCAGCGCTAGGGTGAGCTTTTCCAACTCTGGGTAATTGGCTTCAGCTCCTTGTAAAACTCTACTCACGAAATAGATTGGTATCTGCTGCCCGTCTCTTTCGGCTACCAACACAGCACTGACACATTCAGGTGAAGCCGCCAGGTACACGAAGAGTGTTTCCTTCGGTTTGGGGGCCGTGAGTGTCGGTAGGTTTGTGATGTATTCTTTCATTTGCTTCAGAGCTTTATCCGCTTCGTCTGTTCATGCAAAATCCTTATTCTTGATGCATCCTCGAGAAAGGAAACGACTGAGAGCGGCAAGTTTGCCATTCAGGCTTTGGGCTTCCTTGATCGTTTTTGGTGCTGGGATTTGTTTCAACTTGTTCACCTTAGAGGGATTCGCATGAATGCCTTTATTGCTGATGCAAGAATTTTTCCTTCTTCTACTCCAAAGGAGCATTTCTTGGGATTGAGCTTCATGTTGATCCTTCGGAGGTTTCCGAAGGTTTCACGAATGTCCTCTATGAGGAAGGCCTCATCTCTGCTTTTGATGACCATATCATCGACGTATGCCTCTAGGTTTCTTCCTATTTGCGTGGCGAACGCCTTGTCAACCAACCTTTGGTACGTAGCCCCTGCGTTCTTCAGGCCAAATGGCATTTTTCGGTAGCAGTAAGTTCCATTACTTGTGTAAAACGCTGTCTTATCTTCGTCTTCTTCCGCCATCTGTATTTGATGGTATCCTTTATATGCGTCTAAGAAACACTTCAGTTTGTGTTCCGCCAGCGATTCTACTTTCCAATCGATCTCAGGTAGGGGGTAGCAGTCTTTTGGACATGCCCTGTTTATATTAGTGAAATCGACACACATCCGCCACCCCCCATCTCCTTTTTTTACCATCACTGGGTTTGCGATCCAAATTGGGTAGGCGGATTCTCTTATTATTCCGGCTTTCAGTAGTTCCTCTACTTCTTTCCTAGCAGCCTCGTCTCTGTCAGCGGAGAGGCTGCGTTTTTTCTGGTGAACCGGCTCTATATGCTTTCGTTCGTTCAGACGGTGCTCCGTCACGAATGGTTTTCCTTCCAACGTTAGGATCCTAGGGACCCCGATCATGTCTTTGTACTCCCATGCGAAAATATCTATGTAACACCCGACATTTAAAAACATGGGTTTTCAAAAATTTCCACCTAACGGTGTTAAAAGATGCGGAAGAAAACTTTAAAAGTTCAAAACCGATAAAAACAGTTCGGTTCCTGCATTTATTGGTGTTACATGCCATACCATCAAAATGTCTAAATGAAAACCCAACGGTTGCCCAACACAAAACAACCGTCTACATAGTACTTCATAAAATCTGCATAATATCAAAATGTAAATGATGTCTAATGAGGTATAGCTTCTATGGGTAGCTAAGTCTTCATCAAGCATTCTACCCAATTCCTCACTCTCCATTCTACGTCTTCCTCGGCTATGCTAAACCTGAGGGAACAACCACATTTAAGAAACAAGTGTTAGTTAACGAATTAGCTAAGTAAGATAACACTATGTTATTAAAGCATTTGTCCAATTAAAACAACCTTCATTATTAGACAAGTTTATTTAGGCACAACACACATCACACGTTCACACATAACTGCATATCAACTTCATATCAATTAGGATGAATCCCCCTAATTGTGCCTATCCTTCATTTCACTCTCACATTATCACACGTATCTTCGTTAACTGCATATAAGTGTAACATAAGTCACACCCGACTAGATGCTTCACCAAAAGGCGAGTCATACTTCGTCGTTAAGGAATGGCAAGCCAATCCAAGAGTAATCCGTATGTGGAGGTTGGTCAAACCCCTCGTATTACTCGCCCTGCATTATAATGACCATGTTGCAAGGAGCCACCCAAGCAACAACTACGTTAACGCACTCGTCCGGCTAAGACCAGTATGGGTTAAGCTTAACACTTTCCCTGCATTATATTTACGAGCTCGGTTTCACATATATGGTTTAGGTAACACACATTCCTAAACCGTCACACACATATAGTCTAGGTAACACACATTCCTAGACATTCACACACTTTATCTTCATTACGTTTGGATCCTTAAACGTGCAAGTGACATGGCAACCTAATAAGTCTAGTGAACTAGGTGTACAAGCCATGTAAGCATGCATATATCACACATCAACTTCATTTCTACATTTCATGCATAATGAGATACTTCGTAATACTACATAAACTGCATAACCATACACTACATTAAGCAATACTTCATTTCACTACATTAGGGACTACATTTCAGGTCTCATGGTCAACTACATAACCCATAATACCTCCCGTGTAACCCCATATGCCCACATGCAATATAAAGATACCAAATGGAAGTATTTATGATTTGAAACCAGCTTTTCGTTGAATCCCCCAGCGTGGCAAAGTAGTGTATCTTACCTTGGTACGGCTTACCAACAAATGATAACGCAAGTTACCAAGCTTTGCAAGTATTCCCGACTACCTAATAATCAACATAGGACCAATTAACGAGTATAACGAGACTAAACCGACCTACAGTCTATATACATGTCGCATACCCCTTTACTTACCATCATTTCAAGTAATAGTCTCATTTTGACTATTACCCTAGGTATTTGTCTCTTTACGGCTATTCTCAATTTTGTCCATTTCTAGACTATTACCCGAGGTATTAGTCTCTTTTGGTCTGTTTTTCCAAAAAACGGGTTTTACACCAGAAAAAGACTCTTTTAAAACCTAATTGATGATTTGACACCATCAATTGCTCCATGAACGAATTGTTAACAAAATGGATCATTAGGTCACATTAAACAACCATTCCTAACATCAAAACTCGATCAATTAACCACAATTAATTTCCAACAACCCAAACCCTTCTCCAAACCCTAAGACCTGAATTAAATCCATTCATTTTATGACCAATCAAATGCAATAAACTTCCCATCAAACAACATATGATTTTCTTCATAAAAACAAACGTTATTACGACATCGATTGATCCTCCAATGACCTAAACCACTTCTTAATAACCCATACAATTGAAAAGATAATAAATCTACATTACAATACCTTTTCTACCTGTAGATCACAAATAGGATGCAAAACTCTTGACAAAACACACTCGAATCACACGTTGGAAGGCTTTTCGGCTTGCAATTTGATGGAGGAATGCTATGGGGCGGCTAGGGCTTGTTTAGGAGGAAGAAAATCTGCAAATGACAACCTAATGACACCCCTAACTCCCTAAACCCGTTTTTGACTTTGCCCCTATGTCAAAACTAGCCCCTAAGCTTCCTAATCCTTCATTACTAGTCACAAACTACCTTAGGGACCATATATAACATAAATACTTTTTTAGATGCCACTACATAGGCGTTTAACTACATTATATACACACATATCCTGCATTATACATTTTAGGCTTTCAAACCTTACACACAATCACACTTTAACTACATATATGCATTAAATCTAATATAGACTTAACGACACACTATGTTGACTTAACAACATTAGTCACTGTTAAATAACAAGTTGAGAATGTTACAATCTATGTTTGATTGTAGCAACTTCCGGAGCCTATGTTTACATTCGTCTGAAAGATGGGCACCTATGGAGACCGTCTGATCCGGAAATTCTGGGTTAACTACGATCTTCGTCGTATCCTCTTCTCCCTGTGGTTCCTTCGGGACGGAGGAATCTCCGTCTTCTATTCTTTTCACATCGTTGATTTGTTTTGTCGGCTCATAAGATGAGCGGATCGTGCCTATCCCTGTTTCAGATCGAAACTTGACAAGCCTATGGATCACTGAGGGTACTATCTCCATCCGCTGCATCGCAGCTCTTCCCAAAAGAATGTTGTAGGGCGAAGGAGATCGTACTATCGAGAGGTCCAGTGTTTCAGTCCTCTCGTGCGTCCCATCATTGATAGTGACGTCTAGGTCGATTTCCCCCAGCGGCCATGCATGCTCTCCTGAAAAGCCAACTAATGGGCCCCGGGAGTCCAATTTTCGAGCTCGTAAGGCATCTGGCAGTTTGAGGAAGCAATGTTCGAAGATGACATCGCACTCGCTTCCGCTATCTAGGTAGACCCTGTGTACCTCGATATTAAATATCGTGGCTTGGATAATAAGAGGGTCGCTAGAAGGCTTATTTTCCCCTAGAGGAGGGAAATAAAAACCTTCCGGCGCGACCTCGATCGGATCTGGGCGGCTGGTAGTCGCCTGGCTGATTGCCAAAGTTGACCTCCTATTTTTCAGAGATCTATTTTTGTTTTTCTTCACCATCTCTTGCGGTGTGAATGCACAAAAATCTTTGTAGCGGGTTTTTTGATTTCGAGTTATGGGGTCCCACGGATGGCGCCAAATGATTGTACACCAAACCGAGATTAGGTTTAGAAAAGGGGTGATGGGTGTTTTTGGTTGTTTGTTGGCGATTCCCCTGAGGTAGAGTTAATCTCTTTACGCCAATCAAATATGATTTGATTGTTAGCCGATTTGTGATCGTGCTATTGTGTTTTGGGTTTGATCTTGTTTGATCGTATGTTGCGATGTGAGAGTAAGCCGATTATTATCGTGCTTTGGGATAGACTTAAAGTCTAATTAATTGTGTTGTATTGACGGTATCATATGTGTGTGTTTTCTGGAGAGGAGAAGTGAGTCCTTGAAGATCTTACGCCCCCCTTTTTATAAGAGAGGCTCGACTTGGAGAGAAAGCCAAGTTTTAGGGTTTTCTTGATAAAAGGCCAGGAGTATAATTTCCATAATTACCGGCCCTTCTTGATAAGAACAAATCCCGACTTTATAGGGGAACAATTCTTATCTTTTCCATCTTCTGCGCGATCCTTCGTTACTAACAGCCTTCGTATCGTGACGCGTTACTGTTCCTTCTTCGTACCGCAGGAGGGATATGTCATCAACTTTCTTATCGATGACTAATCATTCATGTTCATGATTATATATGTATGAATGTATCTATGTGTCGTATTCCATCTAAATTTGTATATATGTTAATATTTATACAATTGTAACGAATGATCATGCATCTAACTAGGATTACGCTTTGTATGCCTGTTTGTGTACCGACATGTATATTTCCTGTATGCGTATATATCTATGCGTTTATATGCGAGTGATTGATGTGTTGTCCCTGTTTAGATATCGAAATATATATGCCTACATGCCTACGAATCTTTATATTAAGCTGTGTATTTGATGTGTATTCTATGAGGGGTGTATTATACCTATTGTTGTGGTGTATGTGAATGTGATGTTATAATGATGGTCACATGGATGTCATTGGTTACGCAACATCTGTTGGGAAGCCATCGATGAAGGCAAATGGGTCTCGGACAATTGAATTTAGTTTGTCAAGTGAGCGGTACCTACGCAACGTTCTTATACACACTTATGTCATTTGGCGTTTTAAATGGGACAACGTACCCGTCTAACATCGCCCTTTTAGGATGTGCAGCAAACGCCAAGTTTGAGTGACTATGTGGGGTGATTTGGGGGATGCGATGATTAAGAAAAAGTATGCTAACCCTTATGTGTGTTTCCTAATACTGACTTCGATGAGAGCAAAGCCTTACAATGGTATGATTTTAACATCATATATTATTGTTTTGCAGGTTACCAGAATGTGCGTTTATTGTGTCGACTATATTGTAGCTAATCTTTGTCTTTCAAGTCGACCCTGCTTATTGATTCCACTGACATCCCTGCCTTTCAGGAATTCAAGCAGGTGATTATGCTGTCTCTTCCTCTGTATTGTGTGACGTTTTTACATATGCTTGGTCTGACTAAATTAAGCTGGTCATACTAACTTGAAGGTGATGGTGTGGAAATCGTTGAGGAAAATAAAGAAGCTGGTCATACTAACTTGAAGCTATTATCAATCCATAAACATGAGCCTGCATCTAACATTGCAGAAAATACTCAAAAAATGGACATGTGCGTATCAGTTAGGAAGAACTCGAAACACGACACGTCCTACAAACCAAACATGAAAACAATAGACGATTATCATGCCGTGCATCGCACGGGAACTTCCCCCTAGTTTAATTAATAAGTATGTAGAAAACTAATTAAAATAATAATAAAAAGAGATTTTAGCCATATATACATATCCATATATTGTAGCCGACATCATTAAGAGATGTATATGTTTTGAAACAACTAATTAAAATAATAATTTAAAGAAATTTTAGCCATACATAAATATTCATATTGCAACCGTATTCATTGATGATACGAATTCTTTATTGATGTTAATATCTTTGTTTTACTTTTGCTTTTTAATTTTTTTATTATTAATTAATGATAATTAGGATAAATAATTAAGAATAATTTAAATGACATATGATGCTTATAATTAGGAAATTAATGTAAAAATGACACATCATAAAAAATCCTACATGGCATGATCTCATAGTTGCTAACTAAGCAAAAACATATCCTCTCTTAGTTAGATAGAGAGATACGTTTCACTAGAATTTAGTTAACTTTAATTTATTATACTTTTCACGTGGTTTGCGACATTATTAATGCTTAATGCTTTGATAATAATTAACGGTGAACATTATTAATACAAAATGTCAAAGGGTAATGGGGGAACCCTAGCCCCGGTACCACAATTGGATACCTATCGACCCACCCCGTATGAGCCATATGATGCCGGTAAAATACCCCATCCTAATCCCCACATGATCTGGGCACCCCGAATGATCGAACCCGCGTATTTAAACTTCACATATGGGTCTAGGCTTCATTGGTAACAGGTACCTTAAAGGAATTATTTATCTAATTCTAATTTAATATTTATACATATGGATAGGGAGTGTAGTTGACATTTATTGCTATAATGTTTTAATAGTTTTTTAAAAATATAATATATATCTTTAGATATAGAATTAGTCATTGTAAATATATTTATTTATATATAAAGTCAAGAAAAGTCAAAATTAAAAATTAAGAAATCGAGAGCTGTGATTGGTGAATAAGTTACATTATTAGGAGGGCAAATTAGTTTTAAAGGTATATTACTTGTCATTTTTATCTATTTAAAGTATTAACCAAAAAAACCCTCTAATATAATCTAAGGGTGTGTAAATTTCGTCTATTATGGTGACAAAAACCACTATCCAGTTTTACAAAGTCTACATGGCAGTGGTTTTGTGTGTTTTTTTACTTACATGTATTTCCACTATTTTGTATAGTACGTGGCAATAATCTTTTCCACATCAAATATTATAATAACATATTTAATAATATAATATAATACTATACTATATACTAAGAGTTAATGAAATGAGTGTAACCGTATAGATCTGGGTTCTAAAACAACCATTATTCATTCATTCCAAACAAGTATTAAAGCTCCTTTTTTCTCAGTCTTTTTCTATTTCTAACTAAATCACACCAAATAAACAAATTATCACCATCATATGTTCTTAGATATGTTGATAGAAGGATCATGGATGGTTCCTTTCTTCCTAATTCTCTTTCGAACAAGTGTCTAGTTAGAGATCTTAACCCACAGATCTAAACGCGATTTCCAGATACGAAAATCAAACGACGGATAGATCCGTAAATGGAGATGGGGAGGCACGGTAGTAGGCAGACAAGCGGCAGCGTAGTGGTGACATGGTTTAGTTGAGGTAACGACATGATGGTGAGATCAGCGGAGGGGTAAAATGATGGTGAGATCAGCGGCGGAAGTGATGTTTAGATCAGCAGTGGTGGCAGAGTGATGGTGGTTCTGTTGGAATATATAACTAAATATCATTATTCACGAGTACGCAACGAAAGCAAATCGAACTATGTAATCAAATAATTAATCTTGAAATAGGATTAAGGAATACCTCTTAATGTGGATGATAAAGTAAAGAAACTTTAAAAGGATTTGAAATAAATCCCTCTACGATTGCACACACGATCCACCGATATAGGTGTGCTAGCACTTGATCACGAACCGAGCAACCTTTGGCTTGATCTCCTTCTTCAAAACCGAAAACCAAAAACCCAAAAGGTTTTCCCTTGGTTTTGGCCGTCCAAGATAAGAGAGGAGAGGGGAAGATGAGAGGTTTTGGAGTTACAATTCTTATGTGTAATTGTTAAAGAAAACCATAAGCCTACCTTTAGTATTTATAGGTAGACCCAAACTTGGCCATCAAGTTTAGGGTTTCACTAGGAAACCTAGTAGGGAGGCCGGCCCCCTATGGCTTTTCTAGAACCTTCCCTTAATCGTTTTATCTCCTTACTTTAATGACCGTTAGCTAGTAACCGTTAAATATTAATGACCGTTCGTTAACTTATTCGTGATCCATATTAATTAATAAATCAATTAATATTAACTATATTTGAATCGAGACGTGTGACCCCGTAGGCTCAAATCATTTCCGGACATACGTTCATTTTACGTGATCACATACTAACAGCTCCCACTTGAGCTCGTAACAAATGAAGGTAATAACATTGGTTAGCGTCTAGCAACATGCCAATTCTCCCAGAAATATTTAAGTATAGTTTCTTAAAGTATATTTAAATGGTTGAGGCATTTATTATCCCTTTGTTCAGATACCGTGTTAAACATGAATATGGATCAATGTCATTTCATGATTTAACGATTCTGTTTCTCATTTCATCACTACTTAAGATTACCAAACATAATCCAGACACATCTGGATTCATTTGGACATGGCCATGTAAACATCTTAAATAGTCCCAATGAGGGGCCCAATGGTATCATTCTGCAACTATTAGTTGGAGGAACAAATCCTGTATTGACTACACGTGTCAGTCATCATACTTCACTACACTTTCTGAAAATAGCCCTTTATATACTCCCTTATTCAGGAGAGTTAGAACTATATCAAGTAAGTAAAAAAAAAAAAAAAAAAAAAAAAAAAAAAAAAAAAAAAAAAAAAAAAAAAAAAAAAAAAAAAAAAAAAAAAAAAAAAAAAAAAAAAAAAAAAAAAAAAAAAAAAAAAAAAAAACAAAAAAAAAAAGTGCAATCCATACATACTGACCTGCTTGTATCTCAAGTCAAAGGATCAATAAAGTAACCATTTACGAATTTCACTTAATGACGCCGATCCATAAAGTGATAAATTCGTTAGTGGGGTAGTCCGATATGCATCATATGGATACCATGTGAGTTTGGTGGGACCAGCCATTATATATTCAAAGAATATAACCAATCGCTCAGATTTGTCTTAGTTTAATTATATTCCCATATAATTAATCGACAATGGACAATTTAGAATATTTAATAAAATATTCAAGGATTAAACATGCAAATATAGGATACAATTAATATTAAATGAAATCAAACATATCAAGTACTTTATTTCATTATGAAAAATATAAATTGTTTAACATCCCTTATCCAAATACTGAAACAACATATTTACATGAAATAACTAGCTAATTTAAGTCCTATGCCCTCGGCATGCCTTTCAAGCTTGGGCCTAGCCAAAGCTTTTGTGAAAGGATCAGCTAAGTTAAAATCTGTGTGAACTTTGAGTAATTTTATCTCTCCTAGTTTGATCTGCTCACGAACATAGTGATATCTTCTAGCATAATGTCTGGCACCTTTCTGAGCTCCGGGCTCGTTGGCAATGATTAATGCACCAGTGTTGTCAGAGTACATATCAGTGGGTAAGTCACTCGAGGGAATCACGTCAAGCCCGCTAATGAACTTCCTTATCCAGACTGCTTCCATTGCGGCTTCTGAGGCGGCAATGTACTCAGACTCTGTTGCAGACATGGCAACTGTGGTTTGCTTCTTGCTTTTCCAATCCACAACACCTCCGTTCAGAACGAAGACGAATCCTGACTGAGACTTCATGTCATCTCTATCAGTTTGAAATCCAGCATCACAGTATCCGGTCACTTTGAGCTCTAAGTCTGGATTTCCTCCATACCCCAAAAACATATCTTTAGTAGCCCGTAGGTATTTCAGAATGCTCTTAACAGCAGTCCAGTGACTTTCACCTGGATTCTGTTGATATCGGCTAACAATTTTTTTTTCGCGAACATAATAGATCCTACAGTCGAAGCATAAGGGATCCTTCGCATACGCTCCACCTCATTAGGTGTAGTAGCACCCTGTTTGATAGATAAACTAAGTCCTTCTTGCATAGGTGTAAACCCACACTTAGAATTCTCCATCTTGAATCGTTTCAAGATCTTATCAGTATAAGCACTTTGACTTAGTCCAATTAATCGCTTTGATCTATCTCGGTAGATCTTGATTCCAAGAATGAATGCCGCTTCTCCTAAATCTTTCATGGCAAAACACTTTCCAAGATGGGATTTAACATCTTGCAACATTGGAATGTGTTTTCCTATGATCAATATGTCATCAACATATAAGACAAGGAAAGTAACATTACTCCCACTAGCTTTGCGATATACACATGGCTCATCGGGATTTTGAACGAAACCAAACTTTTTGATTTCTTCATCAAACCGCTTATTCCAACTTCTTGATGCTTGCTTTAGTCCATAAATAGACCTTTGAAGCTTGCATACTTTGTTGGGATGTTTTGATCAATAAAACCTTCAGGTTGATCCATATAGACTTCTTCATCCAAGTAACCATTTAAGAAGGCAGTCTTAACATCCATTTGCCATATCTCAAAGTCATCGTACGCAACTATGGCTAAGAGAATCCTAATAGCTCTAATGTCCGCAACTGGAGAAAAGGTCTCATCATAGTCAACACCGAAACGTTGAGTATAACCTTTCGCCACGAGACGAGCTTTATAGGTGTATACATTTCCATCCATGTCCGTCTTCTTCTTGAAGATCCACTTACACCCAACAGTTTGAGCATTTTGTGGAAGATCAACCAAGCTCCAGACTTGATTGTCTTTCATGGATTTTATTTCCACCTTCGTAGCTTCAAGCCATTTGTCAGATTCCGGATCTGATAATGCAGCTTTGAAATTTGGAGGCTCATCGAGATCTCCTAAAACGTTTTCTTCTACATCAGACATAATCTGTCAGTAGGACGTCTTGTCCTTACGGACCTACGAAGTGGAATCGCTTCATCATCATCGACTTGAGGTTCATCACTTTGAACATTTTCCCCCCCAAGTTGATGATTGCTGGGAGCTTCAGAAGGTGACACATCTTCTTCTTGAGTCTCATCAAGTTCTACAACCCTCCCACTATTCGGTTGAGCTAAGTTCTTTTCAAAGAATTCAGCATATCGAGCAACGCGAACAGTGTTTTTGACAGGATCATAGAAGTCGTAACCCATCGTTTCCTTAGGGTATCCGACAAAGATGCACTTAGTAGTTCTGGGTCCAAGTTTGTTAGGCGCATCACGCTTCACAAGTGCCTCACATCCTCAGACTCTTAAGTAAGACAGATTAGGGATATCTCCATGCCATAATTCATATGGTGTCTTGTCAACCTTCTTTGTTGGAACCATATTGAGAATGCGTACAGCAATCTCTAGAGCATAATCCCAAAACAAAATTGGGAGAGTTGTAAGGTTCATCATAGATCTCACCATGTCTAGCAAGGTTCGATTTCTCCTTTCAGACACTCCATTATGTTGAGGGGTGTTTGGAGGAGTAAGCTGTTGGACAATTCCACACGCTTTCAGATAATCCTTAAACTCTTGGCTTAAGTATTCACCACCTCGATCTGAACGAAGAATCTTGATGGTTTTGCCGAGTTGATTTTCTACTTCATTTTTAAACTCTTTGAATGTTTCAAACACTTCATGTTTATTTTTAAGCAAGTAAACATAACCATAACGACTGAAATCATCCGTAAAAGTTATGAAGTAGCTAGCTCTTTTTCTTGACACATGTCTAAATGGGACGCAAACATCGGTATGAATGAGTCCAAGAAGATCTTTAGCCCTCTCCGGTTTATGCAGAAAAGGTTTTCTTGTCATTTTGCCGGAAACACATGACTCGCATTTATCAAACGATTCATCATTAATTGTAAGATCCCCTCACGTTGGAGTCTTTCAATGCGATTTTTGCCAATGTGTGCAAGACGACAGTGCCAAAGATAGGTAGAGTCCAAGTTAGTCTTGGCTCTTTTGCTAACATTATACATTGAATTATCATTTAGTGAATCACAACCATGCATATCAATTTCATAAATACCATTATTATCAATAGCATCAAAATAATGAACATTATTTTTAGAAACTGAAATACCATTATCATAAAAACATTAATGAATCCGTTGTGTTTTAACACTGAAACTGAAACTACACCTCTAGTAATAGATGGCGCATAATGACAATTGTCTAAAACAATAATTAAACCGGAAGGAAGAACTAAATGATATTCTCCAATAGCTTCAACAGGTGCTGGTAGACCATTGCCCACGAACAGCTGCAAAGCTCCGGGCTTCAGCTTCCTCCTTTTCCTAAGTGCCTGTAATTCATTACAGATATGAGTTCCACAACCAGTGTCATAAACCCATGATTTACGCTTAGTAAAGGAAAATAATTCAATAGTGAAGATACCTGAAGCACTAGCACTGCTAGCTTGCTTCTTCTTCACATTCAACTCGGCAAGATACTTGGGACAGTTCCTCTTCCAGTGCCCGACTTCATTACAATGATGACAGGTCTGGTCTTTTGCCGGATGCTCTTTTTTAGCCGGAGGGGTTTTCTTTGGTTTGGGGGAATTAGCAGCTTGCTTACCCTTGCCCTTGCCATCAAACTTGCCTTTAGTTTGGTGCGATTTTTTAGCTTTCTGGATCCGACCCCCCTTTATCATAAGAACATTTGGCCTTCTTTGGAATCGTCTTCTCATATTCAATGAGCATAGCATGAAGTTCAGTGACGCTCTTTTTCATAGAGTGCATGGTATAGTTTTGCACAAAGCCCTCAAATTCCTTAGAAAGGGATTTGAGAATCATGCCAACTTTTACCTCTTTATGATAAGCGTACTCCATCGAATCCAATTTGTCAAAAATGCTCTTCAACTTGAGCACATGACTGCTAACCGATTTTCCAGATTCAAGTTTCATGTCATGGAGTTCCACGACTAAGTCGAATAGTTCCACTCCAACTTGTTTTTCATACAAGGATCTAAGTTCTCTGATCATATCATATGGAGTGTAATTCTCGAATTGTTTCTGAAGCTCGGGAGACATGATCTCAAGCATCAAACAACAAACTTCATTGAATCTAGTGTATTGAACTCTATATTCAGTTCTTTCAGCTGCTGTTGATTCAGCACCTGGTTCGGTTGGCCATTGCCTTTCAATGACATCCATGCGTTCTTCAACTCTTAGAACAATTCTCAGTTGACGATACCAGTCATTGAAATTTGATCCATTAAGCTTTTCTCTTTCAAACATTTGCCGAAAAGCATTGATGTTTGTAGAAGGATTCATCGCCATCTACAAAACAGATTAAGTTCAAAAATCAGTATTTTCGATAATAAATCCTTAAGAAATAAATTACCCAATGTTTATAAAATAAACAATTAATTTCATTAAGGCTAGGATCCAATTGACATACACTCATTTCATTAGTTGATCTGCTAGAAATGATTGTACTCAAAAGGTAAGTGACGAGCAGTAATTGCATTACATGTGCAATTCCTAGTAAGAATGGGACCTACAAATTACACTTGATTCATCAAGTGATTTGTAGTCATGTTTTGTCCCATCTTTTGCCACGGGTTAAGGTCTCACCGCTTAACTCGCTTTAAGTCGTCCAACCAAGAACGCGCAAATTTGTTCACCACTGTGTACCAGTGAGTGGGATTTGCCATGCAACTGCCATTTCACCACTGTGTACCAGTGAGTAAAACAACAGCCACAAGTGTCCTTTACAAGTTGGATGGCAATGACTTAAGTTTATTGGGTCAATCAATTTGATGTGTGATCAAAAAGTTATGTTTGAAGATTAATGCATATCTTCTAAACATAATATGTTTATAAAACTCATTTTTATTGCCTTTAAATACAAAAGAGCCCGGTAGCTCCATTTGAACGCACAAAGAAGCGCAAGGGCAAAGGTTTGCGATGGACGCAATTAAAAACCCGCCCTTTTAGGAGGCTAACGCACTCCGACTTATACCTCTTTTAGAGTTTGTTCAAATGGGTGAGCCGGTGTATCTTTTGATTTTAGGGCACCAATTTTATAAACAAAATCATTATTTCAATGTAATTTAGTCAAGTTTAATTTTCGAAAAACAATTTTGCACACAATTTTCTTAAAGGGCAAAACTAAACATACTAAATATAAACACGTAACAATTAGGTATCCATCCTCGGTTAGGCCACTATGGTTTAAGATTGACTCCCCTTTCTCAAGGAAAAGGACCACATACATCAAGTAAACTTGATTGCGTAAGCCAAAATTTAATAACAAATTTATCACATAAACACATAAGGTGCTGATTTGAAAAATCCAGCAGCTTCACGACCCATTTAGGCCTAGAGGTTGGCCAAACTGGACTTAGCACAGAACTACAAAGTTGTAGCCCTATGAGTCAAGTATCTACTGTTCAAAGGACGACTTCTAACTCCTCACGGATTAAAAGATATGATTGTTTTAGTGGACTGGTGTCAAGCAGCAACATTAATATATAATTATCACATTGTCAAACGATTAATTATTTTAATTATCCACCTAAAAGACCTAGTGATCAAGTAATTTTATCATTATAACTAAGTAATAATCATGAATCAATTGCATGTAAAAGCTCATGATTATTACTTCTTTTTAACAATTAAAATAGAGGTAATCCATAAACGCATGCAATTAACACATTAATCATGCAATAAATCAAAACTTGCAATTTGGGTTTCCTAAAAATTTTTATTTTTTTTTTATTTCCAGATTTTCGAATTGGGGTTTATCAAAAAAAAAATTTTTTATTGTTTATTTCATTATTTTATTACAATTAAACCAATTAATTAATAAAATAATCAAAATAATTACATAAAAAATTCGAAAATATGAAACCTTAACCCCCTTCAAGTTTTGATTTTTAGGTAATTAAAAATCACATGGGTGGCTCGTGATACCACTGTTGGAATATATAACTAAATATCATTATTCACGAGTACGCAACGGAAACAAATCAAACCATGTAATCAAATAATTAACCTTGAAATAGGATTAAGGAATACCTCTTAATGTAGATGATAAAGTAAATAAACTTTAAAAGGATTTGAAGTAAATCCCTCTACGATTGCACACACGATCCACCGATATAGGTGTGCTAGCACTTGATCACGAACCGAGCAACCTTTGGCTTGATCTCCTTCTTCAAAACCGAAAACCAAAAACCCAAAAGGTTTTCCCTTGGTTTTGGCCGTCCAAGATAAGAGAGGAGAGGGGAAGATGAGAGGTTTTGGAGTTACAATTCTTATGTGTAATTGTTAAAGAAAACCATAAGTCAACCTTTAGTATTTATAGGTAGACCCAAACTTGGCCATCAAGTTTAGGGTTTCACTAGGAAACCTAGTAGGGAGGCCGGCCCCCTATGGCTTTTCTAGAACCTTCCTTAATCGTTTTATCTCCTTACTTTAACGACCGTTAGCTAGTAACCGTTAAATATTAACGACCGTTCGTTAACTTATTCGTGATCCATATTAATTAATAAATCAATTAATATTAACTATATTTGAATCGAGACGTGTGACCCCGTAGGCTCAAATCATTTCCGGACATACGTTCATTTTACGTGATCACATACTAACGGTTCACAGTATAAGTTACAAAGGAAATGGATTTTTAACTTTTAATCTTAAAAAGTAGGTTTTGTGTTCATTTTGATTTCAAGTCTACTCTCTTGATGTTTGTGTGATGGTTTGATGTGAGAAGATGAAAAATAATAAGATGAATAGAGTTTATAATTTTTAGAAATATATGGTTGAGCTGTTATACTAGAAATAATAACACGAAGTTGTTAATGATGTTATACACTTGTCTATGATTGTGAATTTTGTGATATTAGTTTCGTGTGATATTGATAATTTTAGGTTGCAGATGGGGAAAAAGTTTTGTTGGATTTTGTTTGTTTTTTTTCCTAACTAGATTTAATACTGTGTTGTTAATTGATGGGTTTGTAAAGAAAAAAAAGTAATGGATGTTTATAAATCATTTGTTGTATTATTGGAAATGGTGGGTTTTGGATGTTGATAATGATGTTTGGCCGGAAAAGATGGTGTTTACCGGAAAAAATGGTGTTTGGATGGAGAAGCAACTGATTCACCGAAGAACATTATCTGGCTTGTTATGATGGTGATGACTCATGAATTTTGTTTTTTGGTCAACTTTTTTAGGCCCATGTGGCATGCTAGCTAGGACAAAACCGCCATATGTGGAAGGCGGTATTTTTAATATAGATTTACACTGTCGGGTATTATATTAGAGGGTTTTTTTGGTTAATACTTTTAATAGATAAAAATGACAAGTAATATACCTTTAAAACTAATTTGCCCTTAATTAAATGATAAAAATTTAAAATGTATTCTCAAGTTGATGGCTAAATAAAAAATATAAATTAAGTATTAGAGCTAAAAAGTGTAAATTATTGATGGAAAACAAAAAAGTGTAAATTATTATTTTAAGAAACAAAAAAGTGTAAATTATTGATGGAAAAAAAAATGTAAATTATTGATGGATTGAAATGTTATATTGTGTTTGGGATTGGAATAGGGAATTAGGGATTAGCCGTCCATAACTTCATATCCAATGTAATAAAACCAAATGACCAATTCAATCTATCTGTGATTCTGTTCTGATATTAGCGGCTATCTGAGTTATGCCTCCCTTCCGTCATCCTCTCCTTGCTTCCATCAATTCGGATAAATAAATGGTGCAATCGGAGAAGTGTAAACGTAATCAACTTCTGAGTTGTCATATGTTTGCAAGAATATGGTTATGGTTGCAGAATTGTCATCTTCAAGCGGGTTCGCAAATCAGCCTCCAACCTACACCAAAATCTATTATATTGAAAGAAAGTTTGATTACTGCGATAGTTTCAGAGTCTATGACACATATGGCCACATGGGGAAATATATTTTATGGCGCCTAATGCTACTTGTTAGTATTAGGCAAAGGAAATTAATTGATATTGTTAGGTCGAAAATCGACCAAGTATAATTTGTTCAGAAATAGCTGAAGCTCAGTGAAGAATACTTGTATAGAATTCTGAGGTCGCTCAGAATTTGTTCACTGAAGCTTCACTTCAGTTCAGATCAACGTATCAGAAAACCGTTCAGAATGAAGTTAAAGACTGAGGTCTGAAGAATGAGAATCAGTTCAGATGTGGAGCTCAGAAACTGATTCTACCTGATCGAAGACTGAAGCATCTCAGTGTAAAAGTACTTACACACTTTTACACTGATTACGAGGAAGACTTTTTACTTTACATATCTTTACCCGGTTAATAGAATTAACTATTAATTAAAGTACAAGGTAAAGTAAAGGTTGGGAATAAGGTTTGATAAGTCACATCAACGACTTATATACCTAAACCTTAAAAGTACACATGTAAGGAATTAGCTTTAATTCCTTAAATACACCCAACCATATTTGTACGATCTGGTCCACGTCATCATGGACTTAGTCTATAAATATAAGTCTTCTCACAACTTGCAAATTGCTTGAAACCTTTGCATTGCAACTTGTGAGATATACTCTAAGTAATCCTTACGAGTATTTCCAAGTTATTAGATCACTTGTATTTCTAGGTTGTTTAGATATTTACACTTGGGTGTTTATCTTTGTTCCGCAACAATCTTTGTATTTGTTTATATATCAATAAATCAAATACCTTGAAAAATACATTGTGTCTCAATGCTACATACTTGATCTATACATATTATTTATATAGTTTCAGCCTTATTGTTTCTTGCATTTACTTTCAGTATCTTTATCGTATTGTTCATCCATATCTGGATCGTATTCTGAACTGGTCATCTTCCAGTTAGAATTACTTGCCAGTCGGGTATTTAAGCCATCTATATTTGGGATTCACATAAATGTTGAGAGAAGGTTAGTATAATTATTAAATTGATTACAGCAAAAATAAATAAATGGTTAAAACTTAAAAGGGAACAACGAATTTGGAATCGGCCTACAGTCCTACACAAATGTCTCCCCATAGTATATTGATCTTTTATCCAAACTAGACTAAATTGTTGCCACTAAAGTACCTAATGTGTTACGCGAAAATTACTATCCGCTCAACGACGGCAATGATGTTAACGGGTGTTGACGGATAGTTGTGCTAGTGATGACGACGAGTAATGTAGGATATTCATGTAAATGTAGTTGTAAAAATATCAATTTAATTATTTTGTCAGTTGAGAAATAAATATTGTAAATTATTTCATTAAGGATATTTTTAGTGGATCTCTATGTTGAATGATACTTTTGTTTAATGATAAGGGGTCTTTTAGATACATCAGACATGCAATTTGATGCTTTATATACTAATATAGGCCAAAAGGCTACCCGAGCAATACGACGGCGGTCTAATAGTGGCGGCGACTATTGGTGGTGATTGATGTCAAAATGGTAGTTGAGATATTTTGATAAATAAAGGTTTAAGATGTAATTTATTTAGTTCATTAAAAGTAGTTGGGTAATTACTTATAATTTTTTCCGAATGGGTTTATTAAAGGTAATTTGATATTTTTGCATTGGGACATGTTATAACTTTTCAAAAAGGTGTAAAAATCTTTATCTTTATAATGTAGTAAAAATGAGGTTTAAGGATTTTGTTTACTAAAGATGAAACGACACGACTCGATTAAGTAAAATTAAGATTATTTTTTTGTGTGTGCGTTGCATGAAGATTCTATGCGGTGCATGGAGTTTTTATGCGGTGCATAGAGATTCTGTGCGGTGCATAAATCAAACAAATTTTGATCAGAAGTTATCACTTCTAGATATGCGGTGCATGAAAATTCTGTGCGGTGCATAAATAGACCTGACAGAACCAAAGCTTAATTTTGACACTTAACTCAACTTGCAACTTCTCTAGCACAAACCAAACTTCAAATATACATCGTTCCAGAATTCAAACAAGGATTTGACACATTTACAAGCTTAGCTACATTATCCATTTAAACATCATCCACAAACACACCCTAATGGGTGGATTACCCAAGATGGCGTTTGAACAAGACAACCATACATTGTTTTGCAAATCAAAAGACCCATACATGACCAAATTTGCAGAAATATACCAAGAACAAGTTTACAATACGAAATTACGGTTAAAAAAAAACATCCTCGAGTGCGATAATAACATGATCACATTTGAAAAAGGATAAATTCTTCTAATTAATTGTCTAAAAATCCTCCTAACTATTAGATGATGACATGTGAAAAATTAGGGAAAGATTAAAAAAGAGAATTAATGGATAACACATCTCACCTTCTTATTGTTTTAGGAGGAATTTTAAGCTAATCTTTAAGGGGATATATCATTTTCCTTATTTTTCTAAGAAATTCAAAATCATATGTATGTTTAGTTAAAAGTTGTGATATATATCTTATAACTAAAAGAGCAAGTTGGGGTACACTTGACAACCCTTAAAGCCTTTTTTTGGGCTAAAACTCTCTCCTAATTACTCTAGAACTCTCTCCTTTTTTCTAGAAATTCAAAATCATATGTATGTTTAGTTAAAAGTTGTGATATATATCTTATAACTAAAAGAGCAAGTTGGGGTACACTTGACAACCCTTAAAGCCTTTTTTTGGGCTAAAACTCTCTCCTAATTACTCTAGAACTCTCTCCTTTTTTCTAGAAATTCAAAATCATATGTATGTTTAGTTAAAAGTTGTGATATATATCTTATAACTAAAAGAGCAAGTTGGGGTACACTTGACAACCCTTAAAGCCTTTTTTTGGGCTAAAACTCTCTCCTAATTACTCTAGAACTCTCTCCTTTTTTCTAGAAATTCAAAATCATATGTATGTTTAGTTAAAAGTTGTGATATATATCTTATAACTAAAAGAGCAAGTTGGGGTACACTTGACAACCCTTAAAGCCTTTTTTTGGGCTAAAACTCTCTCCTAATTACTCTAGAACTCTCTCCTTTTTTCTAGAAATTCAAAATCATATGTATGTTTAGTTAAAAGTTGTGATATATATCTTATAACTAAAAGAGCAAGTTGGGGTACACTTGACAACCCTTAAAGCCTTTTTTTGGGCTAAAACTCTCTCCTAATTACTCTAGAACTCTCTCCTTTTTTCTAGAAATTCAAAATCATATGTATGTTTAGTTAAAAGTTGTGATATATATCTTATAACTAAAAGAGCAAGTTGGGGTACACTTGACAACCCTTAAAGCCTTTTTTTGGGCTAAAACTCTCTCCTAATTACTCTAGAACTCTCTCCTTTTTTTCTAAGAAATTCAAAATCATATGTATGTTTAGTTAAAAGTTGTGATATATATCTTATAACTAAAAGAGCAAGTTGGGGTACACTTGACAACCCTTAAAGCCTTTTTTTGGGCTAAAACTCTCTCCTAATTACTCTAGAACTCTCTCCTTTTTTCTAGAAATTCAAAATCATATGTATGTTTAGTTAAAAGTTGTGATATATATCTTATAACTAAAAGAGCAAGTTGGGGTACACTTGACAACCCTTAAAGCCTTTTTTTGGGCTAAAACTCTCTCCTAATTACTCTAGAACTCTCTCCTTTTTTCTAGAATCCAAAATCTTGAGGTTTGCAATACTTAATACGTTTAAAAAAAACATATTGGAGTGCAATAATACGAAATCACTTAAAACAAGTTTACAATACGAAATTACGGTTAAAAAAAAACATCCTCGAGTGCGATAATAACATGATCACATTTGAAAAAGGATAAATTCTTCTAATTAATTGTCTAAAAATCCTCCTAACTATTAGATGATGACATGTGAAAAATCAGGGTAAGATTAAAAAAGAGAATTAATGGATAACACATCTCACCTTCTTATTGTTTTAGGAGGAATTTTAAGCTAATCTTTAAGGGGATATATCATTTTCCTTATTTTTCTAAGAAATTCAAAATCATATGTATGTTTAGTTAAAAGTTGTGATATATATCTTATAACTAAAAGAGCAAGTTGGGGTACACTTGACAACCCTTAAAGCCTTTTTTTGGGCTAAAACTCTCTCCTAATTACTCTAGAACTCTCTCCTTTTTTCTAGATTTTTTTAATTTTCTATTTTCTTATTAAATCGATAATTATATTTAAAGCTCTATCATAAATCTTTTTCATCAAAACAAATCTTTTTAGGGCAAATTAGTTCTAAAGGTATCTTACTTGTCCACTTTTGTTATTATAAGTATAAACCAAAATCTCTTTCTATTATAATACTACTATGTGTAAATTCCGTGTAATGTGATGACCAAAACCACTATCTGGTAATCCAAATATGATGTGGCGGCTGTTTTGTGTATTTTTTTGCCATGTAACTATCTTGACCGTTGACTTTTTAGCCATGATGTCATGGCATGTACTAAAAAGATGATTATTTGGAGTTTCGTTTTACTTTAACAGACTATAATTTTCTAGATCATGCTTTTATGCAATATACATACATACTACACATAAAAGCAAAACACACCACCAACGCATCTTCATTTTTTTTTACTCGCACCACTGCACCAGCACTACTAGATGTACATATACATATACTATATCTACAATAATCACCACCACCGGTCCACCACAGATCTAAAGAAGCTATCAACACATACCCATAAATCACTACTACCACAACTACCTGCTCATTTTTCCGGTGACAAAAACATAGCTGGAGAAAAAGGTATCGTCGGAGGAACGCGAAGAGCGGCGTATGGTTGGGATGGTGGATTGTGATGGGGAACAAGGAGGTTTGCTATCACTTTTTCTTCTTCTGAATCATCGTCTCATAATACAATTATTATTAGGTATAGATAATTATAATTTCTGATTAAAAGAAATTGATGATGATGCTAATGATTTATGGGTTTTGGTGACAAACTCTAACCCCCAAATCACATACCTCTGAAAAAAATGTAAGATTGAGATTGTGATACATCCACTCCATCGCCGCCATCATAGAGATCCGGCCATCTCACCATCAAGATTCCGGCGATGGCGAAATCAACGGTGGCGGAAGAAACAACAATGGTGGCAGATCTGGGTAATGTGTTTTTTCTCATTATCGGGTGAGTATCCATGGTCACGAGCCTGGTGCTATCGTAAACGAATTGGGTAAACCTAGTGTTAAACAATTATTTGATCGAAGATTAACGCCACTAGATCGGAGGTGTTTGTGTTGGCGGTGGAGACGACTCCGTAGAGAAGCCAGCCACCTTAGGTATTATGAAGGTGAAGAGAACCTGTCTCAATTATTAGGGAGGACCTCTATTTATAAGAGGAGCTTATTTTGGGGGATAAGTTAGGGTTTTAGGGTTTTTAGGGGGATACCCTAGTTATTTGGGGAAAAGATATGGTCGACATGTTTTTAGGGATATACATGCCATACCTTTAATATATTTAATGGTGCAAGGGATATGGGCAAATCCCTTGACTTTAGGGGGAAGAAATATGAGATTTCCTTCATATTTGGCGGAGCTCCGTAATCCTGATGGAGGTGAGCTCCGTTCTGACGGAGGTGAGCTCCGTAATTCTGGCAGAAAGCATCCTTAAGCAGCCTCCGTAATAGCAGATTCACATACGGAGGTAGGGCTCCGTATAGGGTATATCATCAAGAGGCTGTCGTGTTAGACTCCAAGAAAAATCATCTGGCTGCAAATCCGAGTAAGCTCTCTGTGATTGATGTCTTTCGTCTGGTAGTAAGTGTTCTGTCTTTGTCCTTTGGCCATTAAAACATTTGGTTTTCCGGCTTTTTCCTCTGTCATAATTAGGGGAAATACCTCGATGTTATGGTTGGACTGCTGGAAACTTCTGTTGGCATGATTATCTGCAGATGAGACTTTCATGTCCATCGGAGTTGATGTTTATCATCGTCGACTTTCTTCGTAGGTATAGTTCATCTTTAAACTCATGATTCTCTAAGGTTCCTTTTTCCATACTTCTCCCGGAGCTTCCTAGGTCACTTCAAAGTCTATGTATCCCTCGTGTACTTTATAGCTTGTTCCAATACTTATATCCCTGATAGTGGGTCTAAGCCTGGTAACTCGCTGGATCACATAGGATGCTTCTTTATGTCGCCCAAGTGTCTGTTTGCTCGCGTATGCCATGTCCGTAGGTGATGAAAAAGCTTCGTGTGTGAACTCAATGTTTTCTGTTGGTGCAGTTTCTGTGCACTTATTATTGTCCGCTGCAATGCAATTCAGGATAATGGGCCGAAGACATTAATGTAGTATATTGTAAGTCCCCTGGTACGGATCGTCAATAGCTTGATCCAGTTATCTTGAGGTGCGGAATCCCTCACAATAACTTGGTGATCAACAAGAAAGCCCCTAGATCATCTACGGCCTCGTAGATCTTCTTCGGGCTAGCGGAACAACCTTTGACGACTTTAACCTGCAATACCTGCTTGATAATTCGACAAATGTTCAACCCTAAACTCTGTTAGGGTTCGCTTTATATAGGTAACACCCGACATGGGTTCAGCATGTTAGCCTCGCAAACCCAGCCCAGCCCGTCACTTTTACGAGGTCGTAACTGTGATTGGCCTCGTATTTGTCCCTGCAAATACGGGGTTGTATTACCTATATGATCGACTCGTATTTGTCCCTGCAAATACGGTCGCATTTCATCTGTATGAATTGCGAACTCGCAATTCATACTTAGCAGATTTACTATACATTCAATACTTAAACTTAATCTAGTATTCTATGCATAATACTAAGTTCATTAATGACAATCACATTACAAAGACATATAACAATATAAGCCCAAACAATCTAGACTGCTATTGACATTTGACCGATATTCTTAAAGAAGGACCCTTTGTCCCCTTGAATGCCTCCACTGTTGTCAGAAATGCCGATGGGACTCCTAGGGTTTCACCCAA
>CM067170.1:2936274-2957144 GCA_034093135.1 Erigeron breviscapus | reverse complement strand
CGAGTGTTTAAGAGGACAACATATTGGTAATCGTTTTTGGATCACTGTTCATAACTAATAATAAGAGAATTATTTCTCGCAGTTAGGCTTATGTAAATGCTAATCTGATCTAATCAGCAGTACCCTAGTCACATGTGAATAATGAATACATTTAGATAACTATTGTGTATAGTATAGTTTATTATTCTGTAATTTTTATTCTAAGTTATTTTTCTATTTTATTGAGTCAAAATAAGTATTTTCATAAGTTCTTTTTGCACGAGAGATTCTACTTAAATTCTGTTGAGTATATGTTTTGCTGAATTCATTCATTTGAATTCTTGATGAGGTTATGCGATTTGTACAAAAGAAGATTTTCTGATATGGACATTAATTTGTTTAAGTTTAGAAAATGATCTTTTAAAACTTTGTGACAAGTCAATGTTATTTGAAATCTCACAAGTTTCAGTTTTTACAAGTTATGAATTTAATTAATAACTTGGTGACATTTTAGGGTTTGACAATGGAATGACCTCCCTTGATCTTATGTTAAAATCTTGAGTAGTTCATAATTGTTAATCCTAATTTTGTGTGTTTTAGCTTAACTTTTCTGCATTATTATGCCTTTGCTTTTAATGCGTTAATGAGTTTGTGGTAAGTGTGCAGTGTTCAGGTTAAGAAGATAGAGTTGGAGTGCTGATTTTTGTTGCAATACAGTGTTATTCATACTGATGATATCATGGAGATAAGATTTTTGGTGTGAAATGACAATATTGTGATGCAAATATGAGCACGTGAAGGAAGAATACATGAATCTGCTTTTTAAGAGTATTTATTTACTTTACATTTCATGTATTTAGTGAAAATAATCAGTGTTGATACGTGTTTCTTTTAATTCTCGTACCTTAACTTATGACATGAATTCGGAAACTTTATAAAATTCTTCATTGGATTTTTGGACTATTCATTGTTTGTTAGTTATGTAGACGGCATCTTACATGGGACTTAAGTGTTTCAAGATGGTTTGCTGTCAAGCATCTCAATGATTAGAGAAATGCTTTCCGTATCATGGTCGTGGTTGGTAACGATGTTAATATGTTCATTGATTATTTTCAGGTTTGTTAATGGTTGATTTTAGATCATGGGGTTTTGTTTTTATTCAAGATTATAATGTTTGTAAAATACTTACATTATGATGATGGTTTGTTAATGGTTGATTTTAGATCATGGGGTTTTGTTTTTATTCAAGATTATAATGTTTGTAAAATACTTACATTATGATGATGGTTTTAGATGGTGGTACTTTTGGTACAAGGCATGAACAAGTTGTTTTTAACGAGTTGTTGCTATGTACAGGATTAGGTCAAAGGGGTCGCATTGTGGACAGTTTCGTGATGACGAATCTTGAAAAATTTTCTAAGTACAAACTTGTTCTTACGAAGATAGTGATTAACTTCGTTTTGACTTGTTCTTACGAAGATAGTGATTAACTTCGTTTGGAATTGTACTCAGAAAAATGGAACTCATTTTGTTACCATCTAAATTCGTTTCATTAGGTTATAAACGAAGATGACTTCTATCTTCGTTCCAATTGAGTTTACGAAGGTTAAATTCGTTCCACTTATATTCGACCGATCCTTTTACCCGACCCATTTTGACCATCTTTTACCCATCCATATATATATCCAACCTTAATTCGTTTTTCTCTTTTTTATTACCAAACGATTTTAAGCTGCTTAACCCCAATATATTCATCAATCAAATACTTTGATTTCAGTTGATTTTCGGTTTATTATTTCGATTTTTGTTGAAATAAGTAATTCAGGTATCTTATCTAGCATTGTCATTCACATTTCCTCAATTTTTAATTCTAGTTTTTGCCCAATTTTTACATGAACTCATTCGGTTTTAAAATATATTTTAAATTCTAGGGTTTAATTTCGTTCTTGATTTTAAATCCATTGGATTCTTAATTCGTTTACAAAATCGATATGGGTTATGTTCTTTTTAAGTGTTACGATTGTTTTGTAACTAATTTCGGGCAAAACAAGGGTTAATCAATGTTATTGAAATCGACTTATTTGTTTTTTTTTTTTTTTTTTTTTTTTTTTTTTTTTTTTTTTTTTTTTTTTTTTTTTTTTTTTTTTTTTTTTTTTTTTTTTTTTTTTTTTTTTTTTTTTTTTTTTTTTTTTTTTTTTTTTTTTTTTTTTTTTTTTTTTTTTTTTTTTTTTTTTTTTTTTTTTTTTTTTTTTTTTTTTTTTTTTTTTTTTTTTTTTTTTTTTTTTTTTTTTTTTTTTTTTTTTTTTTTTTTTTTTTTTTTTTTTTTTTTTTTTTTTTTTTTTTTTTTTTTTTTTTTTTTTTTTTTTTTTTTTTTTTTTTTTTTTTTTTTTTTTTTTTTTTTTTTTTTTTTTTTTTTTTTTTTTTTTTTTTTTTTTTTTTTTTTTTTTTTTTTTTTTTTTTTTTTTTTTTTTTTTTTTTTTTTTTTTTTTTTTTTTTTTTTTTTTTTTTTTTTTTTTTTTTTTTTTTTTTTTTTTTTTTTTTTTTTTTTTTTTTTTTTTTTTTTTTTTTTTTTTTTTTTTTTTTTTTTTTTTTTTTTTTTTTTTTTTTTTTTTTTTTTTTTTTTTTTTTTTTTTTTTTTTTTTTTTTTTTTTTTTTTTTTTTTTTTTTTTTTTTTTTTTTTTTTTTTTTTTTTTTTTTTTTTTTTTTTTTTTTTTTTTTTTTTTTTTTTTTTTTTTTTTTTTTTTTTTTTTTTTTTTTTTTTTTTTTTTTTTTTTTTTTTTTTTTTTTTTTTTTTTTTTTTTTTTTTTTAAATTTTTTTTATAAACGAAGATGACTTCTATCTTCGTTCCAATTGAGTTTACGAAGGTTAAATTCGTTCCACTTATATTCGACCGATCCTTTTACCCGACCCATTTTGACCCATCTTTTACCCATCCATATATATATCCAACCTTAATTCGTTTTTCTCTTTTTTATTACCAAACGATTTTAAGCTGCTTAACCCCAATATATTCATCAATCAAATACTTTGATTTCAGTTGATTTTCGGTTTATTATTTCGATTTTTGTTGAAATAAGTAATTCAGGTATCTTATCTAGCATTGTCATTCACATTTCCTCAATTTTTAATTCTAGTTTTTGCCCAATTTTTACATGAACTCATTCGGTTTTAAAATATATTTTAAATTCTAGGGTTTAATTTCGTTCTTGATTTTAAATCCATTGGATTCTTAATTCGTTTACAAAATCGATATGGGTTATGTTCTTTTTAAGTGTTACGATTGTTTTGTAACTAATTTCGGGCAAAACAAGGGTTAATCAATGTTATTGAAATCAACTTATTTGATTTTGGAACCAACAGACCGTTCAGAATGACTACGAACTTAAATGATGACAAACGAACTTAGACTTTTCCTTCAACTAACGAACTTAGAAGTTCTTGTGACAAACGAACTTATTTATGCTTCAAAAGCTATCTTCGTTCATTGTTACCAA
This sequence comes from Erigeron breviscapus, assembly GCA_034093135.1. NCBI lineage: Eukaryota > Viridiplantae > Streptophyta > Magnoliopsida > Asterales > Asteraceae > Erigeron > Erigeron breviscapus. The sequence goes on along the minus strand of CM067170.1, from coordinate 2,953,670 downwards.
CGAACTTAACATCTATTTTCGTTTAATGTTATCCAACGAATTTAAAGTCTATCTTCGTTCATTCCTAACTAACGAATTTAAAGTCTAACTTCGTACATTCTTCACTTACGAACTTAAAGACTAATTTCGTACTTTTTTAACTTATGAAATTAGTGATTAAGTTTATTTAACCTGCAATTCATTTAATCTTATAATTGTTTTTACATTATGATTTGTTTTTGCAGAAATGGCTCTTGCTCCACGACAGTTCTTTAAGAAGCACAATTTGGCCTTAAATCTGGATCCAGATCAGCATAATTCTGAACGCTATCATGAAATGTTTGATTTTATTGCTCGTTCTAGGCTGTCTTTTGCATTCTGTGATTCACCTAGATTGGTTAGGCAGTATATTGATGACTTCTGGAGGACTGCTCATCAAGTAATGGTTAATGGTCGTAGCGTTGTTCGAGCAACTGTCCAAGGAATCACTTTTGATTTTAATGCTGCAATACTTCGTGAAATTCTGCACTTGGGTGATGAATCAGACGCACCAGTAGAATTAGCTTATGATTTTGACCTTATTCGTAGGTGTTTTCAACGAATGGGATTTGTTGGTCAAATAAAGCTTCCATTTGATAAGAGTGGATTTCAAGGACGTTGGAGATACCTGGCTTATGTTTTGTTAGTAAGTCTGAGCAATCGTAAGGCCGGATTTGATCAACTTTCTGCTACGATTTCTTCACAGATGATTGCTTTGGTTTATAATCGACCTTATCCGTTTTCAACATACTTCTTTCATGAGTTTCTTGGTCAAATCAATGCTAAACCGAGAAATAGGTTTCTTTTATATCCTCGTTTTGTTATGGCGATTGTTAGACATTTCTGTCCGAACTTGGTATTTGATCAAGGTCCTCGCTATGTACCACATGCTTGGCCTTTACGTATCTTTGCTGATTTAGATGCCAATACTCGAAATGTGGCTGGTCTAAATAATCCACCATTGTTTGGTCACTTGATTAATCCAAATTATCGATCTCGTTTTGAGGATGATATGTTAGTGGATGATGAAGACAACTCTGATCATGAGGATGAAGAGAGTTCAGATGATAGTTCGGATAGTGATTCTGATGATTCAGACAGTGAGAATGATGGTGATGATGATGTAGTTGAAGCTGACACAGATGAATACGATAGTGTCGCTGCTGATTCGGGTAATGAGCATCGAACGAAGATGGCTCATGATGTACCTGCTGCTTCAGGAAGTGATAATTCATATCACTTTTCTAGAGAAGATGTACAAGGTGCTTTACGCCGAGAGCGTCGGAGTAAGGCGTGTCATTCTTCCCCAGTCCTTTCTGAAACGAATCAATCTGTTCAAGAAGAAGTTAATCTGGATGAGGGTGTTGGTGCTGAACAAGAAGTTGTATCTGATTTTCAAGAACAATTGGAACTTAGAGATATAGCATCAAGTCCATTACATGAAGGTACAAGTAATGTTGGACCAAAGAGGACACTGGATGCTCCTCTCACTTATCGTAGAGCTAAGCGTGCACGAATTTCTGAGGCTACTTCAGTATCTGCCGCTGCTGCTGATATTCCTGTTGTCGCAACATCACCAGTTCCTACTGTTGCTGGCAGTGTACCATTACGTCCACTTTTGCCTCCTGCCAGATCAATTTTGCCCAGATTGCCTACTTTTCCTCCTATTCCTTCAGATTACTCCCTCGTTAGGCGAATAGATGTTCTTCAGACTCGTGTTGATACTTTGGAGTCTGATCTTACGAATGTTCGAGGTGCTCTGACCTTTTTAATCAACTGGGTCAAGAATCAAGGGGGAGATGTTCCTGAAGAAGTCTGCAGATTAGCAGCAGATCAGCCAAGACGTCAGAATGATGATGATGATGCTGATGATGATGCTGGTAATAGGAGTGATTCTCGCCCAGTTTCTGACAAAGGAAAAGGGGTTGAGACTCAGGGGGAGACAGAAAGAGATACTGCCCAGACTGGTACTTCTGGTGCGGGTGGTTCAAGTGCTCCTCGAGAGGCTGAAGTTATTGAAGCACTTGATTCAGGTAATTCTTCGAAATCGATTGATTATTTAAGTGATGATCAAGTTGATGCTGAAACTGAACGATTAAAGCGTGAAGTTAAGGCAAAATTTGGACATGACTGTAATACCGAAGAAAATGCTTTTCATTCTGTATTTGATAACTTATTAGATAAACAGCAAGAAGCAGAAACTGAAAGAGGAAAAGAATTACAGATTCAAAGGCAAACAGCCTTGGAATCTGATTCTGATTCTGATTCAACTTATGATTTTGATAAAGATTGATAAAGTGTATATTAGGTTGCATGTAATAAGTTTACGACATGTAAATGTAATTTATCTTATTTCAATGCAATTATATTTCATCTTTATTATTATTATCATGATTATTCATTGTATTCCGGTGTTCATTTTGTGTAATCTTAATAGATGATACAGATGATACAGAATTACTCTTCGATGGTGATGAACTTGAGGAGGGTGAGCTTGTTCCTGAACCGGATATAAATATATTCAAGAAACCTTATGGGTTTGATGATGTTTGGGATTCAACTCCTGAAGACCCATCTTTGGAAGAAAGAAAAGAGTTGGAAATAAAGAGGAAAGAAGTTAAGGAAAGAATGCTTCAAACTTCAATTAGTAGCTCCGCTAAAGTTTTAAACTTCGTGGTATATGCTAGGATTGATGATGCATTGATTCCTTTTCACTGGGAAATCAATTTGACAAGACCTTTTAATCCAAATAATTATCCTGTACCTCTCAGAGAAGATGATCCATTACATGAGATTGATAGACTTGTGCCTGGTCAAAGAATCAATGATTATATAGTCACATGGGATACTTTGAAACCCATCATGTATTGGACTCATATATCAGATAAAGATGCTGCAAGATATAAGACAATAATCTGGAGTTGGTTTTATGATGAAGAACTGAAGCTGTTTGTTCTTAAAAGACCAGAAGGTTGTCAATATCTAGCATGGCGTGAGAGACATTTCAGAAGTTTGTGTGAGGAAGACTTACATGAACTGGGAAATAACAGGATTATCAATCCAAGTAGTTATGGTCTTGCAGATGTGATTGGTAAGAATCTTCATGAAGATTTCAAGTTGAGATCGAATATGAAAGACTCTGAAAAACCAAAGTTTCATATTGAACCAAGACGAAAGAAGAAGGTGGTGAAGCCAGATAAAAGTGTTGAGTATATTCAACGTGATATCAAATGTATGATCAAAGTCCCTGCCAAGAAATGGGCACAAGATGTCTTGGAAAAGATGGATAATTGGGAGATTGATCGAAATTCTGGTGAAGCCAAGATGTATGCAGACTCAAAGAAGAAGATTTTGTTGAGAAGGATGTATGATCCAATGCAGTTGGTGAACTTCTCAAGAAATGATCAGAGAAAATTATACGATACAGAATGCTCATTTTTACCATTTTGGAAGAATGAAGAAGATCGATATCGTAAGATTCTCCAAGTCTGCTTACATGAAAATATCCATGCAAATAGCAAACGATTATTATTTGATGGATGATGAAGATTTTTGAAGACTGAAGAAATCGAAGATGCTGCTGTCAAGGGGGAGTTTGTTGATGCATGTTGATGTGACAACAGCAACTTAGATTTGATTATGTCTTATTCATCTATATGTAATTGATAGATTATAGACTTTGTGTTTTAATAATGATTGATTACATGTTTTTGGTGTTATTTATATGTTTATATATGATGTTTGTTATGTATATCATACAAGTACAAACATAATATATGTTAGGTTCTTGTACATAAAGTACTTGGAAAATAACAAGGCATAGATATTGATGGTAAGTTGTACTAACGAAGATGATCTTCGTTAGGAACGAACGAAGATAATCTTCGTTTGATGGGCTGGGCTGCTAAGTTCGTAAGAACAAAGCCCAACAGGCCCAATATCGATCGTGAACATATATAAACGATTGGAAAACCTAAATTGAGGATTCCAGTTGATATCACACACACCAAAGCGACTAAGTTCGTTGCTAAGCTATAGCAAACGAATATAGATCACATAAGGCTGATTATATTGATATAATTAGCAATATAAACGATAACTAATCAAACTAGTTATCTCGTGAGGATTCCGCACTCACGACATAACAATAGACGATCTCGAGAGCGATCCGTAGCTATCGAGGGACTCACAGTAATCGGACGAATCCTCTTATCAACATAAGCTTTCTGACGATCCCTAGCTGCTCTCAAAGCATCCTTAGCAATGTTAACCTTATCAGCTGTTATTTGCACAACCTCAGGTCCAGAAAACTGTCTCTCACCGGGTTCCAACCAACAACTAGGTGTACGACACTTACGACCATATAGCATCTCAAACGGAGGCATACCTATACTGGAATGATAACTATTATTATAAGCAAACTCAACTAACGGCAAATGATCATCCCACGATCCTCCATATTCCAAAACACACGCTCGAAGCATATCCTCCAAAGTCTGTATAGTCCTCTTGCTCTGTCCATCTGTCTGCGGATGAAAAGCAGTACTCATATTAATTCTACTCCCCAATTCCCGCTGAAGACCTCTCCAAAAACCCGAATTAAATCTACCATCACGATCAGAAACTATAGTCAACGGCACACCGTGCTTAGAAACAATTTCATCAATATACAACTCAGCCAGCTTCTCCAATGGTGCGTTCTCACGTGTAGCCATGAAATGAGCACTCTTAGTCAATTTATCAACCACAACCCAAATCATGTCATTCCCAGCTTTAGTTCTTGGTAGCTTAGTCACGAAATCGATGGTAATATGATCCCATTTCCACTCGGGGATCTCCAACTGTTGCAATTCACCGTAGGGTTTCTGATGCTCAGATTTAACTTGAGCACAAGTCACACACTTCTGCACGAACATAGCAATATCACTCCGCATACCAGGCCACCAATACAAAGGCTTCAAGTCATGAAACATCTTAGTAGCACCTGGATGAATAGAATATCTCGATCTATGAGCTTCCTCGAGTATTAGCTCGCGGTTGCCACCGAATACAGGTACCCACTTCCTACCTTTGTAAGTCTGAAACCCACGACTGTTCACCTTAAATCTATCCCGCTTCTTCCCGATTCTTTCAGCTTTGAAATTTCCGGGTAGAACAGCATCAACTTGAGCCGTCCTAATGCGCTCCAATAAACCGGATTCAGCCTGTACAACCATAGATAAAAGTTTGCAAGAAGTACCTTGCACCTTACGACTCAGAGCATCAGCAACGACATTAGCTTTACCCGGATGATACTTGATCTCACAGTCGTAATCCTTAAGCAGTTCCATCCATCTTCTCTGACGAGCATTCAGTTCCTTCTGATTAAACACATGTTGTAGACTCTTGTGATCAGTAAAAAGAGTACACTTAGTGCCATACAGATAATATCTCCACAACTTAAGGGCAAAAACAACCGCTGCTAATTCCAGATCATGCGTAGGATAGTTCTTCTCATGCGGTTTCAACTGACGAGAGGCATAAGCAATCACTTTATCGCGCTGCATCAAAACACAACCCAACCCAGAAACCGAAGCATCACTATAAACAACCATGTCGTTTGTACCTTCAGGTAAAGATAGAATCGGAGCCTCACACAACTTCTGTTTCAATGTCTGAAATGCCTTCTCTTAAGAATCGGTCCACAAATACTTCACACCCTTCTTAGTCAACTCAGTCATCGGTTTAGCAATGCGGGAGAAGTCTTGAATGAATCTCCTATAGTACCCTGCCAAACCTAAGAAGCTTTTAATTTCAGTAGGAGTCCTAGGGGATTCCCACTTCATCACAGCCTCAATCTTCGAGGGATCAACTTTAATCCCATCACAGAAATGATGTGTCCAAGAAAATTAACCTCACGCAACCAAAATTCACACTTGGAAAATTTAGCATAAAGATTTTTCCTCCGTAAAACCTCTAAAATAGCTCGTAGATGCCCACGATGTTCCTCAGCAGTCTTCGAATAAACAAGAATATCATCGATAAATACAATAACAAAATGATCGAGGAAAGGTCTACAGACTCGATTCATCAAGTCCATGAAAGCGGCCAGAGCATTAGTAAGACCAAAGGGCATCACCAGAAACTCGTAGTGTCCATAACGAGTTCGGAAAGCAGTCTTGGCAACACTTTCCTCTTCTACTTTCAACTGATGGTAGCCAGAACGAAGATCGATTTTTGAGAAGAAAAAAGCACCCTGCAATTGATCGAATAAATCATCTATACGAGGAAGAGGATATTTATTCTTTACCGTTCGTTTGTTAAGCTCACGGTAATCGATACACATCCTCATAGATCCATCCTTCTTCTTGACAAAGAGAATGGGAGCACCCCAAGGCGAGGAACTCGGTCGAATGAAACCCTTATCTAACAACTCTTGCAACTGCGACATCAACTCTTTCATCTCAGTAGGGGCTAGAAGATAAGGAGCCTTAGCAACAGGAGTCGCGCCAGGCATAAGATCAATACGAAATTCAACTTCACGATCAGGAGGTAAGCCAGGAAGATCATCAGGAAAAACGTCAGCAAACTCAGAAACAACTTCAATGTCAGCGATAGAAGGCCTAGCAATACGTGTGTCAATCACATATGCCAGGAAATGAGTTTTAGTTTGACGAATATGTTGAAGAGCCTTCATCAACTTAATGAATGTAGGATAACCAAACTTCCTTTCACCGTAGACTGTGACCACTTTCCCATCATGGGTAGTGATACGAACGATCTTTTCTCCACAGAAGATAGTAGCATTGTTTTCTCCCAACCAATCCATGCCAACAACTACATCGAACCCAGCCAGCGAAATGGGTAATAAATGGATCGGGAAGGTCCTGCCCTCTATCTCAATGGAGCAATCACGATAAGAATCACGAAATTTAGAGACATGACCATCAGCTATTTCAACTTCTAAGGCATGAGCTAATCGACTAACAGGGGTACCAAGTTGAGGAGCAAACTTAGGGGATACAAAAGATTTAGTAGCACCCGAATCAAACAAAACATTAGCCAATTTAGAATTAACAAGGAAAATGCCACTAACCACGTCATCTGTAGTCTTTGCCACCTCAATAGTCATCTGAAATGCACGGGCTCGAGCTTTAGGAATCTCTTTCTTCTTCTTCTCTTCAGCCTTCATTTATGGACAATCTGCAATTTTATGGTCAGTAGAGTTGCATTTGTAGCACCTCCACTTGTCAGTACAATCAGCGAAGCTATGTCCAGTCTTGCCACATTTGTCACAGCGGCGAGTATAGACAGTACAAGGACCAGTGTGTCGAGATCGGCAATGTTTACACCACGGATTCTCCTTCACCTCGTCTTTCCCTTTAGAAGAACCCCCTTGAACTTGCTAGAACCAGAAAACCCATCACTCTTCCTCTTAAAACCAGAACCAGAATCCTTCTTCACAATAGACTTCAAGTCATCCTCCATAGATAGTGCAGTGTCATAAGCATCCTTAAGGGTCTTCTACATCCTCACAAGTGTACGGTACTCATTAGGTAAGCTTTCAACGAATCGACCAATCTTAGATAAATCATCAGGACAAAGTCGGGTACAGAATCTCAGCTTCTCCGCAAATAACCTAATATGCTCTTTCATTGACTTATCTCCTTTCTGAATAGCCAAGAACTCCCTCTCGATCATCTGTCTCTCTCGAATAGTAAAGTACTCCTTATTAAAGAGCTCAGTGAACTGCTCCCAAGTGATCTGCATCTCACCATCAACACCCAAAGTTTCTACCTGAATTTCCCACCAATCGATAGCTCCCTTACGAAACAACTGAGTAGCCAACTCCACCTTCTTGTTTTCAGGACAGTCAGCAACCCGAAAACTCTTCTCTACCTCCTTCAACCAGCGATAACCATCAATAGAATTTCCTTCCCCAGAGAACTTAGAAGGATTACAACCCCAAAAGTCACGAAGAGAAAACTCCTTAACCCTCACCCTACCACCATTCCTACGGTTTGGATTATCACCACCAGTACCACTACCACCAATCCGATCAGAATCATCATTAGTATCACCTGTACGATCATCAGTAGCGGGTAGTGTGTCTCGAGTGCGAGAATTAGCATCTTCATCTTCAATGTTCCTGTTTCGGCGATTCCTAAGTAGTTCATCTCTCTCAGTCTCCACCTGTGCCAAACGCCGTTCGGACTGATCTAAACGAGCTTGCATCTCAGCCATCTGTGCAACAATCCTCTGTAGCTCACGGTTAGGAGGAGGATCAGCGAATGCATCATCACCAATTGCGAGGTCGCATTCTGCCATCTTCAATTCCGAGGTCGTAAATACATTTTGCACACTTTAAAATCAAAATTTCGTCAAAGTTTCTGAATAATTGATCAACGATTACCACGAACTTTCTGGAAACATGAAAATTTAAAAGATCAAACCTGTAAGCATCAAATTTTCATCTTTTCCTCGATCTTCGTCTTATCCTGAAAAGTTAATAAACTTACCGAAATTCTTTAACTTTTCCACGATCAATCTTTCCAAAACTTTCTCGATTTAAGCTTTCCCGAACCTGTACCACTTGCAACAATTCTTATATCTAACCAGTTATAAAATTGATTCTTCATTCTTATATCTCCCCCTCAATTTTATGACTAGGAAATATAACGATGACTAATCATAATAACAACCATCATTCTTATGTACTCCCCCTCAATTTATGACTGGGATACATAACCATGATCAAATTGTCAGACCAAAAATCATTCTTATGTACTCCCCCTCAATTCATGACTGGGATACATAACTATGATTTTATAATCAGAGCAATAGACATACAAAATTTACACATTGATTAACTACGTCATATTTTTATGACATGTTTTCATAACTATATGATCTAAATAATCAATGTTTAAACCTTTCACATTCATATATGTTTCTATATCTAAGGTAGCAAAAACCTTTCATATTCAAACAATATATCTATGTCTAAGGCATAATAACTATGTAGCCTTTCACATTCAAACATGACATTTCTATGTCTAAGGCATAATATAGTCAATAACCTTTCATATTCACTTAACGTCTATGACTACGATTTTCTTAATCTTCTTCATTCACATTACGTCTATATCTAAGGATTTATGTAACCTTCTACATTCACATTATGTCTATGTCTAAGATTTTAATAATCTTCTACATCCACTTAATGTCTATGTCTAAGGTTTTACTAACATAGTTGATAATCTTTCATATTAAAATAAAATTATTTCTATATCTAAGATCTTCAACTAATTATGACCTTTCTATCATCATCTTGTAAATACTATAAATAGTAAAAACCTGATGATCTTAGCTTTTGATAGCAAGGTCTTGAATATTTCAGTCTTTTGCTTAGAAATCCTTCCTTTGGATCGACTTCTCTGCAAATACACTGAAAAATAATCATTTCGAGACAACAAATATAATTGCCATACCCGAAACTTTGATCCTCTGAAACTTCAGATTTGAGAAGCAAACTTCAAAATCTCTGTATCGTCATAAAAATCAACTAATGCACCATAGCTTGTTGTAGTTCTCCCCCTCAACAATAAATCTCTCCGAATTAAGCATATCTCGAGTCCCTGCTCGCCTTGCCTAACCGACATGTAATAGAGAGGTAAAATTTCCAACAATCTATCCTGAACGAGTTGACTCCCATGAAAACCAGAAACTTTGAAACTTGAATCACAAATTTCAGGAACATGGAACCTATTTCATAAGCAATTCTTTGTCTCCAACAATGTTTCTTCTGATTATGGTCAACATCTTCAGACAAAACATATAAAATACAGCTTATGTCATGTATTTCCTGCACAAAAAGCTGTTAAACAACACACACAAACGAGATAAAAATGATAATGTTATTCTTTATTATTTCATCACTATAATATACAATAGTAACGACTTAATCTAGAACTACATTCTTCATTTTCTTCTCTAAATTTGTTATTCTTCACTATCATAAGTCATAAACATATGACATTATCTTAGTCTAGAACTACAAATATTCAATCACTTGAACCTTAAAAACACTGTTTTATCGTTCAATAATCAAAACCTTATACTTCTTATTGAAATCTTAAGGTTTAAAATAAGGACCTATAAACTCCTTGTTTATCCGTCACCTTATCAGGAAAAATTCTTAGAATCTTAAGATCTCTGTCTTATCATTCTATCGATACTTATCTAGAATTTTAAGATCTCTGTCTTATCATTCTACGGATACTTATCACAAATTTAGAATCTTAAGATCTCTGTCTTATCATTCTATCGATACTTATCTAGAATCTTAAGATCTCTGTCTTATCATTCTACGGATACTTATCACAAATTTAGAATCTTAAGATCTCTGTCTTATTATTCTATGGATACTTATCTAGAATCTTAAGAACCCTGTCTTATTATTCTATGGATAACCTAATCTAAGGTCTTCCAATAAAATATCCTTCATTATACAAACTTATATAGATTCCGTTTCTAAAGTCACTTGTCTTTAACTCTATAAAAACATCTAACTGAAACCTAATCTCTTATATTTTGCAAGATAAAATTGAATATACTCAGCAATCTATTATTACCCTTAGTCATTTTAAGGTTTATAATTCATTGTTGAGCACTTTCAATCTTCGCACATAACATATCAAAATTATTTAGAATCTCTGTTCCAAATCTTTTTGATTCAAAAAAATCTTTCAAAGATCAAATTCAAAACTATGAACAACTCTGTGTCCATTTGTTAGGTCGAAAATCGACCAAGTATAATTTGTTCAGAAATAGCTGAAGCTCAGTGAAGAATATTTGTATAGAATTCTGAGGTCGCTCAGAATTAGTTCACTGAAGCTTCACTTCAGTTTAGATCAACGTATCAGAATACCGTTCAGAATGAAGTCAAAGACTGAAGTCTGAAGAATGAGAATCAGTTCAGATGTGGAGCTCAGAAACTGATTCTACCTGATCGAAGACTAAAGCATCTCAGTGTAAAAATACTTACACACTTTTACACTGATTACGAGGAAGACTTTTTACTTTACATATCTTTACCCGGTTAATAGATTTAACTATTAATTAAAGTACAAGGTAAAGTAAAGGTTGGGAATAAGGTTTGATAAGTCACATCAACGACTTATATACCTAAACCTTAAAAGTACACATGTAAGGAATTAGCTTTAATTCCTTAAATACTCTGTTGATGCTTGTTGATGTGACAACAACAACTTAGATTTGATTAGTCGTTTAGATTAAGACATTATGTTACTTTATGTCTTGTTTATATATGTGTAATTGATAGATTATGACTTCATGTTTTGGTAATGATCGATTACATGTTTTGGTGTTATATATATATGTTTATGTATGATGTTTGTTATGTGTGTTATACAAGTACAAACATAATATATGTTAGGTTCTTTGTACATGGAGTACTTGGAAAATAACTAGGCATAGATGTTGATGGTAATTAGTACTAACAAAGATAATCTTCGTTGGGTACTAACGAAGATAATCTTTGTTATATGGGCTGGGCTGCTAAGTTCGTAAGAACAAAGCCCAGCAGGCCCAATATCAATCAGAAACATATATAAATGAATGGAAACCCTAAATTGAGGGAATCCGTTCAACTTTCACACACCTACGGCGACTAAGTTCGTTTCTAGCTATAGAAAACGAAGATAGACCACATACGGCTGATTATATACATATAATTAGCAATATATTCGATAACTAATCAAACTAGTTATCTCGTGAGGATTCCGCACTCACGACATAACAATAGACGATCTCGAGAGCGATCTGAAGCTATCGAGGGATTCACAAGTGGTATCAGAGCCATTCGATATCTTATCGAAGGGTTCGAGATCGTTTGTTTGGTTGTTATTCTCCCAAAAACCTCCCAAAACCCTTTCTGTCGTTAAGTTCGTTTGCCTTACGAACTTAGCAAAACGAACTTAACTTAAATTCGTTCTAAAGTTCATCAAACGAAGATAGAAAACGAATTTATCTTCATTTTCGTTTTGAATCTTCATCAAACGAATTTAGCCTACGAACTTAAGCTATCTTCGTTCAGAACCCTAGTCTACGAACTTAAGCTATCTTCGTTCAGACCTTGTTCTTACGAATTTAACCTATTTTCGTTCTATTTCTTATCTTCGTTTGAACAATAATTTTCACTTATGGCTTCCTCATCTTCAACCAACAATGCTGTTTCCCAATACCTCAATTCTCTCGTTTATCATGATCATCTTGTAGGACGTACTAATTCTCCACCAAAGTTAGTTTCATTGGCCGACTTCTGGGCGTGGAGAGGTCGATTTGAAGATTTTATTCAACGAGAAGACTTAAACATGTGGCTTATGATCACTGAAGGTTATGAGTGGCCCACTCTTACTGTGAATGGAGTTACTTCTACATACAAGGTGGGAGAATTAACAGGTGAAGAAAAGGCTAACTATGCCATTGAAGTAAAGACACTTTCCACTCTTCGTATGTGCATTCCTCAAGAGTTGGTGCACCTGTTTCCTAAACAGGAATACAAGACTTCAAAGCAACTGTTCGATGCTATTGAAGCTCATTGTGAAGGTGATCCACTATTGAAGCAAAACAGAATTAAAATGCTCAAGAAACAATTTGACTGTTTCAATGCTACAAAGAATGAACTAGTTGAGGATCTTATACTGAGATATCAACATCTTCTTGCTGAATTAGCTTACTTTGATCTTAAATACACTCCTACTGAGATAGTAGATAAATTCCTGATGGTTTGCCGAAAGCCTACAAAGAGTTTCGTCATGGATTGCAAGAAAGAGCTGATTATGCATCTCTTCGAATAGATGGAGTTATATCCACTCTAAGAAACAGAGAAATGAAGGATAAGGCAAAGGATCTTCAAGACAACTTCACACAAGATCCATCTCTCTATCATGCCACTATGAAAAATCCAACAGCTGATGTTAATGCTTTCTTTTCTGGAGTTGGTAATACTGGTGAGACAGACAATCGTGGTCCACTGATGGATGGAGATGATTCTTCCGGATTCATGGCTACTGATGCTGGTAACAGGGGTAAAAGGGCTAATGAAGGTGCAAAGACTGGAAATATGAAATTCGGAAACATTACATCTTCTTCTGCTGGTTACAAGTCCATGCCTATGAATATGAAATCAGCTGAGGGTAGGATGAATGTATTTGCTGCCATGTGTGCTGCACATGAAGCTTTTGTTGCAGGAAGAATCACAGATCCAGCACTTATTGATGAAGATTATGACCAGATAGATCCAGATGATGTTGAAGAAATGGATCTGAAATGGCAATTGGCAATGATCACCAGGAGAGTGCAAAAGTTTATGAATAGAACAGGCAGACAGCTTACTGGAGGTACTCAGGGTTTTGACAAGTCAAAGGTGAAGTGCTATAACTGCGAAGGTTTTGGACATTTTGCCAGAGAGTGTCAACGGCCTAAGAGAGAGGCAAATGTTACTCCTACACGTCAAGATAGAGGTGATAATCGTCCGTTCAATCAAAATTCAACTAGAGCTCTTTTGTTGACTGATGATCCTACTGCAAATGTCAATGGCAATGACAAGGCTATAGTAGCTGTTCAACCTGATGGTTCTTATGTTTGGAATCTTCCACATGATGAGAACAATAACGCTTATTTGGCTGAAATTCTTGATGATATGGCTCAAATAGTTGATTCTCCTGATGATTTCTTGGACACCACAGTCTATCACAGTGAAGAGCAATTGTATGAAAATACTAAAAGTTCGAATGTGGAATTTGTTGCTGCGGATGTACATGATTCTGATTCCGAATCTGACGATGAGTTAGAAAATGTCAAGAATCTTAATGAGGTGAAAGCTGATGAGGTTAAAAAAGATTCTGCTACAGAAAAGGTTAAAAAGACAATTGAAGAGCAGATGCAAGAGTTTGAGATTCCGGCTGGCATGACTGTGGATGACTTTGTTGCTTACATGGCAGATTGCAAAGAGGCAGACCAACAGGTATCTTATTCTTTACATACTATTGTTCATGTTTGCAAAATTGTTAATCGAATGTTTGATGAAATTGAACAAAAGAATGAACAAATTAAGAATTTAGAATCTGCTGTCAATGCTGCTCATGATGAAAGAGATAAGTTAATTAAAAAGGGTCTAACTGTAAATGATAAAGAAAAATTCTTCAAGGAAAAGATTAGATCTTTAGAGTCTGACATTAGAGCTATGAAAGATAAAGTCAATCAGTCTGTGGCCGTAGAAAGAGTAGGTAGTGAAGCTTACTCCTTGTTAGCTAAAAAGTGTGCTACCATTGAAAAGGAACTTGCTGATGCTAGGATAGAAATCTTGGAATTAAATGCGAAATCTGATTCTGCTAGACATGCTGAGCTTTTAATGCATATGACAAAGTTTGAGAATTCTTCCTCTAAGAGTCTTGACACTGCTAAGATCTCTTATAAAGATGTGCCTCCTCCTTTCAATAATAACTATACTTCTGTTGAACCTAATATTCCTGAAATCCTACTTCAACCTAGTGTTGTAGATGGTAAATCAAAAGACTCAATTCCTGAGGCAAAGATGCCTGAGGGAACAAAAGAGTCTAAAGGAGTTTCTTCTCAACCTAACAAGGAAGAGAAATTGAAAGGTGTTGTCTTAAATCAGTTTGTTCCTAATGGTCAGAAAGACAGTATTGTACACTTTACACTTCATAAGAGTAATAGGGTCTATACTGAGTTAGAATTTCCATTAGAAACTATTGACCCTAAGAGGATTGATAAAGTCTGGGATGTAGCTATTGAGGATATGAAGAAATTAAGTCAGCAGCGTCTCACTCCATTACCTAAGCAATCTAGGATTAGAAAATTTGAAGATAACTTAGCCGTTAATGAAGAAGCAACTAAGGCTTTAAAGCACATCTTAATGCCTGCACTTAAGAAATCTCCAAGTAAAGGTAAACATGAGAAATATGGTGCTAGAAAGTCTAGGATATCACCAATTAAACGAGTCCCTGAAAAAGAAGATCAAAGAAAAACAAGTAAGTCAGTGGACACTAGTGCTAACAATGAATCTAAGAGTACCGATAAAAAGGTAGATACAAACAAAAAGTTCAAGGTTCTCCTTGCTTTGTCATGAAAAGGGTCATGTTTATAGTGTATGTCCAAATAGACCTCGAAGATCAGGTTCTCCTTCAAAGGTTTCCACCTCGGAAGGAAAAAGGGGGTTGGGTAATGATAAACAGGTTGATGAGGCTAAAGTTAAATCTTCTCCAAAACCGTTTACTATACCTCAACGACGTGAATCTCCACTGAAAGGTTCATCAGGAAATGTTCATGAGAATTCAAATCGTTTTCAAACACCTCCTCGACCTGCTCGTTCTGCTCCTAGAAATCAAAATTCATATTATGACCAAATTCATTCAAGTGTTCGACCTTCTTATGGCCCTCATTCTCCTAGACCTTCTCCGACGAGAGGTCAGAAGTCTCCTCCAGTGAGAAGACGAGACGAGAATCATGTCTTACCCACGGCTTCGAGCAATGGATATTGGACTGAACTGATTCTCAGGGATGAGAAGGGTCGACCCAAACCTAAGAAGGTTTGGGTCCCCCATGAAAACTAATTTTTCTCATTTTATGTGCAGGGAGTTCCTAGGAAACCAATTCATTTATGGTACCTTGACAGTGGATGTTCCAGGCACATGACAGGGGACAGGAAACTCTTGTCCAATTATACTGGTATAAATGGGTCGTACGTTAGTTTTGCTGGATCCAAGGGCGGCAACATCACTGGTCAAGGAGATGTCGTCAATGGATAACTTACTCTAGAAAGAGTAAACTATGTGGAACAACTTACTCATAATCTAATGAGTGTCTCACAGATATGTGACAAGGGCAACAATGTTCATTTCACAAAAAAGGAGGCATTCATCTTGAAGCCGGGTTTCGTTATTCCAGCAGAATGGATAATGCTCAGAGCTCCTAGGAAGAGAGACATCTATGGCTTAGTTTTAGGTGTTGATAATCCAACGGAGCCCCTCTATTTGTTGAGCAAAGCAAATGAGTCTGAATCTCTCCTCTGGCATCGTAGAATGGGGCATATCAACTTTCGGAAGATGAATGAACTTGTTAGTCTTGGATTAGTTGAAGGTGTTCCAGTTAAGAAGTTTGGGATGGAAGATAAATGTGTACCGTGTTTGAAAGGAAAGCAACATAAGAATCCTCATAAACCAAAGGTGCACAACACTATATCCAAACCATTCGAATTACTTCATATGGATCTCTTTGGTCCTGTGAACGTAAGAAGCATTGGAGGGATGTCCTACTGTTTGGTGATCACTGATGATTACTCAAGGTACTCATGGGTATTTTTCTTGAAGACAAAGGACGAGACCGCAAACCAGTTTATGGATTTTGTTAGACAAGTTGAGAATGTCCATGAAATTAAAGTTAAGAGAATCAGGAGTGACAATGGCACTGAGTTCAAGAATAATACTCTTACTGTTTTTTGCTTGACCAAGGGTATTCAACATCAATTCAGTGCACCGCATGAGCCACAGCAGAATGGAGTAGCTGAAAGGAAAAATAGGACATTGATAGAAACAGCTAGGACGATGCTTGCTGATTCAGGGCTTCCTGTTACTTTCTGGGGGGAGGCAGTGAATACAGCTTGTCACATTTTAAATCGGGTTTTAACAGTTAAACGGTTTAAGAAAACTTGTTATGAACTTTTGCACAACACAAAGCCCAATTTGCAAAATGTTGAGCCGTTTGGTGTTCCTTGTACTTTTCTTAAAGTTCTTCCTCAGGGAAAATTTGATCCTAAATCTGAGGAGGGTTTCTTTTTAGGTTATATACCTAGTACACCAATTCGGCGTGTGTACAATCAGAAAACTGGCAAAGTTAATTTTGGTACAAATGTGGTAATTGTCAGTCATAAACCTGCTGTACACATTGGTCCTGCTAATGACTTCGATTATGATGGTGTCTTCACCTCTTTTCGTGGTCCTGTTTCTTTTACAGGTGTTCCGACTGTGGAGGATGTAGTTACTCTTCATGATCCACTTGATGGTGGACCGGTTCCTGTTTCTTCTCCGGTTTCCTCACCATTCGTTAAGCCTGCTTCCAAATCTGGAGAATCAAGTGGGACCAAAGAACCAGATTCTACCTTAGAGACTGCTCCTAAAGATCCTACTGATCCTTTACATATACCTCTACCTGATACTCCCTTCTATGATACTGACGACACGGAAGGTGAAAATCAGGAGGAGCCTAAAACTCCAGAGCAACATGTGCAGACTAACTTGGGAAATGATCTTACAGTCGATACGATTCCTCAAACAAGAGTCAACAAGGATCATCCA
>CM067170.1:2903774-2931274 GCA_034093135.1 Erigeron breviscapus | reverse complement strand
ACTGCATAATAGATCACTACATTAGGCAATACTTCATTCTTCTACATTAGGGACTGCATTTCAGGTCTCATGGTCAACTACGTAATCCCATAATACCTCCCAAATAACCCCATAAGTCCACATGCATTATAAGTTACCAATTGGAAGTATGTAAGTTTGAAACCTGCTTTTAGTTGATCCCCCAGCGTGACAAAAGTAGTGTATCTTACCTGATAGAAGTATACGTGCGCAACCAAAAGCTAGTATTGCCTATAGGTAACCTCCGACACCTATCGTACATTAACATAATGAATATAAGTCATTTAGGACCTTAAATAGACCCTCGTACGAATTTAAGACTGGCTACGTAAAATTCCAGGATTACACCTAACGAATTTAGACCTTAACTTCGTTTACTCTGTTCTTACGAACTTAATCTTCGTACGAACTTTATCTTCGTTTGGTTCTACTTTACGAATATAGCTTCTTACGAATATATTTATACTTTACGAAGATAGGCTATTAAACGAATTTAAACTTCATTTTCGTTCTGGCAAACGAATTTAGACTTCGTAAACGAACTTGGCATCAGCAAACGAATTTAAACATAATTTCGTCCAGAAATCTAAAACGACCAACTTCAATCAATTTTCCAGATTTCGATCGATCAAGGCTTCTTTCCAAACATGTTTTTGACACAACTAAACATCTCTTGATTAACTTGATCGATCACAGACTCAATTAACACCAATTTTGAATGTTAATTAACCAAAACACCATTTAGCCCTAATTACTTGCTAATCCCCTTTTTAATCAGTTTGATTCATAAATAATCAACCTCTAAATCTGAAAACACAACCAATACACCAATGATTACCTGCTTGACTCGATGATTGATCAATTCCAACACCAAAACGTTTGATCAATACTCAATTAGTTGCTTTAGGATTCAAGAAAGGATTTAATTGCTTTGTTAATTACTAATGGCTGCTTAATCACATCTAATGGCAGCCCTAAACCCTTAATCCCGTTTTTCAATTTCCACCTATGTCAAAATCAGCCCTCGAACTTCTAAACCCTTCATTATTGGTCACAAACTGCATTATTGACCATATACAACATTAGTCCTTCATTAAAAGGCACTACATAGCCTTTAAGCGACATTAAACACACTTTTATTCGTCATTAGTATTTAGGCTCTCAAACCTAACTACTTTATCTACGTTAATCACACATAGCTACATTCAAATATTAAGTAAAGACTTAACGACACCCCAATTGACTTAACGGCATTAGTCAAACATTACATAAAAGTTCGGGATGTTACAATTACCTCCTCCTTAAAAGGATTCCGTCCTCGGAATCTCATCAGATAGGAACAACTCGGGATATTTCTCCTTCATTATTTGTCACAAACTGCATTATTGACCATATACAACATTAGTCCTTCATTAAAAGGCACTACATAGCCTTTAAGCGACATTAAACACACTTTTATTCGTCATTAGTATTTAGGCTCTCAAACCTAACTACTTTATCTACGTTAATCACACATAGCTACATTCAAATATTAAGTAAAGACTTAACGACACCCCAATTGACTTAACGGCATTAGTCAAACATTACATAAAAGTTCGGGATGTTACAATTACCTCCTCCTTAAAAGGATTCCGTCCTCGGAATCTCATCAGATAGGAACAACTCGGGATATTTCTCCTTCATTACTGCTTCAGTTTCCCAAGTCAAGCTTTCTCCATGATTATGTTTCCACTTTATCAAAACAAGATCTATCACTTTCCTGCGTAACTTCTTTTGCTTTCTTCCAAGTATCGCTACCGGTTCATCTACTATTCTCTTCATTGGGTCAATACTCACGTCTTTAATAGGAATCACACTTGACTCCTCTGCTAAGCATTTCCTCAAGTAGGATACATGGAAGGTGTTGTGAATTCCATCCAATTCTGGAGGTAATTCCAACTGATATGCTACATCTTTAATGCGCTTCACCACTTTAAAAGGTCCAATAAATCTTGGACTCAACTTTCCCTTCTTTCCAAATCGGATAACTCCTTTCCATGGTGATACTTTCAGCATCACTGAATCACCCACATTAAACTCAATCGGTCTCCTTTTCTTATCTGCATATGTTTTCTGCCTTTCTCTTGCCACACGTAAGGCTTCTTTAGCTACATTAACCTTTTCAGAGGTAATTTCAATAATTTCGGGACCGGTCAACTGCTTTTCACCGGGCTCCATCCAACAACTTGGAGTCCTACATCTCCTTCCATATAACATTTCAAATGGTGGCATCCCAATACTTGCATGGTGACTATTATTATAAGCAAATTCAATCAACTTCAAGTGTTCATCCCATGCTCCACCATATTCAAGTACACACGTTCTCAACATATCCTCCAAGGTTTGAATAGTTCTCTCACTTTGCCCATCAGTTTGGGGATGATAGGCGGTACTCAAATTTATTCTACTACCCAACTCCCGTTGAAGACCCTTCCAAAAGTTTGACACAAACCTCGAGTCTCGATCCGAAACAATAGATAAGGGAACTCCATGTTTCGCTACTACTTCATCAATGTACATCTTTGCCATCTTCGTTAAAGGCACATCTTGTCGGGTAGCTAGAAAATGAGCACTCTTCGTCAATCTATCTACAATCACCCATATCATATCATTCCCTTTCGGCGTTTTCGGTAGCTTCGTTACAAAGTCCATCGTGATATGATCCCATTTCCACTCGGGAACGTCTAATTGATGCAACAAACCATACGGCTTTTGATGGTCCGTCTTCACTCTTGCACACGTCAAACACTTTGCTACAAAATGAGCTACTTCACCTTTAATATCCGGCCACCAATAAATCGGCTTCAAATCTGCATACATTTTGGTGACACCGGGATGCATCGAATACCTACTTCTATGGACCTCTTCAAGGATCAACTCTCGGTTACCACCAAGCAGTGGCACCCAAATGCGACCCTTGTATGTTTTAAACCCACGACTATTAGTCTCCATCACAAGTCGTTTCTTCTTTCCAATACTCTCGTTATCAATATTATCCTTCATTAATGCCCTCTCTTGTGCTTCTTTAATTCGATCTAATAGACCCGACTTGGCCTGAACTTGCATGCTCATTAACTTACAAGAAGAGCTTTGCACTTTCCTACTTAGTGCATCAGCCACTACATTGGCTTTACCCGGATGGTATTTGATTTCACAATCATAGTCTTTAAGTAACTCCATCCACCTTCTTTGTCTCACATTCATCTCCTTTTGAGTAAACATATATTGTAAACTCTTATGGTCGGTGTAAAGTGTGCATTTAGTACCATATAAGTAATGTCTCCATAATTTCAATAATTTCGGGACCGGTCAACTGCTTTTCACCGGGCTCCATCCAACAACTTGGAGTCCTACATCTCCTTCCATATAACATTTCAAATGGTGGCATCCCAATACTTGCATGGTGACTATTATTATAAGCAAATTCAATCAACTTCAAGTGTTCATCCCATGCTCCACCATATTCAAGTACACACGTTCTCAACATATCCTCCAAGGTTTGAATAGTTCTCTCACTTTGCCCATCAGTTTGGGGATGATAGGCGGTACTCAAATTTATTCTACTACCCAACTCCCGTTGAAGACCCTTCCAAAAGTTTGACACAAACCTCGAGTCTCGATCCGAAACAATAGATAAGGGAACTCCATGTTTCGCTACTACTTCATCAATGTACATCTTTGCCATCTTCGTTAAAGGCACATCTTGTCGGGTAGCTAGAAAATGAGCACTCTTCGTCAATCTATCTACAATCACCCATATCATATCATTCCCTTTCGGCGTTTTCGGTAGCTTCGTTACAAAGTCCATCGTGATATGATCCCATTTCCACTCGGGAACGTCTAATTGATGCAACAAACCATACGGCTTTTGATGGTCCGTCTTCACTCTTGCACACGTCAAACACTTTGCTACAAAATGAGCTACTTCACCTTTAATATCCGGCCACCAATAAATCGGCTTCAAATCTGCATACATTTTGGTGACACCGGGATGCATCGAATACCTACTTCTATGGACCTCTTCAAGGATCAACTCTCGGTTACCACCAAGCAGTGGCACCCAAATGCGACCCTTGTATGTTTTAAACCCACGACTATTAGTCTCCATCACAAGTCGTTTCTTCTTTCCAATACTCTCGTTATCAATATTATCCTTCATTAATGCCCTCTCTTGTGCTTCTTTAATTCGATCTAATAGACCCGACTTGGCCTGAACTTGCATGCTCATTAACTTACAAGAAGAGCTTTGCACTTTCCTACTTAGTGCATCAGCCACTACATTGGCTTTACCCGGATGGTATTTGATTTCACAATCATAGTCTTTAAGTAACTCCATCCACCTTCTTTGTCTCACATTCATCTCCTTTTGAGTAAACATATATTGTAAACTCTTATGGTCGGTGTAAAGTGTGCATTTAGTACCATATAAGTAATGTCTCCATAATTTCAATGCAAACACAACCGCCGCTAACTCAAGATCATGGGTAGGGTAATTCTTCTCATGAGGCTTCAACTGACGTGAAGCATAAGCAATCACTTTGTCTCTCTGCATTAAGACACAACCCAAACCCGTAATAGAAGCATCGCTATATACCACTAAATCATCAGTACCTTCAGGCAAGGCAAGGATAGGAGCTTCACACAACTTCTTTTTCAACGTCTGGAATGCATTTTCCTGCTTTTCAGTCCACTCGTACTTCACACCCTTCTTTGTTAATTCCGTCATAGGCTTGGCTATTCGAGAAAAATCCTGAATAAACCTTCTATAATACCCAGCCAAACCAAGAAAACTCTTAATCTCGGTAGGTGTCTTTGGCTGCTCCCACTTTGAAACAGCTTCAATCTTTGAAGGATCTACTTTAATACCTTCCGATGTAATAACATGACCAAGAAACTGCACTTCTCGGAGCCAAAACTCACATTTAGAAAACTTTGCGTACAACTTCTTCTCCCTCAACACCTCCAAAACTGCTTTCAAATGCTCACGGTGTTCATCCTCTGACTTAGAGTAGATCAAAATATCGTCAATAAACACAATAACAAAATGATCTAGAAAGGGGCGGCATACCCGATTCATTAAGTCCATAAACGCGGCTGGAGCATTGGTCAACCCAAATGGCATGACCAAGAACTCATAATGACCATATCTAGTCCGGAAAGCCGTCTTTGCTACATCTTCCTTCTTTACCTTTAACTGATGATAACCGGACCGCAAATCAATCTTTGAAAAATACGAAGCACCATGTAGTTGATCAAAAAGATCATCAATTCTCGGGAGAGGATACTTATTCTTGACCGTTCGTTTGTTCAACTCACGGTAGTCAATACACATGCGCATTGATCCGTCCTTTTTCTTAACAAAGAGAACTGGAGCTCCCCAAGGCGAGGAACTAGGTTGTATAAACCCTTTGTCGAGTAACTCCTGTAGTTGCGTCATTAATTCCTTCATTTCTGTAGGAGCTAATCGGTAAGGTGCTTTAGCAACGGGTGTGGCACCGGGAACAAGATCTATCTGAAAAGTAACTTCACGATCGGGAGGAATACCTGGTAGCTCGTCGGGAAACACATCGGGGAAATTTGATACTACATCAACACTAGCGATTGAAGACTTCTCTTTTCTTGCATCAATGACATAAGCCAAGAAATGGCTCTTGTTTTTCCTTATACATTTAATAGCTTTCATCATACTAATAATCTTTATTCCTCCTCTCTTCTTGTCTCCATACACCGTTATCACATTACCCTCGGATATAGGCAATCGAATTATCTTTTGGGAACATAAAATACTAGCTTCATTTCTAGCCAACCAATCCATACCGATCACTACATCAAAACCACCTAAGGTAGTAGGCAATAGTTGGACTGGAAAAGAACGACCTTCAATCTCAATGTTACAATCGTCATAACCCACACGTATATTATTAACCGTACCATTAGCAATTTCTACCTCCAATGGACAATCTAAGGGAGTAGTGACTTTTTCTAGCTTAGGAGCAAATAATATGGACACAAACGACCTATTTGCACCTGAATCAAATAAAACAGAGGCAGGCTTTGAGTTAACAAGGAAAGTACCACTTACCACTTCATCGTTGTTCCTTGCGTCATCAATCGTCATTTGAAGAGCTCTCACTTTTGTTGCTGTCGTGGCGGTCTTCTTTCCAGCATTCTTCATCTGTGGACAATCGGCAATGAGATGACCCGTTTCTTGACACTTATAACAACGAGCTTTGTCTCTGCATTCAACTGCAAGGTGTCCTGACTTCCCACAATTATGGCACCTTCTAGTCTTGTCGGAACATGTACCTTCATGCACACTCTTGCATGAAGCACACCACGATCCCTTCTTCTTCTTATCTTTGTCACCGCTTGAGCTAGAATTTCCGCGGAACTTCTTATTATTATTATTGTTATTAGAGGACCAGTTTGCTCTTCTTTTAAATCCCACTTTCTTGTCGTCGACTTTCTCAACTACTTTCTTGTCCGAAGCAAAATCGTCATCAAGCTTTTTAGACTCCTTGATTGCTTCAGTTAGAGTCTTGTGCTGCCTGCAGATACCTCGATAACTCGGAGGCAAACCATCAACATAGCAAGCAACCTGATCTGCATCAGTACGGAACAGATGGCCTACGAACTTCATCTTTTCCAGAAAGGAACGAGCGTAATCATTAATTTTGCCAACTTCAGCTGTCAAAGCACGGAATTCTTTTTCCATTTTACGCTGCTCATGTACTCCAATATATTCCTCAATGAATTTCTGCTTAAAGTCAGCCCACGTAATAGCAGTTACCATAGCCGGAGTCATTGAAATAGTAATGCTCTTCCACCAGTCCCGAGCACCTTCTTTCAACATCCTGCTAGCACACAACACTTTCTTATCCTCAGGACAATCACAAGCTTCGAAAACCATCTCCGTATCATCAAGCCATTCCATGCAACCTACTGCATTAAGTGTTCCATAGAATTTCTGTGCTCCACACTTCTGGAAACTTTCAAACTTGAATCGAGGGGCGCGAACATCATTAGGAGGAACCATATTAACATTAGCATGAGGAATAACAACATCATCGACCGGTGGCTCCGTGTAGTGAGAAGGCACAGAGTGACTGTTACCAGTTCCTTCTGCGTTAGCTGCCAACGCCTGATTCAACTGTTCCTGCGTTTGGGCCAACTGGGCCTGAAGAGTTAGCACAAGATTATACATCTCCATCTGATTGGGAATCTGATCCACAGCTACACCGTTAACTCTCGGAGGATTGCCAGGTGGTGGAGGCATCGGACCCAATGAGCCTGGTTGATTAACACGGCTGGGGTTCACACGATTCACATTAGCATTAGCAGCAGCATTAACAGCATTAGAAGCACCTGCACCCGGATGGACAGGTGGAGTAACGCTAGCAGTAGCTCCGTCGCGTTGGATGTTACGGTTGCGAGTGTTAACCATTTTCCTTCAATAAAATGGTGGAGTCGATAAGCGCAAAATAAAACAAAAAGCTCGTCGAGGTAAGGCTAAAACATAACTTCGTAACGTAAACATCTCATAAGCCCTACAACACTCGCACTCATCCCAACCCATCCTACATCACATGTCATCTCTAGCTAAGGCATCCTACGAGTACCTAGCATGCACACCTTAAGTTTAAGTCCAAATCCTATGGTCAATAGGCCTTGGTTCACTTAAACTACTTCTCTGATACCAACTTGTAACACCCGTCGTTTAAAAATATGGGTTTTCAAAAACTTTTCACCTAACGGTGTCATATTGCGGAAGAAAGGACCTTAAAAGTCAAAACCAATAAAACATTTTGGTTTCTGCATTTAGTTGGTGTTACTTGCGACATCATAGAATAGTTCAAAGGAAAACCCAACGGTTGCCCAACATAAAACAACCGTCCAAACGTCATTACATAAATTCGACATTAAGTACTGAATGTAAACGAATGTCTAAACAAAGCGTCTATAGGGTAGCTAAGGCTCCTGCATTGCATCTACCCAAGCCTCACTCGTTCTGCATATAGTTCCTTCAAGCTAAACCTGAGGGAACAACCACATTAAAAGAAACAAGTGTTAGCTATTAAAATAGCTAAGTAAGATAACACTTAATTTAAAAGCATTTTGTCCAATTAAAACAATCTTCATTATTAGACAAGTTCTTTAGGCACGTCACACATCACACAAATCTGCATAACAACTTCATATCAAATAGGATAATCATCCTAAATGTGCCTATCCTGCATTACTTCATTAGACTACATCAACTACATAGCGTCATACTACATTAAGCAATACTTCATTAGACTACATAACTGCATAGGTCATGCTACATTAGCAATACTTCATTAGACTACATCAACTGCATAGAGTCATACTACATTAAGCAATATTTCATTAGACTACATAACTGCATAATAGTCATGCTACATTAGCAATACTTCATTAGACTACATCAACTGCATAGGTCATGCTACATTAAGCAATACTTCATTAGACTACATAACTGCATAGGTCATGCTACATTAGCAATACTTCATTAGACTACATCAACTGCATAGAGTCATACTACATTAAGCAATATTTCATTAGACTACATAACTGCATAATAGTCATGCTACATTAGCAATACTTCATTAGACTACATCAACTGCATAGAGTCATACTACATTAAGCAATATTTCATTAGACTACATAACTGCATAATAGTCAGCTACATTAGCAATACTTCATTAGACTACATCAACTGCATAGGTCATGCTACATTAGCAATACTTCATTAGACTACATCAACTGCATAGAGTCATACTACATTAAGCAATATTTCATTAGACTACATAACTGCATAGGTCATGCTACATTAGCAATACTTCATTAGACTACATCAACTGCATAGAGTCATACTACATTAAGCAATATTTCATTAGACTACATAACTGCATAATAGTCATGCTACATTAGCAATACTTCATTAGACTACATCAACTGCATAGAGTCATACTACATTAAGCAATATTTCATTAGACTACATAACTGCATAGTCATGCTACATTAGCAATACTTCATTAGACTACATCAACTGCATAGAGTCATACTACATTAAGCAATATTTCATTAGACTACATAACTGCATAATAGTCAGCTACATTAGCAATACTTCATTAGACTACATCAACTGCATAGGTCATGCTATAATACAATACTTCATTAGACTACATCAACTGCATAGCGTCATGCTACATTAAGCAATACTTCATTATACTACATAACTGCATAATAGATCACTACATTAGGCAATACTTCATTCTTCTACATTAGGGACTGCATTTCAGGTCTCATGGTCAACTACGTAATCCCATAATACCTCCCAAATAACCCCATAAGTCCACATGCATTATAAGTTACCAATTGGAAGTATGTAAGTTTGAAACCTGCTTTTAGTTGATCCCCCAGCGTGACAAAGGTAGTGTATCTTACCTGATAGAAGTATACGTGCGCAACCAAAAGCTAGTATTGCCTATAGGTAACCTCCGACACCTATCGTACATTAACATAATGAATATAAGTCATTTAGGACCTTAAATAGACCCTCGTACGAATTTAAGACTGGCTACGTAAAATTCCAGGATTTCACCTAACGAATTTAGACCTTAACTTCGTTCACTCTGTTCTTACGAACTTAATCTTCGTACGAACTTTATCTTCGTTTGGTTCTACTTTACGAATATAGCTTCTTACGAATATATTTATACTTTACGAAGATAGGCTATTAAACGAATTTAAACTTCATTTTCGTTCTGGCAAACGAATTTAGACTTCGTAAACGAACTTGGCATCAGCAAACGAATTTAAACATAATTTCGTCCAGAAATCTAAAACGACCAACTTCAATCAATTTTCCAGATTTCGATCGATCAAGGCTTCTTTCCAAACATGTTTTTGACACAACTAAACATCTCTTGATTAACTTGATCGATCACAGACTCAATTAACACCAATTTTGAATGTTAATTAACCAAAACACCATTTAGCCCTAATTACTTGCTAATCCCCTTTTTAATCAGTTTGATTCATAAATAATCAACCTCTAAATCTGAAAACACAACCAATACACCAATGATTACCTGCTTGACTCGATGATTGATCAATTCCAACACCAAAACGTTTGATCAATACTCAATTAGTTGCTTTAGGATTCAAGAAAGGATTTAATTGCTTTGTTAATTACTAATGGCTGCTTAATCACATCTAATGGCAGCCCTAAACCCTTAATCCCGTTTTTCAATTTCCACCTATGTCAAAATCAGCCCTCGAACTTCTAAACCCTTCATTATTGGTCACAAACTGCATTATTGACCACATACAACATTAGTCCTTCATTAAAAGGCACTACATAGCCTTTAAGCGACATTAAACACACTTTTTATTCGTCATTAGTATTTAGGCTCTCAAACCTAACTACATTATCTACGTTAATCACACATAGCTACATTCAAATATTAAGTAAAGACTTAACGACACCCCAATTGACTTAACGGCATTAGTCAAACATTACATAAAAGTTCGGGATGTTACACATAGAAAGTCACGGGTTTTCATAAGTGCTTTAAAAATTAATATCACAAATATGCAAGTACTTGGCATTATGCAATGTTAAGTATATTTCCGTACGTGAGTCAAGTTAAGTCGCTTTGCGCGTGAGGAATCACCGACCTGTCACCGCTGACTTGATTCTTAAAGACTTTCTCACTTTACTCACCAAATGTCTTAATCTTAGTGCTTGTTTCGATTGTGAGAGTGTATCTGAATATGGGGCACATAAGTTCGCAAACTAAAATTGTGGCATGAGTAACTTACTAGGTTACATGGTGACTGTCCTTGGCTCAAGTAATACGAAAGTACCACAAACCAAAAGGAGACTGGAAGTACCGAGTGTTTAAGAGGACAAACATATTGGTAATCGTTTTTGGATCACTGTTCATAACTAATAATAAGAGAATTATTTATCGCTAGTAGGCTTATGTAAATGCTAATCTGATCTGATCAGTAGTAACCAAGTAACATGTGAATAATGAATAAATTAAGTTAACTAGTGTTTAGATTAGTTTATTATTCTGTAATTTTTATTCTGATTTATTTTTTATTTTATTGAGTCAAAATAGTATTTTCATAAGTTCTTATTGCACGAGAGATCCTACTTAAATTCTGTTGAGTATATGTTTTGCTGAATTCATTCATTTGAATTCTTGATGAGGTTATGTGATTAGTACAAAAAAGATTTTCTGATATGGACATTAATTTGTTTAAGTTTAGAAAATGATCTTTTAAATTTTATGTGAAAAGTCAAAGTTATTTGAAATCTCACAAGGTTAAGTTGTTTCAAGTTACGAATTTAATTAATAACTTGGTGACCTTTTAGGGTTTGACAATGGAATGACCTCCTTTGATCTTTTGTTAGAATCTTGAGTATTTCGTAATTGTTAACCCTAATTTTGTGTGTTTTAGCTTGAATTTTCTGCATTATTATGCCTTTGCTCTTGATGCGTTAATGAGTTTTGGTAAGTGTGCAGTGTTCAGGTTAAGAAGATAAAGTTGGAGTGCTGATCCTTGTTGCAATACAGTGTTATTTATACTGATGATATCATGGAGACAAGACTTTTGGTGTGAAGTGACAATATTGTGATGCAGATATGAGCACGTGAAGGAAGAATACATGAATCTGTCTTTGGAGTATTTATTTGCTTTTCATTTCATGTATTTAGTGAAAATAATCAGATTTGATGCTTGTTTCTTTTGATTTTTGTACCTTGACTTATGACATGATTTCGGAAACTTTACAAAGTTCTTCATTGGATTTTTGGACTATTCATTGGTTGTTTGTTTTGTAGACGGCATCTTATAAGGGACTTAAGTGTTTCAAGATGGTTTGCCGTCAAGCATCTCAATGATTAGAGAAATACTCTCCGTATCATGGTCATGGTTGGTAACGTTGTTAATATGTCAATTGATTATTTTCAGGTTTGTTGATGGTTGGTTTTAGACCTTGGGGTTTTATCCTTATTCAAGATTATAATGTTTGTCAAATACTTACATTATGATGATGATTTTGGATGATGGTACTTCTTTGTACAAGGCATGAACAAGTTGGTTTTAACGAGTTTTTGCTATGTACAGGATTAGGTCAAAGGGTCGCATCGTGGAAAGTTTCGTGATGAAGAATCTGGAAAAATTTTCTAAGTACAAATTTGTTCTTACGAAGATAGTATTAACTTCGTCACATCTATTTTCGTTTTCTTGGTTTTAACGAAGATAGTATTATCTTCGTTCCAGTTGATCTTACGAAGGTTAACTTCGTTCTAACATATTTTTGACCGATTTCCTAACCGACCCGTTTTGACCCGTTTTTAACCATCTATATAAATACCAACTTAATTCGTTTTCTCTTTTACATTGCCAAAATTTTTAAAGGACAAACGAATTTAAGTTCTTCTTCTGCATAAACCCCTATACTTTCATCAATCAAATCACTTGATTAAACTCGATTCTTTGCTTGTTGTTTCGATTAATATTGAAATCAGTGATTCAGGTATATTATCGAGCATCGTCATTCACAAATCCCCAATTCTAAGTTCTTATTTTGCCCAATTTTTGCATGAACTCAATCGGTTTTAAACATACTGTAGGTTCTAGGGTTTAATTTCGTTTTTCGATTTTAACCCATTGGATCTTTAATTCATCTATAAAATCGAAGTGGGTTATGCTTCATTTAAGTGATACAAATGTTTTGTAATTGATTTCGGGCAAATCAAGTGTTAATCAATTTTTTAAAAATTGAATGTTTGATTTTGGAAACAACATGCTGTTCAGAATGTCTACGAACTTATCTTTCGTTCATTGTTTACGAACTTAGGTTCTGAAGCAGAGTTTACGAACTTAGTCCATGTTTTCAACTAACGAATTTAGGAGTTCTTGTTAACAAACGAACTTAGTTAAGCTTCAATGCTATCTTCGTTTATTGTTACCCAACGAACTTAAAGCCTATTTTCGTACAGTTTTATCCAACGAACTTAGTGCTATTTTCGTACAGTCTTAACCAACGAACTTACCACCTATTTTCGTACAGTTTTAACTAACGAACTTAAAGAGTAATTTCGTACAGTTTAACCTTATGAAATTATTGATTAAGTTCATCTAAGCCTGCAATTCATTTAATGTGCTAATCTTATACTTGTTTGTATATTATGATTTGTTTTGCAGAAATGGCTTTTCCTCCGCGTCAGTTCATTAAGAAGCACAATCTTGCCTTAAATCTTGATCCAGATCAGCATAATTGTGAACGTTATCATGAGATGTTTGATTTTATTGCTCGCTCTAGGCTTTCTTTTGCATTTTGTGATTCACCTAGACTCATTCGGCAGTATATTGATGCCTTCTGGAGGACTGCTCATCAGGTCATGGTTAATGGTCGAGTTTTGTTCGTGCTACTGTCGAAGGAATCACATTTGATTTCAATGCTGCGATGCTTCGTGAGATTCTGCATTTGGGTGAAGAACCAGACGAAGCAGTAGAATTGGCTTATGACTTTGACCTTATTCGTAGATGTTTTCAAAGAATGGGATATGTTGGTCAAATAAAGCTTCCTTTTGACAAAAGTGGATTTCAAGGACGTTGGAGATATCTTGCTTACGCTTTGTTGGTAAGTCTGAGCAATCGTAAGGCTGGATTTGATCAGCTTTCTGCTCAGATTTCTTCACAGATGGTTGCCTTGGTCTATAATCGACCTTATCCTTTTTCAGTATTTTTCTATCAAGAGTTTATTGGTCAAATCAATGCCAAAGCGAAAAATAGGTTTCTCTTATATCCTCGCTTTGTTATGGCAATCGTTAGACATTTTTGTCCGAATTTGATATTTGATCAAGGTCCTCGCTATGCACCACATGCTTGGCCTCTACGTCTATTTGCTGATTTAGAAGCTAACACTCGGAATGTGGCTGGTCTTAATGATCCACCGCTTTTTGGTCATTTGATTAATCCAAACTATCGATCCCGGTTTGAGGATGATATGTTAGTGGATGATGATGATGACGATACTGATCATGAGGATGAAGAGAGTTCTGATGAAGGTCCTCGCTATGCACCACATGCTTGGCCTCTACGTCTATTTGCTGATTTAGAAGCTAACACTCGGAATGTGGCTGGTCTTAATGATCCACCGCTTTTTGGTCATTTGATTAATCCAAACTATCGATCCCGGTTTGAGGATGATATGTTAGTGGATGATGATGATGACGATACTGATCATGAGGATGAAGAGAGTTCTGATGATGGTTTTGATGGTGATTCTGATTCTGATGACTCTGATCATGGGAATGATGGTGGTGATGATGTAGTTGAAGCAGGCACAGATGAATATGATAGTGTCGCTGCTGATTCAAGTAATGAGCATCGAACTAAGATGGCTCATGATGTCCCTGCTGATTCAGGAAGTGATCATTCACATCACTTTTCTCGAGAAGGTGTATCTGGTGCTTTACGCCGAGAGCGTCGGAGTAAGGCATGTCATTCTTCTCCTGTTCTTTCTGATACGGATCAATTCGTTCATGATGAACATGATACTCAGGATGATAGTGCTGAACAAGAAGCTGTACTTCATTATCAAGAAGAAGTGGAACATAGAGATATGGCACCAAGTCCATTTCATGAAGGTACAAGTACTGTTGGATCTAAGAGAACACTGGATGCTCCTCTTACTTATCGCAGAGCTAAGCGTGCACGAATTTCTGAGGCTACTTCAGTATCTACAGTTGCTGCTGCTATTCCTGCTGTCTCTACAGCACCAGTTGCTTCTGTTGCCGGTAGTGTACGTTGCGTCCACTGTTGCCTCCTGCCTTACCAATATTGCCCAGATTGCCTACTTTTCCTCCTCTTCCTTCAGATTACTCCCTAGTTAGGCGTATCGATGTTCTTCAGGCTCGTGTTGATACATTAGAGTCTGATCTTACGGATGCTCGAGTTGCTTTGACCTTTTTAATAAACTGGGTCAAGAATCAAGGGGGAGATGTTCCTGAAGAAATTTGCAGATTGTCAGTAGTTCAGCCAAGACGTCAGAATGATGATGATGCTGATAATGCTGGTAATAGAAATGATTCTTGCCCAGTTTCTGACAAAGGAAAAGGTGTTGAGACTCAGGGGGAGACAGGAAAGGATACTACCCAGATTGGTACTTCTGGTGCGGGTGGATCAAGTGCTCCTCGTGATGCTGAAGTTATTGAAGCACTTGACTCAGGTAATTCTTCGAAATCGATTGATTATTTAAGTGATGATCAGGTTGAAGCTGAAACTGAACGATTAAAGCGTGAAGTTAAGGCAAAATTTGGACATGACTGTAATACCGAAGAAAATGCTTTTCATTCTGTATTTGATAACTTATTAGATAAACAGCAAGAAGCAGAAACTGAAAGAAAAAAAGAATTACAGATTCAAAGGCAAACAGCCTTGGAATCTGATTCTGATTCTGATTCAACTTATGATTATGATAAAGATTAGATAAAGTGTATATTAGGTTGCATGTAATAAGTTTACGACATGTAAATGTAATCTATCTTATTTCAATGCAATTATATTTTATCTTTTATTATTATTATCATGATTATTCATTGTATTTTGGTGTTTATTTTGTGTAATCTTAATAGATGATACAGATGATGCAGAATTATTCTTTGATGGTGATGAACTTGAGGAGGGTGAGTTTGTTCCTGAACCGGATTTAAACATATTCAAGAAACCTTATGGGTTTGATGATGTTTGGGACTCAACTCCTGAAGATCCGTCTTTGGAAGAAAGAAAAGAGTTAGAGATAAAGAGAAAAGAAGTTAAGGAAAGAATGCTTCAAGCTTCAATTAGTATCTCAGCTAAAGTTTTAAACTTTGTGGTATATGCTAAGATTGATGATGCATTGATTTCTTTCCACTGGGAAATTAACTTGACAAGACCGTTTGATCCAAATGATTATCCAGTTCCTCTCAGAGAAGATGATCCACTACATGAGATTGATCGACTTGTGCCTGGACAAAGAATAAATGAATATATAGTCACATGGGATACTATGAAACCCATCATGTATTGGACTCACATCTCAGATAAAGATGCTGCAAATATAAGACAATAATCTGGAGTTGGTTCTATGATGAAGAATTGAAGCTGTTTGTTCTTAAAAGACCAGAAGGTTATCAGTATTTAGCATGGCGTGAGAGACACTTCAGAAGTTTGTGTGAAGAAGACTTACATGAACTCGGAAATAACAGGATTATCAATCTAAGTGGTTATGGTCTTGCTGATGTGGTTGGTAAGAATCTTCATGAAGATTTCAAGTTGAGATTGAATATGAAAGACTCTGAGAAACCAAAGTTTCATATTGAACCAAGACGGAAGAAGAAGGTGGTTAAGCCAGATAAAAGTGTTGAGTATATTCAACATGATGTCAAATGTATGATCAAAGTCCCTACCAAGAAGTGGGCACAAGATGTCTTGGATAAGATGGATAATTGGGAGATTGATCGAAATTTTGGTGAAGCCAAGATGTATGCAAACTCAAAGAAGAAGATGTTGTTGAGAAGGATGTATGATCCAATGCAGTTGGTTAACTTCTCAAGAAATGATCAGAGGAAATTATACGATACTGAATGTTCATTTTTACCATTTTGGAAGAATGAAGAAGATCGATATCGTAAGATTCTCCAAGTCTGCTTACATGAAAATATTCATGCAAATAGCAAGCGATTGTTATTTGATGGATGATGAAGATTTTTTTAAGACTGAAGAAATCGAAGATGCTGCTGTCAAGGGGGAGTTTGTTGATGCATGTTGATGTGACAACAGCAACTTAGATTTGATTAGTCATTTAGATTAAGACATTATGTTACTTTATGTCTTGTTTATATATGTGTAATTGATAGATTATGGACTTCATGTTTTGGTAATGATCGATTACATGTTTTGGTGTTATATATATGTTTATGTATGATGTTTGTTATGTGTGTTATACAAGTACAAACATAATATATGTTAGGTTCTTTGTACATGGAGTACTTGGAAAATAACTAGGCATAGATGTTGATGGTAATTAGTACTAACGAAGATAATCTTCGTTGGGTACTAACGAAGATAATCTTCGTTATATGGGCTGGGCTGCTAAGTTCGTAAGAACAAAGCCCAGCAGGCCCAATATCGATCAGAAACATATATAAATGAATGGAAACCCTAAATTGAGGGAATCCGTTCAACTTTCACACACCTACGGCGACTAAGTTCGTTTCTAGCTATAGAAAACGAAGATAGACCACATACGGCTGATTATATACATATAATTAGCAATATATTCGATAACTAATCAAACTAGTTATCTCGTGAGGATTCCACACTCACGACATAACAATAGACGATCTCGAGAGCGATATGAAGCTATCGAGGGATTCACATACTCCCAACCATATTTGTACGATCTGGTCCACGTCATCATGGACTTGGTCTATAAATATAAGTCTTCACACAACTTGCAAATTGCTTGAAACCTTTGCATTGCAACTTGTGAGATATACTCTAAGTAATTCTTACGAGTATTTCCAAGTCATTAGATCACTTGTATTTCTAGGTTGTTTAGATATTTACACTTGGGTGTTTATCTTTGTTCCGCAACAACCTTTGTATTTGTTTATATCAATAAATCAAATACCTTGAAAAATACATCGTGTCACAATGCTACATACTTGATCTATACATATTATTTATATAGTTTCAGCCTTTT
This sequence comes from Erigeron breviscapus, assembly GCA_034093135.1. Lineage (NCBI taxonomy): Eukaryota > Viridiplantae > Streptophyta > Magnoliopsida > Asterales > Asteraceae > Erigeron > Erigeron breviscapus. The sequence goes on along the minus strand of CM067170.1, from coordinate 2,913,423 downwards.
TGTTTCTTGCATTTACTTTCAGTACCTTTATCGTATTGTTCATCCATATCTGGATCGTATTCTGAACTGGTCATCTTCCAGTTAGAATTACTTGCCAGTCGGGTATTAAGCCATCTATATTTGGGACTCACAATTGGTATCAGAGCAGCAAGGTTGAATTATATTAATTCATTAACCTTTGATCTGCAAAGATGGTTGACCAAATGTTCAATACAGGCCCTGACCCTAATGCTAATGCTAATACTAATGCTAATGCTAATACAACTCTACCCCCTATCATCAACAACAATATACCATCACATAATGTGCATGTACACTTTCCGAATAATCCTGTTCCCAAATTTGATGGGAACAGTGAAAACTTTCAAACATGGAAAGCATGCATGCTCAAATATATTGCTGGTGTTGAAAGACATTTGACCGATATTCTTAAAGAAGGACCCTTTGTCCCCTTGAATGCCTCCACTGTTGTCAGAAATGCCGATGGGACTCCTAGGGTTTCACCCAAGGAGAAGGATCATTGGTCTGAAGAAGATCATAGGCTGGTAGACCTTGATACCAAGCTGCAAAATATGATCTTGTATGCTGTTCCTGAAACTCTTATGCCCACCCTTGTTTTACTTGAAAATTCAAAATTAATGTGGGAGGAACTCATGACACAATTTGAAGGCACCAATGAGACAATTGTCACAAGAAAAGTTGCTTTGAATAAAAGATATGAGTCTTTTTTTGCTATCCCTGGTGAAACTTTAACACAAACATACATCAGATTCACTAATCTGGTAAATCAATTGAAAGCCCTGGGTGTAACTAAAGATAAAGAAATTTTGTTGGAAAAGTTTTGTGACATCTTACCTTCTAAATGGGAAAAACTTGATCTTGGTTTTGAGACAAGGAAAAACCTTGCACAGTCACACTCTAGCCTCCCTATATGGAGCCTTCAGGTACACTGAAGAGAACAAGGCTGAGAGAGCTGTGGCTGAGCAAGATGCCAAAAATCATGCTTCTACCAGTTCAGTCATGGTTCATAATTCTGAACCACATGGGACTGCTCTACTATCTTCTAAGAGTGATCATTCTGACTCAATGAAGAAGATGGTCTCTGAAATGTTAAAAACTGGTATTTCTGGTAATGTAACTCATAGTTGTGATGAGGATGACAATGATGATCTGGTTGCCATGCTGGCTAAAACGTTCAATCGTTTTAAGGCCAAATCTAATGGATCTGGCAAACCATTTGCTTCCAGCGCTTCTATTGATAAGTCTAATCTTGAATGCTTTAAGTGTGGCAAGAAAGGACATTTCATGAAGGAATGCAGATCTAGTCAGTCTTCATCATCATCTGCCCCTAATCATTCTATTTTTCAGAAACCTGATGACAGCTATAAGGCTAAGTACAAGAAGCTGAAAGCCCAAATAGCTCTCATGGCTCAAAACAACTCAAGCAATAATAGTTGTATGATTGCCAAGACTGAAAAATGGGAGGAATCTGATGAATCATCTGATGATGAAGAAGAAGTAAGGGATATGTGTTTCATGGCACGTGAAGATCAAGATCATCTGGTCAAATCTGATGTTGAATCTGGTCGTTGGGTGGATATTGTCATGAAAAAGGTTAGTGACTTTGGCTTTGAAAGCGACGAGGAACAAAAACTGGACCTTTTGGTTCTTTTAGAGGCAGACATTTCTTTTGTCGAAACTGTGCGTTCAGAAAGTCTAAAAATGTTTGAAAATAATACTTCTAAACTGAACGCCAGTCAGGCCAGACTAAAAGAACTGAAAGATGTTCATTTGGCTTTAAAAAGTTATCAGTCTATGGTTGCCACTTTAGAGTTGGAAAAAGAAGAATTAAAAACCATCCTTGAAAAAGAACAAGCAATAATTAAATCTTGGATGAAAGCACCAAGGCCAGATGCTGCAATTAAAAATACTTTTGCAACTCAAAGAACAGCATATGAATCTGGTGATCTTCATTTGGCATCTATAATCACTGATTTAGATGCTCTTCCAAAGGAAATAAAACCTGAAATCATTTTTCCTAAAGTTGGCAAGCAGAAAACTGTGACTGATAAGGCCCAGGAACAATCTGAGGGTAAATCTGAAACAGCTCAGACAACTGGTTCAGAAAGGAAGGCTAAAACCAAAAAGCCATCCCCTCAGACTTCATCTAAGGTTCCTAAAGGCCAAAAGAAGAAGAAAAATATCTCCCCCACTGAGCCTTCTACCTCAGATTCAGGTAAGGCTCAGGTGTCTAATGAAGAATCAATTTTGTTAAGGTTAGAGAGTCAATTTCAGTTATTGGCTAGACAAGTGCAGAGTTGTAATGCACGTTTAAAAATTTTTGAAACCACTCCTCTTCAACCTAAACAAAATGCAAAACCTTTTTCCAAACAAATCAAGCAAAAATTTGAGAAGAAAAAGGTTGAGCCCCCATCAAACCAACTGTTTTTGTGTCATCTGAGATTATGACTGAGATCCCCTTCGATCCTTCAGTTCCTTATGAACCAAAGAAATCTGAGACTGCTAAGGGAGAGTCTAGCGAACCCATCACCAGATGGGTTCCCAAAAAGAACTAATCTTTGTGTTTGTGCAGGGAGACCGAAAGAAGAATATATGGTATCTTGACAGCGCTGCTGGCAGAACCATGACTGGTTATCAGACCCTGCTGGAGGAATACAGGGTGCAAGAGGGGCCCTCAATAACATTTGGAAATGATGAAAATGGAAAAACTGAGGGATATGGTGTTGTGAATAATGGACAAGTCAAATTCACACGTGTTGCATATGTGAACGGTTTGAAATATAACCTGATCAGTGTCAGTCAACTATGTGATGATGGCTTCAAGGTATTATTTGATATTTCACAAGGCACCATATTCAAGAGGGATGGAAAGGTAGTTTTGATTGCACCAAGAAAAGGAAACATTTATATCATTGATATGAATAGTTCACCCACTGAACAATGATTCTACACAAAGGCAGATAAAGACACAAATTGGTTGTGGCACAAGAGATTATCCCATCTGAACTTCAAGAATATTAATAAGTTGTCAAGAAAACAACTTGTTGATGGGATACCCTCAATATCTTTCAACAAAGACAAGCCATGTCCAGGTTGTGAAATGGGTAAGCAGAAAAGAGCTTCATTCAAGACAAAACAAAGTTTTAGTATAACTGAACCTCTTTACATGCTTCACATGGACCTCTTTGGACCAGTGAATGTTCAGACAAGAGCAAGAAAGAAGTATACCCTTGTTGTTGTTGATGAATATTCAAGATATTGCTGGGTAATTTTCCTCAGATCTAAGAGTGAAGCTGCTGCTGAAATCATTGCTCTCATCAAACAAATTGAACTCAAGCATAAGCGAAAAGTTTGTCAGCTCAGAAGTGACAATGGCACTGAATTCAGAAATGCCACTCTGGAGTCCTTCTGCACTGAAACTGGCATATCTCAGAACTTCTCCTTAGCCCACACACCAGAGCAGAATGGTGTTGTAGAAAGAAAGAATGCCTAATATTGGATATTTCTATGTATTTGGATGTCCAGTATACATTCTGAATGATTCCAGTCAGCTTGGAAAATTTGATGCAAAAGCTGATGAAGGGTACTTCCTAGGATATTCATCAAATCGCAAAGCCTTTAGGGTCTTTAACAAGAGACTTGAAAAGGTTGATGAGTCAATTCATGTTACCTTTGATGAATCTAACTCTGCAATATTTAAGAATTCCATTCCCGTACCACCCTCAGAAAGTCCAATAAGTTTCGGTGATTCTGATCCTATTGCTGAATCTGATCAGTCACCTAAACCTGCTTCTGAACATTTCAGTTCAGAACCAAGAATAATCAAGTCAAGCAACATTCCATTTTATCCTTCAGTCAGTTTTAAACTACCTTCTGAACTGACTATTGGATCAGATGTACATGCTGCTTCACCTCAGATATCAGGCTCCACTGAAGTACCCCAATCTGAACAGTTTCATGATGCAAATCATGATTTACAGGAGGAAGATGATGAGACTGAGGTAGTCTTTTCTGAAGCACCTCCTAAAGTATCTCAGAGGAGTTCTTGCACTGATATCATTATTCATCCTGGTCATTACACTAAGTGGACAAGAGCACATCCAATCGAGCAAATCATTGGGGATTCCACTAGTGGGGTTCAGACCAGAAGAGCCACAAGCGATCAATGCTTAAATGTCAGCTTCTTATCTCTAATAGAACTAAAGAAGATTGACGAGGCTATGAAAGACCCTAGCTGGGTTGAAGCCATGCAAGATGAGCTCAATCAGTTTAAGAGGAATGATGTTTGGGAACTTGTTCCTTGTCCCAGTAATCTAAAGAAAGAACCAATTGGGACAAGATGGGTCTTCAGAAACAAGATGGACGAAGATGGTCACGTGATTCGAAACAAGGCAAGACTTGTTGCAAAGGGTTACTCACAAGAAGAAGGAGTATTCTTTGATGAAACTTTTGCACCAGTTGCTAGACTAGAAGCTATCAAAATTTTCTTAGCTTTTGCAGCTCATCATGAGTTCAAAGTCTATCAGATGGATGTTAAAAGTGCATTCTTGAATGGTGAATTGGAAGAAGTTGTGTATGTGCATCAACCACCAGGGTTCATAAATGAAGAAAGACCTCATTGGGTGTACAGACTGAATAAAGCTTTATATGGTCTGAGACAAGCACCTAGAGCCTGGTATGATACTCTTACTAAACATCTTCTGAAAAATGGTTTTAAAAGGGGTGCAATAGATAACACTTTATTCATATTGCATGATAAAAATGATATCTTACTTGTACAAGTTTATGTTGATGATATTGTGTTTGGGTCTACAAATAACAAAATGTGTGAACAGTTTTCTAAAATAATGTCATCTGAGTATGAAATGAGTATGATGGGCGAACTGACATATTTTCTAGGTCTTCAAGTGAAACAAACCAGTGATGGTATTTTTATAAATCAAGAAAAATATGTCAGAGACTTATTAAAGAAATATCAATTTGATTCAGTCTCATCAAAAGATACTCCTATTTCTGCACCATTAACTTTGGACTCAGATCCTAATGGAAAACCGGTGGATCCCACAAAATATCGTGGTATGGTGGGATCCCTCATGTACTTAACTGCTAGTAGACCTGATATAATGTTTGCAACATGCCTTTGTGCAAGATTTCAGTCTGATCCCAGAGAAGCACACGCAAATGCTGTGAAAAGGATTTTTAGATACCTTAAAGGTGTCCCCAGACTTGGTCTTTGGTATCCCAAAGGCTCAAGTTTAGATCTAATGGGTTATTCAGATTCTGATCATGCAGGTTGTAAGATAGATAGGAAAAGTACCACAGGTGGTTGTCATTTCCTAGGTGGCAAATTGGTTAGTTGGACAAGTAAGAAGCAGACTGCAGTATCACTCTCCACAGCTGAAGCTGAATACATTTCTGCAGCCAGTTGCTGCGCTCAGATTTTGTGGATGAAGAACCAACTAACTGACTATGGTGTTAAGTATACAAAAACTCCTATATTTTGTGATAACACCAGTGCCATTGCCATCTCTCACAATCCTGTCATGCACTCCAAAACCAAGCATATCGACCTCATGTATCATTTTATTAGAGATCACATTATTAAAGGTGACATAGAGCTTCATTTCATTCCCACTGATAAACAACTCGCTGATGTTTTTACAAAACCCTTGGATGTCAAAACGTTTAAACATCTCATCAGTGAATTGGGTATGCTAAATCCTGTATAGCATCACCTCAGGGGGAAGTGTAAAATATTTTTATGTTAAAAAGAATTTTTCTCTAAGGGGGAACTTTGCTTTCAGAAAAATATTTTGACTGAAATGCTTCAGAATAATTGTGTAAACTGAGATGGCTCAGATCTCTTGATTCTGATCATGCTCAGATTTTGTATACCATTTCTGAAATAAGTCTGTCCTTTATAATGTATTTTGATACTTGGTCGTTGAGTGAACACGTGAAGGTTACTGTTTAACGTTTAAATAATGATGTTTTTGGCTGACGTGGCACACAAGTTGCGTCGTAAAAGGAAAGTAATGATCACTTTTTCTTGAAAGTGTTGAAAAGTTTTGTGAAAATGTGGGGTCATAGCCGTCGTTGCATTAAATGCGGACGTGTACCAAAAAAATTATTTTCGGACTTCAAACCCGATCAAAACTAATTTCATTTTAATAATATTTCATTTTTGGGTTTGAATTTCAAAAATCATTTTATTTTATTTATTTTTTGGAAAAACCTTTTGTATTCCATCATAAATATAAATACCCTTCCCAAAACAATTCCTTCATTTACTTCTCCTTACATTTACTCCCAATCATCATTCTCTCTCTCTACTTCTTATTCCTTCATAACTCCAAAACCCTAAATTCATCTTTCACTTTCAGTTTTCCCTTGCAGATATAATGGCTAAAGTAGTTAAATCTTTAATTGCTTTCGAATATAAACCATCTAAGGTAGTCAAGGCTAGTGCTCAATGGCCACAAGGGTTCGATGCGTCGACCCTTAGATTCAATATGAATAATTTTATGGCCGCACTGAATGCCAAAGGCAAAACTTTAATGGGGAGGATAAATAAATTTCTTGAACAATCCCTTCTCCATTACGCCTTGACTGCTGATCCTCGGGTAATGTATCATCGATACTTACTTGAATTCTGGTATACTGCTACTTTGAGCAAGGATGAAAAATCCATTGCTTTTTCTCTACAAGAAGGCACAAAGCAGTATATCCTTTCACTTGATGGGTTTCGGGAGGCCCTTCATTTGAACTACCTTCCCTCCTCTTCAGCCTATGCTAAAAGGCTTAAAGGGATTAATTTCAAGGAAGTTCTGCTGGCCACTGGTCATAATGACATGGTTGATGCAGACGGCAATCTGAAGACATCTGGACACATCTTTCTGTCTGGATTTGGAAACTGTTGGAGATATTTTTGGACTCAGATTGTCGAGTGCCTTAGAGGAAATTATGGTGGCTTGGACCAGATTTCCTTGACACAAGTAGAAATTAGGTATTACTTGTGGCATGGGATTGAGGTGGATTTTGCTGAGATACTTTTCTCTCAGCTGGTAGCAAAATTGAAAGGAAAAAGAAGTCCACATATCTCATTCCCTAGATTTCTGAGCGTTTGCTTCAGAATTATGCTTGGAGATGCGTATAATTTTGAGGGGCTTGAATCTTCAGCGACGGAGTTCTGCAGGGATCTATCAAAGCTTTCTACTTCAGATCCAGAACCAGAACTCTCCACTGCAATGCTTCAGGTAATTTCTAAAACTGAAACAGCACGACCGGCTGGCTCAAAAAGGTCACCGAGCGGGTCGCAAAAGAATGTGAGACCCATTGGTGCACCTGGTGGTCAAATGTTGAAGTTGTTTAAAACCCCAGCAACTTCTTCTACCCAACCACCACCTCCCTCATCCACTGACCAACCTGAGGATCTCCCAAAAGATCCCTCAGGATCTCCAAAGGGCGTTTTAAAATGACGTAAATTTAAGAAGTCCTCACAGCCCAAGGACACTAGTACCGAAGCAAACCCCTCTGGATCTTCCCAACAAGAACCAGAGGAATCGAGTCAAAAGGGAAACCCACAAGCAGCCATCTCCAAAACTTCTTTAGGAGGGGATGGTGAAGAAAATTTTAGTGTGTCCGCCCAGCACACAATAGAGTCCGTGTCTGCATGCGCATCCCCTGAAACTTCACAAATCTTACACTCTTCTGCAGCACGAATTGATGAAGTCTCTGGTGTGACACCACCTGAGACTGAGATTCCAGACTCTACGGCCGATGAAGTGGTTCTTGATGACGGTACGAGAATCATTAAGGCAATCCCCGTGTCTACTGTCTCTGGCGATGAAGCTATGGCTGAGCCAACCAATAAATCTGGTGACGATGCATCTGCAGTAGCAGTTGTTGAACCAGAAGCTGGTTCAGGTACCAGTGATCTGAACCAGGGCATATCTGATCAGACTGCAGTTACGACTGACCTCTGGGATGAAGATGAGCCACCTCAAGGGAATCTCGATTCCTTTGTTGACTTTGAGTTTGACGAGGGTTTACTGGAGGAGAATCAGTCTTCTGATTCTGAGCCAACCAATAAATCTGGTGACGATGCATCTGCAGTAGCAGTTGTTGAACCAGAAGCTGGTTCAGGTACCAGTGATCTGAACCAGGGCATATCTGATCAGACTGCAGTTACGACTGACCTCTGGGATGAAGATGAGCCACCTCAAGGGAATCTCGATTCCTTTGTTGACTTTGAGTTTGACGAGGGTTTACTGGAGGAGAATCAGTCTTCTGATTCTGAGCCAACCAATAAATCTGGTGACGATGCATCTGCAGTAGCAGTTGTTGAACCAGAAGCTGGTTCAGGTACCAGTGATCTGAACCAGGGCATATCTGATCAGACTGCAGTTACGACTGACCTCTGGGATGAAGATGAGCCACCTCAAGGGAATCTCGATTCCTTTGTTGACTTTGAGTTTGACGAGGGTTTACTGGAGGAGAATCAGTCTTCTGATTCTGAGCCAACCAATAAATCTGGTGACGATGCATCTGCAGTAGCAGTTGTTGAACCAGAAGCTGGTTCAGGTACCAGTGATCTGAACCAGGGCATATCTGATCAGACTGCAGTTACGACTGACCTCTGGGATGAAGATGAGCCACCTCAAGGGAATCTCGATTCCTTTGTTGACTTTGAGTTTGACGAGGGTTTACTGGAGGAGAATCAGTCTTCTGATTCTGAGCCAACCTTCAGCCTCGCAAACGTCCAACCTCCCCCAAAAATCCAAAATGTTGAACAACCATATCGCCAACCAGAAACTTCACATCAACATCCATATTTTCCACCTGGCTCTACACCTGCTTATGTTTCATCACCACGTTTTCAACCACAACTCCAACACTTACACCCATAAATTCACCAAGTGCCAAGGCCCATCAATTATGATATTGAAATTGAGAAAGAGTTGGACTCTGATACTGAATCTGAGAGTCCAACTGAAATGCAGTTGGAAAAGGCATTGGATGGGCTTGGTAGAATTCCCTTTGTTGCTTCTGCTTCTGCACAACCACCCCCTCCTTTGAGTGTAGAAGCACAGTTAGAGAAACAAAATGCCGAAGTCCAAAGCCTACTTATCAAAGTGGAGGACTTAACTAAATCTCTAACTACCAATACCAGTTCCATCGCTGAAATGAAGGGTGCTCAGATGTTTCTTGGAACTGAGTTCACCAAGGTTGCTGGAAATGAGGGACTGGTAGGTGGGAAGCTAAATGAGCTGGTACATTCCTGTAACAAAATAAGTTCAGCTATCAGGGAAGCCTTCAGACTGGCCAAAAGAGATGTGCAAGCTTCTGTTGTTTCGAACTTGACATCTGGTATTGAATTAATAAATCAAGAGGTTCTGGCAGTCGGGAAGGAGGTGAATGAGTTGATAAATAGGCCAAGTGTTAATGAGAAAGAACTTGGGTCTGCTGTTAGTGATGGTGTGATTGAGAGGTTGAAGTCTGAGATATCTCAGCATCTTGTTACTCAGATTTCAGCCTCTGTGGCTGAAAAGGTTGAAGAAGGGGTCAGAAGAATGGTCTTAGAACTTACTCAAGACACTTCAGAGAAGGTAGATAAAGCTATTGAAGA
>CM067170.1:2866274-2898774 GCA_034093135.1 Erigeron breviscapus | reverse complement strand
GCTCCTGCACATTCAAAAATAATTAGTTGTTCAAAAGACCCCTAGCCTTATTGGCTTTGGGTCTTTCATTCTCTTCATCAGATACCAGGTCAGCCCAAGATTCACCAGTAGGCACCCAAACCTTAGTTGATTTAACAGTTGAACTGTCAGCAGGCCTTCTGCCGGGTGAAATTCGTGAATTTCTTCCAGCACTGAGCCTACGACTGGGGGAACCACTGGATCTCCTTTGATCAAAACCCTTAGAATTCTTTTGAAATCTTGACATTTTCTCAGGAGATGATGAAGACATTCTCCTGGGACTATGTCGCTGAAATAAAGAACTAGAATTCGATTTAACTTCAGCCATTAATCTTTCATAGTAAGCACTGTTGGGTTTATCTCTCAATTTACTAGACTGATACGAACTACTAGAACCTTTTTGAGATGAGACAATTTTCGGCTTATTACTACTTGTCTTGGCTCTATTCTCAATCTCCTTTTGTAAGACACTTCTAGATTGTACAGACTTATCTCTAGGTGAGATACTTCTAGACTTCTCAGATATGTCTTTTTCAAATTCTCTAAATCTTAAGTAGTTCTTAACAGCTAGACTATCAGGATTTCTCTCAGCATATTCCTCATAATATTTATTCTTGTAATCTTTCATGGACATGCTGTGCACAGACCTACTGATTTCACTAGAATCCTTACCATCTCTAGATTTTTCAGGTGACACCTTAGATTTATTCTTCTTATAAGGACAACAGCTTGACACGTGACCTACCTCACGACACTTAAAGCATGACCTTTTAGAAGCCTTCTTCGATAAATCACCATGAATAATCTCAGGCACTGGAATCCCATGACCTCTTAGTTCATCTATATGCTCAAGGGCTGCATAAGCCTCTTCCCAAGAAGTCGGAGCTTGTATGGGGGGTGCATATCGTTTCACAGTTTGAATCTTTGGATCAATGGATAACATTTCTTTAATCTTCCTTTCAGCAAATTGTTCAGGTGTTTCAGATTGAACACTCACACCTTCTGCATTAATTGTAGAAGTTTGAACAAAACCTTTCTTGAAAATTGTATCCTTGAAGTTCTTGCTTTCAACAGGTTTTGGCAAATGTTCAGATTTTACGGGTTCATCAAGACTCCATATTTGATCAATATTTTTAGGATATTTACCATTTAAATCTGACTCCTTTGCTGAAAACACTTTATCATTACCTTTCAAAGTAAAGTAGACAATTGTTTCCATTTCAACTTCTTTTTCAATTTCTTTTAGTTTATTATCCACTGTCCGTTTGGCTTCACTTGGGTCTGAGTGAGCCAAAGATTCACTAGTCTTGTTCCCAGATCCTTCTGACTTAGACATCTTAGGGATAGGAACATCACTAGTTTTGGTCTCCGAAGGGGTAGTCTTGGGTACATGTTCAGAACTAGATTTTGTAGATTCTTCTAAAGTAAGCTTCTGAAAACTGTCATAATTGTGACTAAAAGGTGGCGGAACTGCATTATATTTCTGAACAAGACTAGGTTGTTCACCTTTAAGTTTTGCATCTCTAAGGTGACCCATCATAGTTCCTATATCTCTCATTTTATTTAGTTTGCCACTTAGTTCAACAATCTGTACCCTAGAATCTGCTAAATCTTTGTCCTTTTTAGCACTTTCTTTCACTACCCTTTCTAGGTCCTCTTCTAGCATTTGTTTTCTGCCTTGTAACTGAGCATATTCTACCCTAAGTGACTCAAATCTATCTTCTTCAGATTTAATCCGATTAAGATATTCTTTGGCATGTCCCTTAAATACCATGACATCCGTAGATAATTTACTTCTATCACTAGTGGCATCATTTAAAAGAGTCTTGGTAGAATCAAGTTCCTTTCTAAGGACAGTTACTTCGCTAGACAAACCTATGCTTCTTTTACAAACAGAAATAAGTGAATGCAAAGAAAGACTTACCTGTTGTTCTGGTGCTTCAAGATTGGCCACAAACTTCACAAGCTCTTCTGTACTCAGATCATCAGGTATCTCAATCTTTACATCCTTATCCTTTTTCTCAGTTTTCACAATTTCAATGGCCTCAGTGAAAACTTCCTCATTTTCAGCTCTTACTGGTTCTGATGGTTCAGATTCCTCTTCTACCTTTTGATGAAAACTATCATGATCATCCGTGCTGGCATATAGTGTATAGTCGAATGAATTATCAACAAGATCATCCATTCCTCCATCAAAGTCATGAATTTCTGCCAAGAATGCATGATTCTGATCATCGGTACTAGTGGAACTCCAATTATATGTACCATCAGATTGAACAACTAAGGCTCTTGAGTTGTCCGCTTCTCCTGAGCTTCGGTTCCCAGTATTAGCATATTGATGTCCGGAATTCTGACTCACTATAGAACCACTTTGATTGAAGTTCTAACGGCCTATAGCTGAATTGTTGTCCCGTCTTGGCCTCTGACATTCTCTTGCAAAATGTCCAAAACCATCACAGTTATAACACTTCACCTTGGTCTTGTCAAACCCTACTTTGCCATTCACAACCTTCCTTCCGGTTCTATCTGTGAAACGTTGAACTCTCAATGTTAACATAGCTAATTGCCAGTTCAGATCCATTTCTTCCAAATCATCTGGATCAACTTGCTTGTAATCCTCCCTAACCAATTCAGGATTAGTTAGTTTTCCTCCAATTAACTTTTCATGAGCAGACACAAATGAAGCGAGCATGCCCAATTGTCCTTCAGCGGATCTTATGCTCATCGGCATCCCAGTGTAACTCGACTTTGGAGAATTACTATTATGAACCCCATTATGCACTATCATGGCCGATTCTGGAGAAGTTACATACTTCAAGTTGCTTTCAGAATCCGTTGACATTTTCATCTTGTCATCATCTCCACTATAGAAGGCAGTAATCCCTCCATTTGAAGATTTTACAGAAGGAACGCTTGATTTGCTATGATAGAGTTCAGGATGCTGAACAAAATCACTGCTACCTGCTTCCTTCGACTTTCGTTTCATGTCTTGACCTCTCAGCTTTCGAATGATCTGATCCAAAGTCCATGTGCTGAATTCGGGATTTTGTTGGATTGAAGTTATAAACCCTTCCCACTTAACTGGAAGTGCTTCCAACAACTTCTCGATCACATCTTCTGGATCAGGTTTGTACCCAAAATATGCAAGCTCAACCAGCAGATGACTGTAATGAATTAAAATCTCATCAAGAGGTTCATCTTTGAAGCTAGTAAAGACATAATACTGCTTCTTCAGCAAATCCTTCCTACTCTTCTTGTGATCATCATCACCTTCACAATGCTCTTTGAGTGCATCCCATAAGCCTTTTGCACTATCATACATTTCAAACAAGTGCAGGAATTCCCCTTGGAGAGCCATTCGGAGTGATCCTAAAGCTTTACTTTTTGCTTCGTAATCTTTCTTTTGATCAACAGTAATTTGCTCATACGAAGCTGCTTTTCCACCACTCGAACCAGTAGGTTCTTTGTCATTTTGCACAATATGATGAACATAACCATTAACAATACATATCCATATCCTCACATCCATTAACCTGCAACATGACTCGAATCTGCCCTTCCAACTGAAATATCTATCAAGGCTTATCAACTTGGGCGGTGAGTTGGCCTTTCCGGTTTCGTGATCCATCAAAATTAGTTGATTCAGCAAAGATTGATAATTTGTGGGTAATTGAGACGTCATTTTCTCCGAGCTAGCAAAATTCACGAGTTGTTTATAAAAACGAGGTCGTAAAAGTTCACGAGGTCGTGAAGAAACACGAGGTCGCAATTAACTACTCGAGGTCGTAATTGAACTGGCGAGGTCTTAAAGAGCTCACGAGGTCGCAAACGAAACACGAGGTCGCAATTGAACTGGCGAGGTCGTAATTAGCTACCCAGGTCGCAATACGAGCTGGATGAGGTAATACGAGCCCGCGAGGTCGCAACTGCTGCTGGAATCCTTAGATCTCTTGAATTCGAAACCCTAAACACCAACAATAACACCTTCGACTGCTGCAAACCCAAATCGAGGTCACAAACAAGATTTTCGGTCGTAAACTTGTGAAAGAATCACGTCTAAACGACCCTAAATCAATATTGTCTATCACCAACAAGCTATAACCTTCCGGTATTTAAACCAAGAGGCTCTGATACCAATTGTAAGTCCCCTGGTATGGATCGTCAATAGCTGGATCCAGTTATCTTGAGGTGCGGAATCCCTCACAATAACTTGGTGATCAACAAGAAAGCCCCTAGATCATCTACGGCCTCGTAGATCTTCTTCGGGCTAGCGGAACAACCTTTGACGACTTTAACCTGCAATACCTGCTTGATAATTCGACAAATGTTCAACCCTAAACTCTGTTAGGGTTCGCTTTATATAGGTAACACCCGACATGGGCTTCAGCATGTTAGCTTCGCAAACCCAGCCCAGCCCGTCACTTTTACGAGGTCGTAACTGTGATTGGCCTCGTATTTGTCCCTGCAATACGGGGTCGTATTACCTATATGATCGACTCGTATTTGTCCCTGCAAATACGGGGTCGCATTTCATCTGTATGAATTGCGAACTCGCAATTCATACTTAGCATATTTACTATACATTCAATACTTAAACTTAATCTAGTATTCTATGCATAATACTAAGTTCATTAATAACAATCACATTACAAAGACATATAACAATATAAGCCCAAACAATCTAGACTGCTATTGACATAGACGTGCACTTACATATATGACCTTTACCTATATGATATTATCTATACTACAATGCCTATAAGACATTATTGAAGTATACGTGACGTGTAGTATACGACCTTAAGCCCAAGCCCATTCATATTTTGTGTCAGTATATATATAATTTGTAGGTCTAGGGTTTCAGTTAATGGTTTTAGACTAGTCAGAAAGCTATTCACCGGAACGTGGTAGAGATCTATACCCCGTCCCACCATGATGTATACTCATTTGGTGCTTGTAATCTTATGATTAATGATAATATATGAGTTTTACATCTGTGTTTCTATCTCCTGTTCGTATCTATTTGTTTATATTTATGTGTGAATGTTAAAAGCCTCAAGAACGGATTCAGGTGGATTCCGCACACCTGGATTCGTACAGATCTCGATTTGCATCGGTCAAATGGACCTAACACTGGTATCAGAGCTTTGGGGAGACTTGTTTCTCCATGTTCGAGCTCTGAAAATTGTGAATTCATGGATCTCTTGTTCGTTCAGATTAGGGCTTTTGTGTTACAAGCAATTGCCGAAATCTGTGATCTATGATTTGCATTAATATGAGGTTACCCAAATTCAAAGTTTCAATCAGATTGGGTTGGAACGAACTGAATTAGGGTTTTTAGAGGTCGCACGAATTGAGTGAAGAAGATGGAGATCACACACGATGATAAAAATACGTATAGGTTATAGATTTTCACGCATACAGTGTTGATTTCCTATACGTGACTGATCTGTTGAAAGCCATATGCGTATTTGACCTGTTGAATGAATCTATGCGCTATTGACTTTTGATTGTGGATACAAAGATGGCAGCTCTATACGTAACTTTTCTTGAACATCTATACGTAATTGATTTTGAACTTGCCTATATGAGGTTGACTTTTTGACCAGCAAATCATTACGATATTGATCAGTCCCTATACGATGATGTCAATTAAGTTGATCAGGTCTATTTGTTTTTGACCATGTTATATTGCATACGACATTCACGTTTGACCAAGTGGTATATGCTATTGACCTTATGACTAGCGTACACGTGATTGATTTTGTGACAGCATATACGTAATTGATTTTGAACTTGCCTATATGAGGTTGACTTTTTGACCAGCAAATCATTACGATATTGATCAGTCCCTATACGATGATGTCAATTAAGTTGATCAGGTCTATTTGTTTTTGACCATGTTATATTGCATACGACATTCACGTTTGACCAAGTGGTATATGCTATTGACCTTATGACTAGCGTACACGTGATTGATTTCATATAGGTAGTTTGAGTGTTGACCATCTGTTTATGCGTGATTGAGCCAATTTTTGATAAGTATGCGAGCTTACAATGGAGATTCATTTATTTTCCTACAGAGAGATGGAGTTCTTATATTCTTGCATGAGATTTTTATGAAATTTGAGATTGTAGTTTATATTGTCACGTGCTTTGCATGGAGTTTAAATTAATTGAAGTCTATACAAGGACTTAATTAATTTAGTTACTAGCATGAAGAGAATTTTGTTGTCAATTACGTAAGTAATTTGAGGACGCATGAAGTAGATTTAGTATGGAGTTATGACATTTTAGTTACCAGTTATGTTATTTACTGTTTAAGATCTTGACATGGGTTATAAGTGTTAAGCAAATTTAACCTAAGTCATTATAAGTTCGTTTGAACTTATTAATGAGATAGGCTTTATTTATGGACCCGTTTAGTTGAACAGATGAAGTAAAGAATGGGAGATAGCTGAAACCGAAGACAGACAATGATGGGCTAATATTTAGAGTTTTTTGCAGAGAAAAGAGGGGGATAAAAACTTTCAGGTTTACCTCCAGGTTTCTAAGCAAAACTCCTTCTAACTCGAGAGACATACCAAGATCTGAATATAGATGATGGTGTGCTTAATGCATAGTATGTTCGAGTAAAAATGAAGATCAAAGTTTTCAATGTTGAAGATAATATAACGATCTGAAACTAGTTTGTGCTCATGTTATCACGTAGAGGTTTGTCCCCCGTGCTTGCATCATCACGAAGATGTCTATTTTCTTGTTATAAGTTTGTGCTTATGTTATCACGTAAAGGTTTGTCCCCCGTGCTCGCATCATCACAAGCTTATATTTTCATTTATGGAAGATAACAAGAAACAGATCGAGTAAAGAGGTTCCAAGCTGTGTGCATACACTTTCATATCCATTGAAGCACACGAGACAGGGTCTATGGTATTACATTTTGTGAATCAGGCTACATAGTTTCTTATCTTTGTGGGAGCTGATTGATTTGATGCTGATTATTTGGAAATTCAACTTCTCTATTATATGCCAGTTAAGCAAGACGTGATTAATTTCTCGGGCAATATCCAAGGGTGGAAGATTGCATATGCTTAATTCGGAGGTGGCTATTATTGAGGGGGAGGACTACGATGAGATGTGTTGGGTTAGTTTGTTGTCATAAAGATACAGGGATTTTGCAGTTTGAGGATCAGAGTGCAGTGTTAGAAGATCGAGTCTCAACACAGAAGACCCGATATCATTAGTTAAGGGGGAGTCTATTGATGCAGTTTTTCTATAACTAATGTATATCGGAGTTCAACAGAATTGATTGCACCGGAAAAGGGGGAGTCTGTTGGTGCAGTTTCTGTGCACTTATTATTGTCCGCTGCAATGCAATTCAGGATTATGGGCCGAAGACATTAATGTAGTATATGACCTTTACCTATATGATATTATCTATACTACATTGTCTATACTATAATGTCTATACTACAATGCCTATAAGACATTATTGAAGTATACGTGACATGTAGTATACGACCTTAAGCCCAAGCCCATTCATATTTTGTGTCAGTATATATATAATTTGTAGGTCTAGGGTTTCAGTTAATGGTTTTAGACTAGTCAGAAAGCTATTCACCGGAATGGGGTAGAGATCTATACCCCGTCCCACCATGATGTATACTCATTTGGTGCTTGTAATCTTATGATTAATGATAATATATGAGTTTTACATCTGTGTTTCTATCTCCTGTTCGTATCTATTTGTTTATATTTATGTGTGAATGTTAAAAGCCTCAAGAACGGATTCAGGTGGATTCCGCACACCTAGATTCGTACAGATCTCGATTTGCATCGGTCAAATGGACCTAACATTTTCTTAATTGCGTCACTTTTTCCTGGGAAGTTGCTGATGGTGGGTTGGTGATGTTGTGATGTAGTATATAGCTTCGGCTCTGCTGTTGGTGAAAAGGTCTTTAATGTAGTGGATGGATAATCGGTTCTTGAGCTGCGTACTTATTTAGGATTTTTGCGAATATATATGACTTGTGTGACGGTAGTAGGGTGGATGTTGATGCGAGGTTTATCCGGGCTCTTGTTGCTGAAGGTAATATTGCTTTTAATAGTCTTCTTCTAACTGCGTTCTCCTTCGCAGAAAATGTGTTTAGGCAACCCATCAATGTTGAATCATCGTCCGAAATATGTTTGAAGTTTACTCTTCCGTTTATCTTTGTCGAACCATATCAATGCACAATAAAACTGCTTGTGCATATATTTTCTCCATGTGTAGACTGTGCAATCAGACCATTATCTGAGGCCGTAGGTTGTTCCGGAAATTCCTTAGTGCTCGGGGAGCTTATAAGTTGGCATAGGATAAAAAGACAAACTTGGGCCCTTCAAATTCTTTAATGTGTTGATGTGTAGAGGCTCGGCTGAAATCGTCTTTGTTTGTTGAAGCCTTTGATGCTTGTTATTCAGTCTTTAGGAAGGTTTTGAATTTATTCCTTCAACTTTATCTCTCTTCAATTGTTTCATAATAAATGTCATGCTAGAGAGTTTCTGTAACATCCCAATCCTTTTATTTAACAGTTGACTAGAGTCGTTAAGTCAACATAATGTGCCGTTAAGTCTTTGATAGATTTAATGCTTAGATGTGGTTAATGTGTTATACGAGTGAGGCTTGAATGTCTTATTAATTGATGTAGTAATGTGGTTAAGATGTAGTTGAATTCCTTTTTAAGGTGTTCAAAGTGTTTAATGAGTTGTATATAGTCCATAGAGGTGGTTT
The DNA here is from genome assembly GCA_034093135.1 of Erigeron breviscapus. Taxonomy (NCBI): domain Eukaryota; kingdom Viridiplantae; phylum Streptophyta; class Magnoliopsida; order Asterales; family Asteraceae; genus Erigeron; species Erigeron breviscapus. The sequence continues at coordinate 2,889,986 of CM067170.1, read as the reverse complement.
TGGGCAAGAAATATGACTTTATGAAGCTTAGGGACCAATTTTGACATGGTATGAAAGTCAAAAACGGGTTTAGGGTCTTGGAGGGAGTCATTAGTTCATCATTTGCAGAAATATTACTTTTCTCTCAAGCCCTAGCCACCCCTTTGATCCCCTATCAAAATTCTAAGCCAAAAATCCTTCAAACGTATGATTTAGGAGTGATTGATCGAGTATTTTGCATCCCCATTGTGATCTTCAGGTAATAGAGGTATATTGATTTTGATTTCATGTCTTTTTGATCATATGAGTCATTAGAAATCAGATCTAGATCATTGGAGGGTCAATTGATGTCGAAATAACGTTTGTTTTAATAGTGCAAATCATGTGTGGTTTAATAAAGGAGTTATTTGCATTATAATGGTTTGAAAAGGGAGGATTTTGATGTATGAAAGACATGTTTTTGATTTGGAGTCGTTTGGATGTGATTTGGGGTTTAATCGATCGAAGTTGTGCAGAATCGGGGCTAGTTGCGGCGCAACTGGCAGTTGCGGCGCAACTGTTTCCAGAGACAGTTGCGGCGCAACTGTATTCCAGAAAGATAAGTTGCGGCGCAACGTGGAATGTTGCGGCGCAACTGAATGTTGCGGCGCAACTGAAGGCTTGAATTGCGGCGCAACTGTATTCCAGAAAGATAAGTTGCGGCGCAACGTGGAATGTTGCGGCGCAACAGTGTCAGTTTTGAAATGAGTTTAACTTTTGGACCTCCAATGCGTAGTCGTTGTCGTGGGTCTTGTTTGTAGGTGTTGAGGTCTGAGATATGACTTTAGTAACGTGAGTATTAGCGTGTCTAATGGTCGTTTACTATATATAGGTAGACGAGACTATTTGCTTTGTACAGTAACGTAGTTGCCTATCGTCGTGCGCTTCTTTGAGGTAAGATACACTACTTTTATCACGCTGAGGGTTCAACAAACGATGGTTTCATAATTATAACTTCCCAATTGGTAACGTATGTTGTTTATGGGTATATGGGTTACATGGGAGGTAATATGGGTTATGTAGTTGACCTTTGAGACCTGAAATGCAGTCCCTCATGTTATGTAATGTAGTGCATGTTATGATATGACGTAGGATGTAGTACTATGTATGAAGTATGATGTAGTGTTATGATATGCAGTAACTTGTGATGTTATGAGATGCAGTATATGTTGTTATTGATTGATGTTGTGCATGTTTGTATGGCTTGCTCATCTAGTTCACTAGACTTGCTAAGTTGTCATGTCACGTGCACGTTTAAGGGCCCAAAACGTAAAAGCAGTTAACGTAGTAAATGTTTAGGTAATGTAGTCACCTAAACTAAATGATGCAGTTTCGAGCTCGTAAAACTTTGATGCAGGAAAGTGTTAAGCTTAACCCGTACTTGCCCTAGCCCGGTTAAGTGCGTTGACGTAGGTTGCTTGGGTGGCTCCTTGCAACATGGTCATTGAGATGCAGTTGAATAATACGAGGGGTCTGACCCGCCCTCATTTGTCTTGTACATACGGATTACTCGGGGATTGGCTTGCCATTCCTTAACGACGTTTGATGTTCAACTGAATGGTTGTCATCTAGTCGGGTATAACTTATGTTGCACATTGACGCAGTTAAAATGTAGTAAAGCAGTTAAAATGTAGTAAAGCAGTTAAAATGTAGTAAAGCAGTTAAAACGTAGTAAAGCAGTTAATGTATAAAGCAGTTATGTGACTATATGTGTGTAATGAAGTAAAGCAGGTTAGGCACATTTAGGGTGGTTCATTCTATTATGAAGTATTGTGTGTTTGATATGTGTTGTGCCATGATGAAGTATTCAAATCCATAATGTTTGAAATGGACAAATGTTTTATAACTTGAGTGTTATCTTACTTAGCTAATTCGTTAGCTAACACTTTTCTTTTGAAAATGTGTTGCTCCCTCAGGTTTAGCGTAGATGAGGTAGTTGATGAAGATGAGCGAGGAATGGGTAGATAGCTTGATGAAGTCCTTAGCTACCCATAGATGCCGAACTTTTATAGACATTTGTTTATGTTTGTCTTTAATGGAGTTGGACTATTATGTAGTCAGTTGTTTTGTGTTGGGCAGCCGACGGGTTTCTATTAAACTTGTTTTGATGATGCGATTAGTAACACCATTGAATAAGTAAACCAAACAGATTTTAATTGGTTTGGACTTTTAATGTTTCTTCCGCTTTATTTTGACGCCGTTAGGCGAAAATTTTTGGAAACCCGTATTTTTAAATGAAGGGTGTTACAAGTTGGTATCAGAGCAATGGTTTAAGTGAACCAATGACTATAGGTATGCCATAGGAATTGGACTTAAACCGATAGAGATCAGGTTAGGCTTAAGTAGGTATGCTTAGCCTTTGAGATGAAATGCCTTAGGACGGGTTGGGATGAGTGAGAGTGTAGGAATAAGACTATATGATGATTGTTTATTGATATGTGAATATGTGTTTTAGCCTTTATTCTTCCGTTTCTCGCTTCTCCGTCGCTAAGTTATTTTATTGTTACGATAGACGGTCCTCGAGGTGATCTTCTATTCCTCTAACTGAATTTGATGAACTTTTGCCTTATAATATGTGAGAAGTTGTTGAGATGGACAAAAGTTGGAGGATTAGATGAATGGAGTTGGTGAAAAGAAGGTGATACACAATGGTGGTAACGAACACGCATGTGAAAGGATACAACTACAATTATGGTCCGGAACATAATTGCAAGTGTATCACGACGCGATCGTGTTTGTATGGCCATGCTTGTGTTGACTGGTGTACAAAGTAATGAAGTTGGAGAGATTTCTATGTAGTGAATCTTTATGTGTCGAGAGTAAACACCGTGTTACAACTATAATGATGTTGATGCCTCAAGTGTGTTGAAATGTGAGAAGATCGATGGAAAGTGATAGCCGTATTAAATGTTTATGAGGATTATGTTGTACATGAAGTTAAATGAAGTTTTGAGATAAGTGAGGAGTGAAATGATTAGTAGTCTATGTTGTTAAGTCTACTAGTTTAAAGGACATGGACTTGAAGTTGATGAGTGGAGTTGATGCTAGATTTTTTGAAGGTTATAAGTAGGTGACGCATAGAAGGGTTACCGGGCACATGTATGGAAGGATACAGTTACAATTCCGGTCGCGAACGTAATTGTAAATGTATCACGACATGTGTGTGTTTGTGAGACTGTGTCTGTGCTGATCTGAATGGAGTGAAGATGGGAATGATAGAATCACTGGTTGGTGGCATAATTAACCACGTGAAGAGTAGACGTGTATCTATGGTTAAAGAATGATGAAGCTGAAGCAAGTAAAGAAGATAACGCTATGGATGAATGAACCTTTTAACCATGAAGCTCTTCCATTCTCTGAACACCATGTTATGATGTGAGATTTTCTTCGAGCTGCGAAGTCTTAAAGTTGTGCTTGGGTGTAAGGAAGACACTTAGATTTTGTTTGAAATTATCTTTCTTGAACATAGATGGTATGTGGCGCATATTCTGAGTTTTTAAGTTTATGCGGGGCATGTGCAAACACATGGAAGTTACTGTTCAGAAATGCTCGAGTTAGGAGGCGCATGCACCATCCATGCCGCGCATATTTTGGTCTGTTTTGGATTTATGACTCGTTTAAGTTTAGGTTTCGTTACGGGATGTTAGATGACGATTGGAACGAGTATCTATAGGTGGAGATTCTTCCTTATATTGCATGAAGGTATGGAGAACTAGCACATGAACCTTCTATTTACGTGTGACGAGTGCTACTTTTATTCAAAGACACCTTTCGTTTTGTTCTCACTTATAGGAAGAAGTCAATGTTTTCGATTGTGGGATGTATTTCTTTCTATAAGATAGATTTACGAATTGTACTACCATATGATGAAGTTGATGAGTGGAGTTGATGCTGAATTTTTGAAGGTTATAAGTAGGTGACGCATAGAAGGGTTACCGGGCACATGTATGGAAGGATACAGTTACAATTCCGGTCGCGAACGTAATTGTAAATGTATCACGACATGTGTGTGTTTGTGAGACTGTGTCTGTGCTGATCTGAATGGAGTGAAGATGGGAATGATAGAATCACTGGTTAGTGGCATAATTAACCACGTGAAGAGTAGACGTGTATCTATGGTTAAAGAATGATGAAGCTGAAGCAAGTAAAGAAGATAACGCTATGGATGAATGAACCTTTTAACCATGAAGCTCTTCCATTCTCTGAACACCATGTTATGATGTGAGATTTTCTTCGAGCTGCGAAGTCTTAAAGTTGTGCTTGGGTGTAAGGAAGACACTTAGATTTTGTTTGAAATTATCTTTCTTGGACATAGATGGTATGTGGCGCATATTCTGAGTTTTTAAGTTTATGCGGGGCATGTGCAAACACATGGAAGTTACTGTTCAGAAATGCTCGAGTTAGGAGGCGCATGCACCATCCATGCCGCGCATATTTTGGTCTGTTTTGGATTTATGACTCGTTTAAGTTTAGGTTTCGTTACGGGATGTTAGATGACGATTGGAACGAGTATCTATAGGTGGAGATTCTTCCTTATATTGCATGAAGGTATGGAGAACTAACACATGAACCTTTCTAGCAGTTCTATCGCATATTGCCTTCGCCGGTGTGACATGAAGGTGATGTTGATATCCTATATATATGAGTACAAAATCTTATGTCTGACTGCTTCTCAAGATAAAGAGTTTTCCCTTATGAAAAGTTAAGAGGTTGGATGACGGAGTTAACTATGGATACTTAAATCACAAGAAGTAGAAGTTTTCAGGAGCATTCGGTTCCGAATTGATTATGTTTCTCGCCTATGTGATCTACTTATGTAAGGCAAAGATTATACTTCAAAAGTCGAGGCACCCGTAGTTTCGAGATGTTCTATTAATGTTCTCGGTTTCGTTGCGATCGTGAGGTCGAACCTTCTATTTACGTGTGACGAGTGCTACTTTTATTCAAAGACACCTTTCGTTTTGTTCTCACTTATAGGAAGAAGTCAATGTTTTCGATTGTGGGATGTATTTCTTTCTATAAGATAGATTTACGAATTGTACTACCATATGATGAAGTTGATGATGAAAGTCCTGCTTAGGTTAATTATACGCTCATTATGACCCTATTGAGTTTCTTGAAGTACCTGCATGGTAACGAATGGTCCTTACCATGTCGTGAACTTAAGGGATAAAGTTTAAAGTTTCTCTAGACCGTTCAGTCATTACGTTCAGTGATGACATTATTATCTATTCTAAGTATAATGAAGAACATCATGCTGTGTAAGGAACGTTACTACGATTTTCTACAAGTAGAGGCCTAATTCTAAATTCGCCCAAAGTGAGTAAAAGTTAAAGTAGAAGCTGACGCGTAGAATTGAAATGAACAAGGTTCCATTTAATGTTTAATTCCATGACTATAAGGTTATGGTAAGCACTTGTCTACAATGAGCCAGTCAAAGTTGATGTTTCTAGAGACGAAGATGTTGGTATTATGTGAGTGGATTCTGAAAATTCATAAATAACCAGCGTGGAACTATAAGTCTAAAAGTAAGATTTCGGTATTCGAGAACGAAATGACCAAAAGTTGTACTTGAGGAAGTTTATGAACCGTGGTGACATGCTCATTTGGATGTCGTCTGAAGTATGATACGACCTATTATGATACGAGATGTAGGTAATGATATGACATGAGCAATTAGTAGGTAAGTTGTCCAAAAATGCTTATTTCATGGTGAACTATTGCACCGTTTCCTTGGACATGAAAGAAAAGAAGTATGATCAAGAAGTGCTCTTAAAGTGTGAAAGTAAATGGTTGAATGTTTGAATCGAGACGGCCGTTATGTGAAAATTTTTAAAGATGTTTATCAAAGTATTGGGAAATCGTGTAGATGTAATGCTAGTGCGTAAGATGTGGGAAATCGTGCTAGATGTAATGCTAGTGCGTAAGATGTGGGAAATCGTGCTAGATGTAATGCTAGTGCGTAAGATGTGGGAAATCGTGCTAGATGTAATGCTAGTGCGTAAGATGTGGGAAATCGTGCTAGATGTAATGCTAGTGCGTAAGATGTGGGAAATCGTGTTAGATGTAATGCTAGTGCGTAAGATGTGGGAAATCGTGCTAGATGTAATGCTAGTGCGTAAGATGTGGGAAATCGTGCTAGATGTAATGCTAGTGCGTAAGATGTGGGAAATCGTGCTAGATGTAATGCTAGTGCGTAAGATGTGGGAAATCGTGCTAGATGTAATGCTAGTGCGTAAGATGTGGGAAATCGTGCTAGATGTAATGCTAGTGCGTAAGATGTGGGAAATCGTGCTAGATGTAATGCTAGTGCGTAAGATGTGGGAAATCGTGCTAGATGTAATGCTAGTGCGTAAGATGTGGGAAATCGTGCTAGATGTAATGCTAGTGCGTAAGATGTGGGAAATCGTGCTAGATGTAATGCTAGTGCGTAAGATGTGGGAAATCGTGCTAGATGTAATGCTAGTGCGTAAGATGTGGGAAATCGTGCTAGATGTAATGCTAGTGCGTAAGATGTGGGAAATCGTGCTAGATGTAATGCTAGTGCGTAAGATGTGGGAAATCGTGCTAGATGTAATGCTAGTGCGTAAGATGTGGGAAATCGTGCTAGATGTAATGCTAGTGCGTAAGATGTGGGAAATCGTGCTAGATGTAATGCTAGTGCGTAAGATGTGGGAAATCGTGCTAGATGTAATGCTAGTGCGTAAGATGTGGGAAATCGTGCTAGATGTAATGCTAGTGCGTAAGATGTGGGAAATCGTGCTAGATGTAATGCTAGTGCGTAAGATGTGGGAAATCGTGCTAGATGTAATGCTAGTGCGTAAGATGTGGGAAATCGTGCTAGATGTAATGCTAGTGCGTAAGATGTGGGAAATCGTGCTAGATGTAATGCTAGTGCGTAAGATGTGGGAAATCGTGCTAGATGTAATGCTAGTGCGTAAGATGTGGGAAATCGTGCTAGATGTAATGCTAGTGCGTAAGATGTGGGAAATCGTGCTAGATGTAATGCTAGTGCGTAAGATGTGGGAAATCGTGCTAGATGTAATGCTAGTGCGTAAGATGTGGGAAATCGTGCTAGATGTAATGCTAGTGCGTAAGATGTGGGAAATCGTGCTAGATGTAATGCTAGTGCGTAAGATGTGGGAAATCGTGCTAGATGTAATGCTAGTGCGTAAGATGTGGGAAATCGTGCTAGATGTAATGCTAGTGCGTAAGATGTGGGAAATCGTGCTAGATGTAATGCTAGTGCATAAGACGTAGGAAATCGTGCTTGTTTTAAAGCTAGTGCTTAATATGTACATTGATTGAAGATATAAGAATATGTGAGAAAGATGTACATGTAATTTAAGATGTGGGATTACGATGTGACGTGAGATCTAAGTAAGATATGTAGATATGTGTGATATAATCGTTGATAGGCATAATTAGGAGTAAATACTCTACATGTGCTAATATGAATACGTGTGACAAGTTTATGTGTGATATGCCAAGATATGTTATGAAGTTACGTTTAAGTGGTAAGTCTATGTTGATGTGATATAAGACATGGATTAAGATGTGAGTATACGATGATTTGATGTATATGTTGATATGAAACCAATGTGAATCCGTGGAGAGATATGAGCATTGATGTTAAGGAGTGTTTGTAGTTGGCCTGGTTGAGATCCTTGGCCAAAAAGTAAAAGAAGCTTCATAGGAAGTTAATTGAGCTTGTGCAAGTGGGGACAGAATCATATTTATGGTGAAAGTAGAATCGGAAATTATCCTCACCTATTTTACGTTGAAGTGATTCCGAGGACGGAATCCTCTTAAGGGGGAGGTAATTGTAACATCCCAATCCTTTTATTTAACGGTTGACTAGAGTCGTTAAGTCAACATAATGTGCCGTTAAGTCTTTGATAGATTTAATGCTTAGATGTGGTTAATGTGTTATACGAGTGAGGCTTGAATGTCTTATTAATTGATGTAGTAATGTGGTTAAGATGTAGTTGAATGCCTTTTTGAGGTGTTTAAAGTGTTTAATGAGTTGTATATAGTCCATAGAGGTGTTTTGGGCAAGAAATATGACTTTATGAAGCTTAGGGACCAATTTTGACATGGTTGAAAGTCAAAAACGGGTTTAGGGTCTTGGAGGGAGTCATTAGTTCATCATTTGCAGAAATATTACTTTTCTCTCAAGCCCTAGCCACCCCTTTGATCCCCTATCAAAATTCTAAGCCGAAAATCCTTCAAACGTGTGATTTAGGAGTGATTGATCGAGTATTTTGCATCCCCATTGTGATCTTCAGGTAATAGAGGTATATTGATTTTGATTTCATGTCTTTTTGATCATATGAGTCATTAGAAATCAGATCTAGACCATTGGAGGGTCAATTGATGTCGAAATAACGTTTGTTTTAATAGTGCAAATCATGTGTGGTTTAATAAAGGAGTTATTTGCATTATAATGGTTTGAAAAGGGAGGATTTTGATGTATGAAAGACATGTTTTTGATTTGGTTTGAAAAGCAGGTTAGGCACATTTAGGGTGGTTCATCCTATTATGAAGTATTGTGTGTTTGATATGTGTTATGCCATGATGAAGTATTCAAATCCATAATGTTTGAAATGGACAAATGTTTTATAACTTGAGTGTTATCTTACTTAGCTAATTCGTTAGCTAACACTTGTCTTTTGAAATGTGTTGCTCCCTCAGGTTTAGCGTAGCTGAGGTAGTTGATGAAGATGAGCGAGGAATGGGTAGATAGCTTGATGAAGTCCTTAGCTACTCATAGATGCCGAACTTTTATAGACATTTGTTTATGTTTGTCTTTAATGGAGTTGGACTATTATGTAGTCGGTTGTTTTGTGTTGGGCAGCCGACGGGTTTTCTATTAAACTTGTTTTGATGATGCGATTAGTAACACCATTGAATAAGTAAACCAAACAGATTTTAATTGGTTTGGACTTTTAATGTTTCTTCTGCTTTATTTTGACGCCGTTAGGCGAAAATTTTTGGAAACCCGTATTTTTAAATGAAGGGTGTTACAGTTTCAGCATTGGCTTATGTTGTTGTTCAAATGGCTCTCTATCTTTTGCTTTTCACACCTCGACAGCTTCGCATATAGCCATTACGAATTTTTCTTAAAAACGTTTTACAAAGTTTCTAAGAGTTGTCGATTTGGATCGGCTAAGATGTAAGAGGTGCTCATTCGTCATGATCGGTTACTTCAAATCGGCTTCCGCTGTGGGTTATATGTCGCCCTTGTCTGTATCTCCGGAGGTCCGTGTCTTCCTTGGTAGCTCCGATGAGTAACCTTCTTCTTGAGATGCAGCCTTTATTTGGATTATCTAATGACGTTTGCCTTTTCAAGATGCTGATCAGGCTATCTATGGGCTTTTGCCTTTGCAAGACTATTCCATAAGGCTGAAATATGCACAAGATTTGCCTTATTGACTTTTTGTCGCCAAGGCTTTATCGATCTGTGATATAAACTGGGCTTTTATCTTAATTAAGATTTATCCACAGTTTCATTGGATTTTGTGGGCATCCCCTTACTCCAACTTAATTTATTAATTGTACGTACTTATTTATAATATTTGTGAAGGGTAGCGACCCAACTTCGCTTGTGTTAGCAGAGCTCAGTAAGCATCTGGCACTGAGTTATCTGCTTGGTGCCTACGTAGGGTCTTATAGTAGAGACAGAGATGTGTACCTTTCAAGCAGCTTTGTGGTCGGAAGGTTTCGGCTCCGTCGTCTTTTAATGTGATCGTTGGTTAAGGTTATTGTGGCTATCCGCTGATTGGATGATCCTCCTTCGGCGTGATTTGCAATTGTTGCGCCAATTGCTTGATATAGTCTTCTAGGAGCTTCGGAGATCATAATATAGTCTCCGTTACGCGCAGAGCTATGCCAGAATATCGGAGAGTAAGTGTGATATGGTCGTCCGCCTTTGGTGTTACGACCGTCTTTGTAAACGTATTGCCTTCAGTCCGTGCCTCTCAAGATGACATCTTTCTTGCAGATATAATATGTTTCGGCTGGAGGCATGAGATCAAGATAAATACTGCGGTCTTCTAGATGTTGTAGTGTGCTTGCGAAGGATTATATGTGCGTCATCGAATATCCATTCTTCTTATTATGTCGGTAGTGTCTTCCATTTGCTTCATAGTAGAAGATCACTTTCTCTCCTTTTTCCGTTATCTCTGGCAAGCTTGGGTAGGTTGAATACATCAATTTCTCCAACGATCTTTTATTTTAATCATCGCGATATATTATCTAGCGATGCCGTCGGGAGCAAATTCTCTACCGATGGACTCTAGGGCCTAGGTATCCCAATGCGAGTTTTAATAATTCCATACGCATGTTTGCATTAATTTGATGAAGAGCTTTTGCAAACTTCGTCATCGTAGGAGCTTATCTCTCTTTGTCTTAATAAAATCCAGCGGGTGGTGGCCTCTATTTTAATAGGGCCGTCAATCCCGTCATATATATTGATGTGATGCTTCCATTTTGGCGTGTCTTGCAGGCGATGCACCAATTGTTGTTGAGTTTTGTCTTCATAGCCTCCATAGCTTGTGGGGCGATCTTATAATATCGGAATTTGGTGATGTTATCCGCTTTTGATGTTGCGATCATCTTTGCAACATACTTGCTCCGGTCTGGTCACAATGGTTATGGCAAAGTATGAGTTGTTCATCTCGTAGTGGATCATTAATTGCTTCGGGACTCGCCATTGCTTTTTATTTTTTTATAGATATTTGCTCCATAATCTCGTGCTTAACAGAAATTCCGTGCTCGCCAAAGTTAATTCGTGAGTCGTAAATGAGTTTGCTTTTACTTCTGTTAGTGGGTCATTCGTTCGCCACGTATGCATCCCATCAATATACCTTCCATACACATATTGAATGAAAATTATATTTCCATGCATGTATTGGATTATATTTCCATTCTCATCTAATTACGTGACCATGGAATCTTCATATATCTTCTGCCATGCAAATGATTATATTTCCATGCATGTATTGGATTATATTTCCATGCATCTATTGGATTATATTTCCATGCATGTATTGGATTATATTTCCATGCATGTATTGGATTATATTTCCATGCATGTATTGGATTATATTTCCATGCATGTATTGGATTATATTTCCATGCATGTATTGGATTATATTTCCATGCATGTATTGGATTATATTTCCATGCATGTATTGGATTATATTTCCATGCATGTATTGGATTATATCGTTCGCCACGTATGCATCCCATCAATATACCTTCCATACACATATTGAATGAAAATTATATTTCCATGCATGTATTGGATTATATTTCCATTCTCATCTAATTACGTGACCATGGAATCTTCATATATCTTCTGCCATGCAAATTCACATCTTCGGTAGTGTTAGGAAAAGATGTCGAGGTGATTGCTATTTGGTTGCGTTTTGTGGGGCAGGAGCTGTCTCTATCTCTAAGCCGCTGCTACTCAATTGTAGTTGTAGTATAATAGATGTCTATTACAGTACGTGGTGGTGGCGGATCATCGGAAGTGGGATTTTCGTTGTTTCGCCTTTTTTCGTGTACTCTCATGGACCGAGGCTACTATTACTTGTATCCCATTCTTGATTCACATCGCCAACAGCCCCTTTTGATGGTAGGTTTTGCCTCTACAGCGGTGATTGATTGTCGCGGAGCTATTGTTTGCCGATGAAGAGTTATCGGTAAAACAATAAACTGTTCCATTTGAATTTTTGCGTTTGAAGAACCCGCGGCGTGTTGGGGTATCTGAATTGCAGCCTTGGCTATTTATGATGGTTCTGCGCCATCTTGGTGGTTTCTTGGTGACGATTGATGATTGAACAGCGGCGGTTCTCCAGAAGTGTGTTTTTGCTAGTTTTCGACTTTTTTTTTTGTAGATCTCCTGAACCTCCAGCTTTTGTTCATCCTTCTATAGTCTTAGGTGACCCATGTGAGTCTCGGTGTTGGTCTGATGGTGCTCAGTGGAGGTATGTCGCGGTAGATCGTGGAAAGTGGTGTTTTCCGGGTTTTTTCCTCTTGGACCAAGCCTTTATTACTTAATTCCTGTCCGTTATTCAGATCTTTCTCAGAATCTTTCATGACAACTCAATCAAGTTTTAATGTGGCTATAGGTGGTGAAATCACAATTTGTGGCGATACACCCGAAAAAACCGTTTCAAGTCCTCTTAACGAGTTTTCTGGCCATGATCGAGACACGAAACCCTCCTACAAGTCTTGGCTGCTCCATGGGGCCTAAGATCAGCCTGGTGGTGGCTGAACGACGGCTTACCCAAAAAATAAGTTTTCGTCAATTTTTGGCTTTGCGATCGCCTCTTGTTCTTCTTCGAGTAAGCCTTCAGGCCTTATGGATCTTTTTCTTGTCTTAGCCACGTCGTGTGTCACCTGGAAGTTTTAGATTCGAGGTTTGTTTGATTGGTTTTGCTGTCTAGAATGATTTTATCCAAAAAATTGGACCAAATTTTGATTGTGTAAGTTTATTCCGTGCTCGAAACAAAACATATAGCCTGGAGGTGGCGACTTGGAAATATATTTGATGGGCTTTTGTTTTTTTTTCCGTTTCTTGATGGGATCATGGCCCGTACCCTTTTAAGGGCTTTGAAACAAGTGATAATTAAACAACAGGAATTTTGGTTTGTTTTTGGTACGGAAAGCATGTCGAATGCATATCAGGTTTGTCTCGGATTTTGATAGTAACGAGAAAGAGGTTTAACGATTTTGGTAATTGATGTTGTAGATCTTGGGATGATAGGAGGTTTAACGAGAAAGAGGTTAAACGATTATGGAATTTTTGTAATGGGATAAAGTTTTTATATTGACTTTTTCCCATTGTCAAGGTTTTTTTTTTAATCTCATGAGATAAAGAAAAAATGATGAATGATTTGTGTTTAACAATGGTTGAATGTTCAACCCGGCGGCTGAGGCATAAGTGTGGGGTTTTTTTTTTGTTTTTCTTTTTTTTACACACTTGATCATGAATTTTTGAAGGAAAAGAGGATGTAAATAATTAATCATTATTTACTTTATGTGAATTTGTGATATGGATGTGTTTATGATTTTAGGTTTTTGGGATCCGGAAAAAATAAAAAAAGTAATGATTTTTTGATCATCAAAGGTTTTGGATCTAACCCGGCGGTACAGATGAGAACGTGTAGTGTATTGTCCCACGGATGACGTCAATTTGTTTGATCCAAGAACCGCACGGATCCTAGATCGGGAACAAGGAGGGGGTTTTGACCGATTTATTGGCGATTCCCTACCGGTGTAAAGCTTTGAGAAGCTTAACGCCACTATATCGGAGGTGTTTGTGTTGGCGGTGGAGACGACTCCGTAGAGAAGCCGGCCACCTTAGGTATTATGAGGGTGAAGAGAACCTGTCTCAATTATTGGGGAGGACCTCTATTTATAAGAGAAGCTTATCTTGGGGGATAAGTTAGGGTTTTAGGGTTTTTAGGGGGATACCCTAGTTATTTGGGGAAAATATATGGTCGACATGTTTTTAGGATATACATGCCATATCTTTAATATATTTAATGGTGCAAGGGATATGGGCAAATCCCTTGACTTTAGGGGGAAGAAATATGAGATTTCCTTCATATTTGGCGGAGCTCCGTTCTGACTGAGTGCTCCGTTCTGATGGACAAGCTCCGTAATAAGATCTGAGACATTCTGAGGTGAGCTCCGTTCTGACGAAGGTGAGCTCCGTAATCCTGACGGAGGTGAGCTCCGTTCTGACGGAGGTGAGCTCCGTAATTCTGGCAGAAAGCATCCTTAAGCAGCCTCCGTAATAGCAGATTCGCATATGGAGGTAGGGCTCCGTATATGGTATATCATCAACAATCAAGTCGCTATTTTTGTTCTTTATTAATTTATTGCTTTTTTTTCCATTTGTTTGAGGTTTTGTTGTTTGGAGCTTCGTGAAAGTTGAATGGAAGTTGGCTACTTTAGCTTTCATATGAGATTGTATCATCTATTCTTACATTACGTTTGGTTTAAAAAAAGCAAAAGATAATCTGGGTTGTGAATTGTGATAGTGATGATCTTTTGAACATGGTCATGAATTTTTGTTAGCAATTCACAATCATTTTTTCTTACAAAAAATCATCAATTTCGAGCCTTTTTCTTGTGTTAATCCCAATTCTGTTAATCCCTTCTTATTCCTTATTGAAATCTGATCCTATCCATGCCTAAAAAGCCTCCAAAAGATCGTGGGAAGTCAGGAAAAAAATCAAGGAATGTGGAGACTGAATTCGATGGGTTAGATCCAAAAACCCTAGGATTTAATTTCGATTCTAATCAAAATAATGATACAAACCGATCTAAATACAATCTGAGATCTAATTCTGCCAATTCTGAGTCATTTGTTGCAGATTCATTTGAATCTAATGCTGTTGCCACGTTATTTTCCTCAAAAACGGTGGAAAACCCTAAAACCACCACACAGCCGCCGCCTACCGCCACTTTGGGGTGGCTGCCGGCCACCAGGGGGTGACCATGGCAGCGAATTCTGATGGGGGAGGAGTTTCAACGATCAATCCTGGCCAGATTAACGTTTTGGGGGTGGAGAAGCCGATTTCTTCACTAAAAAACCCTAACCGCCCAAACCCTAATTCAACCACCTTACCGCCGCCGTCTGCCGGATCTGGGGTGGCTGCCGACCACCAGGGGGTGGCCATGGCAGCGAATATTGATGGGGTTGGGGCTGCTTCGATCAATCTTGGCCGCAATAGGGTTGATGTGGCCGAAACCCTAATTGCAAAACCCACCGCCGCCGTGCAGCCACCATTAACCACCGATGAGTCACCGTCAATTGAAGATAGTGAACAAATTGATGAACTATTCACCATCATTAAGGATGGAATGGAATTGCTTAATGATGGTGACAAACTACTCTCTAAAGATCAAGTGGTCGAATTGAATAGGATTTTAGTTGAACATTTGGCTAAAAACCCTAATTTTGATTCGCCCACCGTTAAATCCACCATCGGCCACCACTGCTAAGGCTGCCACCCGTCGTGTGAGCCCTCTTGACATACATGAGGCCACGGGGTCAGATTCACAGCCACGGGTCCCACTTGTTAATGAATTCGACAAACACTTTGGTGTTGAGCTTGAAACCGAAAAACCTTGTGACAATTCAAGTGACACGGCCACCATGGAAAAAGTGGTTGATTCTTGGGATAAAAATGTTATCTCGCATGTTGATGATGGTAGGGACTTGAATGACTCGACTGGTGAGGGTTTGAACTCGACTGTAGAACCACATTTGCATGGTTTACATGCAAAAGGTGGTGCTTCCTCTGTTCCTCCTATGCCGGATCCTCCTAAGTTCCCTCCAGGTGCTACTTACTTCAAGCCAGCTACAGATCATGCATATGACATTCCTACTGCTTCAGATGATGTACCTAAGCATGATGTCACCCCGAATGATCTTGGTGGACACCCGGACAGTCCCAAGACACAGCAGCCTCGCACTTATGCTTCTATTTTTCAGGATGCTACTAACATTCGCAAAAAAGGTACATTGAGATTCATTCCCCTGTTATTACTTCTGGTGTTCCTAGAGCTGTTATTCCACGTGATCTTTTGTTGCAACAAAGTGAGTGCTGGAATAATACTTTAGTTGGTCATTTCATTGGTAAACGTCCTGCTTTCCCTTTTGTGCAATTTCATGCTAATCGTTTGTGGAAAAAGTTTGGTTTGGAGGATGTGATCTTGAATGACCAAGATTTCTTTTTGTTTAAGTTCAAGTCTGAACAGGGTCAATTGCATGTGTTTGAGAATGGGCCATGGTTATTTAATGATATTCCCATCATGCTTAGGAAATGGGAACCTAAAATCTGGTTTGACAAACCAGCTAATGATAAGGTTGCCCTCTGGGTTAATATTTATGATTTGCCAGCCATTATGTGGAGATATGACATTCTTAGCCATCTGGTCAGTTCTGTTGGTATCCAGATTGCTGTTGATAGATATACTGCTGAAATGTGTGAACAAGAAAGGTAGGGCAGTATTTGCTAGAATTTTGATTGAGTTTAACTCTATGAGAGATATTCCTATGTTTGCTGAGGCTGAGATTTTAGATTCTGTGAGAAGGTTCAGACTTGAGTATCATTGGCTTCCTCCTAGGTGCTCACATTGCAAGATTTTCGGGCATAAATTTGATGATTGTAGTGTGAGACCAAGGACACAGAAAGAGATGGAAGCCCGTATGGCTACTGCAGCTCCAGCATCACAGGTTGGTTCATCAGGGACCAAAGATGGCCCATCAGGGGCTAAACAGGTTGATCCAACAGAGGCCCAGGCAGATGATGGGTTTCAGAAGCCCAAGAGACGTAAGAGGAGGCTCAAAAAGGCCCCTTCTTTTTCTATTCCTAAGCCTAAGGTCATGTATGTTCCTAAGAAGACACAAGATTCAAAGGGAAAGGCTCCAGCAGCAGCTACTTCTACTACAGCCACTACAGATTCATCAGCTCCAGTTAGATTTCCTACTGCTCCAACTTCAGTCCCTCAGAGACCACTCCAGATTCATACAGTTAATACTACAGTTCCAGACACTCATTCAGGTACACAGGCTACTACAGATCATGATTCTATTCTTACCCCTCCTGCACCTGGTGTTGAGACTAGGAACCAGTATGATGCACTTTGTCAGATTAACACTGATGAGGTTAGTACTCCCTCAGTTGAGCCTATTGTTCCTGCTGATGATGATTTTAAGGATGAGTCTGATAGCGATGAAGTTGAATCCATTGAAGGTGACACTGATCCGTTCATGTAGATGTTTGGTTCATAAATATTGACTACTAGCTTTGTTTTCCATTCTTATTGTTTATATTGCTAGTTCGATTGTTCTTGGGTGTTCTGGGCCTATCCAGTCACTCGTTTGATTCATTTCCTGCATCACGGGTCCCCTTTATTATTTGTGGGGGGCCCGTGAGGGCATTTACTATGTAAATGTTTAAGTCAACTGGCATTCAGCCATGTTGCCTGCTCTTATTTGTGATTATACAAGTTAACCAGGGGTGACGGCCTTTTTACCGAATTATCGACATACTAAATATCTAGTTAAACAATGTGAGTGTAATGCATGCTGTAAAGTATAAACTTCCAAACTCCTAAATTGACAAAATGATCTAACAATCCACTATCTATTAAACTAATATATATATGATAATCTATGTATCAATATATCGACATATATGTTCCTGGTGACAAATCTTTGCATTAAACAAGTAGAAAGTAATCCATGACAATCCAAATTTGACTAATAAACATTTGGAGCCTACCTATTAAAGTTTTAAAAACTCATTAGCAAAGAAACCATGCAAATAATGTACGTAAACTTCTAATCTATATAATATACTTTCACCAATCTTCATTCTATTATTCCTCTACTTCATTCTCTGCAGCAAACTCACGACCAAAACACTCCCCAAATACATAGTAATTCAACATTTAACAATAAGAGTATAACTTTGAAGTTTCAAGTGGTGATTAAGGGTCTTGAAGTTCATAGAAGTTGGTTTTGTTGGTTGTTTGGCTAAGAAATCATACCATAGTTAGCTCTAGTAGTAAGGTTGGATTAAGCTTGAACGATTGAACCTATTCGCGTGTGTACTTGTACCAGTACTCGGATTTGCTCTACTTTCAGGTGAGTTTCATAGCCCCTACCTTTGTGAACTTTGGGGTAAAAAGTGTAGTTATATATATATATATTATATATATGTGTATATATATTATATATATATATATATATATATATATATAGATGACTGCTTATGTGAGTGCTTATGGGAAATGATCCCATCACCTTGATTTGGTTATTGTGTTTGATGTTATTGTTGATATTGATGTTGTTGATATGATGTGCGCACCCCGTTTGAAGGGAACCTTGTGCGATGTTTGATAATGTGTGTACCCCGTTTGAAGGGAACCTTGTGCGATGTTTGATAATGTGCGCACCCCGTTTGAAGGGAACCTTGTGCGATGTTTGATCATGTGCGCACCCCGTTTGGAGGAAACCTTGTGCGATGTATGTTGGAAACCCATTTGGACGGGAAATCCTGTGCGAGGCATATTGGCCTTATTGATATTATATGAAATTGTTGACATATTTGTTCTATGTTAATGACTGAATGGTTTTTGTATGAACTTGGGTCTAACGAACGAGCTTAGTGTAAGTATAGCTCAATGATCTTGTACATGTACTTAATGTATCGGTATAACTAATCTTGTTATCTGAATCCTACGAACTCACCAACCTTATGTTGACACTTGCTAGTACATTTTTCAGGTAACCAAGAGAATGTTAGAATTCATGGACAATTGGATGCTAGCTTTGGACTGATCAAGGAATATGCGCATCTTTGGGCACTTTTCTTGATTGACTTTATCCACGTTGGATTATGACCCGTATGTTCCCAATTGGGATCAATTATTATCATAAAAGAATGTTCTAATTGTATGTTTAATTTGTAATGATTTGTTGAAGCAAATGTATGTCTTAGTTGCAAATAATAAAGGTTCATTTAGAGTTGCTCTATGTAATTTCCATGTCATGATGTGCTATTTCTTGACATCCCATGATTCCGCCATTGTTGGGGTGTTACAGAATGGTATCAGAGCCATGGTTATAGAGAATTAGGTGGATTGACCTAGACTATAACCTAGGAAACTTCATATAGTATGCATGATAGAAGTTATGTGTGCAACGTGAAACATATGTGAATACTTTAAATGCATGTTGGTAATTTTCAAAGCTAAGAACTTGATGTCAGGATAAAGATAGCATGCGGTAAACTAGAATTTAATACGCTATGGATAGTGAACTTGGACTTGATGAATTTGAACGTTATGATATGTTATGAGAACTTGAACTTGAATAATGTGTTGAGAACTTGAACATTGAATGATATATTATGAACTTGAATTTAAACGTTATGTCATGAATTTGAACTAAAACGATATATCGTGAACCTGAGCTTGACTGATGTGATATGAATTTGAACTTGTATGAATTTGTGTGGACTTGAAATCTGTGTTAATTGAAATGGTAGTACAGGCAAGGAATATCTTAGATAGGTTAGTAATGTGGTAGGTTGGCCGTTGGTACACTCTATATTATAAGCATTACCAATGTATCTAGGATGACCCATGTCTAAGCCATATTACTTATAATTGTCTACAGTTATCGGTCATTGTTGGAATAACCTGTAACACCCGACTATAGCGGAAACACGAGATGCCACAGAACGACATGGTACAAAAGATTTAAGTAATAAACATCAACATAAAGTTTCAAATGCCATTCAATTAAAAAGGTAACAAGTTCAAGTTGACGTTTAATAATCATTACATAACCAAATTCATAACCAAAAGATCAAATGTTTGCGTTACTAGTCCACATACAACAAGTAAACACATCATCCATGAAGCGGTCCAAAAGCTAACTTATTGCCCTAGACCTGAAAAGCATGAGAAAAGTGTCAACTACGAGAGTTGAGTGAGTTCATAGGATTATGCTAACAACACACATATATTTAATCCAATTCAAGAAGGAATAAGTCATAAATTTCCAAGAATTTCCATCATACTGTCCATACCCAAACCGTATGTTCAAACCACAATTTCCATCCATAATATAATATCAATACCTCTGAGTCAATAGTAAGACTACCATGACATAACTTGATGAGATTGTTCTTGAGCCACTACTAAGACCGGTTATGTCCCAATAATCAGATATAATGTCCCAAATGATAAGATAATGATAAGCACATGCTGTCAATCACGTGCATAAAGATAACCAAGGGTCGTGCCATGGAGACGCCCATAAATATATAGTAGTTAGAGCACCGCGAGGCCAGACTGGCGATGAAGGTGACCACAAAGGCAGACCAAACATCCCACCGTTACCTATAATAGTGGATGAGGGGACAAATCCTAGTTGCGCAACCCTCTAACTACAGGCCTCAAATGAGTTAATAGTAGTGTACATAGGACCACTGTTTGACAGTACTCAAGCTCATCATATTACATATAACACGTTGAACATACAATATAATTCTCATATCATTATCATTATTTCAATGAATCAATTCATAAGAGAAAGTCATTTTAATTAATCATGCTTTTCACCCCGAAAGTAAACACATAAAAGAGTTTGAAAGGGGGCTATGACTCACTTGATTAGAGAGTGAATAGGGGCTGATCAAACGTGATTCCTTCGCTTAGATTTGTTGCGCCTCAAGCAAGCCTAAACCATAACGTATATATTCGCGGCGTAAGTTCGCGTGACATGAACTAGTGAGCTAGATCATGAGATGTATACTAGTAGACTTGACCATATTTGGTTGTCATTAGATTATGGAATTTAAGTGCATTATGATGTTCTCATTGTTTGGGTATAAGAGATTTGGTGGTAAGAGTCGTTTTCTCATTATACGTTTTTTGTACGTTTATTGGAATTTCGGTAGTTTGGCTTGATTTATATGATTTCCATTGCACACTTTGCTTAGTAATAATATTTGACATTAGTGGTCTTATAATATAAATATTTTAAGTATATTTTCTGATTTGTAAATATATATTTAATTTAATAATATTTAATTATTTATTTATTCACTTTATTGATTTATTTGCTAAATAAATCCTTAAAAATACTTTTAAGTGTCATAATTGTCTTTATAAATTATGAATGATTTCATTTGAATTATCTTCTGATATATAAGCTTCTTAATTTATAATTTCATGATTTATACTTTTATTTGTGTATTTTCCATTTATTTTAATAATAATATTTAATTAATTGTTTTTACTTAATTATTTATCTTTAAATTATGTAACACATGTCTCTTGCCTTTTAGCTATTTTTCTCCAGTAGGTTTTAGTTATTTGTATCAATGGTTAAGATGATTTAACTTCATTCTTGATTTACATAATTTATTTATTGATTTTTATGTCTTTTAATTACCATTTAAATTCAATAATTCATGGAAATTCTTAGAAATCATCACCAAACATTTTGGTCAAAAATCTCAGGCCTTTTAGGCAACTTTTATCCATACAAAATCATATCATTCAACCTCTCTTGTGTCTTGCTTATTTTGAGGGTTTTATGATTAAAAATCGTTTACCAAAATAGTGATTTTAGCCTCATTTCTTGAGCAATTAAAGTGCTTCAAAATGGATTTTCATTCTTGTTTCATTATTTCCAGAAAGTTCATCATATTTTGGTGTCCAAAATCGTGAGAGTGGTGGTGGTGTGATATGTGCAATTTAGTGCTTTTGGTTAGTGATTATTTGACCCGAAAAGGTGGTTTTTGAGCTTGTTGTTGTCATGAACAAATAGATCTGAGTTTTGTGCTTTTATTTCAAAATTTTTCCAGTAGGTTTATCATATTTTCTTGGTCATAAGATTATGGTGCATGTGTGTGCTCAAAATGCATTTTTGCGTGTTTTCGGTTTGTGATTTCTAGCTTATTTTAACATGTTTTGATTCAAGCTTTAAACCCTTGATATTTTACCAATTTTTCCAGAATATTAACATTCATATTAACATATTTTTCACTTATAACAAGTCCATATCCATCTCATAATCCAACAAAAGATCCAACTTTCTTAAATCTAGCATATATGCATTCGAATCAACACTTTTTACTATCAACTTTTATAGATCTAACTTTCAACAATACAAAAACATCTTTTATATGAAAAATCTCAGAATATACTCTTCAAAAATATACAAAAACATATAGATCTATCAACAAGAAAGTCACTTTAAAAGCTACGAATCTATAACCACACTTTGGGTCTTAAACTTGTTGAATCCTTGGATCTTTCTTATTAGATTCGACATGCATGAGCATGGAAAGAAAGATCCTATCAACCTTGCCCTCATTAAGTGTATATTACAAAGAAAACAAGAAGAAAGTATGAGTTTTTGATAAAACCTTTGAATATAAACAAAAACGAGATTAGATCTAGTAAAAGGATGAAGATTATACCCTCTTGAACTTGATTTTGGATGATGTAATAGGGCAGATTTTCGTGGCCTTCAAACCCCAATAACACCTTGAATCTAAGCCTAGAACAACCCTTGAACCTTGCTTGTATTAACCCTTTATTAATCTAACTTAAAACCCTTATTATTAGTAAGTGTTAATTTGATTTTTGATGGTGTTTTCCCTTGTTCTTGATGTGGCCGAAACTAAAGAGAAGAAGAGAGAAAGGAAGAGTTTTCTTGAGAGAGAAAAGAAGAGTGTAAGAAGTGTAAGTGTGTGTGTGAGTTTCAAGGGAGAAATGAAGAGTGTGAAGTTTGAAATGGCATGTGTATGGTGTAAAAGGGGGGGCGGCCTCATTAGGGTATGGGAAGGGTTTTGTATCTTTTTTTTTTTATAAAAATTGTATATAATGTGTATGTATGTTAGTGTAAGTGTATATATATTTTGTAAGGTTAAATGTGTTAGTTTGTAGTTATAAGTTGATGTTTGTTCTAATATGTGCATATGTATATATGTCATGTATATATGCTTGTATGTATACATTTTTGTGTTTCTAATATGTTACATAAGCCTTTGATTATAAACTTGTATTTATTTTAAGCATATATGTATGTATATATATATACTTATTATGATTTAAACGCTTTTATGCGCAAAAGAACTTATAACATGTTTTGAATTAGAAATTTTATTTTCGTGACCAAATTTTACTTAGATTAGCTAAATGATCAAATTGTTGGACCTTCGTAAGGATTTTTTATGGTTATCTCAACTTGTGAGACTTACATTATTGTTTAGATAATCTGATTGATCATAAATAAATTTTTGTTAAATGGTACTTTATAATTCCTATTTAGAATTGAACAATAGCTTTAGATTGCTAATTTAGGGCATTATCTACTAGCTTTAAGTATAACTATGGCTTGCGAGATCATAGGCAACATAACTAGCTCATATATGATATTTAAAAGTAGGGTTGTTACATCCTTACCCCCTTAGAAGAATTCCGTCTCGGAATTTGAATTTGCTTAGGGAGTAAGTGCGGATATTTCTCGCGTATAAAGTCCTCGCGCTCCCAGGTAAACTCTGGTCCGCGTTTCGTGTCCCATCTAACTTTAACAATAGGGATCTTGCTCCTCTTTAGGCGTTTCTCATCGCGGTCGAGAACTTCTATTGGCTCCTCGCGAAATTGGAGCTTATCCTCCACACGTAGTTCCTCAAGTGGGACCACCTTCGAATCATCCGCCACACATTTCTTCAAGTTTGACACATGGAATGTGTCATGAACATCTCCCAATTCTTGGGGTAATTTCAACTTATAGGCTACAGGGCCTATTCTAGCAATAATTTTGAATGGCCCAATGTATCGGGGGCTCAGCTTTCCTCTTTTGCCGAACCTTACGGTTCCCTTCCATGGCGACACCTTTAATAGTACTTTGTCGCCAACCTCAAATTCTAGGGGCTTCCTCCTTTTATCCGCATAACTCTTTTGCCGATCTCTCGCGGCTTTAAGCTTTTCTTTAATGATCGCCACTTTGTCCGTTGTCTCTTGGATGAAGTCAACGGTAGCTAGGCTTCTCTCGCCCGCCTCTACCCAACACATGGGTGATCTACATTTACGTCCGTATAGAGCCTCAAACGGCGCACACTGTATGCTAGAGTGATA
>CM067170.1:2839485-2865274 GCA_034093135.1 Erigeron breviscapus | reverse complement strand
TTGACACATAATTTGGAAAGTAAACCACCCGCTGACAAGAGTCACTGACTCGCTGAAGACTTGCTGACGACATATGTCAGCGACCAAGTCTGGTCAGCGAATCCTTGACTCAACAATCCCCCTATTCGCTGAGAAGACTGAAGTTTGATCGGTTTTGAGAGAAAATAAAGAAATATTTTGATTTTGATTTTGAATTTGAAAGTGAATTATTTGGCCCGCCCATTTTCTATTTAAACTCAATTTCGGGTCGCGGGTCTGGGTTTGACCCGCGTGCCAACCCGGATTCCGATTGGTCTTGGGCTAAACAATTCAGTTGGGCTCAATGTTTTTGGACTTTTTCAACATAACAACCAAAATAAAATCACAAACAATTAAAAATAATATAAAAAATTTCAGACCAACAAAACAAACAACAAAAAAATGAAAAACAAAATTAAAAAAAATCTTTTTATCCTTTTTAAAATTTCTAATTTTGTATTTGGTTTTTCAAATTTAAAACAAACACACATAAAAAAAACTTTTAAACAAGAAAAAAAATTTAAACATACTAGAAAAATAAACAAACAAATATTTTCATTCATTGCACACTCCCCCTCAAATTAAGCATATATCAAGACAGTAAATTTACAAACTCCCCCTTAAATCATGCATTCTACCCTTTTTCTCCCCCTCAAACATTGCATTTAGTAACAAGTAAAACACATCAATGTTTGAAACAGAAAATGAACATAGAATACATGCCATGAAAGCATTTAAGTTTGTAAATCTAGCATTCCCAACTTGGTTTTAATAAAATTGAACCTTTGTTCGTCCAGAGGTTTGGTGAAAAGGTCAGCAAGTTGGTAGTCTGTTGGGACAAAATAGAGTTCGATGTTACCTTTCTCTACATGATCTTTAAGAAAATGGTACCGAAAATCTATGTGCTTGGTCTTTGTGTGTTGTACAGGATTGCAAGAAATAGCAATAGCACTCTTAGAGTCACAGTAGATGGGAATCCTGTTGAACTGAAAACCATAATCAGTTAACTGAGTCTTCATCCAAAGAACTTGTGAACAACAGCTTGCTGCAGCAACATATTCAGCTTCTGCAGTAGATGTGGATACACAATTTTGTTTCTTCGAAGACCAACTGACTAATCTATCCCCTAAAAACTGTACGCTTCCAGAAGTACTCTTTCGGTCAAGCTTACAACCTGCATGGTCAGCATCCGAATATGCTACCAATTGAAACCCAGTATCCCTTGGATACCAGAGACCAAGGTTCACAGTGCCTTTCAGGTATCGGAATATCCGTTTGACGGCCTGGAAATGACTTTCCTTTGGATTGGCCTGGTACCTGGCACACATGCATGTGGCAAACATAATATCCGGGCGACTTGCAGTCAAATACATGAGTGACCCTATCATACTGCGATATTTCTTTTGATCAAAATATTTTCCATTTAAGTCAGCATTAATCTTTGTTCGAGCTTCCATGGGTGTCCCAATTGTTTGACAATCCATCATATCAAACTTTTTCAACATGTCAAGAATGTACTTAGATTGACAAATAAAAGTACCATTTGACAACTGTTTTACTTGAAGGCCAAGGAAAAATTTTAATTCACCCATCATACTCATTTCAAATTTCTTGATCATTAAAGCTGAAAAATTCTTGCAGTATTTAGGGTTAGTTGACCGAAAATTATGTCGTCAACATAAATCTGGATTAGAATGATGTCACTCCCTTGTCGTTTGATAAACAAGGTAGTGTCAATCGAACCTTTGCTAAAACCAAATTTCACAAGATAAGAAGATAGAGCATCGTACCATGCACGAGGCGCTTGTTTCAGACCATATAAAGCCTTGTCTAACCTGTAAACATAGTCCGGATGTTTAGAATTCACAAAACCTTCTGGTTGTTCTACATACACTTCTTCTTTGAGAATCCCATTCAAGAAGGCAGTTTTAACATCCATCTGGTAGACTGTAAAGTTCTTGTAGGCAGCATAGGCAAGAAACATCCGAATAGCCTCAATTCGTGCAACTGGTGCGAATGTCTCATCGTAGTCAATTCCATCTTGTTGGCAATATCCCTTTGCAACCAATCTTGCTTTGTTGCGTACAACAACTCCAGTTTCATCCTTTTTATTCTTGAAGATCCATTTGGTTTTAATTGGCTCCTTATTCTTGTAAGGATTGGGAACCAATTTCCACACCTCAAGACGTTCGAACTGATTAAGTTCTTCTTGCATTGCTTTCACCCAATCTGGACAACTTAGAGCTTCATTCACAGTCTTTGGTTCAACAATGCTCAGAAAATTCACAAACAGACATTCATTCGCGGATGCGGATCTTGTCTGAACTCCAGTTGTTGGATTTCCAATGACTTGAGAAATTGGATGAGCTCTTGTCCATTTGGATGTGTGAGGAATTGGATCAAGTGGATCACCAGATTCTTCAGAATCAATAAAATCCGGAGAATGTTGCTCTGTCAATTGTTCAAATGAAGTAGTAATTGGTTCAACAAAGTCGTCTGGATCATAATCTTCAGGATTGGTTGTCGGACTTGTCACTTGAGAGATATTAAGAGGTTGTGTATGCAACTTTGAAGTATCGGTAGGTGGAGGAGAATTAGGTGATGAATTAACATCTGATGATTGTGATGGTGAAGACTCATTTGGATCCATCTCTTTTGAGTTTGAACTGGATGGTTCATTTGTAATCACATCAGATTCAGGAACTTTCTTCGGAACTTGGAAAAATTCTTCAAACAAGATATCCAAATCTTGTGTTGTTGGTGTAGAGAATGATGATTTGACATTTGAAGCAGTTTTTGTTGCGGAAGCTTGTGGACTTTGAAGTTCGGGTCTTGAACTGTGTTGTTCAAGAACCATTCCCGAGAGTTCATCAAATCTAACATTCATACTCTCTTCGATTCTCTTGGTTCTTCGGTTATATACACGATATGCAATGGATTCTCTTGAATAACCGATGAAATATGCCTCATCGCCTTTTGGTTCAAACTTGCCCAGATTATCTCGATCATTGAGAACATAACAAACACATCCAAATATGTGTAAGAAGTTCACATTGGGCTTTCTTTTGTTAATCACCTCATACGGAGTTTTATCAAACCTCTTGTTGATGATGGATCTATTTTGAGTGAAGCAGGCAGTAGCAACAGCTTCAGCCCATAAATTCGGAGGCAACTTAGAATAAGCAAGCATTGTTCTAGCTGCTTCAACAAGAGTTCGATTACGACGTTCAACTACTCCATTCTGTTGAGGTGTCCTGACAGCGGAAAATTGATGAGTAATACCCATGGACTTGAAGAAAGAATCTATTGTTGAATTCTTGAATTCAGTGCCATTGTCCGAGCGAACAATTCTAACCGATGATTTAAGATTTACTTGGGTCTTCTTGATGAAATCAATAATCACACTCGGAGTATCACTCTTTGCATGAAGAAAGAATACCCAAGTATAACGAGAATAATCATCGACAATCACAAGAATGTATCGCTTGCCATGGATACTTTGAACTTTCATAGGGCCACACAAATCCATATGAATAAGGTGCAAAGGATCTTCTGTACTTAGAAACTTCTTTGGTTTGTGTGAAGCTTTCTTCATCTTTTCAATTGCACAAGCTGGACACACATGTTCACTTTCATACTTGTAGTCCGGAAGACCTTCAACAAGTTGTTTATCCACGAGCGCATTAATCATTTGAAAATTAAGATGAGAAAGACGGCGATGCCATAACCAAGAATTTTGTGCAGTTGCTTTAGAAAGAAGACAAATCTCTGAAGAATGAGATGGAATGTTGTTGAGATCAATTGTGAACAAATTGTTGTCTCTTGTTCCAGTAAGAATATCCACTCCCTCTTCAGTCTGCACTTTGCATTCATATCTCCTGAATAGTACTTGAAGATCATTGTCACAAAATTGTCCAACACTGATAAGATTGTGTCCTAGTCCTTCAACATAGGAAACTCTCTTGATAGTGACACCATTTTTAACAATGTCTCCATAACCGAGAATAGGAGCAATATGATCATTTCCGAATCTTATGGTTCCCATAAACTTTTCAACAAAGTTCGAAAGAATGGACTTGTTTCCAGTCATATGACGTGAACATCCCGAGTCAACATACCATACACAAATGAGGTATTCCTGCAAGGACAAGAAATATGTTTTAGGTACCCATGTTGATTGGGTCCTTGCAGGTTAGAGGGATAACATGCAAGTACACATAGAAAAAAAAATTAAGCAAAATAACACACAACCAAACTTTTTATTCAAATAACAAACAAGCACACATAATTGTTCAAAACACAAATACTAATTACAAGCAAAGAAATGTAATGGTTTATGCACAAGTTTTGATACAAGCGGGACTAGTCCTAGATGTATTAGCATTATCTAATGTATTTGATCTACGGACAATCCACACTTGTTTGACATTAGCTGTATTCCCATCAAGCTTGACTTTACTAGAAGCATGCAAAAATCTATCCTTAGGAATCCATCTACTGCTACTAGTTAAGCACAAGTCACCTGAAACACGAACATTCTTTGAGTTAGCAAACAATTTGTTATTTCCGTTCTTAACAGGTTTCTTCTTGATGGGTTCTGTGATCTTGTTCACTTTCTTGATGTTATTAGGTGACAACCAACCATACTAATCTTTGTATTTAGTCATTCCAGAAACAGTATCTTTAACCCTCTGTAAAGTGCACTTATGATTCTTCTGAGAATACCTAGGAAAACTAGAATACCGAACCTGCTGAGGTTGTTTGTTACCTAATGAGAAAGTTTCATTCTTAACAATCTTTGGACCACTTCTTGTTTTGACTTCTTTTTGGGACTGAGGTTCAGATTTAACCTTGTACATCTGTGGTTGCCTAGAAGTCTTTGAATTCTTAGAAACTTTGGGACCTTTGTTTAGTTTTGGTATCGAATCTGTCTTCGGTGATTGATTGAACTTTGGTTTTGAATCAGTCTTGGGTGATGAGTTGGTCTTTTGTTGTTGGGTGGTCTTTGGTCTTTGGAACTTATCAAATGGGGAAGGTTGTGAAGAGTGTGACTTTGGAATCTTCTATAGAAAAAATTCATGTTTTTCCTCTTTCTGAACAAAATGTTTTTCAAAATCAGGAGCAAAATCATAATTTCCTTCCAAATAAGTTGAGAAATCATCTGTTTCCAACTTCACACTTGCTTCACTTCTCTTGAGTGGAATTGATGCTTTTTCTTTCTCTTTAAAAGATTGAAGTGTTATTTTCTGAAATTGGAATTCAACTTTTAGATCATTAAGTTCCTTTAGCACTTTCACCTTTTGTTCTTTTTCTTTTTCAAACTTTTGTTTGAAAGCATCAATTTCATTCAAGTATGATTGAGTTCCCTCAGAAAACTTGGTAAAGGACTCAGTTTCAAAAATAGTCGGGAAGAAATAATCATCAACATCAAGTGCATCATCGAATTCATCTAGATCACTATCAGTTTGAACAGACACATGAACAACTTTCTTGATGTCTACATTCACATTTTGAACATGGATTGGATGATTCTTTTCAAACACATTGGTTTTCTTTTTCATAGATAAAATCTTCTTATTGATTTTTTCAATCGATTCAGAAAATTTTCGGTCAAAATCAAGTTTGCACATATCAAAGATCTGTGATTCTTTTTCAGTTTGCACATAAGCATTTACAATTTCACACATAGAAATCACAGAACATCCAGATTGATCACAAACTTTGGAATCTAACTTGGGTTGGTCAATGATATAGTGATTTTGAGTCTTCAGATTGTCTATCAAAGATTGCTTTTCATCAAGAGACTTTTGCAGATCCTCTATTACCTTTTCCAAAACTTGTTGTGGAACATAAGGTCTCAAGTTTTCAGCTTTTGGAATTGGAAAAGTTTCTTCTAAAGGTTTTTCGTTAAAACACTCAAGAATTTCAGGAATTATAGCCTCATGATTTTCTTTTTCGTCATTTTCTTTTTCCATTTTATGTTCAGGGTGACTGAAAAAATCATATGACTCATCCATTAACTCATAGTTAAAATAGACTTTTGCACCCTTCTTTAGAAAATCATCAGCTCAAAATCACTATCATTCGGTCTCACAAACTGGTCAGTCATCCCACATCTCAAATAAGATTCCTTATATAATGATGGGACTTCTTCTTGTGCTTTGAGCAAATGATTTGGATTGACATAACCTAACCCTGAAGTGAATATTGTTTCCGAATTTCTTGGCCTATTCAAAAAGATTTGTTGATATGAACGATTAATCTTATACAACTTGTCTTGATAAGACTTGATTTCAGCTTTAAGCTCATCATTTTCTTTATCAAGTTTTTGTTTAAGAGAATCTTTTATACAACACTCATATTTTAGGTCAGAAATTTTGTTTTCAAATTCCGTCAAATCAGGGATAGATTCTTTCAATTTCACATTTAAAGACTCAATGTCCTCAGCCAATGCATTTGCTCGAAACATCTCATTGGTCTTTTCGACTTGAAGTTGTCTGACGGTCTTGCTCAGTTCAAGAACTTTGGTCTCAAGTTCTTGTTTTTCAAGATGCAGTTTTAAGTTTGGAGTAAAAGTGACTGCTGCTTTTTCAGATTTCAAATTCTCAAATTCCTTTTGAAGCTAATCAAATTTACTTTGAAAATCTTTTTCTTTGTCTTCCAAATCTTTCTTTAATTTTAAATTCTTTTTACTCAACTCCCTGCAATCTTTTCTTGCTGTTTCACTCATATCCATATAGTGTTTTAACACTGATTTGGGAAGTGTTAGTACCTGATCATCCTCTGAAGAACTTTCCTCAACATCATCCAACTCCTTTGATTTCTTGATCTTCGTCATGAAGCACACATTTGCTGCAAGTTCGTCTGTCTCCTCATCAGAAAGATGTAACTACTTGTCATCCTCAGCAAGAAGAGCAATTCCACTTTCCTCTTGTCTTGCCAGCAAAAGTTTGTGCTTATAGTACTCGGAGTTCTTTTGTCGAGGTTTAGTGCAGTTGATGGAAAAATGTCCAGGAATACCACAATTATAGCATTTCTTGTCCTCACTCCTTTTATCCATGACCTTCTTCTCAAACTCCTTCTGATTATTAAACTTCTTCTCACCACCAACATATTCCTTCTTGGCTTCAAACTTAGGAGCATTTGTATTCTTTGCATACGAAGAAACTGAGGAAGTCCTAAGTTGATTGTTGGTTGGTTTCTTCTTGAAAGCCTTCATGAAATAAGCGAGTTCCTTGTACATCTCTTTTTGTCTTTCATCCAGATCAGAATCACTCATTTCACTTGAATCAGAATCAGTGTCATACTCAACAAAGCTTTGTCTTGACACTTTTGAAGTCTTCTTCTCAGCTACCAAGGCTAATGGATCGGAATGAGAACTTTCTTCTTTCTTATTTTGGATCCTCTGAACATCCTCAACATTCAGCTTCAGCTTTTCATACAAGGTGTGAATGGTGAGTTTCCCAAAGTCTGATTGTTGGTTGAGTTGGGTTCCATACACTTGCCATTCCTCTTCCAGATTTTTAATGAATTTGATGTTCAGTTCCATATTGGTTCTCTTCACATCATTCTTTCTAAGCTCATTGATGACATTACAGAATCTGATGTATACTTCGTTCAATGGTTCACCCTTCTGTTGCTTGAAAGTTTCATACATGTTCAGAACAGTCGACAATCTTATGGTGTTTGACACATCAGATCCTTCCATCTGCTTCTCCACTTCATCCCATATGTCTTTTCCTGTTTCATAGGAGTCCACATTGCAGTAAATGTCATCAGGAAGTGCTTGGTAAAGATAGGCAATTGACATTTGATCAGCTTCAACTCTATTTCTCTGATCTGTATTCCAACTCTCTTCAGGTAAAGCTTCTCCATTAACAGGGTTCTTTGGAAGTTCAGGACCATCTTTGTATGATTTCCTCAGAAGTTTTCCATTCTTCTGTCTGTCTATCCAGTTCAGAAACCTTTTCTTCCATTGTGGATAAGATCCTCTGAACAACACAGGAGGTCTCCCTTCAGAACCAAGTGTTAAAGCTTCCCTTGAAGCCATTTCAAACAATTAAAGACTTAGAAAAAAAATTTGATTTTCTACTTGTGAAGAATGTCGAGCAAAAATCTCGGCAAATGGACCAAAAAATTTGAACAAATTTTATTTTCTGCCCACTTGAAGAATATTGATCAAAAATGATGGTGAATCAATTTTCTTGAAATTGAAAATTTTGACAAGTCTAAATGAACTAAGTGCCGAGGTTTTTCTTCGGCAAATAGAACAAGTAGCCAATTCACAATTCGAACACACTGATCAACCAACTTCAACAGTTTGCCGAGCTTTTTCTTCAGCAAATGGTACAACTAGAACTGTATCACAAAAAAACACTTGGTGGATTTTTGTTGAAATAACTATTTGCCGAGATAAAATCTCTGCAAACAGTGTAAGTAGAATCAACACTTAACCAAATTTCCTTGAAACACCTATTTGCCGAGATAAAATCTCTGCAAATAGAACAATGAGCACCAATACTTGACCAACTTTTCTTGAAACACTATTTGCCGAGCAAAATTCTCTGCAAATAGAACAATGAGCACCAATACTTGACCAACTTTTCTTGAAACAACTATTTGCCGAGATAAAATCTCTGCAAATAGAACAATGAGCACCAATACTTGACCAACTTTTCTTGAAACAACTATTTGCCGAGAAATAATCTCTGCAAATAGTACAAGTAGCTCCAGTCCTTAGCAAAAATTTGCTAAAACACGTATTTGCCGAGATAAAATCTCTGCAAATAGTACAAGTAGCTCCAGTCCTTAGCAAAAATTTGCTAAAACACGTATTTGCCGAGATAAAATCTCTGCAAATAGTACAAGTACGATTAACCCTAGCCAACAATCTCTGCAAACACGAGTAAACACTAAACGACAAAACAGTCGGTTACTGTTCTTCTTCTTCGTTCAGCTAAGTACCCAAACGCCGAGATTTCTGAAAATCATTGATATCTTCTTCATTTTTGAGAGTTACAACTTGAAATTTATATCAAAATTCTCAGAAAATGATCGCGAACAAATCCTCGAACAAAATAACAACTAATCTCAATCAGAATGAAATCCCACTGAAACCTTGATTTGCCGAGCTTTTACAAAATGTGATCAAATGTTGAAATTGAAATCTGAAATCAATACAAAATGATGATATAGTAACAACTAATCGATCGGTGAACAAATTTTAACAACAAACACACTAATTTTGCAGAAATTACTCAAACAGTAATCTCGGCAAATGGCTATTTCAGTAACAAACTCAAATTCCAGAAAATAAGCACAAAATAAGCTTCAATTAAGCTTTTGGATCGTTCAGATACGCTGATTGTGCTCTGATACCAAATGTAAAGAGTAGAATTTGAGCTTATGTGTGTGTTAGTGTGTGTATCAATGGCGGTTTGAAGTGAGAGAAAGTAGAGAGAGAAAGTAGAGATAGCAGGAAAGATTGGATAGCATAAATGGGGTTCAAGGTTACAAAATGCTTAATGGAGGGGGTTTATATACATATGAGCTATTTACATTATGCCCCCTTCCATATTAACAAGTTTACATTATAAGTACAAATTAACATAAAGGTACACAAATCAACTACTACATTTATATTTCTAACAACTCTTTCCAGTGTTCAGAGGACGATTGCTATTATTATTTTTTGGAGATTTATTAATCAGATTCTTCAGAGTTACAGTTTGAGAAGTAGACATTTTCGATGACGTAAATTAACAAGAGAAAGTTTTTGAAACTGAATTTTCTTTAGAATAATGATAAAATTGCAAAAACACCTTTTTGCCCCACGGTGGGCGCCAAATTGTTTTGGACAAAAATTACCTAAGATAATTTTGTAGAAGGATTCAAGATAATTTTCTGACCAAAGATTTGTAAATAAGAGTTTTTGATAAAGAAACTTTGTGAATATTGTAAAGTCCCTCACACGATGGTTTAACCCACGAGTGTAAAATACAAGACAAGTATGAACTAGACTTGGACTAGTATTACTTCAATATAAATATGCAAGAATATAAACAAGTAATAAATGACTTAAGCAATATTTAAACAAGTAAATAAATGGTGGAACACAAATGTAGTTTTCAAGTGTATTTTCTTTATTGATGTATAAACAAAATACAATATCGGTGCGGAACCTAGATATTACACGTATGTAAGTATCTAAACAATCTTTGAATTACAAGTGATCTATACTTGCTAAATAAACTCCTTTTTTTTTTTTTTTTTTTTTTTTTTTTTTTTTTTTTTTTTTTTTTTTTTTTTTTTTTTTTTTTTTTTTTTTTTTTTTTTTTTTTTCCCCCCTAGATATTACACGTATGTAAGTATCTAAACAATCTTTGAATTACAAGTGATCTATACTTGCTAAATAAACTCCTTTGATCGATATACTTAGAGTTGTGAAGTATAACTGTTTAGATCGAGAGTATTTAAGCAAGTTCACCAATTTGCTAAAAAGTGATTTTCTCAAAGAAATGACTTTGTATTTATAGGCAACAAAATTCTCCAGTGAATTTTGTGCCGTACAAATATGGTTGGATGCATTTAATGATCCGACAAGATCATTAAATGTATTGGATAAGGAATAAAGTCACATCAAGTGCAAGTGTATCCTTTTATCCAACCACCTTAACACACGTATACTTTGGTAAAGAACAAGTGGGTTGTTCTTTGGAAAGTGTGTAAAGGCTTAAAGTCAAATCCTCGATATCAGTGTTCAGACTTGTAAGGTATAGAACACTGACAATCCTCCAGTGTTCAGATCTGGTAAGACTTCCAGTGGACTCCGCCATTTGTCAGTCTTCTTTATTCTTACTTCAGTCTTTGACTTCAGTGAGAACGTCTTCAGTAGAGTAGATCTGGACTGGGGTGAAGTCCAGTGAGATAATCTGGAGAATACTCCAGATTCCTATACAAGTATTTGCTCACTGGTCTTCCATTATTTCTGGACAAATCTTCAGAGGGACTCCAGATTCCAAGTCTGGAGTAGGTCAGTTTCTGGACAGATTTTCAGTAAGGCTCCAGTAGTCGAGTCTGGAGCGAGTCCAGTAAATCTGGACCTAACAAATTCCCCCTATTTGTTTAGAAATAATGCAAGTATTTTCAGGCTTATAGATATACAAATTTGTATGCCTGGAAAACACTTGGTCGATTTAAGTCTAAAAAATCTAAGTTACTGGAAAACACTTTATAGATCATGAGTGTTTTCAGTTTCATCTTTTAAGTTCTAACTTAGACTAAATCTGATCATTTACTTATATGAAATTAAAAATTGCAACTAATATTACTATCATCAACTGGAAAAATAGTTACAACTTTCATCAAAACGATTAATTACAATAAGTACATGATAAAAGATTCAGGCCCTTCTTTTTGATGACTGCCCTGGTGCATCTTCAGTAGCCTTCCTCTTTGGTGATGGAGATGATGGAACAGACACTGGTGGTCTCAAACCCAATACAGCTTCCATTTGTTGTATTCTTCTCCAGACCTTCTCAATTCTCTTCATAAAGGCCTTAACATCTGGAGATAAATCAGTTTTACCTTTAAAAGTCAATCCAATCTCCTTCAGTTCAGTCCATCTAAAAGCTTGGACTGATGTATCTTTCCTTTCATCTGTAAAGTTACCCTCCCTGGTCAACTTTACATTGAATCTGGTCATTCCTTGATGATTTTCAGCCAACTTGATTTCAGCATCAACAATTTTTCTAGCATTGGCCCTGAAATTCATCATTTGATCATAAGATGCCTTCTGCTTCGCCATCTGGACCATATATTCAGTTTCCTTGGATACACCACTCTGTTGTCCTTCAGTGGACTGGAGTTGTTGGCGATTAATTCTTAGAGAGGTATCCAGAGGAATGAAAGTGCTTACATCAGCATCCTTTATTGCCTTGATTTGTTTGGCAGTAAGCTTCGGCAGACCAGTCAATCTTTTTCTATATTCTAACTCCAGAGCACCAGCATTTTTCCTTATTTTTCTCTGGAGACTCACCAGTTCCTCCCTTCTCTGCCTTATCAATTCTGGAATAGTGACACCATAAATTAATGAATCGTATACCTGTTCTTCTTCAGCGTAGAACGAGCGTATATGAACATCATCCAATGCATCTAGACATTGATGAACTCTGGGATCATCCTTCATCCTCTTGAACACTTCAATGTTAATGCCTAACCTTCCAGCATTGTATGAATCCAGAGTCCCATGATTAGCCATATCCCTATGATGGGCCAGCAGTTCATCTCTTTGATTTGTCTTGAAAATTTCAATCATGATGCATTGTTGTTGTAACTTCTTGGAGGTGTCATCATCAACATCTTCAGTTTGCTCTTCTTCTTCACCAGATACCTGTTCTTTTCCTTTTCTCTTAACAGCTTTCAAAGTTGTTGGTATATCTGGGAAGGTCTCAAACTGGGGCTCACTGGCTTCAGTGCCAGTAGCTTCTTCAGTTAGCCCGGCTTCAGTGCCATATGCTCTTTGTACTAATTCTTTTAATGTCATTTGGTCTATTTGGTCACCAGATGATGGAATAGTTGATTTTTCCCCCTTGGAATGATCACCAGTCCTGGACTTGAGATCATTCCATAATGCTTCCATCATATGCCTGTCCAGAGAACCAAAAGTTCTTCCTTGTTCTGGCATGGAATCAGTCATACCTTTCTTGAGTGCCAGCACTTCTTTCTTCATATTTTCAATTTCTTCTGGCAAGTGCTTAGGCAACTCAGTGTCTATCATCTGAACAACTTCAGGCAACAAGCTATCTTGAATGGTTCTTAGAACTGAAGCAGAGATATCATCAGTGATTGTTTTCAGCATGTCACCCCTAAATTTTCTAACAATTTCATCACTAAGGGTGCTGACAATATCATTCTGATCTAATGTTGGCCTGCTCTCCAGTGAACCAACTCTTGTAACCAGCTTCTCAACCTCTTCTTTCAGACCTGCCAGTGGTTGAACAATCTTACTATCCACTGCAGTCTGAACAGAACTAACAACTCTTGTTTCTAAGCCCTGGACTGCCACTTTGATGTTTTCAGAATTTCGATTGGTGGCCAGTACCAGCTCATCTAACTTCTCAAAGACCAATTTCTCATTCCCAGCAAACAAGTTCATTTCTGATGCTAAATTATTTGACAATAAGGATTTGAAATCAGAAATAACCTGGGAAGAGCTCTGGAGTGATCTCTCCAGGTCCTCCACCTTACTAAGAAGGCCTTGGACCTCGGCAGAAGATGAAGTGGAGAGACCACTGGGCGGTTCCAGATGAGATGTCATTCTTTCCATTACTGGTACTTGTGCCCAGACCTCTTCAGTTTCAATAGTTTCAGCATTTATAACTGTAGAGTCTGGCACACCTTGTTCAGAAGGGTTGACTGGGGTTTCGATAGGTGGTGGTTGAGATTGTGAAGTTTGAATGAATGGGGTGAAGTATGGAGTTGATTGTGGAATTGAAGGTGGTGGAGGTGGTGGTGGTGGTGGTGTGCTTGATTCTGGTGGGGGTGGAGGCATTTCTGTTTCTGGAGGGGTAATATTTGTTTCTGGTGGAGGTGGTGGCATCTCTGGTAAACTTTCAACTTGCTCAACATCTTCACCCAGAAAATTCATATCTACATCAAGATTTTGACCTTCAGAAATGGGAGAATCAGCCCCATCCCAAAACATATCACCAGTAACATCACCAGCCGATGTACCAGCCTGATCACCAGCCTGAACATTCAAATCAATCTGAGCCTCTTGCTCATCAGACTGGACAACTTGTTCTACTTGCTCACCAACCTGTTCATCAAACTGGCCAACAACTTCTACATTCTCCTCTTCAAAAATGGGAGACCCATCCAGATCCATTACATCACCAGCCTGAACATTCAAATCAATCTGAGCCTCTTGCTCATCAGACTGGACAACTTGTTCTACTTGCTCACCAACCTGTTCATCAAACTGGCCAACAACTTCTACATTCTCCTCTTCAAAAATGGGAGACCCATCTAAATTCCATTACATCACCAGCCTGTCTTGCTGGGTTTATCTGGACTCCACCTCTCATCAGACGCCTACTAGATCTAGGTCGTCTGGTGAGATCAACATTTTCTGGTTGCACACCTTCTTCTGGAGCAACTTGCCTTATTGGTTGTACCATCTCTACAACCTGAACATCTTGGTCATCACCAGGACTTTCAACAACTTGTACTCTACCTGGTGCCTCTGCTTGTTCCCTTTGAAAAGCCAACATTGCTGGAGGAATATCTACCTCTCCAGTTCTTGATTGAAGGTTGGTCAGATCCCTCAAAAACTCACTCACAGAAAAGTGAGTAGTATCATAATCATACTCATCTCCTAGAGCACTTCTAAACATAAGGGAAAGAAAACGAATATATGGAACATGGGGTTTTCTCCCTTTTGCTTTCAGTCGATCTACCAAGTCATTGAATAAGATCTGAGCAAAATCTACTCTTATTCCGAACCACAAACAATAGGCAATCTGGAGCTGCATTTGATTTATCTGATCAAGTCCTCCAGAACTACCTCCCAGACATTCAACCAAATGTGTGAAGAAAAATCTCCACGAGTCTGTCAGCCTACTCATATAAATTGTCCCCTTTCTTAATAACTGACCATGGTCATCAAGAATTTCTGTGTGCCCCATCAACCTGCACACTTCCCTGTAATTTATGCCTGATGGAAGTTCGATGGGCAACTCATTCTGGTCCAGATAATTCAACTGTAACACAGACCTGAGTAAATTTACTGAGAAACTTAAGGATCTGGTACCACCCCTAAGAGTATAAGAAATTGATGAGGTTTCTTCATTATAAAATGCGGAGTACCAGAATTCACACAAATAGTCATGATACATTCTCCCTGGATTTAGGGTTAATGCACCATACAGAGGGCATGAGAGAAAGAAAGTATTCAATCTCCCAATGATAGATTGAGCAGGATGAGAACTGGAAAGTTTGGCCATCCAGTTATTCATGTTGATTCGAATAGCTTTGGCCTCAAGAGAAATGTGTCTGGGCTTAGCAACATTATCAACCGGAGCATATTCGGCAGATAAGAGATTTTTGGGTGCCATTTATGATTGAAAGATGAAGATGAAATTGAATAATTTTAGGGTTTATGATGAAGAAATTAATGAATTTGCAGTTAATATGAAAGATTTAATGTTTGGAAAAGAATGAAGAATTGAATGAAGGAATTTGAAGATTTGGGAGTAAATGTTCGAAGTAAATGAAATTGAAAGTGAAAGAGGGTATATATAGGAGAGATAATGTGGAACTCAAACGGGTTAATTTGAAATTATCAAATATAATTTTGATCGGGTTTTGAGATCCGCATTAAGTACATCACATCACACATTAATGTGTGATGGTTTACCGCCCACAAAAACTAACAACTTGTTCTTTTTATCTTCCCAAGGTAAAAATACCATCATCACGTTTGAAAAAGTTACATGCCACGTAGGATTTATAAGATAAATATCTTTGAAAAAGTTTGCTTACGTGGCACACACAATGACCAAGTATTTAAAAAATATTGTGACTCAATTCAGTCCATCTGAAGGTTGACTAGACACTCCAGTATCACTGGTGGATTAGTCCAGTGAAGCATGTACTGATGGTACACTGGAGGGACACTCCAGTAAAGTACCAGTGAAAACCATTTTGAAAGACTGGTAACTTCAAACATGCACGTCAACTAATACAGACAAATGAGAGGGACACATTTACAAGAAGACAAAAGTCTCCTCAAACATGCACTTCAACCTGTCCAGTTACCAGTGAGAGGGACATATTTACAAAGCACCAGTAATATTTTCTGGACAATTCGTCCAGTAAGAAAATTTTGTCCAGTGAGAAAATAAATTAATAAATTCCTTTTGAACTTTAAACATTTTTAAGAAAAATATATCTTTCAAAGTCTTCCCCCTAGAATGTTGATCCAGAAATAAATTTATGAATCTTTAAATCAAAGATCCTTAATAGTACACAATGGCGTTCAATACTAAGGTTCTAGATTTAAGGGTTTAACATTCCCAACTCACCAACAAGATATTCAAATGTTTTGACATCCAGTGGTTTCGTAAAAATGTCAGCGAGTTGTTTGTCAGTGGGGATAAAATGGAGTTCAATGTTTCCTTTCACAATATTATCACGAATGAAGTGATACCTGAGATCAATGTGCTTGGTTTTGGAGTGCATGACTGGATTGTTTGAGATAGCAATGGCACTGGTATTATCACAAAAGATTGGAGTCTTTGAATACTTAATACCATAATCAAGCAACTGGTTCTTCATCCAGAGTATCTGAGCACAACAACTGGCTGCAGACACGTATTCAGCTTCAACAGTGGACAATGAAACTGAAGTTTGCTTTTTACTGGTCCAACTGACCAGTTTGCCACCAAGGAAATGACATCCACCAGTAGTGGATTTCCTGTCTATCTTACAACCTGCATGATCTGAATCTGAATAACCCATTAGATCCATGCCTGAGCCTTTGGGATACCAAAGACCTAGACTGGGGACACCTTTAAGGTACTTCAGTATGCGCTTTACAGCAAGCATATGAGATTCCTTTGGATTAGACTGATATCTGGCACATAAACAAGTTGAAAACATTATATCTGGTCTACTGGCAGTTAAATACATCAGTGAACCAACCATGCCTCTAAAGACAGTGGTGTTCACTGGTTTACCATCTGGATCAGAGTCCAGTGTCAGTGGTGCAGAAATTGGAGTTGGTTTAGATGGTGAAAAGTTCATATCATATTTCTTTAAAAGATCTCTAACATATTTTTCCTGATTAATAAAGATGCCATCTTTGTTTTGTTTAATCTGGAGTCCAAGAAAATATGTTAATTCACCCATCAAACTCATTTCATATTCAGTGGACATTATTTTCGAAAATTTCTTGCACATGTTTTCATCAGTAGACCCAAAAATAATATCATCAACATAAATTTGTACCAGTAACAGATTACCTCGTTCATGAAGAATAAATAAGGTATTGTCAATTGCACCTCGTTTAAAACCATTTTTCAATAAATGTTTAGTCAGAGTGTCATACCAGGCACGTGGGGCTTGTCTAAGGCCATATAGCGCTTTGTCCAGACGATATACCCAATGTGGATGCTTTTCATCAACGAAACCTGGAGGTTGTCTGACATAAACTTCTTCTTCAAGCTTTCCATTCAAGAAAGCACTCTTTACATCCATCTGGTAGACCTTGAACTGATGATGAGCAGCGAATGCTAAGAAAATTCTGATCGCTTCAAGTCTAGCCACTGGAGCAAATGATTCATCAAAGTCGACATCTGACTGGCAGTAACCTTGTGCTACCAGTCTGGCCTTGTTTCTGATTACGTGGCCATCTTCATCTACTTTGTTTCTGAAGACCCATCTTGTTCCAATTGGTTCTTTCTTTCCAACTGGGAAAGGAACCAGATACCAGACCTTGTTCCTTTCAAACTGGTGAAGCTCTTCTTGCATAGCAGTCACCCAGCTTGGATCTTCCATAGCCTCGTCAATCTTCTTTGGTTCATTCAGTGATAAGAAACTGACATATAAGCATTGATTACTGGAGGCTCTTCTGGTCTGAACTCCACGACTGGAGTCACCTATGATCTGATCAATAGGGTGAGCTTTTGTCCATTTGGAGTATTGACCAGGATTGTTACTGACAACAATATCAGTGCAAGAATTCAGTTGAGTCTCCTCTGGAGTTGCTTCAGGAGGAGGTTCTTCATAAACTACTTCAACATCTTCATCTGATTCATTTAAATCACGATTTGCATCATGAAATTCTTCATATGAAGGCATTTCTTGTAGTATAGGTTCAGTTTGAATTACTTCATTTGAACACAATTCTGGTATGCTCTCAACTGACACTGATACTGGGGGAGTAGCACGAACATCTGAACCAATATTAATTTCAGAGGGTAGTTTGAAATTAATAGAAGGATAGAATGGAGTACTACTGGAAAGTTTCTTTTTCTGAACAGGTTCCAGATCAGGATGACTGAAAACTGTGTCTGGTGAATCTTCAATTTTGTCGTTTATTGGATCAGATTCACAAAAGACAATTGGAGTTTCTGGGGGAGTATCAAGGGCTGACTTCTTGTTGATTGCAGCATTTGATTCATCAAAAGTAACATGTATGGATTCTTGTACTATCTCCAGTCTCTTGTTGTAAACTCTGAAGGCTTTGCGAATGGCTGAATATCCTAAGAAATATCCTTCATCAGCTTTGGCATCAAATTTGCCTAACTGACTGGAGTCGTTCAGGATGTAAACTGGACATCCAAAAACGTGAAAATAACCAATATTTGGTTTTCTATTTCTCAATATTTCATAGGAAGTCTTCTTGTGTCGCTTCACGTACACTGATCGATTCTGGGTATGGCAAGCAGTTGCAATTGCTTCAGCCCAGAAACTGGTAGGAAGACCAGATTCAG
Source organism: Erigeron breviscapus (assembly GCA_034093135.1). Taxonomy (NCBI): domain Eukaryota; kingdom Viridiplantae; phylum Streptophyta; class Magnoliopsida; order Asterales; family Asteraceae; genus Erigeron; species Erigeron breviscapus. The sequence goes on along the minus strand of CM067170.1, from coordinate 2,846,759 downwards.
CTAGCATACTCCTGGCAGCTTCTATCAGTGTTCGATTTTTCCTTTCAACCACTCCATTCTGCTCTGGAGTGCGTGCTGATGAGAAGTTCTGGGAGACGCCAGTGTCAGTACAGAATTTCTCCAGAGTTGTATTCTGGAATTCTGTTCCATTGTCGCTTCTTAACTGACACACTTTTCGCTTATGCTTCAGTTCAATCTGCTTGATAAGAGAGATGATTTCAGCAGCAGCTTCATTTTTAGACCTAAGAAAGATCACCCAACAATATCTGGAGAATTCATCTACGATCACCAGGGTGTATCTTTTGCCAGCACGAGTCTGAACATTCACTGGACCAAAGAGGTCCATATGAAGCATGTGAAGTGGTTTAGTAATGCTGAAATTCTGTCTGGTCTTGAAACTGGCACGTTTCTGCTTTCCCATCTCACATCCTGGACATGGTCTTTCCTTTTTGAAGGAAACTGAAGGTATCCCATCTGCAAGTTGTTTTCTGGACAACTTGTTAATGTTTTTGAAATTTAAATGGGATAACCTTTTGTGCCATAACTAGTTTGTGTCTTCATCAGCTTGAGTGTAGAAACATTTCTCTGAAGAAGAGCTTTCCATATCCATCACATACATGTTCCCTTTTCTGGGAGCAATCAACACTACCTTCCAGTCCTTGTTGAATACGATACCCTGAGCAATATTGAATAAGACTTGATAGCCATCATCACACAGTTGGCTTACACTGATCAAGTTATATTTCAAACCATTCACAAATGCAACACGTGTAAACTTGACTTGTCCATTGTTCAGAACACCATATCCCTCAGTCTTTCCACAACCATCATTTCCAAAAGTGATGGAGGGTCCATCAGAAATGGTGAACTCCTCCAGTAGGGTCTTACATCCGGTCATAGTCCTGCCAGCTGCACTGTCAAGATACCAGGTATGCTTCTTTCGATCGCCCTGCACATCCACCAGATATATCAGTTAGATTTGGGAACCCATCGACTGATGGGTTCACTGGATCCTCCCTTATGGATCCCTGGGGGTATCTGGTTGAGTTCACTTTCTTCAACAGTAGTTTTTGTTGAAAACACTACTGGAGTTGATAGTTTAGAAACCTTTTTCTTTTTCTCAACTGGAGAAATAAATTTGTCTATCTTTGCAAAAGGTTTAGTATTTTGTCTAGGGCCAGATGAAGTACCCTCAATAAAGTTTAATCTTGCATTAAAACTTTGAAATTGACGAGTCAGCGTTTGAATCTGGCTCTCTAACCTGGACAAAACATTTTCATCAGATGATACCTGAGCCTTTCCAGTTGTAGGCTTAGGTAGGGGATTGTTCTGAGGCAAAGGTCTATTCTGCTTGACCTTTTTAACTGGAGCAGTCATCTGGACAGCTCCAGTCTTAACCTCTGGGCAAAGAACTGGGAAAGTATTGGCCTTGGGAGTTACAGGCTCATCATAAACAGTGGTGGGCCTGAATCCCTCTAGTAATCGATCGATTACTGGTATTAATGATGCTACATGAGTATTTCCATCTAAATATGCGCGTTTTTGAGCAGGAAATTGTTTTACACAAGCATCATATGGCTTTTTGGTTTCTAGCCATGATTTTATTACCAGTTTTTCTTTCTCTAAAATGATTTCAAGATCTTGTTTTTCTTGAATCAATTGTTCAGTTACCAGAACCTGGGCTTGAAATGCCAGTTCAATGTCTTGAAGTTCTTTTAATTTTGATTTTAAAGCATTTAGACTATCAAATCTAAAAGTTTCCACAAAAATTAAATCAGAATTTAGAGCTTCAGCGATGTCCAATTTAAGTTCAGGATTAGTTTCAAGATCATACTCACTAACCTTTTTAATAACAATGTCGACCCAACGACCAGATGTGACATCATCTCTCACCAGATGCTCTTGATCTGCCAGAGCCATAAAACAACAATCTCTTTCCTCTTCTTCATTGACTGATGAATCATCAGAGGGAACCCATGCTTCTTCAGTAGTTGCTATCATGCATTTGTTATTGTCTTCCATCTGTTTAGACAAGAGAGCAATCTGAGCCTTAAGTTTTTTGTATTTCAACTTATAGCTATCATCAGGCTTGTTATAAGAAGCAGTTGGACCAGACTGAGAGACAAACTGACTGGGCCTGCACTCTTTCATGAAATGACCTTTTCTGCCACACTTAAAGCATGTCAGATTGGTCTTGTCAGTGGAAGAACTGGGTGCATGTAGTCCAGTGGGCCTATTTGCTCTGGCCTTAAAACGGTTAAACGTTTTGGCCATCATTGCAACCAGGTCATCACTGTCAGTTTCATCACAGTCTGGAGAGATATCATTACAGACTCCAGAATCCATTAGTTCAGACATCATCTTCTTCATAGAAAATACATTCTCAGAAGATATTAATGCCGCACAAGGTGGTGCAGTATTAGTGACCACTGTGGAACTACTGGAAACATGATTAAAAGAATCTTTTTCTGCCTCAATCCTCTGGGCTTGATTTTCTTCAGTGAATCTGAAGGCTCCATACAATGTTGACAAAGTATGGGAATGCAAGGTTTTACCTTGCCTCAAGACCAGAATCATGTGAGACCATTTTGTTGGAAGAATATCACAAAATTTCTCCAAAAGTATATCCTTGTCTTTTTCTACCCCTAGTCCTCTTAACTGGTTTATGATGCTCATAAATCTGGTGTAAGTACCAGTAAGGGACTCATTGGGGAGAGCAAAAAATGACTCATACTTTTTGTTTAAGGAGACTTTTCTGGTAACAACAGTATCATTACCTCCCTCATGCTGGTTCACCAGTTCATCCCACATGCTTTTGGCACTGGGATAGAGAACTAGTGTGGGAATAAGAGTTTCTGGAACAGCCCCGAGGATCATATTTTTAAGAAGTGTATCAAGATTTACTAATCTTTTCTCCTCTTCGGACCAGTGTTCCTCTCTCTTTTCCCTCCCACTTCTTGATCCTGTAGGGTCAAGGAGTGCATTGATAGGAAGTCTTGGCACATAGGGTCCTTCGTTTAAGATTTTCATCATATTCCTTTCAATACCAGTAACATGCAATATTATCCTAGCTTTCCACGTACCAAATTCATCACTGCTCCCATTGAATTTAGGAACAGGATTATTCGAGTAATGCACATGCACATGTGGAGAAGCAGGAGGAGGAGGTGGAGGATTGTTATTTCCAGTGGGTGGTTCATTAAAAATAGTTTCATGAGTTTCTTGTTGATTTTCTGGGATTGCCATCGCGAAACAGATCTAGGTAAGTATATTAACCTTCTGCTCTGATACCAATTGTAAAGTCCCTCACACGATGGTTTAATCCACGAGTGTAAAATACAAGACAAGTATGAACTAGACTTGGACTAGTATTACTTCAATATAAATATGCAAGAATATAAACAAAGTAATAAATGACTTAAGCAATATTTAAACAAGTAAATAAATGGTGGAACACAAATGTAGTTTTCAAGTGTATTTTCTTTATTGATGTATAAACAAAATACAATATCGGTGCGGAACCTAGATATTACACGTATGTAAGTATCTAAACAATCTTTGAATTACAAGTGATCTATACTTGCTAAATAAACTCCTTTGATCGATATACTTAGAGTTGTGAAGTATAACTGTTTAGATCGAGAGTATTAAGCAAGTTCACCAATTTGCTAAAAAGTGATTTTCTCAAAGAAATGACTTTGTATTTATAGGCAACAAAATTCTCCAGTGAATTTTGTGCCGTACAAATATGGTTGGATGCATTTAATGATCCGACAAGATCATTAAATGTATTGGATAAGGAATAAAGTCACATCAAGTGCAAGTGTATCCTTTTATCCAACCACCTTAACACACGTATACTTTGGTAAAGAACAAGTGGGTTGTTCTTTGGAAAGTGTGTAAAGGCTTAAAGTCAAATCCTCGATATCAGTGTTCAGACTTGTAAGGTATAGAACACTGACAATCCTCCAGTGTTCAGATCTGGTAAGACTTCCAGTGGACTCCGCCATTTGTCAGTCTTTTTTATTCTTACTTCAGTCTTTGACTTCAGTGAGAACGTCTTCAGTAGAGTAGATCTGGACTGGGGTGAAGTCCAGTGAGATAATCTGGAGAATACTCCAGATTCCTATACAAGTATTTGCTCACTGGTCTTCCATTATTTCTGGACAAATCTTCAGAGGGACTCCAGATTCCAAGTCTGGAGTAGGTCAGTTTCTGGACAGATTTTCAGTAAGGCTCCAGTAGTCGAGTCTGGAGCGAGTCCAGTAAATCTGGACCTAACAAATATCTTTGAGACAGAATTATAGAAAATAAAGATGAAAATCGTTGAAGATAAAGATAATAAGACTTGAAATCAGTGTTATGATCCTAAATTGAAGATAAATGCGAAAAGAATAACGACACCAGAATTTTGTTGACGGGGAAAAACCCTTGATTCAATTAAGAAATCTTAGGTAAAAAACCCCGGGAGGAATCAATCGTTCCTACCTGTGTTCGTTTATTATTATTTGTTTAAGATTACAATACAATGAATAAGGAGTGATTTGATCGAATAGATAAGTGAATATCGTAATGAAATAAGAGAGCAGTGAATAAGTGTGTGTGAGTACAAGTGAGAGCAGATAGATGTCCCTAATTCGATCAAATGCACTGTATTTATAAGCGATACTGATAACTAATCTTTCGAAATATCTGGGATCTTCCGTGTTGCATTCTTCAACGTGCTTGGACTAATTAAGTGAACGTTGAGTCCTTCTTGACGCGTTAATCTTCCATTCTGTTCCGATTTCCAAGGGAGACCTAGTAAAGAACACGTTTGATTTTCCTTGATAAGCTGAACAATACTTTAGAATCGTTGAGATCCCAAATTTAGCCGTTAGAGCTTCTTTGATATCCTGAATAGTTATCTTGATATCAGGATCCTGCAAAATGTAAATATATGTTCGAAAGTAATTGCAAGCTTCGTTAGATATCTTGAGTCAGGATCCTAAATATGAAATTTGACCCTAAACAGTAGTATGGGTAGCAGAATTTTTTCCGATAATAAGCAGCAGCATAATCTCATCATCATCATCATCATCATCATGTATACGAATATGACCATTATTGTCATGACCATGAAAATCGGAACTCAAAATAGAATCAGAGCCAGATGGCGGCATTACTGTAAGTACATCATCATCAACCGATCCCCTTGTTTCCTCCGGTTGAATCACAGTCGTACGTTTAGCTGGGGCAAATTTTTTCCGATAATAAGCAGCAACAGAAGCATACTGATCATCATCATCATCATCATCATGTATACGAATATGACCATTATTGTCATGACCATGAAAATCGGAACTCAAAATAGTATCAGAGCCAGATGGCGGCATTACTGTAAGTACATCATCATCAACCGATCCCCTTGTTTCCTCCGGTTGAATCACAGTCGTACGTTTAGCTGGGGCAAATTTTTTCCGATAATAAGCAGCAACAGAAGCATACTGATCATCATCATCATCATCATCATGTATACGAATATGACCATTATTGTCATGACCATGAAAATCGGAACTCAAAATAGAATCAGAGCCAGATGGCGGCGGCATTGATTTAAGTACAGCATAATCAGAATCAGAATCTGAAGAATTAGGTGGTATAACAAGAAGCTGTTCATCCACAAATCTTGAAAGGGCGTAACCCATGTCTTTAAGTGAATGAAAATAAGCTACATGTGAATTCGATAACTCGTACCGATTATCTACTGCATTCTTCATCAGTCTTTTTCTTTCTCTACACTTTTTTATCAATGCCGAATCATCAACGTGTTAGGACCAGTTTCAGTGAAACTGGCCAGTCTCCAGTTGCACCTGGAGACCAAGAAGATTTGTCCAGAAATATATTGAAGTCCAGTTGCATCGTACAGTCAACGCAACTGAAGACTTCCTCCAATTGAGAACTGACCAGTTGAAGAATCCTTCTAGTTGGAGTCGAAGACAACAAGTGGAAGATAGAGAATGATAATGGCAGCGAAGCCCAGTTGACATTCTAGTCAGTTACAAAGTGGAGACCGTCAGTGGAAAGCTCTTACAAAGTTTTACACTGATTACGAGGAATTGACTTTTATGCTTTATGTGCTATTACCCGGATAATAAGATTTATCTTATTATTTAAGTACAAAAAGGTACATAAAGCTGGTTGAGTAAAGTTGCTTTATACTGCAACTTTACACAGCATTTTAAGGAATTAAATGCTATTCCTTAAATGTTCTCAACCATATTTGTACGGCCAAAGTTAACATCCCAATGTTAACTTTGCCTATAAATACAAGTCATTTCACAACAAGAATAACAAGTGAGAACACTTCACACTTTGCATACCTGCAATATTCTTGGTGAACTTGTGCAATATTCTCTCAATCGTAAAAAGGAACATTTCACAACTTTAAGTGTTTCGATTGTTCAGAGAAATTCCAAGTGTAGATCAATTGTAGTTCATAGGTTGTTAGGATATTTACATACTTGTATTATCTTGGTTCCGCAACAACCTTGTAACTTATTTAAAGTTAATAAATAAATTACACTTGAAAATTACATATTGTCTCACCAATTTACTTTACAAGTATTTTATATTATTGCATTGTTCTTTACTTATTGTCACTTAAATAAGTAATCTATCTAGAACTTGGTATATACTCTCTGTAACTGGTCGTCTCCAGTTCAGCGTTTATATTGCAAAGTAACTCCACCATCGATATAGAGGTGTCTTCAAGTAGTACCATCTATTGAGTTGGGACTTACAGGTGGTATCAGAGCAGAAGGCTAATAAACTTGCCTAGATCTGCTTAGATGACTACTACTGAAGGTGGAGATGGTTCTGGTCAAGGTGAAAACCCTTTGAATACTAATACACCACCTTTTCAAAATGTTAATACAAACCCTCCTCCTCCTACTGCCCCAAATCACATCCATGTACATTATTCTAACACTCCTGTTCCAAAATTTGATGGAAACAGTGAGACCTTTGGTACATGGAAGGCCAGAATGCTTTTGCATTTTGGTGGATAGAGAGGTATATGCTGAAAATCCTTAAGGATGGACCGTATATACCCATGTCTCTTGGGGTAAGTCCTCTTCTCGATCCAACTGGAAGAAGAGGTTCCAGAGAAAAGCTCGAAGACCACTGGTCTGATGAGGATCATAGACTTGTAGATCTGGACACCAGACTCAAGAATATGATCCTTGGAGCTGTTCCTGAAGATCTAATTCCAACACTTGTGTTGTTCCCCAGTG